>OY728157.1:851954526-853204526 GCA_963277665.1 Viscum album | reverse complement strand
TTTTATTTTCAAAGAAAAATTTCAAATTGTGAGGACGCAATTTATTGAAGGAGGGGAGAATGTAACACCCCGAGCTTTCACGATACGCCTCTCTTTCAATAATGCAATAGCTTGCATTTTACGCAAGTTCGAGTTCTAACACACCACGACTAATCAAAGTTGTTGTTATGAATAGTAATACCCACTTTTTAAAATTATAGAAATTTTATATTTCAAAATGGAATTCATTTTTTTATTCCTAATATTTAAATTATCCTATGTTGAATTTTTTGTAATTTTCTCAGAACTTCCAAATTTTTATGAATAGTGAAAAATACTTAAAAAAAACTTTTTTAATCAAAATAATTTATAGTGATAAATTATAATATTCAGTGATTTTAAAGTATAATTAGAATATATTTTTACAATTTTATCCAACGGTGGTCATTAGAATTAATTTAACATTGAAATTGGACATAAAAAATTGTCAATCTTTTGATATAAATTATTTCTTAAAAACACGCTATTTGTTGTGATAGCGGGAATTAATTATAAAATTAATTAATGAAACTTATATGTTTTTAATTTCATAAAATAGACATCATTTTTGATTTCGGAATATCAATTATAGCTTAGGGTGAAATTTTGGCATTGTTCTGAAAAACATCAATTTTTGATGAATAGTGAAACCACTAAGTGGTAGTTAAATAACTGATTTTTCGTTTAAATGAAATATTACCACTTCTGTGATATTATTTTCAAAAATCCAACATACATGGTTGTCATTAAGAAGAAAAATTTGTTTCAATGAGATTAAAATAATTTTTGGTGAATAGTAACTTTTAAGTTCTTAATCACGATTAGAGGTAATTAGTGAAGTTTAAGGTAAAAATAATGTTTTAATAATATGAGATGATCTTGAAACATGTACTAACCTAATTGGATGTGTCATGGCCGACCAAGACAATCCATGGGACAACTTGGGGACCCCATTGAGCCACTTTAGTTGGAAAATGACATAAATACCTTTTATTTAATGTTAAAGTAAAAAATGACACAAACATGAAATTTTTTACTAAAACAATTTTTACATGGGGTTATACAAGTCATATTTTTGACTATAAATAGTCATTGGAAATATAAAAAGATTTCATACATTATAGTATTTTTTTTATAATTTTTAGACATTAAATAAATTAAATTATTTATGACATCATGATGATGCAGCGATGACCTCATTATTTAACGATTTAAATAAAATGAGAAGATAATGTAAAATCCAAGGCTTACACTTGTCCAAAGCCTATTGGATGAGGAGATTTAGAACCCTTATCACCTTATCCTCGAATTATATAAGTGTGGGACATCTAAAATCCGAAACTCATTTTATAATAATGTGACTTTTCTTTACTTTCCAAGAGTGCCCCTCCTCTCCACTTATAAAAGGCCCCCACATCTACCACCTCATTCACACTTTCAAGCCATTTGGCTCAGCCAAACTCTTCCCAAATACTCTCTCAACTTCCCCCTATTACTCCTTGTAGCCTCACTTTGGGCAGAACTCCTCCCAAGGATGCCTTTGGCTCAAATCAAAAAGAGTTACCCGATTTTGAGGTAATGTCTTCTCTAATGTTGTTTTGTTTTATTTTTCTTCTCCAACCACCTAAACTCTTTTTATTCATTTCTATTGTAACAACACAAGTATCCTTAATATACTAGGATGTTTTTATAAGAAGGATTAGAGATACACTTACACACTCCTACATCTAATGGTTAAAGAACATACGGTTTCTGTGGATGGCGAATTTCTGTCTCACGAAACGATGATTGTTCAACACTCATATAACACCTTCAAAGGTGGCCATTAAGATGTCACTATATTTATATATGATATATAATATGTTTATGTTTTACTTATTCTTATGTATTTCTCATTTATGGCATACTTTATGATTTCCATTATGGGTAAATACGATAATTTCATTTTAGGAAGTGCGGACTACCGCCCCCTCAAAGTGATTTGAATCATTAATGCCATATATGGGATGTATAAAGGATGGAGTAAATGGTATTATACACTATATTATACTATAATTATATTATACATTTATATCATTATGATTTAATTCCATTAAATATGAAATAGAAATGAAAGTAGCGTTCATGCGTACGTACGGCTTACCGTCTCCATGAACGATGCATTTCATTTCTTACCTCTAAATGTTACGTAATATTATAAATGAATGTATATACTGGATATATATGATATATATGACATCTAAATCATGAATATAATTCTGGAGATAATGGATATTCTACAACATAAACAACTTGTAATTATAAGAAGTTTATTGTTGACTCAAGTACCAAAGATCGACAAAATGACCGTTATTAACTTAAATAATTACATAATGTTCATAACATTGTAATAAGTGATATAAAAAGGATAATGAAATTAAAAAATGTTTCTTAATAAGGTATATATTAAATCTAGTTTTTTATTCAGGAGGTTAAAGAACGGTTGAGTCAAGTCAGACACGAGTTAAGGGAATTTCTTAACCCAACATCCATTCTTTGGGTTAATCTCCTACTTTCAAATTATGTCAGGATATTATTATGTCCTATTTTGAATTTTTAATTTCTTTATGTGTACCTATAGTGAATACACATAATATATCTATTTTATTTGAAAAATGATCATTTTAAGAACTTCGTCTCAATCTCCTTTCATTGAGGCATATTTGGTTTTATACCCAACTTTCTTTTATACGGTGTATAAACCCCTTTGACTTTTACGTTTATTCAAAAGGAATCTTTTTTATACGAAGAGTTTTACTAAACGAAAAAAGGGAATGTTTTTCTTTCCGTACATATGCGGAGACAACGAATTCTCTGCCGCCATGACCATTATTTGAGTTTCGGCTTCCTCTACAAGCCATCACTTTTTTTAATGAAAAATAAATACAAAGATTTATCTTTCTTTTATTTTTGTATTGAAAATGGTTTTGAAAGAGTTTTTATTATATCAATGTGTTGTATTGATATCTTGTGATTGAAATTTGTAAATGTTATTTTTCCTTTATGAATGTTTTATGAGATACGATTATGTTATGGTTTATGATATGTTTAAACCTATTCATATGAGGAATACATTGGACTTAATAAGTGACGGGTGGAGCCCGCTATAGCTCCTCGATGCATCTGTAGGTCTCATGAGACAACTAGACGTGGAATTGGCCGAGGCCCTTTTCCAATTTGATGTATGGTTTTGGCCGAGGCCTTAATCATTTTAGACGTCTTGGCCGAGGCCTTGACAAAATGTTTCAGAATGTCTGGAATTATACATTCCCTCATTATGAAAGTGGTTATTGATATTGCATGTGATTATTCGACCAGTAGAATATCCATTTGAAGAAGTGAATAGCATTATCTCATTTTACTTTTGCCATATTATGTTGAAGTTCATGTTTAAAAGGCTTTTGTTTTAGTTATATATTTCCTTACATGTTTATGTTTATTGATGAAAGCTTCCCCTATATTGTTATCCTTACTGAGCATCTGAGCTTACCCCTTTCAATGTTTTAATATTTTCCAGGATGTGAAGAAGTATTTTATGAATGACCTGCAGGGATAGTCAGAAGAGAATATGAGTGTGGACTATGAAGACTTTGTTATTAGTTTTTCACTTTATGATGTAATGTAACGTTTATGAATGTATCTAGTGTTTCCAAGGCTACTAAACTAATTGGTCTTTCGAGACTTGATATTTTGTGATCATGCCAATGTTACGAAGTAATGCACCGACTCTGGGTAGCTGGGGTCGGGGCGTTACAATTATCAGGTATGTTAATAATATATACAATTATAAAATTTTTATTGTGTATAGAGGACAACTAAAACTACAATAATTTAGAGAAGGAAATTGGGATACCTGGTCACGTAGAAGATCATAAGTTCCCAATAAGAGGAGAATTATTAATTAGTGAAATATGTGTTTCATGAAATGGAAATATGAAATATTATATTACTTTTAGTACAATCATGGGTGAGTATGTTATTGCATCATAGACAACTGCACAAATGATATGGATGAAGTCTCAACTTGAAGATATGTGTGTTTTTATTTATTACCCACTAGTTATTCACTGTGATAATCAATGGGTGATAAATATATCCGAGAATCCAATGTAACATTCAATTAAAAATGTATAGATATAAACTATCATTTTTTTAAAGAGATGATGTTGATGAAACTTTTTTAATAACTTGAATTTTAAGAAGATAATAAATCTCTTTTTTTGATAAATTATAAGTTTCTTATGTGAAAAAATGATTTATCAATCAAAATAACTTAATAAAAGTGTTAAAGGATTTACCTAAAGGTAAAACCCTAGTTAACGCTTTGTAATATTCAATCAAATATTTTTGGAGTCAGACACTAAGTTGGTATCAGATTCTAAGGCACGTAATTCCATGGTGAAGAAGAAATAAAAATATTAAATATATTATATTAAGAATAGTAACTTTATTCAAAATAATTTAATAACACCAAAACGTTGCAACGTATGAGAAATCAGATGCCACCGTTAGGTCCAGGATGGGGTGTTTACTCTAGGTGGGGTATAATATTTTTATGCGTCAGACATTTGGATGGATCACTCAAGAAAATAATTTATTTTATATTTTTATTATATTATTTTTTTAAAAACATTTAATATCTCTAACCTTGTGCATCATATGTGAAATTTGAGACCAACGTTGGGTCCAAAATGTGGTTTTTATCCTAGGGAGGGTATAACATTTGTAATCGATGGAAATTTGGATGGCTATCTCGTGAGAATAACCCTTTTTATATTTAATTAATTTTTAAATCCATTTGTTTTATATTAAATAATTAAAATCTCTCAAATGATGAATCGTATAAGAAATCTAAGACCACTTTTGGGTCTAGAATAGGGGTTTACCCAAGGTGTGGCATATCATTTATGTGCAATAAGAATCTTTTTATTTAATATTTATATTAAATAATTATAATTTTATTAATTTACTTTAATTAATAAAAAAGATACATTGTTTATCTAAGTCCCAAACATGTGCCAACCACCATTGTAATTCCCATAGGATTTTGAAACCTTCGATTTACACCATTTTGATTGCAATAAAAAAATAAGAAATTAATTCATTGGATAAACTAATGACTTTTCCATCAATTTCTATTAAAATAGAAAATTTTATTACGGTGTTATATTATAATAGTGACATTACTACTCATTCCACATAAATGATACTATGTAATTCATTTATTATGTACCTGATTTTAAAAACATATATTATTGAAGAAATGTTAATGGTGATGATAGTGAAAGATATTTAATAATAATAATCATCATTATTATTATTATTATTATTAAATTCAAAAAGATAATTGTTTGGTGTGATAAAAAACTAGTTACATATATATATATATATATACGTATATATATGTGTGGGTTAAAATATACTTCTATATATATTTTAGTGTCAATATATATATAATGTATATAAATTTATATTTTTTATATATAGATATATATATATATATATGTGGAATAATTTTAAGATATATAAATGTGCTGAAAGGGGGTAAAACATGTAAGTTTTATTCTTGTGCAGCGTTTTTTTTAGTGGAATTTGATGGAAAGAATAAATTGGAAAATAAATGAATGAAATAATTAAATATGAAAAAGGGAAAAAATATTATTTAAGATGGAATTTGGGTTAATGAATGAGCACATAAAAGAAACTCTCCTACCCCTTACATCTCTTCCCCACTCCCTTTATCCCCCCTATTATTTTTACATTATTTTATTATTCTTCAAACTTCTATCTTAAATAACTTTTCTGTTATTGGTTGGATTGACACATCTTCGGTGTCGTTGGCTTCTCCCTGATGAGAAAAAGGTATATCCTATTTTTGTTCTAAAGGTACCAAGATATTCCTAAATATGATTTTTTTCCATTTTAAATGGATCATATAAAATTAATTAGCAAAGAATAATTTCATAGATTTATTGATTGATAATTTATAAAATTTTCATACAATAATTTCTTTGAATTATTAAAATACAATGACATGTTTTATCGAAATTAATTATCAAAAAAAATTAATAATGTATAATTGCATAAATTTATATCAAGATAATTTTTGGAAACAAATTATCATAATATAATTGTGAAATGATAATTATAAGGAATAATTTTTAGAATATAATTATACATATTATCAAAGGATAATTATTTAAAATTACCAAAAAATGATTGATATATTATCAAATAATCATTATTAGATTTATCAAACAATAATTGATATATTTTTATAATATAATAATAAAAGGGTAATTTATGAGAAATTATCCAAAGATAATTATAAAAACATAATTTAAAAGAAATTATAAAAATATAATTATAAAATAATAATTTATAAGAAATTATTAAAATGTAATTCAATAAGTAAATATATTAAAAATTATAAAAATATTATTATAAAAGTATAATTTATGAAAAATTATTAAAATATAATTATAAAAGGTTAATTTACGAAAAAAATATAAAAATATAATTAAATAGGGATAATTTATGAGAAATTATCAAAATATAATTATAAGGGGATAACTTATGAGAAATTATCAAAGTATAATTATTATATAATAATTTAAGAGAAATTATCAAAATATAATTATAAATAGATAATTTATGAGAAATTATCAAAAGATAATTATAAAAAGATAATTTGGAAATTATCTAGGACATATAATATATTATCACATGCGATATTTTATTTCTTTTCAACATAAAAAAACTATTTTTGGTTCTATGAACCCTTGACAAACATTGAGCATTGATGTGTCAACGAATGTCATGATTAGGCTGTGAGGAGAGGTACTGAACCACACATGTTGGTTTATACTTTCTGATAATGATGATGACTTTGAGGTAGGAATTTATTTAAACATTTGGGATTGTTTACACATGTTTACATTAATATGATTATGCGTAGACATATTTTTTATTCCATTTCTATATTGTGATTGAATTTTGGTGTGTGGGTGTAGTCCTAGAATCCTTATGATATCATAAGTACTTATAGATTATTATTCATGTTTGATGTTTGATAAAATTTATTATGGCTGCTACATTGCTTTTGATGATATGTCATGCTTAATCATGTATCCTACCATGATATGAATGCCTTTTGGTATTTTTCTTGGATCCCAATACAAGTGGACCTTCAGGACATGTTATCCCCTGAAGGGGGAGTGTGCATGACTTGTGATAGTGATGAAGAATGACCAATGCATGAGGTATGCATATAACGATGCCTTCGGGATGTCATGTGGTGAACTCAATGACTAAGAGAAGTTGAAAAACTCTTGATCCCAAGTATTTAATCAATTAATAGGGGGTTATTACTAGCTCTTAGTCCCTAGTATGTTACTTGACAAAAAAAATGGACGTTGAATAGCTCCTGATCCCTAGTATGTCACTTGATGAATAAGGGATATTGATTAGCTCTGTATCCCTTGGATATACAAATAACACATCATCTTGATGAGTATTGATCATGACTTTCATGATAACATAACACTAAGAATCATGATTAATTATACTCATCATTTATCCTTGATTTCATCTTACACATTGATTATCCATCTGGCATAGAGCCAAATCAGGCATCGTAGGGGGTTTGTGGTAGCTTGGTTAGTGCACAACTGCTTGGTTCTCAATATTCTGTTATTATGCTTTTTATCCATTTATTTTATTATATAATACACTTTTATACTTGAGAACATCAGTTTAAGGATGCATTGGTGGTGTCCTACTATGTCATGTACTCACACCCTACTCAATAATTTCAATGCGCTTGTAAATTGATTGAGGGATCTGGAAAAGGGAAAGGACCGTATGGTGGATAGATGTGTAAAAAATCATGGATCTAGTAGTAGAATAGGACAGTCTCCAAAGGATCCACTACTTATTTACTTACTTTAATTGCTTTATTTTCTTTGTACATGCTTTCCACTTACAAAATCTCTTTTACTTGTATTACATGCATATCATCTTAAAATTTTTACATTTATACTATGATTATTTATATTATTATTTTTATTGATCATATGACATGATACAGAGGGTATAGTCTCCTCAATATTCCACTATATACAGTCACTACTAGTAAGAAACCTCTTGCATATAGGGAGGCACGTTTGAGGACATGTGGCATTCAGACATAGTTCTAGTGGTTTGAGTTGAGATGTTACAAAATGGTATTAGAGACCAGGACTCACTAAATTTTTTCTTCTGTTATCTTCAGTTGGAATAGGTTAGATAGAAGATAGGAAATTAGGAATCAGGAAGGATAATAATGTGTTTGTTGAGCTATCACTATGTAGTGGACCTTCAAATTGACATAAAATGGGTAATTTATATTCTAGTTATAATATTGACTCACCTTGGATGACATACATGATGTTATATGCAATTTATGAGATTTTGTGTATTTCCATGCATCATGACTAGGAATGTTGGTTCACATGACATATATATACTTGTTGTTTTTATACATAGTCATTCATTAATTAAATTCCTTGATTTGTGTTATCTATTCGGGAAAGTTTTTTGGTTTGATATATGTGTGTCTCAAAATTATTTGATATATCTTTATTGAAACTAATTATTCATACAAAGAATTTTGTTGTGTGAGGATATATATGATGATTGTGACTGATGTGTAGGGATAGAGGCAGCAGTTAGTTTTAGGAATTGTGTGCCTTTGGATAAGGGTGGAATCATATAAAAACCCTTATGTGATCCCATAGACAAATTCGGGTTTCTCCTAATGAATTTGTTTCTTTTGTAAAGTTTTAACTTCACATTACAGAATATGTCACCTAAAAATATTTTATAGAACTACTAGGAAATTATTCCAAAATACATCTAAAAAGAAAGAGGTTTTAGTATTACAACTAGATTCTTTGGGGAATTATGTTGAGATTTCTCCAAAACATACTCTGTGGTATAGGCAGTAGGGACACTTCTACCAATATTATTTCACTTATTTTCTATCCCAGGCATAGTATTTTAGAACTACGGTCAGATATTCTATAATTTTAAACTCTTTAATTCTTCATACTTCCAATGAATCATAATCTCCTGAAATGTTGAAGAATGGGTTGTGATAGTTTTTGGGAATTTTCAACCTAGTAGAGACCCTGAAGGATTGAGACATTCAAGTGAGATTAATATCATATTGGGAACAAAACAATTTGTATACCCCATATCATATGGTTCCAACTGAACTATAGGATCTCAAGGTTTAGTTAGATGACTTGGATAGAAAGTGATTCATAAATCCAAGTACTTCATCGTGGGGTACACTTATGGAGGATGGTATTCTTAGAATATGTGTTTATTATCATAATTTGAACATGGTGATGGAGAAGAACCAATGTCCATTTCTCAGGATCAATGATATTTTTCATTAGCTATGTGGATCCCAGTGTTTCTCCAATATTGATCTTCAACAAGGCTACCACCAGTTTCCAGTTAAGGATGGGTAAATTCTAAAGACGGAGTTTCAAAGAAAATATGGATTGAATGAGTACTTGATAATGACGTTCGGGATAATGAACTCATAATCGGTGTTAATGGATCTTATAAACAAGATATTTCATCCATATATGGACTCTTTCATCATATTGTTCATCAATGATATCCTTATCTACTCAATGACACCAGAGAAACATACTAGGCACCTAGAGATAGTCATGAGTATGTTTCGAGCACACGGTCTTTATTCCATGTTTTCAAAATGAGATTTCAAGATTAAATAGGTAAATATCCTAGGACATGTAGTTTTTTAGATTAGAATATCAGTAAACTATGATAAGGTAGAGGCATTCATGACTTTGAAACATACCCAAAATGGTTTTGAGATTGTGATCTATATAGTAATGGAAAGATACTACAAGAGGTTTATCTAATACTTATCCCCACTATCATCATGCATGACAACATTTAAAAAGAAGGGATTAAATTTCCATTGGTTATACTAGTGTGAAGAGGTTTTCCATGATCTAAACAAAAGGTTGGATAAAACTCTAGTATTAACACTCCCTGATCCTGGGGTCTGGTTATGAAGTGTACTATAATGTATCCGGAATTATTCTGGGAGTGGTACAAATATAATGGTAATATGTACTATCTTATGGGTCATGTCAAAAATGACCCCATGAAAGGAACTACCCTAAACATGATTTGGAGATAGAAGTAATGGTCTATGCTCTGAAATGGTGGAGACATTATCTTTTTGGAGATAGATTCTTTTTTGGTTTACGCGGACTACAAGGGACTTCACTATATCTTCACATAGAGGGACCTAAATCAGAGGTAAAGGTACTGGTTTGGGTATTTTCAGATGTTTGATTTTTAGATGCCAATAAAACTTTGCAGATAATCATGCTTGGGTGAGAGTAGTATTAGCATGTATGAGCTCCTAGGAATCACTCACGTTGAACCCTTAGGTGTGATCACCTTAGAAATAATCCACCATATCCCATTATAACACTTTAGGTTTTATCTCTTGATGAATCACCAATTATAATTTTAAGGTCAATCACCAGTATCTTGGAGGGATGTTGTTGTCACTCCCAATAAGTATTTGGAAGTGGAAAAACATCACGATGGAATTTCTGATGGCGTTACCCAGGACCCTAAGGAGTCGTGTTGTAGTCTGAGTGATTGTTGACTAGTTAATGAAGTCTCATCACTTCTTACCAATTAGATAAACTCACTTAGTGGAGGATCTTGGAAATATCTATGTCTAAGAGATCATGTGCCTTCATGGATTCTCTTTGATCATTGTTTCATATAAAGACGCACATTTTACATCATGTTTTTGGGTAAGCCTTGTAAAAATCCTTATGGACTTAGTTGAGATTGAGCACAACATACCATACTCAGACCGATAGTGAGTTTGAGAAGACTATACATATATTGAAGGATATGATTCAATCTTGCATACTATACCTTACCATATCATTCTATGATCACCTAGCCTAGGTTTATTTTTCATACAACAACAATTATAAGGCTTTTATTCAAATGAAACCTTACGAGTCTATTTATGGAAGGTCATTTCACTCACTACTATGTTGGCATAAGGCATGTGAGGCAGCGATTTTTGGCCCCAGTATGGTTTAGGAGACCTTTTAGAGAGTGCAACTCATATAGAAGATATTTATCACCACTAATAGAAAATAGAAAACTTATTTCGACCGTAGGAGGATACCCTTGGATTTTACTGTGGGAGATCACGTTTTTTTGAGAGTGGCTACTCAATTGGGGAACAAACGCCTAAGGAAGATGGGAATTCTAGAACAACATTTTTTAGACTCATTGAGATCACCGAGTACATAGGGGAATTTTTATATCCACTAGACCTATCTTATCACTATTGAGGCATTCATGATGTGTTTCATGTGTCACGGTATTTTAGGTACATGCCCAATACTATGCATGTTATTTATTTCAAAGATTTTGATCTAGAGACCGATGTATCATTTGATGGGTGTATGATGCAGATAATATATTAAAGCAAGAATATTTTGTGAGTAATGATGATACAACTAGTCTAGATTGGGTGACAACATGGGTTGATCCATGAAGAGATGTGGGATCATGGGTTGGATGTTTGAGCTTTGGGACCTGAGTTATTTGAGCAATAATTTTATATATACTTCTCATAAATAAGAAGTCAATAGAGGGGCATAATGAAAATATCTTGAATTTTAAAAAGATAATAAATCCTTATTGTTGATATATTATAAGTGTAATGTGTGGAAAAAATTATTTATTAGTGAAATTACCTTAATAAAAGTGGTAAAGGATTTTTGTAAAGGTAAAAACATAGTTAATTGTTTGGAATATTAAATACAATATTTCTAGAGTTAGACACGAAGTTGGTATGAGATTATAAGGCATGTAATTCCTCAATATATATGGATTAAAAATAGTAAATATATTATATTAAGCATAGAATATTTATTCATAATATTTGAATAACTCAAAAATAGTGCATCGTATGAGAAATATGATACCATGGTTAGATCTGGGATGGGTTTTTTACTCTTGGTGGGGTATAAAATTTGTAAGTGTCGGATATTTGGATGGATATCTCATGAAAAAAACTTATTTATTAATTTTTTATTATATTAATTTTTCAAAATAATCTATTATCTCTAAGATGGTGCATCATATGAGAAATATGAGACTACCATTGGGTACAGAATGTGGTTTTTAATATAATTGGGGTATAATATTTATATGTTTCAGAAGTTTGGATGCATTGCTCATAAAAACAGTTTTATATTTAATTAAAATTTTAATCCATTTTTTAAATATTAAATAATTAATACTTCTCAAACAGTCTAGCGTACGATATATTTGAGACCACTGTTGGGTCTGCAATAGAGGTTTTACCCTAAGCCGGGCATAACTTTTTAATGTAATGGACATTTGTTGTCATTTAATTTTTATATTATATAATTATTTATATTAATTTAATTTAATTAAAAAAAAGATACATGGTTTATTATTCTCCCTAATGCGTTCCAAAAACCATCGTAACTCCCTGATGATTTTGTTACCTTCGATTTATACAATTTTGGCCATAATATAAAAATATAAAAGCATTAATGGGATAATCTAATGACTCTTCCATCAATTTCGTTTGAAAGGGTAAATTTTTATTGTGGGGTTAAATAATAATAGTTATATTATTACTCGTTCCATATAAATGATACTGTGTAATTAATTTAAGTACAATATTTTCATAAAATTTATTATTTACGAAATGATAATAGAGATGGTAGTGAGAGATATTTAATAATAATAATCATTGTTTTTATTGTTATTATTATTTATAAGTTCAAAAAGGTAATTGTTGGGTGTGATAAAAAAATTGTGTTTGTAAATATATGTATATATATATATTTGGGTCAAAATATGTATGTATATATATATTAGTTTGAATATATATATATATTATGTGAAAAAAATTTATATTTTTTATATACATATATATATATATATTTATTTATTCATATGTTGAATAACTTCAATATATATAAATGTGTTTAAATGAGGAAAAACATGTAAGTGGAATTCTTGTGCAACATATGTTTTTTAGAGGAATGTGTTGGAAAGAATAAATTGGACAATAAATGAATGAAATAATTAAATGTGACAAGGGTAAAAAAATAGCTTTAAGAGGGGATTTGGGGTGAATGGATGAGCGCATATTAGAAACTATCTTACCCCTCACATCACCTCCCCTCTCCCTTTATCCCCCCTCTCTTTTATTTTTATTTTTTCATTCTTTTATTATTATTCAAACTTATCTCTTCGATAACATCTCCATTGTTGATCTGATTGATATGCCGTTGGTGTCGTTGGGTTCGTCTCAATGAGCAGAAGTTATGTCCTATTTTTTTCTAAAGGATTCAAGGTACTTCTTAATAATAATTTTTTAATATTAAATGTATAATTTAAAATAAATTATCAATAGATAATTTCGAAGATTTATTGAGTGTTAATTTATAAAATTTTCATAAAATAATTTCTTTGAATTATAAAATTATAGTGATATGTTTTGTCAAAATTAATTACCAAAAAAATTATTAATGTATAATTGCATCAAATTAACACAATAAATTTTATAGAAACAATTTGTCATAATATAATAGTGAAATTATAAATATGAAGAATAATTATTAGAATATAATTATATAAATTATTAAAGGATAATTATTTAAAATTATCAAAATATAATTAATATATTATCGAATGATAATTATTAAAATTATCAAATAATAATTGATATATTTTCCAATAATAATTATTAAAATTATCAAATGATAGTTTCCAGATTATAAAAATATAATAATAAAAGTATAACTTATGAGAAATTATAAAAAGATAATTATAAAAGGATAATTTTAGAAAATTTATCAAAATATAATTATAAACAAATAATTTATGAAAAATTTTTAAAATATAATTATAAAAGGATAATCTATAAAAAAATTATCAAAATATAATTATAAAAAGATAATTTAATAAAAATTATCAAAATATTATTATAAAAGTAAAATTTATGAGAAATTATCAAAATATAATTATAAAAGGAAAATTTATGAGAAATTATCAAAGTATAATTATAAAAATATAATATAAGATACATTAACAAATATAATTATAAAAGGTTAATTTAATAAAAATTACCAAAATACTATTATAAAAGGGTAATTTATGATAAATTATCAAAATATAATTATAAGAGGATAATTTAGGAGAAATTATCAAAGTATAATCATAAGAGGATAATTTAAGTCAAATTATCATGATATAATTATAAAAGGATAATTTATGAGAAATTATCAAAAGATAATTACAAAAAGATAATTTCAAAATTATCCAGGAGAGAGAATGTATTATCAAATGTGATATTTAATTTATTTTTGCAATAAAATAACTAGTTTTGGTTCTAGGAACCCTTATGAACGTTGATCATTGATGTGTTTAGGAATGTGGTGATCAGGCCACAAGGAGGTGTACCAAAATAGAATGGGTGTTTTATCCTTACCACTAATGATTATGACTTTGCGGTCAGAATTTTCTTAAACTTTTGGGCTCATTTACACATTTTCCCTCTAATATGATTATCTAAAGAAATATTTTTTATGACTATGCTAGGTTTTGATTGAATTTGGGTGTGTGTGTGTGTATCCCTGAAATCATTATGATACCATGAGTATATGTATCTTGTTATTCATATTTGATGTTTGATCATAGTTATTGTGTTTTATACTTATGATGATATTTTTTACTTCATCAGGTATCATTCCATGCTACATATTCTTTGTGGTATTATTCTTGGATCCTAAGATAGCTAGACCATTATGACATTTTATCCCTTAAATGGGGAGTGTGCATGACTTGTCATAGTGTTAATGAAGGACCAATGCACGAGGCAGGCATATGATGATGACTTGGGATGTCATGTGATGTACTCAATGACTAAGGGATAATGAAAATCTCTTGAACCCAAGTAAGCACTCAATGATGAAAGAATGTTGACTAGCTCTCAGTCACTAGTATGTTACTCGATGAAAAAGTGATGATGAATAGCTCTCAGTCCGAAGTATATGCTTTGATGGAAAAGGGATGATGACTAGCTCTTGATCTATAGTATGTCATTCGAAGAATAAGGGATGTTGATTAGATATTTATCCCTTGAATAAATATCGAGCATATCTTTTTTATGATCATTGATGTTGATTTACATGACCCCATGACGCTGAGAAGCACGATTAATTATCCTCATGGTTAATCCTTTGTTTCTTCTAAAACATTGATTATTCATCTATCATAGATCCAAATAATATATTTTTGGGGGGTTTTGGTAGTTTAGTTAGTGGAAAACTTCTCTATTTTAGATTTTGTGTTATATTCTTGTTACACATTTATTTTATTATGGCATACATTGTTATACTTGAGCACATCGGGTTAAGGACACATTGGCGGTGTCCTACTGAGTCTTATACTCACACGATACTCTAGCATCTCAATGCACTTGTATATTTCATGAGGGATCTAGAGAATGGTAAGGAAAGTATGGTGGATATATGAGTAGAGAAGAATGGATCTAGTAACAGACTGGGATGGACTCCGAAGGATCCATTATTTATTTATTTACTTTATTTTTTTATTTTCTTTTGGACATGCATTCAACTTATGGAAGCTATTTTATTTGTATTTCATGTATATCATATTTAAATTTATTCATCATTACACAGATTATTTATATTATTATTATTTAGTATCAATCCTTAGACATGATATAGATGGTATAGTCTCCCTAAGGTTCCACTTGAGACCCTCACTTCTAGTCGGAAACCACTTGCGTATAGGGAGGAGTGCATGAGGATATATAGCATTACATCATGGATCCAGTGGTTCACGTTGGGATGTTACAAATTTATAGATATATATTGTTCCTTCAAAGTGTTATATTTTAGATATACACACAAAACCTCTCCCGGTTCAGATTTATAAGAATTAGATATTGAAAATGGGTTTGTGACCCATTCCCCCACATCATTAATGTATGTTTCTAACACTTTAACCAACTTTTAATCATGTTTTATTGAATATAATGTGTTTCTATGAGTTTTAAAGAGAATATATTCAAAACGACATCTTTATGTACAAGATATAATCAATATTAGATTTTTAGTTATGAGATTCAAACTTATAAATCCCCCTAAAATATTTATGGACCTGATGAATAGATTATTTAGAGAATACATTGAAAAATTATAGATAGCCATTATTGACTATATTCTCATATACTCAAAGATCATATAGGAACAAAATTATCATATAAGGATTGTGTTGAAGACTTTAAGGTGAACCTTTTAAATTATTTTTTGTATTTTTCAAATAAAATCACATTAAGGTTAAATGATAATTTTGTAGAGAAGAAATAAGTAAAATCACAAATATCCATAACAAAAATTTAAAATCAAAATGGGAGAGCAGGGAACAGAAAGAAGGAAAGGGAGGAATCCTCAATATTCAGGTTAGTATGGCCCCAAAGGAGGTCCTCCATCATAGGTTCATTAACCTCTAGAACATGGGACCATAATTCACATTGATCAAGGATCCCCAAATGTATTCCATCCATTCCACATGCCAGACTAGAAAAGGTGTGAATTCTAGAAGGATAATGTGTATGCTAAGTTCAATAGGTGTCACTTTTGGATTCTGAAAGTCACATTCTTAGGGAATGTGATCAAAATGGAGGTAATTTTTTTATATTAATCAAAGTTAAGGGAAATTTTGGAATATAACTAACCGATGAGTTTCATGAAGATCCATAGTTTTCTTGGATTGCAACGGTATTAACTATACATTGTGATAAATTTATGACGAATTTATAGACCACTATGTTTACATAGAAGTGTGTAAAATATTTATAGATGAAATAATGTGAGGAAATCTTTAAGGATATCAAGAAGAAGCTAATAACTTCACTAGTAATCATACCCCCTAAATTAGAAAATTGTTTGTGATATACATTGATGATTTAAAGAAATTCATGGGTAGAATATTCATGAAAAATGATAAATTGATAACCTATACCTCTTAATAATTGAAGATATATGAGTATAACTACCCAACTAATGATTTTTAGATACCAATTGTGATCTTTGAATTAAATATTTAGATGTATTACCTTTATGGATAGATGTGTGACATATATAATGATCATAAGATTTTAATGTATATATTCACATTTAAGAAGTTGAACATGAATCAATGAATATTATAGAATTTAATAAAGTAATATGATTACTCAATTCAAGATCATCTTGAAAATTTAAATAAGATATTGTATTCTATTAGAATAAATGAACCTACTACTCCATCTATAATAAGCATTAATAAATGATCTATCTTCATGTATATTAAGTTAATGATTCTAGATATCCTAATGGTGGGGAATACATCCTACCTTTCCCAAATTAATTCATTGTCATCCATTGAATAGAAAATCAAGGTGTCATTAAGGGATGATTTGGAAGATAAAAAGATGGTGTGTGTGGAAAATTAAGGGAGGTTTCATAAATTTAACATCCTTGAATATGGATTCAGTTAATTTCAAACTAAACTTTTTGTGACATCATAACCATTGAAAAAGGAAGAGTTATTAGATGGTGTTCATAAATCTTAATTCCCCATCCATCCTATATGTATTAAGAGGTATTAAGATATTCAAGATCACTTATAGTGGGACAACATGAAGATAAACATTTATAATTACACATTAAAGTTATTATTATTTCAAAAAAGTTAAATAAGACTATAAAAAGTCCAAAAGTATGATACAAACATTACCCCTATAAATTTGGAAATGGGAGAACAACACCATAGACTTTGTCATGGGTCTCCTAAATAAATATAATTGTAAAAAACTATATGGGTTGTGGTAGAATGACTCACCAATAATAAACACTTAAAATATATAAAAGAGTATTTCTCAATTGATAAACATACTAATATATATATAAAGGAATTATTGTGGATACATTCGGAACCACTTTCTATCATTTCTGATTAAGATACATGGTTCAACTCTATTTTTTTAGGAGTATTCAAAATAAATTGGAGGATTTATTAAACTTTAGTGAAATGTATCAACCCTAGATTGATTTCTAAAATTAATGTATCATTAAAAACACTCTAATAGTTTATAAGATCTTTATCAATGGAATTTCAACAATTTTGGGATCAATATCATCCATTTTTTGACTTCTCATACAACAACGGTTTCATGTCAAGTATACATATGGACCCATATAAATCTCAATATGGAAAGAGATATTGAAATCCAATATGTTGGCATGAATTTATTAATGTGGATCTTATTATATTTTAACTTGTGAAATATATGATTGATAATGTTTGATCCATTAAATAATACACTAAATCAAATTATATATGAAAAAAGAGTTCTGTTAAGAATTGTATAAGATATAGTGACCCATATATTTCAAATATAAATTTTACATATTATTAGATATATATTCAGTACATAACATAATGATCCATTACATAATTGTATAGGTATAGTTTATTTGGAAACATAGTCACATTAGAAACTTACTTATAACATGTCTACATCATCTCTGTAAATACCTCGACCTTAATATCCCAGAGTCAGTGGTGATGTTATTACATTGGAATAAGATATAAGACATCACATCCCAAAGGCATGAGTAGTTTTGTACTCTTTGTAAACTAGTACCATTCTTTAATTTAACATATATTTTAAATAATAAAATATAAAATGTGATTAATTTGAGAATTCCATTATTCCCCTTAGCATAAACCTATATATCAATCAAAAAACACTTCCTGGTATCCTAGTTAAAATAAAACATAAGAAAGTGGTGATCTTAAAAACTCATTAAGAGTAATCATACAGTGAAAGATATCAAGAATAAATAATAATTATCTATATGTAAAGGTAAATAACTTAAATAGTTTTCATTTAAAAAATAACTTGAACATAATTTGGTATTAATAAATTATGAACAAATAAATACACATCAATAATCACATGATATTTAATCTTATCCATGGATATTATAAATAATATAATAATAACATGTAAATTAATAAATAATCACATAATGAGGGAATTAATAATTAAAAACATCTTAAACATACATTCAAAGAATTTTATAGGACATTTTAAATCTATTAGTAATAACCCATTCAATTTTTTCAATTGATATGTCTCATGAGACATGTAGATACATCAAGGGGATATTTGAATATGGTACCCACTCATTAAATAATAAGTAAAAGTAATTAATAATATAAAATGGGAGACACATAATTTACATAGAAATTCAAATTAAAAAATAAATATCATATAAAATTTTAATACTTACCCAAATCCATAAACATAATCCTAAAACATCTAGAATAACGTGATGAATGGTAATAAAATTATTAATGACCAATAAAAACCATCAAAAACCATCAAAATAAACAATAATGATGATATTAATACAACATATCCCCAGTTTATCATAATTACAATAAAGTTTTTAATTCATTAATCAATATAAATACCATAAAATGTAAATAAAGATATTAATGTGGAAAATTGTTTTCAAAATTTGAAAATCACTTTTTAGAAAAAAAGGTTCAAAAATATTCTGAAAATACTTTTCATTGAAAATAACCTTTTAAAATTATAAAATATATTTTAAAACATTCATTTTTCACGAATGGTGAAAAAAATTTCATGTTGTGCACATTAAAACAAATATTCCTTTCTCATTTTTGGTAAAATTTACATGGGTGTTTCTTGGGAAAAAAATTAATATTCCTTTCAAAAATAATTTAAGAAGTAAAAAATTTGTAAAAATGTATTTAATAAATTAAATGGATAATTTTAAAATAATTTCTTAAAACATTTTTATAATTAATGGTTTTGGAAAAAAAGTACTTCTGAAAAAAGAGATAAATGATGTCAAATTTTTTTTAAAACATTTTATCAATCATTTTAAGTAAAAAAGTGTATAATAAGGAACTATTGGTTTAAAAAGTTCCTCAATAACCATATTCAAAGAATATATTTTAATATTATGATATAAATATCAAATAATTCCCCCAAGGGAGACTTAAACGTAAACAATCCTAAATAATGATGAGATTATAAAATAAACACTTACAACTATGGTAAATTTTGAATCATAATCCCCATGAAATAAAAAACATCAAATTAAACATTAAATACCATGAATATAAATAATTTAATGATATAAAATATTAAAACTTTCATTATAAACACCATATTACGGAATAAGGGGTGAATATATAATATGTCTCACTAAAGTAAAAGTGAGACCAGAAACATTAACTTAAGTTAGAATCCCTTTGTATATGTTTGAACCTACTATATAATAAATATATGTTTATTATACATCTATTAAATAACAATAATCATATATATAATACCATATATTATCCTATTATAACTTTTTACCACCTTTTAGATATTAATATTTCATTGTTTTCATTATTTCGTGTGTTAATTGATTTGTTTTCTCATGTGTGTCTCGTCATGAAAGTTTTGGTTCTTGTATATAAGATATGGTTCTATCATCACTAAAATTATATTAATTTTATAAATTTGATTTTTTCATTATAATAATCCTTATAACCATTATTTAAAATTGTAAATATAAAATGAATTGCATCGCATTGTGAGGACGATATGTTGTATGTACGCATAAGTAATGGTATCATTATCTTAAAGGGTGAAATGATAATTAAGTGTGTGATATATTAATTTTCCATAATATATATAAATTTATATATGTAACATATATTAATTAAATTTTCCCTTATTAATTTCCTGGTAATGTGTAACTAAAAAATGAATCACATCGCTTGGAGAGGTGGTAGTCTGTCGTACACACGACCGGCGTTGTCTTATTTTAAACAAAATGGAAAGTAATGATTTATATGTGATATTATTTTTACATTAATTTAATTATATAACAAATATTATTTCTATATACCTCAAATATATCATTATATACAACAGTGATAAGTATTTATGGAAAATGAATTACATCATTCCGTTAGGAGGTAGTTGTCATACAAATAATTGGTAATTCTATTTCCGATTTTATGGATGTGGATATAGATAAATATTATGAAAACTGCATAATAACATCTAACATTATTTTATATAAAGGTTTTATTATATTTGAAGGTTTTAGACATAAATTATGTTTCTAAAAGCATGAATAAAAAATGATCTAAGAGACGAAAATTACCTTCTCTTAGAGTAAAATACTTGACATCTATTATTAAGAACCTCAGGGTTGGTATTTTGGGAATAAAAGAATCTATATAATTTTTATAAGGATGTTGGGGATCAATTTTTTTCATGGTTTTGTCCATCCAAATAAATTTATTGGTGTAAAGAAGCGAGAGGAGTGAGTGCCCTTTTGAAATGAAGGAGTGATATTTTTATAAATATCCAAAACTATTAAATAATGGGAAGTCACTCTAATCAAAAGTGGATCAAAAATTTATAACTAAATGTTTTAATGGATGATATGGTTGATACACACCTACACCACATAAAAAAAATTGGGCATTTTTTTCCTTATCTTCTAATCTTCCTTACTTTTACAATTTCAGTTTTTCAGTATGGTAACTAGTCTTTTTAACCTAGGAATATTATCATATAAACCTAAAATAAAATTATTATTAATATTATATAATATTAACCCACTAATTAAAAAAATTAAATATCATTTATCAAATAAAAAATCTTTTGTGTTTTGAAAATTAATTTTAACACAAGCGCATGTAACATGAAAAACACTACATTATTCTTACACCTAGAAACAAAGTTTTTACTCTTTAGGGGTCAATATAGTCACCATAAAATAAAAATTGGTCTATTAATGGACCATAGTTTATATTTTCAACATTTAAAAATCACATGGATGAATATAGTATTTTTAGGAATTTAAAATCATTTAATTAAATATAATTTATTATAGAATAACATTAATGTCAATTTTGACATTATTAGTTTAATTTGAATTTTAAAAATATAAATACAACTATGGAATTATAATATAATACATTATACCCATTATAAATGATATATTTATATAAAAAATTAATCTAACACAATAATTCACCCAATTTATTTTAGTTTTACTATTTTTAGTATATTTTATTTTATTTTTATTTTTATTAAATAATTACTTTATTGGTGTTTCTTAAGAATTTATAGAAATTATATGATTACTAAAAGTTAAAAATAAATCACTTTAATGAAATTAGTAACATTAGAAACAAAATATTCATTAATATTCATTCACATCTTTATTTTGTCCTTATGTGAACACATGATTTAAATTTAAAATCATGACGGTGACATTTTGTATTTTTCTTTACATAAATGGTTATTGTAACACCCGAGACTTTTATGTTATATAAATCATCAAAGGAATCGTTTTCTACACAACACTTGCTTGGCTTGCTTTACATGCAATCGCGACCTTCCTCGATAGCTTGCGTCGTACGCAATACCGAGTTTCACTAAACAACAATATGCTATTAAAACTAGCCGTTATGAATAGTAATAACCACTTTTTGAAATTTTATAAATTTTATTTTTCAAAATGGACTTCATTTTTGGACTCAGAATATCGAAATTAGCCTAGGGTAAAATTTTGGTATTTTTCTGAAAACTTTCAATTTTTGATGAATAGTGGAACCACTAAGTGGTAGGTTAAAAACAGAATTTTGCATAAAACTTAATTTTACCGCTTCTGTGAATGGAATTTCAAAAATCCGACAGACACGGTTGATATCAGTAAGTAAAATGTGGTTCAATGAGATAAAAATAATTTTTTGGTGAATAGTAACTTTTTACTATTTTTATCGCGGTTAATAGTAAATAGGGTAACTAAGGGTAAATATGATATTAATATTACCCTAACACATGTCCTAATTCTATTGGACAAGTGTAATTCGACAAAAACCAAACTTAGGAATAAAATATGACCATTTAGGCCCACTTGGATTAGATTAGGACATTTATTATTAATTTATTTAAAGAAGGGTTAAAATAGTTAAAATCAAAGTTTAATAAGTAAATCATTTTTAATATGGGGTTATACATAAGATAAATTCGATTGTAAATATTCATTAGAAATATAAAAAGATTTCCTACATGATGGTATTTTATTTGTAATTTTTAGACATCAAATAATATAATTTATTTATGACACAAAGATGATGCAGTAATTATCTTATTAATGAAATATTGACATAATTGATAATATAAATACCAAAATAAATGTAATTTAAGACTTTTAATGAATTCCACTAATTTTCTAGGTTACTATGATATATTAGTGTTTATTTAATCAACTTTGTTCGAACATATAATTCTGTTATGACTTTCACAAAAATCATATATCAAATAGTGTCAAAATTGACACAAAATAGTTTTTAAATCAAATATTATATTATTAATTGTTATTTTATTCCTAAAAATCTAAGGTTCGGCCAAATGACTTAGATAAAGATATATATATTAATAATAAACAATTTGGGGTTCGTTTGGCATGTTATAGTAAGTGCATTAACCATATAGTGAAAGAAAACAAAAAGACATGGTAAAAGTTAAATTATTTAACTTAGAGTTAAATATAATTGATAAGGTTAAAATAATACCCTAAACTTGTCTAAATCCTATTGGATGATAGGATTTCGACCCTTCCCCACTTTATCTTCGAAATAAGACCCTTTGGAACCATTATAAACCGATTTTGACTTTAATATAAAATAATATTTTGAGATATTCCTAAGGTGCCCCTCTCCTCCCTTATAAAAGGGCACCTCCTCCCCCTCCTCCTCACACCAATTTGAGCACTCAAGCTCGGCCAACCCCTGCCATTTTCTCCTCTACACTTCCCTAGAATAATCCTAGAGGTCCTGGTCTTCTCCAAAAACCAATCTTAGTTCCTTAAGTGGAGGATTCAAAGAGGCGTTCCAAAGAAGAGGTAATATCCATTACCGATCTTTTCAATTTCTTCTTCTTCAACTTCTTCTTATTTAGTTGTTTCATGATAAAGTAATAACATCAGTATTACTTAAATACTGATATGTTATTATAAATATGAAACAACCCTAATTCACCTTCTATCCATCCTACGGAAAAATGAAATCACCGCGCGTGCGTACGTACGGAATACCGTCTCCACGCCGTGGTGTAATCTATTTTCCACCATCACCTTACAAGGATGGGTATAATGTTGTAATGAGTAACTATATATGATTATTATGAAGTAATATTGATACTGAAATAATATATATATACTCTAATACAGTTCCACGATCATAGGAACGATATCATCACTCGTGCGTACGTACGGAATACCGTCTCCACAATGTGATGCGACTCGTTCTACATGATCATCATTACATAGTAATTATATAAATGAATTGAATGAATAAATATGATATATGTTACACTAATACCATTCTGGATATAAGGTATCTATAACCTTAAAAGAAGAATAAGAATGTATTCGGCAAAACACGCATAAGAACAAAAGGCAATAAAGACCCGAGTAACAAGTAACAATGAAATATTACTAACAAGAAGCTAAGAATATGACCATATATGATATCATATCAATATGTATGATTATGGAATAAGTCAATAACATTATTTAAACCATTATACAGGAGCTTTGGACACGAACAAAGAAAATCGGACCTAAGGTAAGGGAAATATCACAATCTCATTTTTATCCGAGATTGTTTATTCGTAAGTATTTACTGGGGTGTATTTTATCATCCACATCCATGTTCCCTCAATATGTAATATTGTTTCCATCCACTTTCAATACTTTAAATCCAATTTTACCCTTAGGTGAGTTTTTAGTAAAGAATATGAAAGGAATCTTTTGTCGTTTTTCCGTACGAGGTACTTTTGGACTTTTCCGACAAAAGTACGAAGAATGTTTTTTTTAACTTATACGGCATGAATGGATTTTTAAAACATTACTTCAAAGAATCTTCCTTTACAAGTTTTCAAGTTTATTTTTAATCAACTTCTTTTATTTTAATGTTGTATGACATGTTATGAAAGGAAAAATGTTTTTGAAGAAGAAAGGATATTTTCCTCAAGAATGGAGTTCAAGTGATTTTCAAAATTATTTTCCATCTAAGATAATAAAGGGTTCTGTTTTTATCCCTATTATTACATTGATTTGATCATGTTGTGATGGAATTATTTTTATGAATTCCTTTATCATATATGAATTGATTTATGATGTCATGATGTTTCAAGAATCCCATTTTTGTTACTTGTGTTATGCGATGATGTATGTTTTATGATTATGTGGCACACATAAGAAAGGATTCATTATAAGATGGGTGGGACCTATATCTCCCTCCAATGCATTGGGTAAAGGTTTTATATCTCATGAGATAGACATGGCTGGAACGGTAGGTTATACCGGTTCAGTAAAACAGGACTGGAACGAGGGTGACTCGGTTCAGAAAGGGACTTTGTCCACTAAGATAGTCTTGGCAATGAGTCATGACTAACAAGAAATGATTTTCCATGATTATGTGTGCATTCCACAAAGTTTCAAGTTTTATGTTATGATTATGGGGATCTCATTTTCACTTCTATGATTTATTCCATGTTAAGATAGTATGATCTCTTTTGCAGGTTTTGATTTTCAAAAAGATATGATATGATTTTTATTTTTTTTATTTGCCCTTGCTAGGCATTTGAGTTCACCCTTTTATGTTTTCTTTTCCCCAGGTCAGGAAGATGGATATTAAGTAGAATATGCTAAAAGGGACCCTAGATATGATGAAATAAATGGGAGACACTGTAGAAGATTTATGAACCAGTTGTTTATGTTTCCCAGTTTCTAAAGACACTATACCTATACGGTCCTTTGTGGTTTTGTCATATGTTGTAATAAGTGTGCTTCAATTTTGAAGTATTAACAATGTATGTAAAGTATGGGTCATTATAGTTGGTATCAGAGGAAAGGTATAGTTAACCTTTGGAAACTAGGATGTGAAAGCCTTAGTAAGAACCCTAAGGATAAGTCTAAGCATAGAACACAATCTTAGTGTTTTAGAAATGTCCTTGAATAACCTAGGATAAGACCTTAAGCATGAAAATTTTATTCTTGAATTATGTGGTTTTCCTATTATAATTAGTGTTGCTCACACTATTCTTCTTGGTTTTAGTCAATGGCTAGAACCCGAAGGAACCGTGTTAATGCGGAATGCGATGGGCAATGCAATGATTGTCCCCCTGAGCAACCAAACGATATGGGAGCTGGAATGCAAAATCTTGTAGCCATGCTCACACAACTTTCTCAAGCTATGAATCATGCAGGACTTCCAAACGAGCAAAGGAAGGAGCAAAATTCTGTTGAATCCTTCATGAGGCAGCGTCCACCTTCTTCCAGTGGGTATACTGATCCATTAGTTGCTGAAAAATGGATTAGTACTACTGAAAAGATATTTTCAGTTCTTCAATTTTCTGAACATGATAAAGTCATCCTAGCAGTGTATCGTTTGGAAGGAGATGCTGATCAATGGTGGAATCTTATTAAGAATACGAGGCAAAGGGATGAAATTGAGTCTATGGAATGGGACGAGTTCAAGAACTTATTTTTCAATAAGTACTTCCCTCGTATTCTCCGAACAAAGATGGAGAAAGAGTTCCTTGAACTGAAGCAAAGGGATGATGAATCTGTTAGTACCTATGAAGCAAATTTTTCAAGACTTGCAAGGTACTCTTCTGGTATTATTATCCAACCTGAGAGTAAGATCGATCGATTCTTTAGTGGCTTAAAACCAAGTCTTCGAAGGGCGTTAGCCATAAGAGACTTCAATAGCTACGAGGAAATTGTTCGATGTGCTCTCAAAGTCGAGATGGAGATTGGAGTAACCCATCAGTCACATGGGTTTGATAAGAAGAGGAAGATGGAATTCAAATAAAAATCTAAAGAGCACAAGGAAAAGAAGATGAGCTTTTCCTTATGCTCAAAGTGTGGAAAAGAAACATGGAGGGAGTTGTCTTAAAGGGACAAGTAAATGTTTTAAATGTGGAAAAGAAGGTCATCGGGCATTTGAATGCCGTGATAATGGGAAGAAGATGTCTAATGACGCAAACAAAGGAAGGGATACACAGAATGAACCTACTACACTTCAATGTTTCAAGTGCAAGGAGATGGGGCATTATGCCAATCAATGCCCAAATCCAAGGGTTGATGATGATGGTCGACGTCAACAAAATCTTAAGGCTAAAGACAAAGGAAAGTCACATGCAATTTCTATCAGCGATGTGGAGTACAATAACGAAGTGGTGAAAGGTACACTTACCATCCACTCTAAAGTAGAAAATGTTTTATTTGATTCTGGATCCACCCACTCTTTTATTTCTAAAGAATTTTCTAAGGGTATCACCGTATTACCTCAACAATTAGATTTTGAGTTAGCTGTGACAACACCTAATGGCACCTCAATCGCATCAGAAGTTTATAATTCTTCTCCGATCAAAGTTTGTGGGAAAGTGCTTCCTGCAAATCTTGTGATCCTTCCTTTAGTGGAATTTTATGTGATTCTTGGCATGGATTGGCTTTCTCTACATGGAGCTCATATCAATTGCCAAAGAAGGGAAGTCACATTTCATATTCCAGATCAATCTATGATCGTCTATCAATGCAAGGATGAACATAACCTTCCAGTGGAAATTTCTTCCATTTTATGGGTATTGATTCCACTAAATGAAGGTTATTTATCTCAAATGGTTGGTGAGAAACTCACGATTAAGAATATTCCCATTGTACGGGAGTTTGATGATGTCTTTCCGGATGAATTATCGGGTCTTCCACCAAATCGTGAAGTTGAGTTTTCAATAGAACTCGTACCGGGTGCTTTGCCTATTTCAAAGACACCTTATAGAATGGCCCCAATTGAGTTTCAGGAATTGAAGAAGCAACTCCAAGAGAATCTTGATAAGGGATTCGTACGCCCTAGTGTGTCACCTTGGGGAGCACCTGTTCTATTTGTTAAGAAGAAAGATGGATCAATGAGACTCTGCATTGATTATAGAGAACTTAACAAGATCACTATCAAGAAGAAATATCCTCTCCCACGCATTGATGACTTATTTGACCAACTACGCGGAGCTCAATACTTTTCCAAGATTGATCTTCGTTCAGGGTATCATCAATTAAGGGTCAAAAGGGAAGATATACCAAAGACGGCTTTCCGTACAAGGTATGGACACTATGAATTTATAGTGATTCCATTTGGTCTTACTAATGCCCCTGCTATCTTCATGGATCTAATGAATAGAGTCTTTAGAGACTATCTTGATCAATTTGTTGTAGTCTTTATAGACGATATTCTTGTCTATTCAAAGAGTAAGGAAGAGCATGAAGATCACTTGAGAATTATATTGAAGACCCTGAGAAAGGAGAAGCTTTATGCCAAATTTACCAAGTGTGAATTTTGGCTTCAAAAAGTTGCATTTTTGGGTCACATAATCTCAAAAGAGGGGATATCTGTGGATCCAGCAAAAACAGAGGTTATCGAAAGATGGTCGAGACTAACAACAGTAACTGAGATCCGAAGTTTTCTTGGTTTGGCTGGATATTATTGACGTTTTGTAAAAGATTTTTCACGATTATCTAATCCACTCACCAAGTTGACTCGGAAAGGAGTTAAGTTTGTCTGGACAGAGGAATGTGAAGAGAATTTCAAGGAGTTGAAAAGAAGGTTATCCAGTGCACCTGTGCTCACACTGCCTTGTAGTGGAGAAAGGTTTGTGATCTACAGTGATGCATCCAAGAAGGGATTGGGGTGTGTTCTTATGCAAAATGATATGGTGATAGCTTATGCCTCACGACAGTTGAAAATCCATGAGCAAAATTACCCAACACATGATTTGGAGTTGGCTACGGTAATCTTTGCATTAAAGATTTGGAGGCATTACCTTTATGGTGAAAGGTGTGATATTTATACTGATCATAAAAGTTTAAAGTATATTTTCACACAAAAGGAGCTGAATATGTGTCAAAGAAGATGGTTGGAGCTGATTAAGGATTATGACTGCTCAATCCATTACCACCCTGGGAAAGCAAACAAGGTGGCAGATGCATTAAGTCGACAAGACCATGCTAGTTTATCCATGATGAGGATCACAAAAGATCCAATATTTATGGATTTACAAAGGATGGATCTTGGAATTATAATGGAAGGGGAAAAATCTTATCTTTCTCAAATGAATGTTCAACCATCTATACATGTGAAGATTAAAGAGGCACAGAAAGAAGATGTCGAGTTACAAAAGAAGGTGAGAAATGTTCCTGAATTCAACCTTGATTGTGATGGGATAATAAAGTTCAGGAATCGGGTTTGTGTTCCTTACATCCCCGAATTAAAGAAGGAGCTGCTGGATGAGGCTCATAGTTCTTCATTCTCTATTCATCCTGGAAGCACGAAGATGTATAGGGACCTGAAAGAGTACTTCTGGTGGGATGGCATGAAAAGAGATGTTGCTGAATATGTCTCTCGATGCTTGGTTTGTCAACAAGTTAAAGCTGAGAGATAGAAGTCTAAGGGGATGTTACAACCATTACCCATACCCGAATGGAAATGGGAAAACATCACTATGGACTTTGTCACAGGACTTCCTAAAACATCCAAAGGCAATAATGCTATTTGGGTCATAGTTGATCGTCTTACAAAGTCTGCACACTTCATTGCTATTAGAGAGGATTTCTCTCTAGATCAGCTTGCCAGGATATATGTAAAGGAAGTGGTAAGATTGCATGGAGTGCCACTTTCTATTGTATCTGATCGGGATCCAAGATTTACCTCGAAGTTCTGGCGAAGTCTTCAGCATACTCTGGATACAGAGTTGAGTTTCAGCACTGCTTATCATCCCCAGACAGACGGTCAGTCTGAGAGAACAATTCAAACCCTAGAAGATATGTTGAGAGCTTGCTCTATGGATTTCAAAGGAGGTTGGGATCAACACCTACCTTTGGTGGAATTTTCTTATAATAATAGCTTTCACTCCAGTATTCAGATGGCTCCTTATGAAGCTCTCTATGGAAAGAAATGCAGGACTCCAACTTGCTGGGATGAAGTTGGGGAAAGAAAGCTATTAGGACCTGATCTCATTGATGAAATGGCAGAAAAGGTCAGATCTATTCAACAACACATAAGCGCAGCTCAGAGTCGACAGAAAAGTTATGCCGACAACAGAAGAAAAGACCTAGAGTTTGAAGTGGGTGATAAAGTGTTCTTACGAATATCTCCCTGGAAGAGGGTTATGAGATTTGGAAAGAAGGGGAAGTTGAGCCCTAGATATATCGGTCCTTTTGAAATACTGGATCATGTTGGGAAGGTAGCTTACCGATTGGCGCTTCCACCGAATCTCTCTCAAGTTCACGATGTGTTCCATGTATCTTTCCTGAGAAAGTACATACCAGATCCTTCACATGTACTCAGCTCAGAAGTTGTACCGCTGGAGCAAGATCTTTCTTATGAAGAACAGCCGATAGAGATTCTGGATCGTAGCGAAAAAGTCCTACGAAACAAGACCACTCGATTGGTGAAAGTTTTATGGAGGAACCACCAACTTGAAGAAGCTACATGGGAGCTTGAGGATATGATGAGGGAGAAGTATCCTCATCTGTTTGTTACAAAGTGACGAATTTCGAGGGCGAAATTCTTTTTAAGGGGGGTAGAATGTAACACCCGAGACTTTTATGTTATATAAATCATCAAAGGAATCTTTTTCTACACAACACTTGCTTGGCTTGCTTTACACGCAATCGCGACCTTCCTCGATAGCTTGCGTCGTACGCAATACCGAGTTTCACTAAACAACAATATGCTATTAAAACTAGCCGTTATGAATAGTAATAACCACTTTTTGAAATTTTATAAATTTTATTTTTCAAAATGGACTTCATTTTTGGACTCAGAATATCGAAATTAGCCTAGGGTGAAATTTTGGTATTTTTCTGAAAACTTTCAATTTTTGATGAATAGTGAAACCACTAAGTGGTAGGTTAAAAACTGAATTTTGCATAAAACTTAATTTTACCGCTTCTGTGAATGGAATTTCAAAAATCCGACAGACACGGTTGATATCAGTAAGTAAAATGTGGTTCAATGAGATAAAAATAATTTTTTGGTGAATAGTAACTTTTTACTATTTTTACCGCGGTTAATAGTAAATAGGGTAACTAAGGGTAAATATGATATTAATATTACCCTAACACATGTCCTAATTCTATTGGACAAGTGTAATTCGACCAAAAACAAACTTAGGAATAAAATATGACCATTTAGGCCCACTTGGATTAGATTAGGACATTTATTATTAATTTATTTAAAGAAGGGTTAAAATAGTTGAAATCAATGTTTAATAAGTAAATCATTTTTAATATAGGGTTATACATAAGATAAATTCGATTGTAAATATTTATTAGAAATCTAAAAAGATTTCCTACATGATGGTATTTTATTTGTAATTTTTAGACATCAAATAATATAATTTTTTTATGACACAAAGATGATGCAGTAATTATCTTATTAATGAAATATTGACATAATTGATAATATAAATACCAAATTAATGTAATTTAAGACTTTTTATGAATTCCACTAATTTTCTAGGTTACTATGATATATTAGTGTTGATTTAATAAACTTGGTTCGAACATATAATTCTGTTATGACTTTCACAAAAATCATATATCAAATAGTGTCAAAATTGACACAAAATAGTTTTTAAATCAAATATTATATTATTAATTGTTATTTTATTCCTAAAAATCTAAGGTTCGGCCAAATGACTTAGATAAGGATATATATATTAATAATAAACAATTTGGGGTTCGTTTGGCATGTTATAGTAAGTGTATTAACCATATAGTGAAAGAAAACAAAAAGACATGGTAAAAGTTAAATTATTTAACTTAGAGTTAAATCTAATTGATAAGGTTAAAATAATACCCTAAACTTTTCTAAATCCTAGTGGTTGATAGGATTTCAACCCTTACCCACTTTATCTTCGAAATAAGACCCTTTGGAACCATTATAAACCGATTTTGACTTTAATATAAAATAATATTTTGAGATATTCCTAAGGTGCCCCTCTCCTCCCTTATAAAAGGGCACCTCCTCCCCCTCCTCCTCACACCAATTTGAGCACTCAAGCTCGGCCAAACCCTGCCATTTTCTCCTCTCCACTTCCCTAGAATAATCCTAGAGGTCCTGGTCTTCTCCAAAGACCAATCTTAGTTCCTTAAGTGAAGGATTCAAAGAGGCGTTCCAAAGAAGAGGTAATATCCATTACCGATCTTTTCAATTTCTTCTTCTTCTTCAACTTCTTCTTATTTAGTTGTTTCATGATAAAGTAATAACATCAGTATTACTTACATACTGATATGTTATTATAAATATGAAACAACCCTAATTCACCTTCTATCCATCCTACGGAAAAATGAAATCACCGCGCGTGCGTACGTACGGAATACCGTCTCCACGCCGTGGTGTAATCTATTTTCCACCATCACCTTACAAGGATGGGTATAATGGTGTAATGAGTAACTATATATGATTATTATGAAGTAATATTGATACTGAAATAATATATATATACTCCAATACAGTTCCACGATCATAGGAACGATATCATCACTCGTGCGTACGTACGGAATACCGTCTCCACGATGTGATGCGACTCGTTCTACATGATCATCATTACATAGTAATTATATAAATGAATTGAATGAATAAATATGATATATGTTACACTAATACCATTCTGGATATAAGGAATCTATAACCTTAAAAGAAGAATAAGAATGTATTCGGCAAAACACGCATAAGAACAAAAGGCAATAAAGACCCGAGTAACAAGTAACAATGAAATATTACTAACAAGAAGCTAAGAATATGACCATATATGATATCATATCAATATGTATGATTATGGAATAAGTCAATAACATTATTTAAACCATTATACAGGAGCTTCGGACACGAACAAAGCAAATCGGACCTAAGGTAAGGGAAATATCACAATCTCATTTTTATCCGAGATTGTTTATTCGTAAGTATTTACTGGGGTGTATTTTATCATCCACATCCATGTTCCCTCAATATGTAATATTGTTTCCATCCACTTGCAATAGTTTAAATCCAATTTTACCCTTAGGTGAGTTTTTAGTAAAGAATATGAAAGGAATCTTTTGTCGTTTTTCCATACGAGGTACTTTTTGACTTTTCCGACAAAAGTACGAAGAATGTTTTTTTTTAACTTATACGGCATGAATGGATTTTTAAAACATTACTTCAAAGAAGCTTCCTTTACAAGTTTTCAAGTTTATTTTTAATCAACTTCTTTTATTTTAAAGTTGTATGACATGTTATGAAAGGAAAAATGTTTTTGAAGAAGAAAGGATATTTTCCTCAAGAATGGAGTTCAAGTGATTTTCAAAATTATTTTCCATCTAAGATAATAAAGGGTTCTGTTTTTATCCCTATTATTACATTGATTTGATCATGTTGTGATGGAATTATTTTTATGAATTCCTTTATCATATATGAATTGATTTATGATGTCATGATGTTTCAAGAATCCCATTTTTGTTACTTGTGTTATGCGATGATGTATGTTTTATGATTATGTGGCACACATAAGAAAGGATTCATTATAAGATGGGTGGGACCTATATCTCCCTCCAATGCATTGGGTAAAGGTTTTATATCTCATGAGATAGACATGGCTGGAATGGTAGGTTATACCGGTTCAGTAAAACAGGACTGGAACGAGGGTGACTCGGTTCAGAAAGGGACTTTGTCCACTAAGATAGTCTTGGCAATGAGTCATGACTAACAAGAAATGATTTTCCACGATTATGTGTGCATGCCACAAAGTTTCAAGTTTTATGTTATGATTATGGGGATCTCATTTTCACTTCTATGATTTATTCCATGTTAAGATAGTATGATCTCTTTTGCAGGTTTTGATTTTCAAAAAGATATGATATGATTTTTATTTCTTTTATTTGCCCTTACTGAGCATTTGAGCTCACCCTTTTATGTTTTCTTTTCCCCAGGTCAGGAAGATGGATATTAAGTAGAATATGCTAAAAGGGACCCTAGATATGATGAAATAAATGGGAGACACTGTAGAAGATTTATGAACCAGTTGTTTATGTTTCCCAGTTTCTAAAGACACTATGCCTATACGGTCCTTTGTGGTTTTGTCATATGTTGTAATAAGTGTGCTTCAATTTTGAAGTATTAACAATGTATGTAAAGTATGGGTCATTATAGTTATATAGGTCTCATTCGTGATATAGTTTCCAAAAAACTCATTAAAATATAGCCTGAAGTGATAAGGGTCAAAAAATGGACATAAAATTGGAATTGGATAAGTTCTTACTCAAAATTTTAGGGAAGATCCCTAATTATTAGAAAAATAACATTAATTCCTTTTAAAATGGGCTAAGGGAGAACCCATTTTAAGCTTGAAGGCCATAGGCATGAATCCTTAGATTTGAGTGGCATGAGCCCATTGGTACAAAGCCCGTTACAAGTAAGCCCAGTAAAATCATGTCCAAATTGGCCATGACAGACCCAACAAAATTTCCAAATTAGTAACAAACCCTAACGGCACTGCCACCATGCCATCTACACGGACACTACTACCGGCACTGCTACCACACTAAGATCCTCCCTTTTATCCCACTAATAGTTGAAGACTCATAGGCGAAGCTGCTTCATCCTCTCCTCAACGATCACACAGGTAGAGACTCCCCTTCTGTCACTGTAATCCCCAGACCCTTGTTTGATGAAATTAACCAAAACTAGGGGTAGGAACACCTATGTCATTGCCATCCCAAAAGACTATAAGCTGCATCGTCTAAGCCTCCAGAAGCCATGTTGATGTCGTTGTATCTATCACAATTGTCATCAAAAGCCATGAGCACTGTTACCTTTACAGAAACACTCATAAGCACTCCTACATAAAATCCACTCCACCATACCCATGAAGACATCCAGCCATTTAGGACCACGAGTGTTGTCACAAATTATGTCACATGCTAGAAAAGGAGCTAGATCATTGCCATCATCAACACCCGATGAAGAAAAATCGACCAGAACTTGGTTGGAAGCAACAGATCTGGAATAGTTAAGAGCATGGGAAGTACTGAATTGGGGGAACTTCCAACACCTATGAGGATCAGGAGATCCTCAGTCACTACTGATATGGGTTTCATAGAGAAACCCAAGGCGATGGTAAACTCATTTTATCATTAACCATGGAAATTAATTTTTATTGTTTTTATTATTCATTAATACCAAAAAATAAGTTCAAATTATTATATAAAATTAATTATTTTTATTATTTAAAATATAGAATACATTTTTCCAAATTCATTTCATAGAAGTGTAAAAATTCAATTTAAAATTAAACATACAGATGCGTTAAAGAAAATCAGTTTTTCTAAATAAAAATATCCAAAAGATTAAAAAGTTTTTATATATGAATTAAATAAGAATATAATTATAATGACCACTTTAGTAAAATTTTAATAAAAAAAACTAATTTTACTTTAAAACTAATGTAAAATATTTTTTAAATTTTTAAAAAATTTAAACGAAAAAGGTAGTTTTCAATAAAAAACCATTATTTTACACTATTCATAAAAAATATTAATATTTTCATAAAATTATCAAAATTTAACCCACAAGAATGTTATTTATATTTATATTTCCAAAATAATTTTTATTTTTTAAATTAAATTTTTTATAAGTCGCAAAAAATTAAATTATATGCACAAAGAGTGAGTAATCCGCCTTTTAAAAAACTATTACTCAGAGAATATTTCATTTCCATTCGAATGGTTATTATTTAATTTATAATAAAAATATAACCCTCTAATTTATTTTATACTTGTTTTAGACAAATTATTTTCATAATTTATATGTTCCTTTTCATATCTGAAAAATTAACAGTTGTCTAATAAAAATATTTTAATAGAGTATTATTTTTCATTTAAACTTTGTTTTTTGTGCATCGCAAGATATAAAAAAGATTGAATTTATTTAAAAATAAATTTATTGTAAAGTAATAGGGTGTTTTGTTCAATTCTATTCATAGTTCTTCATGTCAAATATTCTATTAAACATGATAGTCCTCTTTTAAAATATTGGGGTGTTATATTTTACCCACTTAAATAAATTTTGTCATCTTAATTTAATATTAATATCATTAATTAGGGGATTAACATATGAAAATACCTTTGTTATAATCCAATATATTAAAATTTATTAATAAAAAATCATTTTTAGAAGAGATAAAGTTATGTACAAAGGTCACATAACTAGGTTTCTAAGTAGAAGAACATTGGTAGAAAATGAATACATTAAAATTGAAGAGAATACTAACGCCCAAGGATTAATGAAGAGTGATAGTGATCATTGATAAAAATAAATTGAATGGTCTATAAAAGTTAATGAACATAAAGAAATTAATCTATGATGGCTTAAGGGACCATATTATTCATTGGAATGAATATTGTTGGATAACATTTTTGTTTTAATATCCTTTTTCAAGAGTTTGGAATTCCCTTACCATCTAGACTGAGAAAATGAGAATATATACATAATTCATATATTTATATTTTATATAAATGATTATATCCTTTGGATTTTCTTCAATTTATTCCTACTTTATATCCTACTCCAAGAAATGAATATCCAATAGGATTTTTTTTTCAAAAGAAAAAAAATCAGATCATTATATCCATAAAATAATGACAATCCATTCCTTCTATCTGTAGATATTTTCCAAAACAATACTAGTTAGCACAATTTATCTAGTATAATACATTAATCACTAATACCTATATAGTAACACCCAAAATTAAACTTAATCTATTTAATAAATGATTAAACTTAAGACTCATCCAAAATATATCTGAACAAATTCAAAGTCAAAAATTTAGAAGGAATCTCACTAAATCATCATTATATTCCCCAAAAAATATAAAGTCGCTATTAATATCATATTAAAAATATATTAATACCTTTATCACCATAATAAATTAATTAAAAGATACATTCTTATAAAAAATATCATGTTGTTGAATATATTTCATAAATCCAAACATGCAGTAAACTCCAGCAAAGATGACATAAACCATAAAATCAATAACTAATTTTGTAGTCACCAATACTATCCCATAAACATCACTTTACCATTATTATCTCAACATATAGTACATATTAAGGGTTATCTTCAAACAATAGTATGTTTTACAAGAAGTTATACATTCCAACAAATCACTTTTCTTAGTCATCATTGCCATTCAACATATGTTCTCACATCCTTATTGAAAAATTATTACAGAACAATTGTCCTGAACTAGCCTAGAAACCCTGGTACCCTAACAACCAATCAAATTATTATATATCTTGAAAGGATTTCTTAATCCCCACGGTTTTGAAACTACCACCTAGAATCATACAGTATTATCGTGGTAACAAATTTTCCTCAAACAGAGCAGAAGATACATATACATATTAGTATACCCAAAATAACAACAAAGGGAGATAGTAGCAAAAAACCAACAGGTATGTCAAAAACACAAATATTATATCATCAAAGTACCTATAAATAAACATGATAACCCAACATCCCAAAGGAAATTCCACTCCAAGCTCCATGTAATCAAGAACAACTTCCACCTATGAGTGGTTCTTTCCCTTTTCTCGGACTTGGAATCATAAAATCTACAAACTCCCATGGTAAAAGGTTAGGTATAAGCTAAAATCCCAATAGGGTCTCACCAAGTGTTCCGTAATATGATTACATAATAATAAAAAAAATATTCCTTGTTTTTTTATCAAAATATGCATGGAATTAAATTTTCATATTTAAATCAAAACATGTTTTATTTCACAATGATGGAAAAAAATTCAAACATGGGTTTAATAAACACATTAGATAAATCATTAAGCATGATAAAAATTGTTCAAAAATAAATGGAATATACATTAAACTAGTCAAGACAAGCAATATGGTCTTATTACCTATGTTATGATATTTTCATGCTCTAGGTTCTCTGTACATATCAAATCAGTGGTCACAGAAATATGTGTATACATCTCCCTTAGGATCAGGCCAAATAGGACTCATCAATATCCCACTGGGGATAATATCCACTTAAATATTATTTTGATAGAGTTGTAAATAAAAAAATCAATTTCTAGGGCATTACCATCCGAGCCTGTTTTTCTTAAATAACCGACTAATTACATAGAATAACATATTCCCAATCAATTAGTCAATAATGGGAAAATAATTTCAAACCATTTAAAAATGAAATTGTTCCATTTCCAATTTCAAAATACAATTTCACTTTCGAAACCAAAACATATGTTTTTAATTATTTCATTCCTTTCCAAATAATCCCAACCATAGTTTTCCATCATTTCATTCCATTACAAATAAAACCAACCATATTTTTTCATCATTTTAATTTAATTTATTTTCCAAATAAACAATTCAAATCATTTCACAATATTCATCAATTCCAAATCAAGTGAAAATTTCCAATTCCAGTGGAATTTGGGGTTTTCCCCAAAATCCAAACCAAAGTAATTTAAATTCCAATTTTCATTATTTTTTTGAAAATTCAACTGAATGAAATTTCAAATTACATTAATTCAATTTTTAATCAATTGGAAAATATTAAACAGAACCACCTACCATTCTCATGGAATCGTAACACCCACAAAGGGACTCACCAATAAGAATGAAGGCACAAAGGATATAGGAACTCAACATATATAAAATATTAAACAACATATAATTTAGATTCATCAATCCAAATATGATCTAACAAACCCCAAGAGGGAAAGAGAGATAGACAGAAGATATAAGAATACCACTTACCCAGAGAGATGCACTGCAATTGCGACAGTGATCAATTGCTGAATGAAATGATTTGGAAGGGTTGGAGGGATCCAAAATTTCTCAGGGATGGATCTAGGTCTAGAGGGATGCAATCATAGATGAAAGAAATAGTATTTTGAGCTGAACCATTTTCTTAAAAATGACACTCATGATTTTACATGGAGTGTTACCCAATTACACATCATTTTATTTCTGAGTCCCATATACACCTAAAACCCATATCCTTTTTATTAAAAAAATATTTTTAAATATTTACATGGTGTGTAAACTATACATAGAATGTAAACTTTTTTTGTTGTGTAACCATTTCATGGTATCTTCTAGATGATGATTACACATCGTGAGCCACCATTACATAGTGTGTAAATCCTTAATGGAATATAGAAACTATATGTTTCTTATGGAAAATTACAACAAATCCTTTACTTCTCCATTATTGGTATCCTCCCAATTCCTTATCATCCATACTCAACTAATGAAAAGGGAAAACCAAGACTAGTGTTAGAACATACCTGTGAAAAAGTTAATGGGATGTTATAACCTACCCACCATAAAACAAATTTGTCCCCAGAAATCATGTTAAGAAGATTCCTTATCAAAAAATGGAGTTCATTGATATCTCACAAGTGACTCACACCCCCATGTATCATAATAATCAGAATCTTGTTGTAATAGTACTTCGACAAAGGGTATTATCCTCCCACGAAGTACCTTGGTCTCAGAATCAACAATCCTGACTGGATGCTCATTCAAGGATAAATTTGGATCAACCTCAAGATCACTTCTACTCAAAACATGATATGGATCACAAAGATTATTTAATAGCTATTATAAATGGAATTTTTTTTGTATCAGTATTGATTCTAGAGGAAGTTTTAAATGGTAATCTTAATTCCCAGACTGCTCAACAACGTTAAAAGGTCCCATAAAAACAGTAGAAAACTTTTGTTTCCTTCCAAACCATCGATGACCTATACGAGGTGGTACTTTAAAGAAAACTTGATCACCAATATAAAATTCCATTGGTATATGATGATGATCAGTATAAGATTTATACTATCTCTATTTCATCAACATCCTCTGATGAATCAACTGAACCCTTATTGATGTCTCTTAAACCAGGCTTGGTCAAAATAAGGAACAATCACCAATCTTTGGCCAACACAACATAGATTTACAAGTCCATCCATAAAAGGGATCAAAATTTTCTATTCTAATAATGTAATCATAACTATTTTTATAAGAAAAATCTACCAGACCCAAATTATCATGCCAATCCCCACCAAAATTAAGGGTGCAACCATGAAGCATATCCGCAAGAATACGTATATCCCTCTTTGTCTAGCTATCCGGCTGTGGATAGTATGTCATACTCAGAGGAACCTAATATACCAGTGTCTTCTGGAGGCCTCTCTAAAAGAGATAAGTAAAATGGGTATCTCATTCAGAGACTATAGTAGATGTAACTCTATGTAAAGAAATAATCTCCCTCAAATAGATATTTTCCATCTCCTCAAATTTGTTTGTATCACAAATGGGTATAAAGTGTTCTAATTAGGTCAGCCTATCAATCATAACCCTTATTGAAATATTATTTCTTTGGGTATGCATCAACCCAACCAAAATATCCATATAGATCTCATGCCACTTCTATGTAGACATTAGAAGTGGCTGAAGCAAACCCATATATCTGGGATGCTCAACCTTGACCTATTGGAATGTATAAAAATGGGAGACAAAATCAAAAATGTATTATCTCATACTTGGACACCATAATTTTTGTTGCATTTCATAAAACATATTTTTAGTTTCTAGGTGCACAAACCACTGATAATTATGAAAATCCCTCATCACAACATTCCATACTAACAAAGGTACAACATACCAACTCTAGAAACATACGATTCCCTATATGGAGAATGACCACATAGAAATGGTGTCCCCACTATAAATAGAGTTCATAATTCCTTGGAATTCATCATCAATATATTATTCCTAAAATATAATCTCAACAAGAGAGGATTTAAATTGAACACTAGAAAAGATAGCCACAGCCCCTGTTTCCCAAACTCTAATATAAAACTTTTCAAAAACACCCATCAGGTTCCACTCTTCTAATGATTCTTTCATTGCCTAGGTTGGATGATTCCTACAAATATAATTTGCAACAACATTACATTCCCCTAAGGTATAGTAAATATCAAAATAAGAATATTTTAGGTATTCCACCCAATTCCACTGGTGGAGATTAAAATATTTTTGAGATAATATATAACTCAATCGTTTATATTCATAATACATGGTAAACATTTATCATAAAAGGTAATTCCACCAACTCTTAAGTGTATGCATCATAGTTGTGATTTCAATGTCATGGGTTAGGTAATTCTTCTCATGTGACATAAATTGTCATGATACATAAGAAACAACTTGATCACCCTGTATATGAGATCAACAAAAATTCGAACCTAATGTGTCACAAAAGACCACATAGCCCTATGTGAACTCTGGAAGATTCAACATCAATGAATATGTAAAAGAAGTTTTAGATAAACAAAATTACTCTATAACATATCATCCCAAATAAAATTTACTCCATTAAAAATTAGATTATTCATCAGATAATCCAACTTTCAGAGATCCTTTACAAATATGTGGAAATATCCAGATAAAAACAAGAAGCTCTGAATCTCGAAAAAATTTCGTGTTTGCCCCAATGACATAATAGCTTTCACCTTCACAAGATAAAATAAAATATCATGTTCTACGAAAACATTACCTAATAACATAACTTCAAAAATCCAACATTTTGATATATTGTAATAATTTTCATGATTTATCAACAATTCTATAACTACCCTCAAATGACACACATCATCCTCCTTGAACATAGAGTAAAAAAGGATACCATCCACAAAGGCCACTATGAAAGTATCAAGATACTTATGGAAGATATTGTTCATAAAATCCATAAATACTAAAGGAGTACTTGTTAAACTAAATGGCTTTAAAAGATACTCATAATGGTCATACCTTCTTTGTAAGGTTGTTTTTTTAATTCCATATTCTTTTATTGTTAAATGGTGATAACCATATCGAAGACCAGTCTCCAATAACCACTTCAACCATTAAAATTGGTCAAACATATCATAAATCCATGGAAATTAATATTTTTTCTTTATCGTGACTCGATTAATCTTTCATTTATCAACACAATGTAAAATTCTTTCATCATCTTTATTATAAAATAGAGTAGGTGTCGCTAAAGTTGACACACTCGGGTGTATAAAAACATTCTCTAACATTTCATCCAAGTAATTCATCAAATCTTTCATTTTAGTTGGTGCCATGTGGTAATAAGTAATAGAAACCAGCTGAGTACCAGGTACTAAATAAATAGAAAACTCTACCACGCTTACTGGAAGAAAACTAAAGAAATGTGAAAGAAAAAACATCCAAAAACTAAATGATAACTATATAGAGATTACTGCTCAAGGATTCCCAATTTAGATCAAAAGAAAATACTAATTTTAAATTCCCCAAATCTGGATAATAAGTTCCAACTCTACTCAACCTTGGGCCCATTCTCTATAAAAGACATGGAATACACCATTGGGAACCATAAAGGAGACCCATCAAAGATAATAACCAATTTGAGAATTTTTAGAAATGATCCAATCCATCCCAAAAATGATATCAAGGGGATTCATTTTGAGAACCATGAAATATAAAGTAATATCAATATTCGATAAAGAGAATACAAAAGAGGGATAACATTGAAAATACTCTCTCATCATTCCAAGGTGTATAGTAATATCCATCATAAAATCTAAACGATCTATATATAGATTTTTTTGATTCACAAAACGCGTTGATATAAAAATAATCAAATGAACTAATATCAAATAAAGCATTTACCGAAGATGAATCTATCATGATGGTACCTATCACAGACACTAGACCTGTATCTACTTCCTTTAGAGACTCTTCCACTACATAGAGAAGCTTCATTCCATATATCTATGGCTAGAACCCCTTAGATCTTGAATCATATGATTTCACTGCACTAATTTTTGGTAATTATAATCTTATGTCACCATGTGGAGAAAATAAGATATAACATAACTTTTTTTAGTCTCCATAATGACTGTTGAAACCACCTATCATAGGTTCTTTAGTGAAAACCCATTTTGAATGCCTAGGTTTTCCACACATTTACCAAGGCAATGGGAATATTCCTACCATTGTAGGAGGTATATAAGAAACTTAATATTGAGATCCACCACAATACTCATCAAACTTCATCTCAACTTTATGGGAATTCATATAACTATCACTAGGAGAAAAAGGAACTCCCATCAACCTTGAATTACTTACCAAATCAAGCTTGACCATCAATGCTATGACCAATATGTCAACATAAGAAGATAGATTAAGTAATAAAATCTATGAAATAATGTCAAATAAAAGTCAAATCATAAACTATTGAGTCTTAAACTTCTCGTTTGATATAATATTCGGTGAAAACTGCATAATCTCAGTGAATTTGTTCACATATTCTGTCACAATCTTGTCAGCCTTCTCGAATTTGAAAAATCCATAGCATTATCTAGCACCATAGACTCTAGATAGAAATATTTGGTGAAGATAACCTTGAATTCTTTATACTATAAACCCTCATGCTTCTTCACCCTCACCATCATGTCCCACATTCTCCTTGTATGTCCATTATTCTTAAATACAACACGATTTACCTTAATAGCTTTTGGATTTTCCATGAAGTCAAAGAAAAGCTATATCATTATCATCTATTACTCATCCATTTAAGTATAGTTAGAGCCTTAGAAACTTTGTGGTTTATGAAAAAGGAACTCATAAGCATTATTTTGGGATTGTTCACTATGAGGTTCCACATGTGGAGCTAGAATAGGAACGTGTGAAAGTGTATGTCCTAGATCTTGGACAGTGCACACAACAACCACACCCATATTTCAATCCAAAAGAGGATTCACTCGATGTGGTTCATCAGTAGCTTCCTCCTTGATAATATTCACAAATATCTTTGCATACATGATGCTAAAAACCATTCAAATGAAATTAAAGACGTCAAATATTAATTACGTAAACAACTTAGGTAACAGAAACAAGGTAAACTAATACCATTATATACATAAACAAGATTTATATTTCACCCTATCCAAATAATAAGAAAGGAAAATATTATAACCCATCCTCAATATTTCTTTCCCAAACCACCCATGGTGAAATTAGACTTATTATGATGAGAGTTGTCCAGGAACTCACTCGTAACTTCCTCCAGAGTCCCGATAAGATTACAACACTACATACTGACATCAAGGGAAGATGTTTAACCTGCACCTCTAATACCACTTGGTCATAAACTATTCTGGATACACTGGTACCCTAATAACCAATCCAATTCAGAAAAATACAAAAAGACATTCTTGATTCCCACTGGATGAAAACTAGCACCTAGAATCGTATAATACAATCATGTGAACAAATTTTCCTCAATAACATCAGAAGAAATATGTGCATATCATCATGATAAAAAAATGGAGATATTACCATAAAAAAAGGTATATCTAAAACCCAAATAGTGCACCATAAAATTAATATAAATCATAAAAGGTAACCCAACATCGCAAATGAGATGCCACTCTAATCTCTAGGGAATCAAGAACAACCACCTCCGCCAAGAGGTGCTTTCCTATTTCTCAAACCTGGCAGTAGAAAATCCACAAATGCCTAAAGGAAAAGGTAGGGTGTGAGATAAAAACCAATTAGGTTCTCAAAAAGAGTTCCATAATAAGATTCCATAATAATAAAAAATTTATTCTTTCAATTTTTACCAAAACAAGCGTGGAAGTACATTTCCATGTTAAAATCAAAACATGATTTACTTCAAAATGATTGAAAACTTTTCAAACATGGATTAAAAAAACACTTTATATAAAAAAAATTATATAAATTAGTAGGAATGATAAAAATAGTTTCAAAATAAATGGAATATACCTCAAGGTACTCATAAATTGCAACATGTCCTGTAACACCCTGAGTTTTTGCCATTTTTTCTAAATAATTTAATCTTTTTTATATTTTTCATTTCATACAACACTATATATATCTTTTGTTATTTGAAAGAACTAAGTTATTATTAATTTTTATGATACAAAATTTTGATATTTCATTACATTGTACCACAATATAAGTTTATGCTGCATGAAACACTCTCTTGGCTTGCATTACACACAACACTAACTTGGCTTGCGTTACACGCAACACTGAGTTTCTAAAAAACAAATTTTTTATTATAATTAATTAAATAATATAGTCATAACATAGTCATTAAACATTATAATATAAATATTAATAAAAAAATTAAATATTTTTAATAATGGTTTTATATAAATAAATTATAATTATGAGAAAACAAATAATTTTTTGGTAAAGTCTCTATATGTATGAAAATACTATTTTCTCAAAATAACTTCTTTTTATATCCTTCTATCAAAAATAATAAAATTATTTTTAGAAAAATTTAAAATTTTAATTTGATAAAATAAAAATCATTTTTGAATTCATATTTTCTGAATTATCTTAGGGTCAAATTTTTGGATTTGTCTGAGAAACTTGTTTTTTGGGTGAATAGTGAAAAATACTAAATTGTAATTCAAAACTACTTTTTTTTATAATTTATTTTTATAGTTAAATAATATTTTAAGTTGTTTTTAATGTTAAAATAGTTAAATTACACATCTATTAATCCAGTTTAGGTCATTCTAATCGTTTTTTATGTTGAATTTAGATGTAAAAGCTTAATGAACGTTTGAACATTCTCTCTTTAAAAATCTCCTTTCTTGCTATGTCTACGACATTAGCATTAAACTTAATTTTTCCACTTATATGAATTGAATTTATAAAAATGGAAATTTTTGGGTGTAATTATTATAATATTTATATTATAATCAGATCAATTTAATTTTTGACCCAAATGATTGGTGAAATAAATTAAAATTAATTACAGCAATTAAGGTAAATTTAATCTTAAACAGGGACTAAACCTTAAACATAAGGGCATAAATGACCTATAAACTTTTACAAAACCCATGTTTTGTCCATATTTTGGCTAAAAACATTCCATTATTTAGTTTTTTTCTGTTTTTTATGGCTTTTTTTAAGTAAAAACGTGGGTAATCCTAACATGTTTTCAAAAATGTCAAGTGGGTCCCCTCACTCCCCTATAAAAGGACATCAACTCTCACCCATATTCACACCTCTCAAACCTCTTAATTTCGGATAATGTCTTCCAAATTCACTTCCTAGAATCCATAAATTCATCCTTTAACAGTTCCTTTGAGGATAAATCTATACAAAAAATCCATTTGGTACAAACCAAAAGGAGTTACGCAAAGAAGATGTAACAACCTTTCTAAAGCACTTTCTCTTTATTTTGTTTCTCCACTATATAAATCTTCTTATTCAATGTATACATAATATAATAAATAACTTCAATATAGATATATGTTTTTATGATAAAGTATCTACCTACACTTACACACACTTCTATCTAATTGGTAACGAACTTACCGTTCTTGTGTATGGCGAACTACCGCCTCACGAAACGATGTTGTTCGTTTTTACATTACCACCTATCACGGTTGTGAATTAAGATGGAATCATTATTTTTATATGATATATATGATTTATTTATGATTATTTAATTATTATATAACACATTGTTTCATTCTTTCCATTTTCTGTAAATATGATAATTTCATTTGGGGAAGTGTGCGCTACCGCCTCCTCAAAGCGATGTGATTCATTAACACACTGCTTGGAATGTATTAAAGATGAGTTTTTTAAAATTATATGATATATGTGAATTAATAATTATATTTTAATTATAATATATATACATATAATTCATTTAGTTTCATTCATTCAATATTACATGGAAAAATGGAGACAACGTTCATGCGTAAGTACGATCTACCATCTACGTGAACGATGTATTCCATTTCATATTTCTATATAAATAGACTATTATAAATTAAAATATACTGAATATTAATGATATATATATCATTGTTTAAATTCTATAAATAATTATATTATTTTGAGGACTAGAGATATAATAAATTAATACACATGCTAAAAACAAAGTGGATATTACCCAAAGTGAAACCTTAACTTGGAATTGGTAACAAGAAGGTAAAGTCATAATAAAACCATATATGGCATTAGATATAAAAATATTTTTCTTTTAAATATTTATAAAAAATTTATATTTATTATACTTGAGTTTTTCATGAGTATTAAGATATTCAATACATAAGTTTATGGAATTTCATCTCACTTTTTGTTCCAAGAGATACATGTATTATTCACCACTCATTTATTTTGTATGGTGTTTATACTACCCATGGATGTATTATATTATTATTATAATGAAATTTAAGGGTATTTACATATACATTTCATGATCTTTCTTTCATGGGGTTTATGTTTCAAAATTTACAAAATCATTAAAATAAATTTTTCTCAATTTTCCTTCTTTGAGACACAATCCATGTTAGGCACTTATATTTTTTTATGAGGTGTATATACTACCTTTAAAAATCTATATCCTAAATCTCTTTTTTTTCATGATATATTTATCTTAATTTAATTTTATTATTTCCATTGGATTATGATTCAAAGTTACTAAATTGGTAACATTTTATATATTCAATCTCATTGTTTATCAAGACTATTTATGATTATGTTTGAGTTGTTGAAATTTTAGAATCCATATATCAATAAATCTCGTGATTTTTTTATCTTATTTTTATTCATGTTATATCAAGTTAATTTTACCATTTTACACTCTTTAGTACTATATCACCCTCGATTTAAGGCATTTAGCCTTTGTTTATGAATTGTTATGTGTCTAATGTTCTTGGGATGAGTTGGGAAGATGTTGGGAGAGTTTGGAATGGTTTTGAATAATTTTTAAGGCTTTTATAAGGGTGCATGGTTTGAGCACGGTTAGGAGAAACCATGAAGATTCTCCAGGAAACCGTATAGGGGGGGAAAGTAGGCTTCACATGTCCTACGCACGGTTTTCCAAACTATTCAAGGAAACTGTGTGGACCCCTTCTCTCGATACAGTGGCGTGAACATGGTTAGCACACAGTTTTCCAAACCGCATGGACTAACTGTGCGGCAACATAAAAGTAGGGTTATAAAATTCAGTATCCCTCAGGGTTGACTCTTTTCACTCCAAATTTTCTCTCACATGAGCCTCACTCTGTATTTTCATCTCTCAAGGTTTTTAAGGTCTCTCTCAGTCGTTTTGGAAGTGATTCAAAGGGGTTTGAAGGTGGTTTCATGGTGGTTTCTCCTGGGTAATTCTCTTCTATTGGTTTCTCTTGGGTTTCCTCTAGATCTACTCTTCTCACATTCTTGGTTTTCTATATGTACCTCCGTTTAATGTAGTTCTAGGGTTGTAGTTTCCTTGGGTGATTATTTTAGGGCTTATGGTTGATAGGGAAGGAAAAATAGAGTGGTTTTGGTGGTGTGTTCACCAGATTTGTGGTGTGGTTGTTCGTGGGTCGATTTTTCCAAAACCCTAAAGATAGGTGGCTTCTCTCTTGACTCCAGTTGGTTAGAACTAATGGTTTCGGTAAATTTAAAAAAATTTATTGAAATTAATTTTTTTTATGTGTGAAATTGGATTGAAATCCCTTTCGGTATGTTTTGTCGATTTTTAGGAAAAGGGGGTTTGACGGTTGAATGTTCTTGTTGTTAAATTTTAAAATCTTGATTTCAAAATTTGTTTCCTGGCTTGGGTTAAGTAAATAGTTTATGAAAATGGTTTTCAATAAAGTGGTTGTTTTATGGAATTGGGGTTTTGTCATGGAAAATGATGAATAATTTATTTCAATAAATAGGTGATTTATTGAATTGGATTGACATGTGTTGGAAACAGGAAATTGTATATTCTTTTTTCCTTGGTAAGTTACTATTGGTTACAACTTGTTTGAATGTTGGTTATATGTGGGTGATAATTCTCACTATATAAGGTGATGTATATTTGTCTGAAGAACCACCATATGGTGAGTGGTTGGGAAGTACCACTAGTTTGGGAATGAGGTAAACGGGTTTGGACGAGAAGTTCCACCATGGATGTTTGTTTGTTTGTGTTGTGGCTATGAAATATGGACTTGATTGTGCTAATGGGTGATGGTAATGAGTCTTATGGATCAGTGTGGCTTTCCATTTTATGTCATGTCTTGGTAAAGGAACATTTTTCTTGTTGTAAGTTGTTTCTCCATTGATTGTTTTATATGAACTATTTTATATAAATTTGATAATTGTTTTATTCTAGTGGTGTGTGTAAGGAAGTCATTTGGGGAAAACCTAATGAGTATTATTTCTCACCCCCTACTTTGGAACATGGGTGTTTTTGAAAATGTCGTATTTTGGGACATAGGTAAAGGTAAAGATGTCACGACCCGACCCGTACCAGGGCTCGAGCAGCAACTACCCCAAGCCCGCCTCCGTAGGCCAGGGGCTATCGACTAGTGTCGAAGGCACAACAAACTCATGGAGGCCTTGACCTAAGAACCTGTACACACACACGCAGCCAACTCAATGCAAAAGTGTAGAGAAAAAAAATAAAGCAAGGTTCCACACTACTATAAAAAGGTAACCAAACAAAAATGTATCGACCTCTAATAGTATAAGTACAAGAAAAGTAAAGCTGAAAGGGAAAGGGGAAAAAATATACACCCAACCAGAAAAGTGCCACAACCCGACAAAAGGTGAAAAAGTAAAATAGATGGAATAGTCCCACTCCTGAATCCCAATAAATGACCACCTCACGCGGTCCAAGAACCCTGTATCCCGAAGCTCCTCTGATGTCACGATCAACCTGTTCGTCATCTACAAGGGCACGCCAAATGCAGGAAAAGCCCAAGCATGGGTGAGTATAATAATACTCAGTAGGATGCTCCGAAGGATTGAGGTAGCAACAAGAGATGTACCAAATAGGAGATCAGTAAGAGATAACAAGGTACAACAAGATTGAACAAAAAGAGTATAACTCCACCCAATAATAGATATGATCACTCAAAGAAACCCAAACGATAGAGTAATGGGATCTTCATCTCACAACTCACACCAGGTATATGCCCATACATATACCTAGGGAAACCATATATACTCGTAACTCAGACCCGTATTCTAGAGACAAGTCACACAACCACATACCCATGCTAGGGATCCAGTTTGAATATTTCCACGAAGTACTCATTCTGGGAGAACTCACTCCACGAGTCTAATAGCTCTAATAACGTCCATCTAAGAAGCATTGTTCATCAGGAAAAGCCACGAGAGATAGCCACACTCATTATGGGAGACACACTCTGGAGTGGGAAAGATCACGATAGATAGATACACTCATTACAAGAGACACACTTTTGAGTGGGAAAGATCACGATACAAAGATGAGGATCACTGCCAGGGCCATGGTAGATACCGCGACTCATCCAGATTCACCTTCTTGGTGGATTCACCAGCTAGGTAGAGGATCGACGCCCAGTAGATTTGGTCAAGTCAATGCCTGGCTCTACCTAGGGTCAGGAATGGATAGAGGATCTCACTCCAGGACTCTCGGAGGGATGCAGACTCTATCATAGAAAGTCCTGCTGAAGAGATAAAACTCTTGTAGAAGGAAATGATTTTTGACCTTCAGGGGAACAAGAAGTAGGGGAACTAACCCAAACGAAACATGTCCAAGATATGGTGTAAAAGAAGACCACTCCATGTACTGAAAGGTACACAGTGTATAGAAAGGTTACACGCCCTGTCCTCTGACCTCGGGTACTACCCATGTACAACGGCATGTGTCGCAAGGCTGGTCATGTAAAAAAAACTACACAGCATGTATAAGGTATCAACCATCGTGTCAAAGTATATAGGGTCTGCTCTGTGTACACTAGCCATGTGCTTGTATACACCCTCAACCCATGTATGTCAACCCGTGTAATCGGAACATAGGGTGACCCATGCAACTGGCCTGTTAGGCCGTGTGGTGGAGTATCGACTCCAAAGATAAATAAACCATCTCAGGGGAAAACGAACCCAAACTCATGAGGTTGTGAGTTATGTCTCTACCGGAGTAGAGGAGTAAGGAATACTCGCTCCTTGAGTTGTCAAGGTAGTAGCCATCCTAGCTCTTACTTAAAGAAATGCCCTAGTTCTTATCCTCAAGTTATTAGTCATACCTCAACCGCCATGAAGTTCTATAAGGGAGTAACCCGAAGGACCGTTATGTCATAAAGGATCCAACATGATATACGGTGTTCCAATCTGATGCCCAGTTTGTAAGTTATAGGCATTTTAATGCCGAGGGTCTAGTTCGATTCGTGTTTGATCCAACCTGGTCATACTTCAAACAACACCAGATAGCCAAATGGGTCACACCATTGTGATCCACATGGAAAAACACACGAGATGGACTACACATTTGTCCAAGATAAATAGTTGTTGAAAAAGTTTCATTTCACCGCACCACGTGCGAACTGGGCCTTGTGGGTCCCACACTTCTACCTCGACTTAAATATCCAAAATTGGTCTTGAAACAATCATCTTAATTTTAGGGTCACAACGTCGCAGATGGTTCATCATTCTGACACCGTATGAGGGAGATATGTCAGATTCAAGATCCCATAATAATAATAACATTATTATTATTTGGTGTTTCGTGGACCCGAGCCACGAAACAGAATTTAGTATCCAACATTAGACTTGAACCGACCATATTAAAGATAGGGTCACATCCCTGCTAATGGTGAGTCAATCGGACGTCGCATGCATGAGTTATAGCAGGTCCAAGATTTAATAATATTATTAAATCTATTATTTTCCCACTGCTTCTGGTACCTGATCCAAAAACCCAAAAAAGACATTCAATATTGGACTCGGAATGTTCATCTCAAAATCTGGGTCACACTGTTGTAGACGGTTCATGAAACCGAGGTCGGACGAATAAGTTACGGTTGAAAAAGTGTTTTATCAACAAAAAAAATAATATGATTATTATATTATTATTATTATTTTGATTTATTTCAAATACCCAATGTCACGCACCACCATCTCTCCAATTTGGTGCGTTTTACTCCCTTTCATGACCTCCCTTCTTCACACATGGCCAACACGCCCCCTGGATTCCTTCTCTCATTTTTTTTCTTCATTTAATCTTATCTTTTATTTTATATAATTATTAATATATTTTTCATCTTCTCTCTCCAATCTTCATTCTCCTTCCCCAATTTCAAGTTTCCTTCTCCTCCAAATAACTCATTCCCCAAATCACACCCCCAACCCAAAAATCTCAGCCACCGATGAAATCCAACCCACCAAGGGACATGCACACCTGCTGCCTCCGGACACCTACGCCTCCCGTCCACTCGATCTTATCGCCAGACTGCCACCTTGAACTGCCAGAACCCTCGTTGGACCCGCACCATGGGATCCTTCCGCACGTCATACCAGATTTGATTTAGATCAGAAAAAAAATACAAATGTGGTTTCGTGATCCTCGGGTTGATATCTCCACGCCTGAATGTCATGCTCAATGAAGCATTGAGTTTCCAGTGTGCTTAATTATTTGGCGTGCCAAAGAACGTGTGTATAATGAAATAAAAAAGGCATGGTATATGAGTGGATTGATGGATGTGTTGGTTTGGCCATCATTTTTGAGAATCAATGACATGGGTAATTAGAAATTAAATATTTTTCATGCATAAAGAATTTAAAATTCAAGATAAACAAGAAGAAAGCTAATTCAATCAGTTGTTTACGATTCACAAATTAATTTATTTAATTCATGTTCATCGTGAGAAATGAAACCGAGGTAAGTAATCCACAATTATAAATCATACCTCATGTTTGGATCGATCTTTGGTGAAGATTGCCTTCATCAAGATCCTCTCGGTGTTGATGAGGATTGCACTTGCACAAAGATGAGAAGAAGATGTTTCGTTCGTCGCTCTTCGATTCGCCTGGATCTGAGGCTTCATCGTCGTTTGTCAACGGAGAGGATAGAAGAGGAGAGGAGTAGAGGATTTTTTGTTGTTGGAAAAACTAAATTATGTGGCAAGACCATTAAATCCTCGTATGTATAACCTCTTATTAGGTTAAAAGAGCTTTTAATCAAATAATTAAATAAATAATTATTTACTTATTTAATTATTTTCCCACGATGGCGCAAAATCCAATCACCTGATGCCAACAAAATATATACCCTGCATAGGGTAAAACCTACATTCTGAACTCATCAGTGGTCTCTGATTTTTCATCTGAGTCCCTGTTCGAGAGATATTCAGGTTTGATATATTAAATAAATTAATTAATTATTTAATTTATCCATTTAATACACCGCCAACGAGCGAGGGATCCGAACATCCCACGCCGACTTATTTTATGTCACATTTAGGGGAAACACCACATTTCAGACCCAACCATGGTCTCAGATTTCCGATCTGATCAACCGTTTAAGAGATATCGTGTTTTATTTAGTTAATCGCGCATGCGTAATATGGAAACACATAACATTTTTATGAAATTAATTCCAGGCACACCAAGCCTCGGAATTGCATGTCGTCTCAGCTCCCACCTTTGGAAATATTTTTAGAAATATTTCAAAGTCTTATTAGGAAAAAAACTGGGTCTGTAAATTATTCCCTCCTTCAATCTTTTCATCCTCGAAAATACAAACTAGGGAAATCACTCAGGATACCAAGCCCACACTTAGCTCTCCCTCTCCTAAAGAAAACTGTATGTTTCTATGCTGCTAAGGAATGTGGACCAAAGGGGGTGGTCCACCCTCATAAGGCTTTCTTGAGATGATGAGGTGTGTAGGAACACACATGTATCTCCTCAGTTGCGACACGTGTATGGCGTCGTATACTCACTCAAACTATTTGGGATAAGGAAAGGCGATATGAAACCTTGTCGTCTCCTTGTTGAGTCTCAAACGACCTGATAGAACTCATGGGATAATTTTCCTCCCTGGTCAAACCTCTACAGAACATGCCACTACTAGAATAACTGTTTGTCACTAGGGAAGACTATCGCGATTCCCTCCTTCAGAATATCCATATGGTGAAACACCTAAGGATATCTGGTCACACATGATTTCACAGTCGATGATTCACAACCAATACCTCTTACACGCTCTAGAAGAAGAGGAGTGAACACCATCAACTAAGGAAGGGTTGTACCCTTCTGTTCCAACAGGTCCAAGTTCAAAGAAGTTATATTCTCTGAAACTTCCCGCACCAAGTGAGTCCGGGACTTCTCACACTTCTTGCTAAGGGAATATTCTACACAACCACAGCTTGAGTGTACAAGTATGCTAGATTCTTCCACCTTGATTTCACTGCGCTGCCTGGGTCTTATATGACCGCGTGCCTGTGACTGATCATGATAAGATATTTTACATTGATATCTCTTCGTCTGGCATATTCTAGCTGCAGTAGACATCTCAGCTCTGTTGCGCTCACTATCACAACCAGTTGTATGGAAAGGTAGGAATATTTCTACCACCAGTGCCTACTATCGCACCTCAACATAGGTGGGGATTCACAAGGGCACTATGATAGCATAGATATCTCTAAAGAGTCCCCACTCGAACGTCTGTTCTCGAAAACTACCACTATAGAACAGTAGACCACCGACACTATCCAAACCTCCACTATCTGAGGGCCTGGATTATTGTGGAACCTTATTGGTCTCTGGTGCTAGAACTCACGAAGTGTGCTAAACCTACACACATCCTCATCCTACTGAGCTGGGGTTGTATTCTTCTCAACAGGTAGGGGTGATGTTACCTCCCCACCTAGAGGAAGGACTCGCATGATGGGTCCTGAACTGAGCTCTCGTCGCTCACGTAATCATCACCGCAAACCCTAACTAGTATCCTGGATGGCTATCGTCGCAGAGACATCCTGAATGTTATCAAGGAGTACCACGGTCGGATGATCATATCTATATCATAACCAATGGGGAGCTGACTTGAGAAGGACAGTCAAAGACTCAATCCTATATGATTCAGGTACCATTGTTCCCTGCAATAGGTGTCTCAGGGTGCCAAGTCGAAAAGCGGGTAATCAGGGTCCTGGTGAATGGATACATCGGCCGCCCGTACCATCAATGGACTCCCTGGCCTGAGAGCCGCTCTCAAGACACATCGACATTGTTTCCCTAAACCCAACCAAAACCATTTTAGGGAAACGACTAAACAAAATACCAAGGGTCTAACCACCTCTGATACCACTCTGTCACAACCCGACCCGTACCAGGGCTCGAGCTGCAACTACCCCAAGACCGCCTCTGTAGGCCAGGGGCTGGCGACTAGCACTGAAGGCACAACAAACTCGAGGAGTCCTTTGCCTAAGAACTTGTACACAGACACAGCCAGCTCAATGAAAAAGTGCAGAGGAAAATAATAAATCAAGGTTCCACACTACTATAAAAAGGGAACCAAACAAAAATGCATTGACCTCTAACAGTAAAAGTACAATAAAATTAAATCTTAAATGGAAAGGGGAAAAAATACACACCCAACCAGAAAAGTTCCACAACCTAGCAACAGGTGAAAAATTAAAACAACTGGAAGAGTCATACTCCTGAATCCCAATATATGACCACCACATGCGGTCCAAGAACCTCTTATCCCAAATCTCCTATGATTTCATGATCAACATGTTCGTCGTCTACAAGGGTATGCCAAATGCGGTCAGAGCCCAAGAAGGGGTGAGTATAAGAATACTCAGTAGGATGCCCCGAAGTCTCGAGGGAGAAACAAGAGATGTACTGAAGAGGAGAGAAGTAAGAGAGAACAATGTACAACAAGAGTGAACAAAAAGAGTACAGCTCCACCCTATAATAGATATGATCGCTCAAAAAAACCCAAATGATAGAGTCATGGGATCTTCATCTCACAGCTCACACAAGGTATATGCCCATACATATACCCAGGGAAACCAGATATACTCGTAACTCAAACCCGTAGTCTAGAGGCAAGTCACACAACCACATACCCATGCTAGGGATCGAGTTTGAAGATTTCCACGAATTACTCGTTCCAGGAGAACTCACTCCATGAGACTAATAGCTTTGATAATGTCCATTTGAGAAGAGTTATTCATCAGGGAAATCCACGAGAGATAGCCACACTTATTACGGGAGACACACTCCTGAGTGGGAAAGAACACGATAGATAGATACACTCATTACGAGAGACAAACTCTTGAGTGAGAAAGATCGCGATACACATATGAGGATCACTTCCAGGGATATGGAGAATACCACGACTCATCCGGATTCACCTGTTAGGTGGATTCACCAGCTAGGTAGAGGATCGACGCCCATTAGAGTTGTTCACGTTGATGCCTGACTCTACGTAGGGTTACGAATGGATAGAGGATCTCGCTCCAGGCCTCTCGGAGGGATGCTGACTCTATCACAGAAAGTCCTGCTGAAGGGATCGTACTCCTGTATAAGGAAACGATGCCTGAACTTCAGCAGAACGAGAAGAAGGGGCACTAACCCAAACGAAACATGTCCAAGATACGGTGGACAAGAAGGCCAAGCCATGTACTAAAAGGTACATGGCATGTAGAAAGGTTACACACCCTGTCCTCTGACCCCTGGTACTACCCATGTACAATGGCCTATGTCGCAAGGCTAGTCGTGTAAAACAAAACTACACAGCATGTAGAAGGGATCACTCATTGTGTCAATGTATTAGGGGTATGTTCCTTGTACACTATCCATGTGCCCGTACATGGCCTCAACCCATGTATGTCAACCCGTGTAATCAGAACATAGGGTGACCCATGCAATCTGCCTGGTTAGGCCATGTGGTGGAGTATCGACTCCAAAGATAGGAAAACCATCTCAGAGGAAAACGAGCCTGCACTCATGAGGTGGGGAGTCCTGTCTCTACCGGAGCAGAGGAGTAAGGAATACTCACTCCTTGTGTCATCAAAGGAGTATCCATCCAAACTCTTACTAAAATAAACACCCTAGTTCTACTCCTCAGGTTATCAGTCAAACCTCAACCACCATGAAGTTCCACAAGGGAGAAACCCGAAGGACCGCTATGTAATAAAGGTTCCAACATGATAGATAATGTGCCAATCGAACGCCCAGTCTATAAGCTATAGGCATTTTAATGCTGAGGGTCTGGTTAGATTCATGTTTGATCCATCCCAGTTGTACTTCAAAAACCACCAGATAGCCAAACGGGTCACACAGTTGCAATCCATATGAAAAAACACACGATATGGACTACACATTTGTCAAAGATGAATAGCCAGTGAAAAATATTCATTTCATCGCAACACATGCGAACCAGGCCTCGTGGGGCCCACCCTTCGATCTTAATTAAAATATCCAATATTGGTCTTGAAACAATCATCTTAATTTTAGGGTCGCATACGGTTCATCATTCTGACACCATATGAGGGAGATTTTTCGGATACAAGATCCCGTAATAATAATAACATTATTATTATTGGGTGTTTCATGGAACCAAGACATGAACCAGAATTTAGTATCCAACATTAGACTTGAGTCGGCCATATTAAAGACAGGATCAAATCCCCGCTAACAGCGAGTCAATCGGACGTCGCATGCATGAGTTATAGCAGGTCGAAGATTTAATAATATTATTAAATCTATTATTTTCTGAGCTCTTTGGGTACCCGATCCAAAAACCCAAAAGAGACATCCAATTTTGGACTTAGAATGTTTGTCTCTGAATCTGGGTCGCACTGCTGCAGACGGTTCATGAAACCGAGGTCGTATGAATATGTTACGGTCAAAAAAGTGTTTTATCAACAAAAACCATAATATGATTATTATATTATTATTTTTAATTTATTTATTTCAAATACCAAATGTCATGAACCACCATATCTCCAATTTAGGGCACCTCACTCCCTTTCACAACCTCCCTTCTTCACGCATGTCCAACATGCCCCCCTTGATTCCTTCTCTTGTTTTTTTTTCATTTAATCTTATCTTGTATTTTATATCATTATTAATATATTTTTCATCTTCTCTCTCCAATCTTAATTCTCCTTCCCCAATTTCATGTTTCCTTCTCCTCTAAATAACTCATTCCCCAAATCACGCCACCTCAACCCAAAAATTTCAGCCGCCGATGAAATCCAACCTGCCAAGGGTCTTGCACACCCACCGCCTCCGGACACCTGCGCCTCCTGTCCACTCGATCTTATCGCCGTACCGCCACCTTGAACCTCCAGAATCCTCGTTGGACCCGCACCATGGGATCCTTCCACGAGTCATACGGTATTCAATTTAAATTGGAAAAAAAGATAAATGTGGTTTCGTGATCCACAGGTTGAGATCTCCACGCATGTATGTTTCACTCAATGAAGCATTGAGTTTCCAGAGCGCTTAATTATTTGGCGTGCCAAAGAACATGTGTAGAATGAAATAGAAAAGGAATGGTATATGATTAGATCGATGGTTTTGTTGGTTTGTCCATCGTTTTTGAGAATCAAGAACATGGGGAATTGGAATTTTAATATTTATCATGCTTCAAGAATTTCAAATTCAATATAAAAAAGAAGAAAATTAATTCAATCAATTGTTTATTGATCCGTGAATTAATTAATTTAAGTCGTTTTCATCATGAGAAATTAAACTGGGGTAAGGAATCCACAAAGATATATCCTACCTCATGTTTGGATCTATCGTTGGTGAAGATCGTGTTCATCAAGATCCACTCAGTGTTGATGAGGATTTCACTTGCACAAAGATGAGAAGAAGATGTTTCGTTCATCACCCTTCGATTCGCCTGGATCTATGGCTTCATCGTCGTTTGTCAACGGAGAGGATAGGAGAGGAGAAGATCAGAGGATTTTTCGTTGTTGAAAAAACTAAATTTTGTGGGAAAACCCTTAAAGACTCATATTTATAACCTCTTATTAGGTTAAAAGAGATTTTAATCAAATAATTAAATAAATGATTATTTACTTATTTAATTATTTTCCCACGATGGCGCAAAGGCCAAACACCCGACGCCAACAAAAGTTATACCCTGCCAAGGGTAAAACCTATGTTCTGAACTCATCGGTGGTCTTAGATTTTTCATCTGAGTCCCTATTCGAGATATATTCAGGTTTGATCTATAAAATGAATAAATTAATTATTTAATTTATCCATTTAATACACCGCCAACGAGCGAGTGGTCCGACCATTCCACGATGACCTATTTTATGTTGCTTTTTGGGGAAACACCACATTTCGGACCCAACCGTGGTCTCGGATTTCCAATCTGATCAACCGTTTAAGAGATATAATGTTTTCCTTTGTTAACCATGCATGCATAATATAAAAACACTTAACATTTTTATGAAATTAATTCATGGCACACCGAACCTCAGAATTGCACGTCGTCTCAATGCCCAGCTTTGGAAATATTTTTAGAAATATTTCAAAGTCTTATTAGGGAAAAAACCGGGTCTCTAAAAAATTAGATCATGGCTAGTGGTTCGTAGTGATTCTTGGGGTATGTGGTAGTTCTTGGAGCATGGAGCTTGGTGTGGAGTTTTAATTGTGTCTTGGTATATTTTGGGTCTCTTGTTTAGTATTCCACATATTACTCTGAAATTTCGTTTGGTTTTTTCAGAATGTGGGATCGTTAGGGATTAGTTGGTTCTATTTTGGTAATGTATGAGTTTGGTTATTTTTTTGACATGTATCATATAGTTTTTGGATGGTTTTTTTTGTTTTGTCTTAAGGGAAAACCATTCCCCACTTTATTCTTGAAGGCCTCGGCATTTATTTCCAGCCTTTGGCATATTGGGAATGTCGCTTAAGGCCGAGTAGAACTCCTCTGACCTCTCAAGCCAATGGGATGGGGTGGGTTGTTACAAGTGGTATCTGTTTGTTGGGTCCTTGGCTTTAAAGTGAAAGAAGTCAGTCAATCCTTTGGTGTTTGTTGTTGGTCTTGGTGTTGACATTCGTTCTTGGGTTATTCCTTGAGATTGGCTGGTACAAGGCATAGGATTGTCAGAAATTGGAATTTATAGTATAAAAGGACGTAGCTAACCCTTTTATTTTGAACATCATGTTACCAGGATGTTGGGTATATAAGTTTTTTAAGACACTTATAGGCATTAGAAATCTCATTTTCATGGGTGTAGCCAATGATATGATCATGAAATGAATTGAAGAAATTAATTCCCTTTAGGGTGCATATTTTATTGGGGTATAATGATTTATTTTGTGATATGAATGTGTGAATTTAGGAAAATCATAATTGAGATTCAAAATGGAAGGATTTGAAACATTAAAACATGTGGTATTTTGAAAATGGTTCGATTTTCAAAACATGGAGGATTTTAAAAAAAAATATAGTGCAACATGGGAAATTTGAACTTGTGAAAATCTTGGTTGTGATGGTTGTTATGTAATTGAACTTGAACTTTTAATTCATGTCGTGTCCAAATAGAAAGACTCATATTTTTTTTGTATGAATAGAAATGGAATCAGGTAGGCATTGTAGAGGCCAATCAGAGGAGGCTACTAAAAATGTGGTTTCACCTAATCCTTAGGTGAACCAGCAGCTAGTGCAAAGTATAGTTCAATATTTCCAAGTTGTGGAAAGTTCCAATAAAGTAGATGAACCAAGGCATGTGGATCATGCAGTTTAGTTTCAAAAGCAGAATCCACCCATCTTTAGGGGTTATTTAGATTCGGAAAGGGCAGAAGAAAGGTTTAATAGAATGAACAATATATTAAAATTATTGGGAACACTATTAGAGATTAAGGTCAAGTTATCCATGTATATATTAGAATATATTTCCCTTTAGTGGTTGGAGTTGGCGGTCCAATCTGAAATGGACCAAGGTATGACATGGGATAGATTTCAGGAATTATTTGATAAAAAATTATACCCTCATACATTCATAATTCAGTGCACAAAAAATTTCATCCATTTGAAAAAGGAGAAACATTCATTAATGCAATATAAATACATGTTTATGAACTTAGTGAGGTTTTCACATAAGGTGGAGGGTATTAAATCATTGAATGATCGTATCTTCCAAGCTGGGTTAAGGTAGGACATTCGGTCCAAGATAGAAGTGCTATGTATAGATGATTATACGGAGATGGTGAATAGAGCCTCAGTGGAAAAAATGGATATGTTAGGGGCTACGAGCAGAGGAAGTGTATTAGTATCTATGGGGAATAGTGAAAACTCGAAATCTTGGTTTAATCGGAAGAGGGACAATTATTTCCAGGGTGGGAGTATGACTCAGAATCTGACTACAGGATTAGAAAATCTTCCTCCAAAGCCTCAGAGTAAACATAGATGTTTTCAATGTGGTTTTATGAGCCACATAAAGCAGTATTGTATAGCACAGCCTCAAGCATGTCATAATTATAAGGATATGGGGCACCTTCGGTAGTATTGTCAGAATGATCTGATTTCAAGTGTCTGTGACACTCCTTAGGGGTCGTATTCCTTGAAGAGATGAGGACAGAAGTATACACCTTGTTATCAGATCCGAGTAAGTCATGGTGATTCTGGGAACACCATGACTCCTTAGTAGGGAAAGTCTCAGTAGGTAAGCAAGGAACATAGTGTCAAAATCAAGCAGTTTTTTGGAGCTGAACATGTTGTGATGGATGATCAGTCAGGACCATCCATGTTGCGAGGTAAAATTCTTTTAAACTCAACATTGATTCATGATTTGTTTCATATAGGTGATAAAAATTCTTTTATTTCTTATTCTATCATTTATTTGTTGGGTTTAATGGTAGAAATTATGACTATGATTCCCAAACATCAAACTCCTCTGGGTGAAAAAGAGTGTCAAGCCATCATGTGTAGAGCATGTAGTGTAGTGTTGGATGAGGCTGAGTTGATGTTGGACTTCTCAGTGCTTGAGATGGATGTGTACGATATAATCCTAGGAATGGATTGGTTGATAATTTTTAAGGTCCACATTGACTGTTACGCACAAATAGTTAGTTTTGTCATGGAGGATGGTGTTAGAAATCTCTTTATAGAGGATAAGAATGAAAAGTAGGGTGCCAAGGCCTTGTTGGAACCAGTGGTTAGAACGATATCATACCAGTTAGTGGATTTTTCATTGGCAGTAGTATAAGGTGTTGATCAGAGTGTTATTCTAGTAGTCATGGATCATTTTATGGATGTTTTTTTTGAAGAATTCCTAGGGTTACCACCCATGATATAAGTGGAGTTTGTGATTGATCTCCTCCCGAGGACCATTCTTATCTCACTTTCATCTTATCAAATTGAACAAGAAGGATTACAGAAACTAAAATTGTTGTTGGAAGAGTTAGAGAACAACGGGGTCATCCAGCCTAGTATGTATCCATGGGCAGGGCTGGTGTTTCTTTTTAAGAATGTGGATGGAACATTTCATTTATTGGTTGACTATCATATACTAAATCAAGATATAATAAAGAACTAATATCCACTTCTACACATTAATAATTTTTTTTGACTAGTTGAGGGGGGGCCTAGTGGTTCTCCAAGATTGACTTGTGATTAGGGTATCATCATCTCTAGGTGCGGAAGTAGGATATACCAAAAACAACTTTCACAAATGTCCGTTATGAATATGTGGTTATGCTTTTTGATCTGACCAACGCACTAGCAGTATTTATGATATTGATGAATCAGATATTTCAGAGATATCTGGATTCTTTTTTGGTGGTTTTTGTGTATGATATATTGGTGTATTCGAATACAAGGGTGGAGAATGAACAACACTTGGTGATAGTGTTGGGGATCTTGAGAGATCATCGTTTGTATGCCAAATTATCTAAGTGTGGATTTTGGATATAATAAGGCTATTTCCTCAGCCATTTTATTTCTGATTAGGGTGTTTTAGTTTATCTAGAAAAGATAGAGGCTATTATCTCAATGAAGTTGCCAAAGAATTTTTTTTGAAATACAAGGATTCCTTGGTCTAGCTGGGTATTATCGACATTTTGGTTGTGATTTTTCACAATTTTATTCATCAATGAAATCTTTGATAGGGACGAATATCCCATTTCAATGGGATAAAAAATGCCAGAAATTCTTTGAAGAGTTAAAGGTTCGCCTTACATTAGCACCACTCTTAGTATTTTAAAAACTAGGGAAAGGGTACGTGGTGTATTGTGACGCATTGGGATTAGGGTTGGGGTGTGTTCTCATGTAGGGGGATCATGTGGTTGTGTATGGATCATGGAAATTTAGGTTTCATGAGAAGAACTACCCAACATGTGATTTGTATTTGGTAGAATTGGATCATGCTTTAATTATGTGGTGTCATTATCTCTTCAGTGATAAATTTAAATTGATTACCAATTGTTTCCTCTGGAAATGGGGATGACCTTGTCTGGTTAAGGCTCAAACATTCCAATCGGTTTCTAACAGGTTTGTTTGTATAACCAGAATCATACAATGATTCTATATCCATTTGGACCTACTTTCCAAAGGTAGGTTCTCATTAGTTGTGGACCAATGAGGCTTAATAATTTTCATTGGTCGAGAGGATGGGAGGTCGGAATCATCACACCTTTTTGGGGGGAATTATTGTCTACTTCGGGACTCTCTTTATAGATTTAAGTTATGTTCGTGAATCATTATTACACTACCAAGTATGAAAATGAGATTTCCTTAAGATCTGACAATCAATAATTAATATTTATGAGATTTAAGGAATCTTTTATATGTATTTGAGGTTATTTATTGATAGAGAATCATCTATATTTGTTATATATTCTTATTCAGTGGTATCCTTCAACACATTATATAAAGATCTCTTGGTCATTATGATAACCATACTAGTTTTAGAGCCACTCAGTGGGGCACTTGAAGTTTATTATCATTCATAAGGACATGGAGTATTTCAGAGTTGGGATCGTACCTGCAGATGGGCTACCTACGTATCCCTGTTAGAAAAGGAATCTAAACCCACGTAGTTTGGGAATTAAGATATAGTTTAACATCATATGGGACGGATGAGAATTAATGGGTGATGGTATTGAACCTCATAAAGGCTTCCTACGTACTCCACTTTTAAGGTAGAGATCAAAGTCCACGTAGTTTGGTTAAGAATTGTGGGGATTACGTATGATTAACGGCCCAAAGAGATGTCTCGTGGTTACTTTTACCCTCTAATCTCACGTGAGTCATGCTCAGTGTGTGAAACAAGAGGTATCAATAAACCTGACAATTTGTGCCATGAAATATATGTTCACAAGGAATGATATGGTGATTATGTATGATTTCCCAAGGAGATAATGATCGGGAATTATTTTAGAGAAGAAGTCCGGGAATAGGGTCCATAAAGGTATAGGTGCTTTATGGAGATTTGGATACTCTAACTTGGGGCTTACTCATGAGAAGGAGGTCCAGATTAGGAGGGGACTTGTGATTGGGTTTTATTCCTGATAAGGAAGCCCAAATCAAAAGAAGTTAAGACTGGTTAAGAGAAATTATGACTGGGTCTTATTCTTGAGAAGGAGGCCCATGTTAAAGGAACTTGAGAATTGGGACTTACTCTTGAGAAGAAGACCCATGTTAAGGGGAAATTGGAATTTCGGGCTTTCTACTAAGGAGGATTCTAATATATGGGAACATGGGGCTTACTCCTGAAGAGGATGCCCAAAATTAAGGGAACATTGAAGACTGGGGATTACCCCTGAAAAGGATGCCCGGGTTAGGGGACTTGGGGCTTACTCCTGAGAAGGACGCCTATTTATTAAAGATACTTGAGACTTAGGACTTATTCATGAGAAGTATGCCTAAGTTAATGGAATTTCTGAGTGGGCCTTACTCCTAAATAAGATGTCTGAATTAGAGGAATTATGAATGGGGCTTATTCCTGAAAAGGAGTCCCATTTTAGGGAACCTAATGAATGAAATCTCTCACCTTAGTGACATGAAGATATGTAAATCACTAGGTTTTGAGAGTTGTTCCATAGAATTCCTTTCAGATAAGGAAACAAAAAAGGGAACCATTCTATAAATGGTTTTGAAGATGGTTCTAAAGGTTAAATCTTGAATAGGAGAGGTGGATTTGAAGAAATCAAGTGAATAGGCAGGAGGGGCACCCAAAAAGAGAGAGGCGCGCAAGTCCTGCGAGGGCGTGCAAGCCCTGGTTGCGCAAGTATTATTGCACGACACATGGTTAATTGCAAGATGGTCAACCCTTATGGTAATACTTGGACGAGACCTAGCTCAAGCCCTTTGTATTATCCCTACAGACTTTTAAATGAGTGACATGCAAGTTCTGTTGAAGGGATAAGGCGGCATGCAAGTGTGGCCATTTCCCTTAAGGGCTGCCCACTTAGGTGCGCAGGTGTTGATGAATTTCAACATTTATGCCTTGTTCCCCCTCTTTAGATCTTCTGTTCTAGGTAAGAAATTACCTTAGAAGTTTTTGTAAGGGTTTAAGAATAGACTAGGTTTTCGGGAGCTCAAATCTAACTTTTTGGATTTTTCCGTCCCCGAAATGGGGGGCCCACAAGGGGTATTTATAGGCTACTGAATACCCTGGGCGAAAATCAAATAGGGTGTGCAGGTCACCTATGTGCCCAATATGTGGCGCGCAGGTATACTTGCGTGACCATGATGAAACTTGTGTGGCACATTCTTAACCAATTCCTTCTTCATACCTTTGTCAATTTTTGATGTTTCTTTAAAGGATGAATCACTTTATGCTAAGGTATTCCCCTTTTTCAATCGTTAGACTCTGTGATGGGAAGGAGTGTCAACAAAATTCCCCCCTCAAAGTTGGATATGAAATAAGTAAGATGTGACTCTGAGGAAAAAGGAGAAAACCATGGAACTGTAGTGCACAAGTGTTGAGCACAGAGATGGCATCGTGAAGGTGTGAGCTGTGCAGGCTTCGGCGCGTAGGGGTGCGGCCTTGCCTATATATATGCGGTCATTCTTGTGTAAATAAACCGGATTTAAAACATTTGAGCTCTCTCCGTACAAGTTTGCTTCGTCGCACAAGTGTCTTGTTTTCCACTGGTTCTTTGTGTCGCGCTTCTGTAGAGGTATTTTGGACTTGCGTGGTGATACCTACACGCCTAAAACTTTCCTGACACAAATACAGTTGTGCGCCAAAATTGGACTTGCGCTCCTTAATGCCTTAGACATTTTTCCAATTTTCTTTACAAATTTTATGAAAAATAAACTCACTTAAGAGTTAATTATTCGACTTTTGTGCAGATTAAATGGATCCTAGAAGAGTTGGAACGGCTGATGAACTGGCTAGCAAGAGAATTGATGATATGATGCTCATTGTAGCCCATGATTACTATGATATATGCGACAGAACTCTCCCAGATTTGGCTAAGTACTTGAAAAAGTATCATATTAATTTTCCACAGAGCATCTACTTGCCTCTGTATAGCCATGGTCATCTACAAGGAGTCGACATTCTAGATGGAAAGTATTATATTCCCGAGATGCAGCCGCATTTTTAATCCTCTATTTTGGTTATGTTGTGCATTAAGAGTAGTAATAATGGTGTGAACTTTCAAATTTTTCCTTCATGCCATTTCCTTGTAGATATGAAAATGGAAAACCGTGGGATGATATGTTTTCCACTGCCTGTTGATGGAGAGAGGACTATCAGGACATTAGAAACAATATCTGAAAAGAGTAATCTCTCAAAATGGTTCTTTACTTCCAATGATCCATTCTCAATTCCATGTATCCATATTCCAAGTCTCTTGGACAGAAACAGAGTCACTGTTTGATCAGCAGAAAATTTTCTCAAACTGCACTCAAGAACATTCTCTTACAATTGTTCCAAGAAGATCTGGTATCACTGCATCTCTTATTGTATCCAGTTGAATGAATGAATTCTAGTTGGTTTCTGATGAATTTCGGGATTCCGTAAATCAAATAAAGAGTTGTATTGAAAGCCTCTTGTAATTATTGAAAAAGAGAAGAGACTCCAGTTTGTGGATGTCCTTCTAACTCTTGTGCATCAATGAAGAATATTTTTATCTTCAATCATTTTTGCATGCCTTCTTTTGTTAACTGATTTAAATTTTACCTAAGCCAATGGGCCTAGTAATCATAGTTTAATTTTTTCTAGGATTATAAAAATAACCCTACAAACTTTGAATCTTTTATTTCTCAATATTACCTAAATCATACAAAGTATATGTTTAGTGAGCTGGGACTTTGACTTTTTTGTTCAGAGTTACCTTGTCTTTTGTGGGAATTTTAAAGTCATGCATGTAGGACATAAAAAAGGCTAATATTTAAGGTCGAAATAGCTTTGACCAAATGGATTAAAATTGACTCTGTTCCTTGATAATTTATTTGAAAACATATTACCATATTCAAGTATGGGGGGAAAATATGTGAACTATGACTTATGAAATTTTGAATCTGATGAATGATGTGAAAAAGGGACTAAGATGCATTAGAAGAAGTATTTCCCAAGAATGAAGTTACCACTATTTAACAAAACCATTAGGGGGATGAATTATGCAGGGCCACATAAGGGAATTGGTTGAATAGTCAAATAATAGCATCTTTTGGCTGATAGGTCAGTTATGTAGACTACTTATGCAAGGTCGCCTAAGGGCACGTGATGCATAGTCAGGAAAAAGAACTCTTAGAAATTTACTTTTATACTGCTTAAAAGCCAGTGGAAGTTTATGGAGATTCAAATTTTCCAAAGCAAAGAGTCTTTTGTATGGAGAAAGGTACTTGAATATGGAGAAGATATTTCCAATCAAGATTATCTAATAATTGGATGAATGCTACTCCTGCAAAGGACTGAACCAAATGTAGGAAAGGAAAATATAAACCATAGACTTGAATACTTTCAGATCATGAAAAAGAGTATGGGACAAATATGTTAAGGAAGGCTATTTTTGTGGATCCCTACATATTTTCATTAAGAAAAATAAGGACAAAAGAGTTTTTCCTCGCAATAATGAAGTTACCACTATTTAACAAACCCATTAGGGGGTTGAATTATGCAGGTCCGCCTAAGGGAATTGGATGCATAGTCAAATAATAGTATCTTTTGGATTAGAAGTTCGTTATGTAGATTGTTTATGCATGTCCGCCCAAGGGAACATGATGCATAGCTAGGAAAAAGAACTGTTAGACATCAGACATTTTGTGACCAGAAGTCAAGAAAAAGGTTATGGAGATCTAGAATTATCTAAGGTTAGGATTATGACACATGAAAAATGGGCATTGTTCAATGCATGTAGACATACATAGACCGATGCTAACCATAATCATGTTGTGGTTGGGTCCTGAATTGAGGTGTTAGACTTCACTACAAATCACATTATAATGAGAATAGACCCAAATGTAGTTCATGAAATATAGTTTAACATCATGTGTGATGAGAGTATAGGAGATCTTAGTTTAGGTTCATAGATCTCGGACCATAATTAGGAACACACGTTGTGTGTTTTATAAACCTGATATGAATTAAGACTGGGGTTTTCATACCACATTCATTTTTTCATAGGGCACTTTTCAGCTAAGGGACAGAAAGTGGAATTTGGGGTTAGGCCCAAAGAATTGGGGCTGGATTCGAGGGATGCTCGAATGTTCCTACGTATCCCATAAGGATGGGAATCAAGCTGCATGTAGTTCTTGAAATACCCTCTATACAGATTTGGTTCATACAAGTGAAGGTTGAATGGGGACTTTATTGCAATGATGGTTTGACCCAAGATAAAAGTTTCAAGAATTTCCATGTATGCACGTAGTCTTTAGAATATAACATGATTGGATATTAATGTAAATAATGATTCTCTCTTAGGTGAGGGTGTCAAATAATGTTGTAGTTTATTGTCATATAGGACAAAAGTGCGAACAGTTTAACGTCATATAGTAAGGACGATGATGAACCAATGTAAAAAATATTGGTTCTAGGGGTGATTTTACGAATCAACATCGTATGAGATGAAGTTGAGCCAATGTGAAGAGATTTATTTTGGGCTTGAACCACGATTGGTTGCCTACATACCCAGCCTAGAAGGCAATGATTAAAGTCCATGTAGTTCAATTAAATAATGAATTGGTAATCAAATTGTTCTTGAGGACAATGACCCAAAAGAAAATGGTGTTGGGACTTACGCATGGTTAGCCTCCCTGAGAGAGTGTTATGGTTTAAGTTTAATCTAAGATCACGTGAGTCATACTCGGTGTGAGAAACAAGAGGTATCAATAACCATAACAATGTACAGTTTAATGTCATGTGGTACATATGAAGGGATTATGCAGTTTAAAGTCTTGCAGTAAGGACTATTGGTGCCACACAGTTTAGTGTCATGTAGCAGGGACAAAATACATTTTAACATCATGTTGGACGATTTAAGGACACAGTTTAATGTCATGTTGGACGTAAACACAGTTTAGCATCATGTTGGACAATAAGGGTGTTGTATAGTTTAGCGTCCTGTAGCTAATATGATGGGGACAATATAGTTTAACGTCATGTTGGATGAAAGGGAGACTGTGCAGTTTAATGTCATGAAGTAAGGAAAAAAGAGGACACAGTTTAACGTCATTTTGGATGATTTATGGAATTTTTCTCAGTTTAACATCCTGTTGTACAATGACATAGTTTAACGTCATGTTGGACAATGGTGAGAATAGTTTAAGTTCATATTCATAGACCGGAAATTATGCAATTTAACATCTTGTTGGACGTAAGGGACTTATGTAGAGTTTTGCATCATGTAGCAAGGACTTCACAGTTTAACTCCATGTTGGACGTAAGGGACTATGCAGTTTAATGTCTTACAGCAAGGACAACATAGTTTATCATCATGTTGGACATAAGGGACTATGCAGTTTAAAGTCCTGCAGTAAGGACAACACAGTTTAACGTCATGTTGGACGTATGAGTATTTGTGTTACACAAGATACTTCTTCAGAAATCTGGCATTAGTTTGAGTCGTGATGAGTTCTCCACCCATTGAGATTAAATTATAATCTCTATTGGAGTATACCTTAAGTATTGAATAAGGTCCTTCCCATTTTGGATTCATCTTGGGAGGTTTCTTTCCTGGTTTCATTGGAGTTCTGAGAACCAATACCAATTCTCCCGGAATGAATGAATGAAGATGAACTTTTTTGTTGAAAGCTCGTGCTATTCGATTCTGATAGACTTCCAAGTGGTGCATGGTGCACAATCTTTTCTCATATAATCGTTCCAATTCTTCCAATCACTTTTGAGATTGTTCATCTATAAATGATTGATCAAAAATGGCTACCCTGAGTGATGGTAATTGAACCTCAATGGGAAAGACTACTTCTATTCCATATACCAATGAATATGGAGTTGACTGCGTTGCAGTGCGGGTGGTGGTTCGATAAGACCATAATGCATGAAAATTTTTATCAGGCCATGACTTGTTATCTTTATCCATCATCTTTTGAAGTATTTTTGAAAGAGTTTTGTTGAAGGATTTTATTTGTCCATTGGCTGCTGCATGATACCGAGAGGAATGGTTGTATTTGATGTTGTATTCTTGATACAACTTCCTTAACTCGGATGAACAGAAGTTGGTGCCATTGTCCATCAATATGGTATGAGGGACACCAAATCGGGTAATGATGTTAGACTTGATAAAGATAACAATGATTTTAGAACTAACTTCTTTGAGAGGTATTGTCTCTGCTCATTTGGAAAAGAAGTCAGTAGTAGTATGAAAGTACTTAAACTACTTGGATGTAGCTGAAGTAAAAGGTCCTACTACATCCATTCCCCTTGTGGAAAATAGCCAAGAGTATTTAGATGTATAATGCAACTCTAGGGGTTGATGAATGAAGTTGGCATGTACTTGGAAAGAATGGAAATTCTTTGTGAAATCAACATAATCTTATATCATTGAAGGCCAAAAGTATCCAAGCCTTTGAATTTTATCAGATAGTCTATGTCCAGAATGATGGGCACCACAGAATCATGTATGCACTTCTTTCATGACAGCCATTGCCTCTTCACCATCAATGCATCTGAAGAGAATTCCATCAAAACCTAATTTGTAGAGAATTTTTTCTAGGTGATCTGGGCTATCATAAAGAGTGAAATTGACCACATGTCACCAGATTTGTTCTTTCCTAGCTCTATCAGGTGGAAGTGTTCCATTTTGAAGGTATTCCCTGATAGGTGTCATTCATCCTGTAGTATGACCATATTGTTTAGAAACGGGACATTTTTCATTGATTTCATCTGTTCTGGTTTGAAAATAAGGTGAAATTGTATGATGGTGGGCAATACAGATGATTGTCTCATCTTTATTTTGATCTGCCAGAGCTGTGGCTATATTAGCTTGTGCATCATCTTGGGCATTTTGTTACCACAGGACATGAGAAAATGTCAGTTCCGAAAGAAACTCCGCCATTAAATCTCTGGCATAATCATACAAAGGGATTAACTCTTCTTTTCTGATTTCATAATCCCCATTGAATTGTTTGATTACCAGGTCTGAATCACCTCTCACTTTTAAGTGATTCACTTGTGCCTGAACTGCTAACTCCAATCCTGTGATAAGAGCTTGGTATTTTGCTTCATTATTTGAAGAACCTCACAAAAATGATAAGAAATAGGGTAACAATGCCTTTTCTGGAGAAATGAGCACAATTCCTAACCTAACTTTGTTGAATTTAGAATCTTCCATTTTCTTCCCTGTTGGAATTATGGAAGCACCATCAAAGTACATTTCCCATGTTTGAAGACTATATTTAATAGAGAAGAATTCCTCATCAGGAAGTTTAGTATCTAAAGATGTATCTTCTACTAAAGGATTTTCAGTAAGGAAATCAGCCAGAGCTTGACACTTTATTTCCTTTTGAGACACATATTGGATATCAAATTACTGCAAAATAACTGCCCACCTTACTAGACATCCTATAAGCATTGGATGACTACGGATGAATTTGAGCGGGTTATTGTCAGATACTAAATGGATATCATGATGTTTCAAGTAGTGTCTCAACTTCTGAATAGCAAATATTAACACCAGGCAACACTTTTGAATACTTGAATATCGGGGTTCTGCTTCAAGCATAGCCCGACTAAGATAGTAAAGGATGTTTTCATTCCTAGCATCATTATTTTGGGAAAGGAAGGCTCCCAATCATCGCTCTAAGGCTGTGACATAAAGAATAAGTGGTCTTCCTTCAACGAGTGGAATTAATATTGGTGGACTCAAGAGATACTTCTTGAGGATATCAAATGCTTCTTGACATTCTTTAGTCCACTGGTAAGTGACTCCCTTCTTCATCAATTTGGTGAAGGGTAAACTTTTTTTTGCCAAATTGTTGATGAAACGCCAAATATAGGCCAAGTTTCCTTCAATTCCTCTCAATTATATCAAATTTCAAGGAGGTGACATACCAAGAATTGACTTTTCTTCTTTGGATCGACTTTGATACCATGATGGCGTATAAAAAAGCAGAGGAATTTTCGTGAGGTTACCCCAAAATCACATTTTAAGGGGTTCATCTTCAAATTATGTTGCTGAAGTTTGTGGAATATGACTTCCAAATAATCCAAGTGATAAGAACATTGTTTGTATTTAACCACCAAATCATCCACATAACATTCAAAAAATTTCCCTAAAAATGGTTTGAAGATATAGTTCATGGCACGCTGATATGTTGCGCCTGCATTCTTCAAGCCAAAGGGAATTGCCAGATAGAAAAACACACTCTGAGGGGCTCTGAAAGGTGTAGATTCTTCATCTTCTAGAGCCATTTGGATTGGATTATATCCAGAATATCCATCCATGAAAGAAAGTGCTTCATATCCAGTTGTTGCATCAATCAAGATTTTTGTAATCGGAACTGGAAAATCATCCTTGTGACAATGCTGATTAAGATCTCTGAAATCAATGCAAACTCTAATTTTTCCATTCTTTTTTTTCACATGGACAATAATAGCCAACCATTTGGGATATTGGACTTCTATGATGAAGTTAGATTTGATAAGCTTATCCACTTCAGCTTCAATTGTGGAAGCATAAGTTGGGTGTGTTCTTCTTGAGACTTTCTTGAATCCTCGATGTTCTTCTGGAAAACCCAAACAATGAGTAGAAACATCAGGATCAAGCCCTGGAATTTCTATATATTTCCAAGATAATATATCTCAATTTTAATTTAAAAATGAAATATACATTTCTTGCTCCTCAAAAGTCATGGTCGTGCTAATTAAAGTGGGGCATGGATACTCTTTTGTACCCAGATTTATTTCTCTAAGTTCATCCATAGTGGTAGAGATACCCTCTTCAAATACTGGTGGAGTATCCCTGAGATCTTCCTCTTCTTCTTCAACATGTGTTACTTATTTTATTTTCACTTGCATAGTAGATGATGGAGAAAAATTTCCATGATCAGGATAGATGTTAAAATTTGAACATCTGGAAGAAGAGGCTTCCATTTCTGACCCTATTGATGATGAAGGGTCTTCCTTGGGTAATAAAGAGGAGATGATGGATTGAGAATCCACATCATCATTCACCTCTGATATTTCTATAACTTCTTATGGCCTGGTTGGTGAAGTATAGACTTCCTGGATTTTAGCAGATGAAATGGACACATCTCCATTTGAGCTTTCATAATTGCTTGGTGAATCGCCACTTTCTCCCATGTTGTAAGGCTTGATTTTCGTAATTGAAATTATGAAAGATTCCATAAGATTACTTGGATCTGGGTCTATCATGTCAATTTGACTAATAGGAAACATGTAATATTTACTCACATGTGTGAATGGGTTTATTGGAATATTTTCCAAACCATATGAAGCATTAACTTTGGTAACCTCCTTTGTTGTGGATTTATCCTTTCCCTTCATGTGATAGAATTCCGCCTCAATGTATTGAGATTCACATGTCTTGAACGGGGCCCTATCACCATACAGTGTCCCAATTTGACCATCTAAACAATATTTTAGACATTGATGGTATGATGAAGGGATAGCTGTATGTTGATGTAGCCAAGGTCTTCTAAGAAAAACATTGATGGCTGTATCATGATCAACAACCATTAAATCTAAATTGGATACAAGATCTCCAAACTGAGTTCTGAGTGTAATCTCACCCCATGGTTCATGTTCATTTTTATCATATCCTTGTAACATCAGAGTAGAAGTATATAAATCAGATTCTATGAGGCCCAATCGACGAATTGTACGAATGGGGATGAGGTTGACTCCAGAACCATTATCAATGAAAGCTCTTTGGATGTCTACACCATTAAATTTTCTAGATAAATACAAAGGTCTAATATGTACATGCAGAACATCATCTTCATCTTCATCTGTGAAATATATCACTGCATGGCATTCTACAGGACCATTCTCAACATGGTTTTCTTCAGCCACAACAATTTCAGTTTCGAACTCCTAAGGACTTGACAAAGCCTCAATGAGTGCCTCCTGAAGATCCTTTGATAGGTTCAAGGCATCCAGAATTGATAACATGGCCGGTACATGGGCCAAATGTTTCAATACATCATATTTTTTATCTAAAGGTATGTGTTTCCCAATAGGAACATGTGTTTTCGTAGGTGCCTTAGAATTTGATGCATTGGAAGTAGATGCATCTTGAATCGGGGTAAGAGTTGGAAATAATCCTAGATTTGGAAAATTAGACCGATTAGAAATATTTGTATGTTGAGAGGAAGAAGGTGGAACCTCTAACCGATCCTCCAGAATAACTGTTCCAAGACTGAATCTGCTATTGATGGAAAATTTTCTTGTTCTTGTTGAGCTCGTTGAAGGGATCTTCAAAGAGTTTCTACTGCATATACAGTTATAGAAGGGGTAGGATTAGAATAGTGGCTTATGGGATATCCACGTCTTCCTCTGTATCCCAGACCACTATAACTCCCTCTAATTCCTCTGTTTGATACAGGGAACTGAGGCTCATCAAAATCGAAATTGTGGCTGGCATATGGATCTGTTACGTGAATCATGTTAACAGAACCAAAGATCAATTCTTTTTCTAAGGAAGACTATGCCTGATTATCTAATTTAGGTTGTTCCATTTGGTGGGACGGTGCCTATGGATTTGAAGTAAATGGCATAAAATATGCTAGAGTCAAAGACAACTTGGGCTTTGACAAGATTTCATCTTCTTCTGATTGTTCCTCTTTCTTTGAATTATGTCGTTTCTTAGAGGATTTTCGCTCGGATGATCAGGGTTTTTCCGTGGTATTCATAGCAGAAGACACAAATGGTTTCTTCAATTGCTTTCGCAAAATGGCATGAGTTCGATTGATCATTTTTTTGACCATCCAATCATCATATTTTTGCCCATTTTTTGTTTTGGACTTCTCTCCACTTGCCTTCTTCCTCTGGATTTGTAGCAGTAACACATGATACCTAAGCTGAAGAACCTTTCAATTTGACTTGTCCTGAGTCTACCATTTTTTGCAGGAGGTATTTGAAGATAAAACACTCTTTAATGGGATGCCCCAACATCTGATGGAATGCGAAATAGTTGGGAAGGTCTTCATATCCTTCCTTATTTGTCCTTTTGGACATCGGAAATTGAACCAAATTATTTTTCAGAGAAGAAATGAAGTAACCAGGAACTTTTTCATTTCAAAAAGAATAAACTTTTCTCTTCAGATCCTCAAATTGTTTCCGTCTTTGATCTCTTTGATCATATTGACAGAACGGCCTTTGTTGTTGACACTAAGGAGGTGTAGCCCTTCGATAAGATGAAATTTTTGAAGTAGAAGCAGGTACAGGTGCTTTTTTAAGAGTATCTATAGCAATCTCTACTTTACCAATTCTCCTTCCTAGAGCTGATGGAATTACACGAGCTTTATCCTTAGTCTTTTAAGAGAATATTCAATCTGTTGAGAGATTGAAGTAAGGTCTCTAAACCCTCCTGTGTATTTCACAGGGATCAACGGTGTGCGTAATTTATCACACAAATTTTCCACCCTGATTGAAACAACTCTTCTTGAGGGAGTGCTAAGCTCAGGGAATATGTTAATCCCTTCCAGTGAGCAATGAAATCTGAAACCATTTTATTCTCTCTTTGCATACAATTTTTAAGATAAAAAACTATTGTATTTGGGAAAGTTGAGCTGAATTAAAGAAGGAATCACTGACGGAGATCCTCCCATTCAGTAATTGACCAGGATTGAAAGCTTGTATATCAGAAAAAAGTAGTCCCTTATAATGACTGTAAAAAACACCTGAGATTAACTGCTTCTTATTGATGAGGGGTTCCCATCATAGGATCGCAACGAGAAACAAAATGTGTTAATTGTTACTATGGGTCTCCCGAACCATTAAATATTGGGAATGTGGTACTTGAAAAATTTGATGGGGGAGGAATTGCATCAACCCATTCAGTGTAAGATCACTTCTCTGGTTGAATTTGTGCACTTTTTCCCTCTATATCTTCCAACTGAGCTGTTAATGAATCAATAATAGTTATTACCTTTTAAGAAATATCTATTTGAGCTTGGAATTGAGCAGGTGAAACCACTATAGTTTGGAAAGGTGTGTTGGATGGTACTGCAACTGATGGTAGCACCACCGATTGTTATTACGCATGACCCATAGGACTAGACCTGTGTGGGTGTACTGGTAAAGGAGGATACTCTTGATCTATCTTAGTAGCTGCAACAAATCCCTTTGGCTGACTGACTCCAGCACGCTTAGGAGGAAGGCTCCCTTTAAGTAGTTCTACATTCAACCTCCTTAATTCCTTCATTTCCTCCTCATGTTGTGTGAATATTTTCTCTATTGAGAGTGATTGTCCTTCTCTAGAGGAAGGGTGTAATGTAGCCTGATTATTTAATTTCCCCTTGTTGGACGCCTTTTGGAGATGGGGAAGTTGATTATTTTAAGGAATACCCAGATTCTGGGTAAGCCTTTGATTTCTTGTATGCACACCTTCTTCATTGGCTTCCGTGTTCACAGCCTCTTGAGCAAGAGCTTCCTCATCTGATTTCCCTAAGTGAGCCTCAGCTATGGGATCAGAAACAACAACATTGATGACATTAATTGATGCACAATGCATTTCATACCTTCTATCATAATTTCTACGATATTTCCTTATTCCATGTCCTTAATGAGAGATTGCCTTTTTTTTATTTGACCCCTCAGGAACTTCTTGAAGAACCATAATTTGAAGGGAATCTCATGATAATTTGGCTCTTTGTTCCTCTTGTGGCTTCTTCCCTAATCGAGATAAGACTAACTTTCTCTGAGAAAGAGATTGAGGATTTGAAAAAGTCCCCATTCATGTGGATTGGGGTTGTTCCTGTTGTTCCTACTCAACTCTCTGAGTCCTATTTGTTGATTCCTAGGTTTGGGCTAAAAGAGTCCCCAGTCTGGAAAACTGGGGTGGTTCTTGAGATACTACATCTGAGAATTAGTTAAAATATCTCCTGATCTTGTGGACTTTAGTGCGGAAATTGGCTAGATTCATCAACCTACATCCACTCAAATCACCCGGTTCAAATGATCATTGGATTATTTCTAAAACATCTATCACTTGATGATGTGCATGCTCTAAATGAGAATCCTATTCGATATTCTAATTTTCCTAATGCAAGAGTAATTAGACAACTTGTTCTCTGTATGCCTGATTTTGAGAAGAACTAGTTGAGGCTTGTTCTTGAGCGAGCCTTTGATTACAAAAAATCCAATTGGTTGTGGCCGGTCATGGGAAATAACATTGAATGAGACCATTTTTGGCGGTCTTTTTTGGCTGGAGAGTACAGTGAAATGTAGTGCTCCATGAACACCCCATCCTCTTATATGAATACCAGATGAGGAATTGGAAATTAATTGGTGCAATATTCTTAGTGCACCAAGGCATGAACGCTGAAGGGCTCTCTGCTGCTTTTTAGCCTTCGGATACCGAGAAACTGAGAGAGATTCCATGTCAATTTGGCATTATAACCCTTCTATTATCTTAACATGATTTTCATATTCATCATAAGATAATAGTTTCTTTTTCAATTTACAAAGAGTTTTTCACATGTTTAGATGAATATCTTGAATACATTCTTCCATCAACATCTCTGGAATGTCATACTGAGAGTCGGCCAAAGCCCAAAACATGACTGTAACATCACCTTTCACCAGTTGTTTTCTCATATTCATCACTTCCTCTTTATCATTAAATGAATATTCTTCTACCTGATTAGACCAGAGCTGATGATTCCTTATTGCTTCATCGTATTCAACAATATTGGTAGAGAATTCACTTATTAAACTAGAAGATGAATGACCCAGGGGTGGTTCAGAGAATGACCTACACCCCGGGCTATCTTCTGATTGAGAAATTATTTCACCTGCTAATGGTAAAGCATAAGACAAGACTAGATTCACATTTTCAAGTGCCTTAAGATAAGAGGGCTTTCTTATCACTGTATTGTTCTTCGAAGAATTTTCTAGGCAATGCGAATTATTACTACAGAGAGAAATTTCGCAGATAAATTCATCATCATGGGAAGGACCACTATGGTGGGTTACATCAAAAGATGAAACCTCTTGCTCCTTTGTCTTCTAGACACACAGAGGGTTATTGTGGCTCTCATCTGAAGATGATACATTGAGATCGACCGAACTATCATGAAGCAAGCCTTCATGAAGAAGTTTCTGATGCAGACCTTTGGAATTAATATTCCCACTATTGGGAACTGAGAGAGTATAATCTTGAGTTGCAACAGATAATTGTCTGAGTGCATTAAGAACTCTAGCATAGATCAAGGACTTATTACAGATTGGCCCTTGATTTCTTGGCTGTGTTGGATGGGTCTTTTTCTTAGATTCCTTTTTACTCACTTTAGGAACCACTTGTTGACAAAAGTGGTTATTATGGGCATGTGTATGTGCCTACTCAAGAGAAATATTCAGGTTAGGCTGATTATCTTTAATCAAATAAAGTGTATGTGCTTGACTTGGTTGTTCGTATGATGTGGGGGAGTATTCCCCACAACCCTCTTGAACTGGAACAGTGGTGTGTGTCTGTTACGGAGTGAATTGTTGATGTGTCACTCCACTAGTAGGGATAGATTTTCATTTATTTCCCTATGATGCTGCTAAAGCTGTTCTAATATCATGGCATGCATCCAGAATATGAGCAGGGATTTTATTCTCATCCTTCACCATTGTTAGAATATGTTTGGTGACTTCAGCTACTGGAACAGGAATATATGTCCATTCTGTGCTTGGTGTAGGTGTGTGTTCCTGCTCCTGTCCTCCTTTTCCTATCAGTGAATTATGACAGTACTCATGTGTGGGGGAAGAGAGTTGAGTCTGCCTCTTGTTTTTCATTGGGGCTTTCCAATTGACTTCTCCAGGTGCTACCAAATGAGACTGTTGGTAGGCTTGATAAATACTAGCAGGTGTATGTTCCAGATGATTTCACTCCGCCAAATTTGGTTGATAAACTTCGTTCAATACTAGAAGATGATACGGTTGGCAGGATTGATGAGTGTAAGTAGGTATATGTGCCTGTTTACCAGTTGTCAACACATTGGGTTGGTGGGCTTCAACGTATGTAGTCAAACGGGCCTGCTGGCTAGCTGATGATTTATAAATAGGTATATGTTCTTGTCTATAGTACTCCATCGGAATTTCCTGGTGGGAATGGCGTGTTGCTTCCAGACGAGTCTGGTGGATAGCAGAATTAAAACGGACAGGTGTGTGTGCCCGCTCATTGCTTTCCACCAAGTTAGGTTGGTGTACTTCTCTAGAAATGGCAGATATAAGAACCTGCTCACTGTTTACCGGTCGTTGCCTCTGCTGGTTTGTTTTTCCTGCTCAGATTCGAGGAACCAGAGCCGAAATCATGGAGACGACACCCTCATCATGTTGAGGGCGCACTGCCTCACGAGTCTGGTGGCGATTGTTGGTGGGAGACCTCGAGAAGGACTCCTATTTCCTTGAATTAAGGCCTTGAGTGACCTTCTCATTCACCTCCCCAGAATATGGGAGGGACGGGTGATTGTGTTCTGGGGATAACGACCCGAAACGGTTGGAAATGGTGGTTGGCACCACCTGCTTCTTGATTACTGGTCGTCGCTATCCGGATGACCAGGGTGAATTGTTGACTTGGAGGGCTTGTCGAGCGGCCTCTAAAGTCGGAATGGTACCGTGTTGACGGTATTCCTTAACCAGTTCATTTGATACCCAGCGTTGAAGACTCTGAGTAGGTGATGTCATCCTCAGAGCGGACGACGATCCAGTAGGAGTAGCAGCAAAGGTATTTACAGAAGAGGCATTTACAGGTGTGAACTTTAGAGAATTCATTTCTGTAACGCAGAAGATCTTGGAATAGAGTTCCTATTTGATATAACAGATATAATCATGATAAATTCAGACACTAAATCTTTTGGATAAGAACATATGTTATTGATTGTTTTTTGCCCCTCTCATTGAGTTTAAATAGGGGCCTAACAAATAAGTAAAACATCATTTTAACCTGGATAAGGATTCACGTCGGGTTCACCATTTTTTTTCCTCTGTAAATGGGGATGACCTTGTTTTCTTAAGGTTCAAACATTCCAATCATTTTCTAACGAGTTTTTTCATAGAACTGGAAACATCCAATGATTCTATATCCATTTGGACCTACTTTCCAAAGGTAGGTGCTCATTATTTGTGGACCAATGTGGCTTAAGAATTTGCATTGGTCGAGAGGATGGGAGGTTGGACTCATCACATCTTTTTGGGTGAATTATTGTCTAATCTGGGACTCTCTTTATAGATTTAAGTTATGTTCTTGAATCCTTATTACACTACCATGTATGAAAATGATCTTTTCTTAAGATGTGATAATCAATAATTAATATGTATGAGATTTAGATATTCTTTTATATGTATTCGAGGTTCTTAATTGATAGAGAATCATCTATATTTGTTAGAGATTCTTAGTCAATGGTATCCTTAAACACATTATATAAAGATCTCTTGGTCATTATGATAACCATACTAATTTTAAAGCCACTCAGCGGGGCACTTGAAGTTTATTTTCATTCAGAAGGACAAGGAGTATTTCAGAGTTGGGATCATACCTACAGATGGGCTACCTATGTATCCTTGTCAGAAAATGAATCAAAACCCACGTAGTTTGGGAATTAAGATATAGTTTAACGTCATATGGGATGGATTATAATTAATGGGTTATGGGCTTGAACCTCATAAAGGCTTCCTACGTACTACACTTTTAAGGTAGAGATCAAAGTACACATAGATCGGTTAAGAATTGTGGGGCTTACGTATGATTAATGGCCCAAAGAAATGTGTCGTAGTTAATTTTAAACTCTAAGATCACGTGAGTTATGCTCGGTGTGAGAAACAATAGGTATCAGTAAACCTAACAATTTTTTCCATGAAAGATATGGTCACAAGGAGTGATATGGGGCTTATGTATGATTTCCAAGGGAGATAAAGATCAGGACTTATTTCAGAGAAGATGTCCGGGAACATGGTCCATAAAGGTATATGCGATTTATGGAGATTTGGATACTCTAACTTGTGGTTTACTCTTGAGAAGGAGGTTCACATTATGAGGGGACTTATGATTGGGTTTTATTCCAAATAATGAATCCCAAATCAAAAGAAGTTAAGACTAGTTAAGAGAAATTACAATTGGGGCTTATTCCTGAGAAGGAGGCCCAGGTTAAAGGGACTTGAGAACTTGGGATAACTCCTATGAAGGAGGCCCTAGTTAAGGGTAAATTGGAATTTGGGGCTTACTCTTAAGTAGGATGCCCATATTTGGGAACATGGGGCTTACTCCTCAAGAGGATTCCCAAAATTAAGGGAACTTTGAAGACTGGGGATTACCCCTGAAAAGGAAGCCCAAGTTAGGGGACTTGGGGCTTACTCCTGAGAAGGATGCCCATTTATTAAGGAGACTTGAGACATAGGAGTTATTCCTGAGAAGGAGGCCTAAGTTAATGGAATTTATGAGTGGGGCTTACTTCTAAGGAAGATGCCAAAATTAGAGAAATTATGACTGGGTCTTATTCCTGATAAGGAGGCCCAGTTTAGGGAACTTCTCATCTTAAAGGATGAGGTTGAATGAATGAAATCTCTCACCTAAGTGACATGAAGATATGTAAATCACTAGGTTTTAAGAGATGTTCCACATAATTCCTTTAAGATAAGAAAACAAACAAAGGAGCAATGCTCTAAATGTTTTTGAAGATAGTTATGAAGGTTAAATCATGAAGAGGAGAGGTGTATTCGAAGAATTCAAGTGAATAGGCATGAGGGGAACCCAAAAAGAGAGAGGCGTGCAAGTCCTGCGTGGGAGGGCAAGTCCTGGTCGCGCAAGTATACTTGCATGACACATGGGTACTTGCGCGACGGTCAACCCTTAGGGTAATACTTGGGCGAGACCTAGCTCAAGCCCTTTTTATTATCCCTAAAGACTTTTAGATGAGTGGTATGCTAGTTTTGTTGTAGGGATAAGTCGTCGTCCAAGTGTGGCCATTTCCCTTAAGGGCTGGCCACTTAGGTGTGCAGGTGTTGATGAATTTCAACATTTAGGCCTTGGTCCCCCTCTTTATATCTTTAGTTCTAGGTAAGAAATTACCTTAGAAGTGTTTGGAAGGGTTTGAAAAGCTACTAGGGTGCCGGGAGCTCAAATATGACTTTCTGGATTTTTTTGTCCCCGAAATTGGGGGCCAATGAGGGGTATTTTTAGGCTGCTGAAGACCCTGTGAAAAAATAAAATAGAGCGCACAGGTATACTTGTGCGACCATGATGAAACTTGTGCGGCCCATTCTTAACCAAATCCTTCTTCACGCCTTTATCAATTTTTGATGTTTATTCAAAGGACAAATCACTTTATTCTAAGGTATTCCCCTTTTTCAGTCGTTAGACTCTATGACGGAAAGGAGGGTCAACACCAATCAAAAGAGCTTAAAGAATATTTTTTCAAAAAGATATTTGAACATGAGGCCATAAATATAGATGGAGTGTCTTCAGATGTTTGATTTTGACATAATGTACACACTGGTCAAGGGAAATTTGTTAACAGATGCATTAAGTAGGAAATCATATGCTCAGGTGGTGAAACAGGCTTCGGATCAGTGGCAGTTGATATTGGTTATAGCCAACATGTGGTTGGAATGTGAGGATTGGGGTGATAGAGTGGCATTTTTTTAGGTCTCATTGGTTCCAGGCTTGGTTGGTTCGGTAAAAGAGGCACAAGTATCTTTCATTGATTTTTTTGAGATGAGGTCAAAACTCAACGGTGGGGAGACCAATGAGAAATGAGAACTAAATGGAAATTTAGTCTTGTGCTTTTAGAATCGTATCGTTGTACTAGTGGCTTTTCAGGAGGAAATTCCCACAGATTATCATCATATTAGGTGGGTTTTCCATCCTGGAATTCAGAATATTTATAATGCATTTAAGGCGTAGTTTTTGTGGGGTGGTATAAAAAGGTATGTGGCCGAGTTTGTTTTGAGATGCTTGACTTGTCATCAATACAAGGAAGAGAATCATTGGGAAATAGGCATGTAGAAGTCTTTACCTATCCCAGTATATAAATGGGAACATATAGAAATGGATTTTGTGATGGGTCTCCCAAGAATGGTCTTGAAGAACAATTCCATTTTGGTGATTGTGAATCGCCTCACAAATATGGCCCATTTCATCCAAATTTGTGAATCTCATACAGTGGAGGATCTATCAAAAATCTATATCAGGGAGGTGGTAAAGAGGTACGGTGTTCCAATTTTGATTGTATCAGATAGATATCTGAGGTTTACATCACATTTCTAGATATCCTTACAGCAATCCCTTGGATCACAGTTGACTATGAGCATGATGTATCATACGCACACAGATGTCTAGTCTGAGAGGATGATACAAACATTGGAGGATATGTTAAGGGCTTCTGTGAGGGATTTTTTTGGTTCATGGGAGGATCACTTACCATTGGTGGAGTTCTCCTATAATAATAGTTATTGAGATTCGATACATATGGCTTCATTTGAGGCATGTATGGGAATCCATGTCTTTCTACATTATGTTGGGTGGAAACGGGTGAGACTTCAATGATCAGACCGAGCCTTGTCCATGACACTACCTAAAATATCAAGTCAATCCGGAAGAGTATGGAGACAGATCCAAGTCATCATAAATCATATGTGGACCATCTTCAATCACTGTTTTCATTCGAGGTGGTTGATCATGTGTTTTTTAGAATATCTCCAAGGTTGTGACACTGTTGGTTTAGGAAATAGGGTATATTATATCAGTGGTATATTGGTGATTTTGAGATACTTGAGTGAATTAGAGTGTTGGATTATCATTTGTCTTTGCTAATGTAGTTTAGTGCAGTGCATAATGTGTTTTGTGTATCATAGTTGAAAAATTATCAACCGGATCGTGACCATGTGATTCGTTGGGATCATATTGACCTAGAACCGGATGCTTCCTTGGTGCATGTGCCAGTGCTAATTGTAGATAGGCAAGAGATATTCTTGCATGGTAAAATCATCAGTTTAGTTCATGGTCTGTGGCAGCATGTTCATATTCAAGAGAAACCATGGAACTGGGAGAATGAGATGGTCGAGAAATGGACCAAGCTCTTTCAACAAAGCAATGGTTCTCTACTTTCTGAGGACAGAAAGTCCAATGGTTAAAATAATGTATCACCCCCAGTTTTATGTATTTATCCTTTTTCTATGCCTTTTTATGATTTTAAAGTTCTTGGGATGAGTTTAGAAGAGGTTGGGAGAGTTTGGAATGGTTTTGAATAAGTTTGGAGGCTTTCTAAAGGTGCACGGTTTGAGCACAGTTAGGGGAAATTGTGTGGATTCACTGGGAAACTATGAAGGGGGAGATTGTAGGCTTCCCACGACATGCACATGGTTTTCCAAACTATTTGGGTAAACCATGCAAACCCCTTCTCTCGAGGCAGTGGCATGCGCATAGTTAGCGCACAGTTTTTAAATTTTGAAGCCACTTAAAAGTAGGGTTTTTAAATTCAGTCTGTCTCGGGTTTGCCTCTTTTCACTCCAAATTTTCTCCCACTCAAGCCTCACTCGGGATTTTTGGATCTCAAGGTTTGGAAGGGATCTCCCACTTATTTTGGAAGAAATTATAATCGGTTTCAAGGTGTTTTAAAGGTGGTTTCTCCCAGGTAAGTCTCTTCACTTGGTTTTTCTTGGGTTTCCTCTAGATCTACTCTTTTACCATTCACGGTTTTCTAGATATATATCTTTTTCATATAGATATGGGGTTTTAGTTTCCTTGTGTGTTGATTTTAATAATTATGGTTGATAGGAAAGGAAATCTAGAGTGGTTTTGGTGGTTCGTTCACTGGATTTGTGATGCGGTTGTTCGTGGGTTGATTTTTTCAGAACCTTAAAGGTTGGAGACTTATATCTTGACTTCACTTGGTTAGAACTAGTTGTTTTGGTAAAATTAATTTGTTTTTATTGAAATTAATGTGGTTTTGAGGTGTGAAATTGGTTGGAAATCCCTTTGTGATGTTTTGTGTATTTTTTTGGGACAAGGGGGTTTTACGATTGAATGTTCTTGTTGTTAAATTTTAAAATATAGATAAAAAAAATCTTTGCATGTTTTAAGGAAATGGTTTATGAAAATGGTTTTCAAAAAAGAGGTTGTTTTGTTGAATTGGGGTTGTGGAATGGAAAATTATAAATGAGTTATTTCAATAAATGGGTGATTTATTGAAGTGGATTGGCATGTGTTGGAAACGGGAAATTTCATATTTTTGTGGCCTTGGTAAGTTACAATTGGTTATAGATTGTTAAAATGTTAGTTGTAAGTCGGATATTAGTTGAACTATAATAGATGATGGATAGTTCTCGGAGGGGTAAACAGGTTTAGATGGGAAGTTCTACCATGTTTGATTTTTTTTGCGTTGTGTCTATGAAAGATGGACTTCTTCGGTCTAATGGGTGATCGTAATGTGGCTTATGAATCAGTGTGTCTTTCCTTTTTTTGTCATGGCTTGGTAAAGGATCATGTGTCTTGTTGTATGTTGTTTCACTATTGGTTGTTTTATATGAAATTTCTTATATAAATTTTCTACCAGTTTTATCTTAGTGGTGCGTGTAGGTAAGTCATTTGGGGAAAACCTACTGAGTATTAATACTCACCCCCTGCTTTGGCACTTGGGTGATTTTGCAAATGTCGTATTTTGGGACACAATTAAAGGTAAAGCGGCTCATGGATAGTGGTTTGTAGTGATTCTTGGGATATTTGGTGGTGCTTGGGGAATGGATCTTTGTGTGGAGCTATAGAGGGTGTCCTGGTTTATTTTGGGTCTTTTGTTTAGTCCTATGCATAATACTCTGATATTTTGTTTGGTTGTTTTGGAATGTGGGATCGTTATGGATTATTTGGGTTTCTTTTGGTAGTGTATGAGTTTGGTTGTTTTTTTGACATGCATCATATAGTTTGTGGATTTTTTGGTTGGTTTTGTCTTAAGGGAAAATTGTTCCCCACTTTATTCTTGAATCCCTCAGCATTTATTTCTAGCCTTTTACATCTTGGGAACGTCCCTTAAGGATAACTATCACTCCTCTTCCCTCTTAAGCCAATGCGATGGGGTGGGGTGTTACAGGTACATAATATGATCAAGATAGTGTTTTTAATAAAGTCTAATTGTACCTCCCTCTTCCATCAGAAATCTGTTTTCATTAAAAATCCTGATTTCTAAAGAGGTTTTTAAAATTTTATCAAGAATTATTTATAATTTTTAAAAGTAATTTCAAATAAATTATATTCAAAACATTTTAAATATTTCTTTATAAGTTTTAAAATTATTTCCAAATAAATTAATTTCCAAGAAAAATCAATATTTATTTATAGTTTTTCAATTTATTTTGAAAGAAAAGGGTGTTTAAAATGTTTTGAAGATTTTTTTATAAGTATTCAATGAAATATTTTCGCAAAATTTTTCAATAATCTTTTATATGAATTCAATAGAAAATGTTTTCAAAAATATGTTTAAGTTTGTTTTATATGTTTTCAGTGAGAATGGGTTTCAAAATGTTTTCAAGATTCTTTTATATGTTTTCAAGGAAAACATTTTTCAAAATTTTTTCAATATTATTTTATTGTTTTTCAAGGAAAATGTTTTCAAAATGATTTCAATTCTTATTTCAATGTTTTTAAATTATTTTCAAGGTAAGTGGATTTTAAAAGGATTTATGTATTAAAAAATAAACTTTCAAAGAAGATGTGATATTTTACTCAAGAAAAGTTTTTGAAAGATATTTTAAAAAATCCCATATAATATTAAATCCATTGACATTAGTGAGGCCTTTTTAATAAATTGTCTAAATATTACATTCACATTATTTTCCTGAATGTTTTATGTTTTTATGGAATGATGTTTATAAAACCCATTTCTCTTTCATGGGTTATATGAAACTCATTTCTATTTCACGGGTTATGTACTTCTGAAACCCACTTTTACTCATGGGTTATATACTTGTGAAACCTTATTATTTTCAAGGATTATTCTTTGATGAAATTATTATGTAAAATATCTTTTTCCACAAGTTAAGATAGTATTACATGTTTAGGACCCACATTTCATTCCATGATTTATGATAGGATGTTTACAAAACCCATCTCTTTTTGTGGGACATTATATGATGAATGTTTTATTATCTTGTGGGACATGTATAAATTATTTTATTATGAGATTTTTTTGACCTATATCTCCCAAAAATTAATTGGGAAAAGATTTATATCTCATGAGGTATTTATGGGATTCAAGTCAACATGCTTAATCTACAATGGGATGATAGAGAAACATAATCCATTATAAGGAATAGATTGTGATTAGGAATGGGGGTGTGTCCTACCCAATAGGTGTAGCCACCATGAATATGGAATATGGGGAAACCCAATCCATTATGGGAATATGGGAAAACCCTATCCACTATGTGAAGATGGGTAAACTTGATCCACTATTGGAATATGGGGAAACCTGATCCCTTACAACGGCATGACTGTGACTGGGGATGATGGTGTTTCCCTCCCATTAGGTGTAGTCCCTATGAAATTCTCTGATAAGTTCTATAAATGTGTCTTGACTAATAGGGAATGTTGTTACATATTTTTTGTATATGCCACAATTCCATGTATTACTCCTTTATTAAGATTTCATTTCTTTTGATCTCAATTTCATTATGATTCATTCCTTATGAAATACTAACAATTACACCATGAATCATGTTTATGATGTGTAGGGTATGATCTTATAATTTTATGATCACATTCTCATACCCTTACTCTCATGATTATGCTCTCATATCTCCATTGTTTAACCATACTGATCATCTGAACTCACCCCTTTTTATATTTCTTTCCCCAGGTTATGAAGATATATTTTAGGTATGATATGTCTAAGAGGGGTTATATACATAGAGATACTGGTGGAAGATAATATATCTCACCAATATACATTCATTTATGTTTCCATGCTTTCAAAGGCATCTAACTAACACGGTCTTTAGGAATCTGTTTTTTTGTAATGTATTAATTATTCCCTAAAAATGATGTAATTTCTATGTATGTTAACAATTTGTTGTTATAGCTGGTGTCTAAGTCAAGGTTTTGTCAACATTTCAAAACTAGGATGAGAAAACTTTGGGGACATCCCTAGATATATTTTTAATGATATGTCTAGGGATGTCTCTAGGGATATGTTTAAGGATGAGATAATTTTTTATAAAATGTCCTTAAATTATTGTAAAGGACATAGTGAGTGGTTTCCTAGAAATACATCCTTATATGGATACTATAAGTGGGTGTGGTCTTGGAATAGATGTATCTAGGAGTAAAAAATATGATAAGGAATTTATAGTCTGACATAATCGTAACCTGGTATATGACAATATGCCTCACTACACACCTTGTTTGACACTCCCAAGGGATAGGATTTTGGAATTCAAAAACTCTACACAAACCATTATGAAGGATTTAAAAATAAGTTGGATGTTAATAACATAGCATAAGCCGATGGTGTCATAGATTAAGTAAGGTTCCATAATTTATACATATTATGAGTGGGTTTTCATGATTTTGTGGTTCCTCACTATGATAATTGTTTATTACTAAATTTTTCTGGTTTTAGTCAATGGAGGGAGCCAGGAGGAACTGGGTTAAAATTGAATGTGATGGACTATTTCATAATGAGTTGTCAAATGGATTGGTCACTGTAGTGAAGGATTTTCAGATCATGCCCAGGTATTTTTCATTGAACATGATTAACAACTTGTACCTTAACCAACTCACAGACTCACCAAGGAAGATAATGAATGAGTTCTCTGAGATTTCACGTAATGGAGACCATCAAGGAAAGAAGATTCAATTCCTTTTGCATTAATAATGTAGAAAGAATCACCCTTGTAAATTTCTTAGAAGAACAAAAAGATTTTTTTTCTATGGAAAATAAGTAAACAAAGAAAGTAACTGAAAGATAAAGGGTTTAGTTAGTGAAAAATATGGGAATATTGGCCTCCCTAAGACATAATTAAAGGTCAAATGCATAAAGTGTGGAATGAATGTTCATTATTAAAATCGATGTACTGAGTGGAAATATTCCAAATAGAATCAACAAGGTGGTGTGAGTAATGGTTATATTGCTAATGATGATGATACTACAAAGAAAATGAGAAAGTTAAGATGTATTAAGTAATAGTATGAGGTTTCATTCTTATTTATTATAGATTATGTTGAATTGATAATGTTTTTAGGTATTTATATTCATGTATCATGTCATATGAATAGAAAAATATACAAGGACTTCCCTTTTTTCTAAGGATTTAAAAGATTATGTTGAATGTTTTGGATGGACTGGAGAGGTGATTTGATGAGAAGGTGGTATTTTTACTAAGTGAATATAACCCTAAATATATTTATTATGTTAACATAATTTTGTTTAGATAGAGATATTTTGGATATGAATAAGTAAATTGGATAGTCATGATTACCTTTGAACTAATTAAAGAATTTTTGAAAAGTGGTTTATTCTATCATTGATTAAGTTTACAAAATTTTGGGATTTATGGAATATATCCATTAATATTTGGAATAAGGAAACGTGATTGTTTTTTAAGAGTATTTATAGTAATTAAGGTTATTACCATGTTTCAAGAGAATATATGATGAGGGTATTTTCATGATTAGAATGTGAAAACCAAGAGATAATTTGTGATATATAGTGGATCAATGTTAAGAAGATTTAATAACCTTCTTTATAATGTTTTGGACATTAATATTTTATAAGGGTTATAAGGTTAACCATTTATAGAATGTTTAAATTAGACTTTAGATGATGTTTTTGAGATTAATGTATTATCACACTACATGAGGATTTATGAATATTGGATCAACTTTATTAACAACGTTGGGTTGATGGTAATATAAGAGAGATTGGATGACTTATCATGGATCCCATGATCTGTTAGTTCTTCAGGAATGAGAAATTCACCATCCTTTTTAGAGAAAGAGGTCAAGTGTAAATGGGTCAAGACATGAGAAAATAGTGAGATTTTACTTATGAAAGAGGATGCGATAAAGTAAGTGTTGACCTCACCTGTTTTGATAATCCCAATTATGCTTTCACATAGTTCGATAATCCCAAATAATGTGTATCTATATATTAATTCTTTTAATCTATGATCAAATTGATAATTATATTAAAATAATCTTTGAAATATGTTAATCAATGTTTATCTATGTTTATATGACTTTTGAAATAATTCTAACTCAATTGGATGGGTTCTGCATAAAACAGAAAGTGTTAAGTTACTAATATTCCTATAGCTACTGATAAAGACAATCTACCGATAGACATAGTCTACCGATTGAAAAAGTCACCAATAGGAAAAGGTCGTCGATATGTAGAGCTACCGATATGTATAAGTCCACCGGTATGCACGTCTCTGATAGATCAAGTCCACCGATAAAGACAGCTACCGACAAAAACTGAGCTATCGATAGAAAAAGTCTACCGATATGCGTAAGTCTACCGATATATATACTTCACTAGAACAAAATAGAGCTACTTATATGCACCGACTAAAAGTTTATTGATACAATCTACAGTTACACCAGAGTTACCGATAGAGTAAGTCTGCTGATATGAACAGGTCTACGGCTATGAAGCTACCGATACAAAAAGTGCTACCGATAGAAGCGAAGTCTACCAATAGATGAAGTCACCGGTATATAGAGCTACTGATACATAGAGTAACAGCTACCTATACCAGGAGATACTAATACATGATCACAGAGCTACCGATACCAAGAGCTACTAATAGACCAAGAGCTATCGATAGACCAAGAGCTACCGACAGAAGGTCACTGCAACACAAAGTCTATCATGACACATCTACCAACAGAAGGCTACTGACAAAAGCTTGACCAGTCAAACTATATACTTTCAATATTATTTATTTATTATTCAATAGTTATATTTGATGTCTTTAATGCAATTATTGTTATTTAATGATAGTTTTTGGCATGTCAGGGAACCGTACCTAGTACCCATGAAAAAGGTAATCATTCTTTTTACCAGAGATGAAAGCTATAAAAGGAAGGAAAAATATTGAACAGAAAAGAACTAACAAGGCACGTTAAGGGTGAAAAATTCAAGGGATGAACAGCATTGAAACGTGGTGCATTCACACAAAAGGAAAAAGCAACATTCATACTGGAAGAACACTGGACATACATGAAGCCATTCATTCTAAAGGATAACACAAGCTGCATCTTGAGTGAAGAACCACAGCGATCTCTTCATGCACTCGAGCTGATAAAGATAAACCTGAAAAACAAGGAAGAAAACGACCCTCTATTTTTCAGATAAAAACCAGAGAAGGACTCATAAGCATTTCTGATAAATCAAAAGAGTCTAGAGCTGCACTTCACATCACTAGAGCATTCTAAACTCTTATCTATTATTTTAGTGATTCTTTCATTTACATTTCAAGCAGTGTGTATACTCTGTATATTTCTTACACACACTATCTCCTGTGTTAAGCTAGAGTATTTATAAATCCTCATTCAAACTCTATACCTCCCTTATTTCCCACTGTGGACAGTGGTAGAGGTCAAGTAAGATCTGGACAGCCTGTGAGATGTGGTTGGGTTTCCCACGTAAAACTGTGGTAGTGGTCTTTGTACCTTGATAGTGTTTTCACTGTTGTTTACCCCGATCCAGGGTGTGGATCAAATTTATATAAATTGTTTGAGAGGACTAGGTCTCGGCTTGAGACTGAACCCCATTGTTACATTTGTTGTGCATTTTAGTTTAAGTCTAAAGTATTCTATATATTTTATATTTCACTGCTAATTAATTTTTAATACAATTTGTTTTAATGTTACTTTGATAGTTAAATTAGCATGTATTTATACTTATTGTGAACCAATAAGTTAGTTTCCAAAGATAAATTAATATTCTGATTAACTTAACTAAGACCTAATCAATCTTTGAGAAACTAATTGAACATTTACAATCTGTATAAATTCAGTAAAGTTTAACTTTTTTTAAATTGGGGGATTTTAAGAGGTATATTTTTAACAAATTTTTTTATTGGAACTCAATTCACCCCCCCCCCCCCTCTTGTGTATCCACTCCGACCAACATTTGGTATCATAGGTAGGTTTTAAAATTCATTATCAAAGTTTTCAAAATACTCTATTTTTACAACTCTGATTTTAGTTGCATCTTTAAAGATCTTAAATTTCTATTAGTTCTAAATATTAACTCTTTAAATATATTTTCTAAAATCTAGTTATGGAAAATAGACTAGAAGGTGCTGCTACCAACATGCCAGCTTTCTTTAATGGTAGAAATTATGCTCAGTGGAAACCTAAAATGAAAATTCATTTAGAAGGTTTGGGATTTGATATCTTGACTGTAATAGAGACTCAATATAAAATTTCAGAAACTGATAGAACAACTTGGGATTAACCTACTAAAACAGCTTATAATAATAACTTTAAAGCTATGAATGCCATGTATTGTGCTCTAGGAGATGAAGAGTTCAATAGAATATCTACATGAAAAACTGCTTATGAAATCTAAGACACTTGGGTTGTTTCCCATGAGGGAACAACCAATGTTAAAGAAATGAGGCTGAATACCTATACTATTAAATATGATAACTTTAAAATGAAGCCTGATGAACCCATTTCTGACATTTATCTCAGGTTCAATGACATTTTCAATACTATGAGCTCCCTTGGAAAGGTTGTTCCACCAAAGGAACAAATTATGAGGATATTAAGATGTCTACCAGAAAGATGGAGAGACACATCTGTTTCCATTAGAGAATCCTGCGACATCACCAAACTGCATGTTAAATAATTAATAGGTAATCTTATGATGTATGAGGAAGAACTCAAGGTGAATAAGGAATAAGATGATGAACCTAAAAGTAATTCAGTAGCTTTTAAGTATACTGCCTCAAAGAGCAAGGATAAGGAGAAAGTTCACATACAAACTGAAAGCTCAATAAGTGAAAGTTCAGACTCTAATAGTGATGCTGACATGGCTCAGATAGCCAAAAGATTTAATAAGTTCTATAAGAAGAAGAAATTCTTCAGAAAATCAAACTAAAAAGGTAAATATGACAACAAAGTTCATTGGAAGAAGGATTGGAAGAAGCCTGATAAAGGTGATGAGATTATCTGCTATGAGTGCAAAAGGAAAGGACATGTAAAAGCTGACTGTTCAAAATTGAAGTTCAAGAGGAAACATGACTACAAGGACAACAAGTATAAGAAAGAAATGAAAGAAACTTTGAGTGCTTCAGAAGACACTTCAAGTGATTCTAATTCTACTAAGGATGAAGATTCTCATAAAGCTAACATGCGTTTTATGACAAAAACATCTGAGGTAACACTGGACACTCCTGCTTTAAATTCATACTATTCTGGAGTTGATTCTGATTCTGAATCTGAAAATATGTCTAGTGAAGAATTATTTGAATATTGTAATATTCTGGAAGAGACCTATAATGAACTTAAGGACAAGTACAAATCCTTAAAGAAACAGCATGCTTTATCTAGCACTGTTAAATCTTCCCTTGAGATTGAAAAGGAAAATAATTCTCAATTGCTTAAGGAAAATACTGAACTAAAAATATCTAATGAGAAACTGAGAAAGGACTTAGAAAAATTCAAAAATGGAGAAGATACACTTACACAAATTATATTTAACAAGTGGCACCAATGTACACTACTAGTTTTGGATACCAACCTGGATAGAGAAATTTTATCAAAAATAGATTTATTCCTAAATCTGGACAAAATTATGCTAGTTCCAGTTTTGGAAATTCATATGCCTCAACTAGTTATTCACATTGTTATAGATCAAAAAAAGTTTATATTTCAAAATCTATTTATTCTGTGAATTATATGAGATCTATGAGACAAATCTAGGTACCTAAAACTTTACTTGCTAACCTGTCTGGATCCAAGAAGATCTGGGTACCAAAATCATTTTCCATATAAACTTGTTTTGTAGGAGACCTTCTTAAAGAGTTCTCACAAGAAGGTATGGTACTTGGACAATGGATTTTCAAGGCACATGTCTAGAGACTATTCATGATTTAAAGGCTTAATAAAGTGTGATGGAGGCTATGTCACCTTTGGTGATAATTCTAAAGGAAAAATCATCAGCCTATGCCAGATTGGTAACATTAATTCAGTTTTAATTTCCAAAGTTTTATTTGTTGATGGACTTAAATATAATATCTTGAGTATTTCTCAGTTATGTGATGATGGTTTTAATGTCAAGTTTGAAAATGATTCTTGTAATGTTTTTAACTCTAAAAATGCTTTAGTATTTTCTGCCTTGAAAAATAAAAATGTTTATGCAGTTGATTTGAATTCTTTATCCAAGAAAAATGTTACTTGTTTAAATGATTTTTATAATGAATCCTAGATTTGGAACAGAAGATTAGGACACTGCAACATTTATTCACTTAGAAAAATTACTTGGAAGAACTTAGTTAGAGACATACCTAAACTTGAATTCCCTACTGAAAAAGTTTGTAATCCCTATCAAAAGGGAAAGCAACATAAAGTTTCTTTTAAATCAAAGAATGAAATTTCAACTTCTCTATCTCTCGAGTTGGTTCACATGGATTTTTTTGGAACTTAAATAGTTTCTAGCTTAAATGGGAAGCACTATGTCTATGTATTAGTAGATGAATTTTCTATATATACTTGGGTATACTTCTTATCTCACAAAAGTGAATCTGATTCTTATTTTTTCAAATGCTCCAAGTTTGTAGAGAACCTTAGTGGTCTTAAAATTAAAACCCTAAGAAGTGATCATGTTCATGAGTTTGAAAATCATGAGTTTGAATCTTACTGCTCACATACTGGCTATAGTCATAACTGTTCTTCCCCTAGAACACCTCAGCAAAATGGTGTAGTAGAAAGAACAAATAGAACCCTGTGAGAAATTGCAAGGACTATGCTCAATGAGTATGACCTACCTATTTATTTTTGGGTTGAAGTTGTAAATAAAGGTTGTTATATTATCAATAGATTCTTGATAAGACCTGTTCTTAAGAGGACCCCTTATGAACTGTGAAACAATAGGAAATCTAAAGTTAGTTACTTTAGAGTCTTTGGTTGCAAAGTCTTTATTCTTAATACCAAGGAAAATCTTCACAAATTTCCATCTAAAAGTGATGAAGAAATCTTCTTAGGATATTCTTTAACTAGAAAAGCCTATAGAGTCTTTAATAAAAAAACAAATGTGTGGAAGAATATATTCACATCAAGTTTGGTGAAACTGATCCACATGAACCTAAGTCTTCTCTTCAAAATCTTGAAGAAGATATAACTGTTCTGGACCTTAATAATAAAACTAAAGAACCTATTGTAAAAACAACTATTTCTGGACATATTCCAGAATCTGCTTCAATAGAACCCAAACTCAGAGAAGAGCCTGAAATTTCTAGTCCTACCTTTACTAGATCAACTAAGATTCTAAAGAATCATCCTTTGGATTCTGTTGTTGGTAATCTTGATAGAGGGACATATACTAGAGCTTCTCTAAGAAACTAAGTTGAACATCAAGCATTTCTTTCATAGATAGAACATAAAAATTTCAATGATTCAATCAATGGTGAATTATGGGTAATGGATATGCAAGAATAGCTAAATCAATTTGAAAGAGACAAAGTCTGGAAATTAGTTGACATACCCAAGGAGACTTTGAAAATAGGCACTAAATGGGTTTTTAGAAACAAAGTTGATGAATCTGGAAACATAGTTAGAAACAAAGCTAGGTTAGTTGCACAAGGATATAGTCAAGAGAAAGGTATAGACTATGAGGAAACCTTCGCACCTGTAGCTAGATTAGAAGCTATTAGGATCTTACTTGCCTATGCTGCTCATCTGAATTTCAAGTTATATCAAATGAATATCAAAAGTTCGTTTCTAAATGGTTTTATAATTGAAGAAGTTTTTGTTGAACAACCACCTAGATATACTAATCCTCATTATCCAAATCGAGTTTTCAAGCTAATCAAATCTTTATATGGTTTGAAACAAGCTCCAATAACTTGGTATGAAAGACTTAGCAATTTTCTTATTTCAAAAGGTTTTTCAAAATGGATTTCCGATCCAATTATTTTTATTAAAAGAATTTATAAAGATGTTTTAATAGTAAAAATCTATGTTGATGAAATTATTTTTGGATCTTTGAAACATTCTTTATGTACTTATTTTTCAAATAGTATGAAAAATGAATTTGAATTGAGTTTAATGGGAGAACTCAAATATTTTCTTTCATTTCATGTTTTGCAAAATGAAAATCGTATTATTTTGAATCAATGTAAATTTAAAAAGTATCTTTAAAAATGTTTTGGTTTGGATATTATTAAAGAAATTGATACTCCTATGAGTACAGTCTGTAAATTGGATGCAGATGAAACTGGGAAACCAGTGGATCAAACCAATTACAGAGGTATGATTGGAAGCTTACTTTACCTTACTTCTAGTTGACCAGATATTATGTTTAGTCTATGTATGTGTGGAAGATTTCTAGCTAATCCAAAAGAATCTCATTTACTTTATGTTAAAATAATTTTTAAGTATCTTGAACACACTGTAAATTTAGGTTTGTTTTACCCAAAAAACAATATTTTGAGCTGATGAGTTATTCAGATGCTGACTTTGCTGGTTGCAAGTTGGATAGAATAAGCACATCTGAAACATGTCATTTATTGGGAAAATACTTAGTATCTTGGTATAGTAAGAAGCAGAATTCTGTAGATTTTTCCACTACTAAAGCAGAGTATATAGTTGTTGGTAGTTGTTGTGCACAAATTATGTGGATTAAACACACTCTTTTGGACTATGGATATGATTTTAATCATGTTTCTATCAACTGTGATAACACTAGTGCAATAAACATTTCGAAGAACCCTGTATCTCACTCTAGGACCAAACACATTGATGTATGACACCACTTTTTGAGAGATCATTACCAAAAAGGTGATATTACTCTTGAATTTAAAGGTAATGAACATCAATTAACTGACATCTTCACCAAACCTTTATGTTCGGATAGGTTAAGTTACATTAGACATGAGTTAGTAATGATTAACCTTGATCGGTAGGTACCTCACCGATGTGAAAACCTCACCGATGTAAAAACCTCACCGATGTGAAAACCTCACCAATGTGAAAACCTCACCGATGTCAAAACCTCACCGATGTGAAAATCTCACCGATGTGAAAACCTCACCGATGTGAAAACGTCACCGATGTGAAAACCTCACTGATGTGAAAACCTCTCCGATGTGAAAACCTCATCGATGTGAAAACCTCACCGATGTAAAACCTCACCGATGGACCTCACTGATATGAATTCTCACTGATGAACCCTACCGATGAGTATGCGCTATTTTAAACTTTTTTCTGCCACCAAAATCTAAATCATTTATACTTATATTTTAATTATTTATTTTATGATTCCTAAATGATAAAAAAAGTCATAGTTACTTCTCAATCCATCGATCCTCGAACTCTTTACCCTCAAAACTTAGCTCCTGAATCTCTCGAAAACCCTAAATCCCTTGAACCAGAGATGGAAAAACCAAACTTCCTACCATCAGAGATGAATTTGATGAGCTGAATGCGAAGAAGTAGAAGACTGAGCCAGAAGCTAGTGGTAGTATAAGTAGAACTAGGTTGAGGAGGCGACCAGTGAATCCTCATTTGGAAAATAGAGTAATTGTGATCGAAAAAGAGCTGTGTGTGGAATGGTTGTTGGCTAGAAAATCGTTAGTGCTCGAGGTTCTGGAAGATCAAAAGTGGGTTGATTTATTTTCGAACAACAATGGCCCCTACTATCCAAATCTATTGAAACAATTTTATAAGTTTGTGAGCTTTGAGAAGTGAGAAGATGAGAACCGAGTGATTTGTTTTGTGAATGGAAAAGAGATATCATTTTCATCTGTTGAGTGGGCTGAATGCCTGAAGGTTCCACACAAAGGTGTTTCTAGATATGTCTCGAAAGCAATACCACCTACAAGTGATATATTCGATTATGAGACTAACCTTGAAGAGCTCACCGGTAGTGGAAATCAAAGACAAGTGGTGGCTCCTGAAATGGATGGAGAGAACAGATTGCTGTTCAAATTTGTTCAGCATGTCTTAATACCAAGGAGAGGGGAATTTGAAAATTTAAAATATCATGATATATATCTCTTACATCTCTTGAGACATTGTGTGAAAGTGAATCTGTGCAGATTTCTAATGTTTCAAATGGAGGACATGACCAGGCCAAAATCAAAGACAAATGCCTTATTCTTTTCCAAGATGATCTTAGTGATGATCAAAGTGAAAGGGGTAGCTGAGTCTCAGGATGAGACAGTGGTAGTAATGAATAACTTCTGTATCACAAGCACAGTTTTCAAATATATGAAGATAAACTGGAATCCAAGGAGAGGAGAGTAGGTTAACGATGAAAAAAAAGGTTTATGATAAATTCAATCTTGTGATTAATCCTTCAAGGCATAAGGATGTGAGGGATATAGGTTTAAGACCTGATGAAGAAGAACCTGAGTACAGTGATGAGACTGATGAAGAAGAGACTTCTATGGTTGATGGAAGGGATTTGGATTTGCCTCTAAGTCCTACTGCTGAAATTGTATCTTCAGGAAAGGGAACTTTATTAGATGAAGAAACCCTTGCTAATGTGGAAGACCATCCAGTCCCTAAGAATTAAGAAGAAAGGGAAAAAGAATATGAAGCCTTTGATTCTACTTGCTTATGTCTGTGTACATTTATTGGAAGCTCAGTTGTGCTTATTAAAGATATAGTGGGAGAGATAGAAGGACCTGTGCCTAATCTAGAGGAGCCTCCTGCTGTTGCAGCTATTGCAGAGATGGAGTTGATAGTAGAAGATTTTTCTGAGGAAGAAAGACCAACTGAGAATTATCTTGCTGTACAAGAGAATGAACTAGTTGAGGGGGAGCATCAAACCAGATTTGGTAGTGATTCAGTGGTTGTTGAAATTGAGGATTGGGCAGAAGACCTAGGTTTTGTGGTTTTTGGATTGGATTATCCCGATTCTGATAATGAGGTATCCCTCAATAGACCAAAAAAATTATTATATTCAGACTGAGTTGTTACCTGAATATGTGGTCAGAATGCATGATCTGGACAAGCTCATGTCTGATCTCAAAATCAGCTTTGTGGAAGAAATAAAGAAAATGGAAGCTTCACTGGTGTCATCCATTCAATCGATTATGAATGACTCAGTGGCCAGTATAGCATCTGAAAGAGCACCTATTGTGGTTGCACCTGCTGATATGATCACCAGGGGTGATCTTGAATCCATAAATAATGAGATGAAAGAGTCTTTTAGTGCTTCTGTTGCTGAGTTAAAACACTTCTTTGTTGAAGAGATGAGAAACTTGGAAAAGTATTTTGAACACTCTATCGGCTGTAATGTCTCTAACTTTGAGGAAAAATAGTGGATGAAGTTATAGCTTTCTAGAATCAGTTTTCTAGACTGGAAGAGGATGTTGAAGCTCTAAAGAAATCTATTATCTCTTTAGAATCTTATATGAGTTCTAAATCCCAGGAAGATAATGATTTAGCTTATGTCAAAGGAGTTGTGGGTCAGATGGTTTCAGAATTTGAAGGTTTCAGAACCTCTATGAAAGATCATGTTAGCACCCATGATTACCAAGTCAAAAATCTCATCAGTGGGTTGACCAAAAACTTCAAGGAAATAGTAACTTTCTCTGTTGTTTCTCTTGCCTCTAGAACTTCCGTAGATTTGGATCAGATTAGAGCTGTGATGAAGGAAGAGCTTGGTTCAGCATCAACCACTGGATCTGTGGACTCATCTGACCTGAGAAAAGTGGTGATTTCTACTAGAGATTCAGCTATAAAAATAATGAAGATAGTCCAAGACTATATGAGAGAAGCTTCTGCCTCTTAGAATGAAGTGAAAGAAAAGGTTGACTACTAATTTAAAAGGATTTATACCAAGCATCAGCTCAATAATCACTTCCAACTTCTGTTAGAAAACCTGAAGTTACCTCCTGTTACTCAAGCCTTCAGAGAGAAAGTCAACAAGCTACGAGAACTGACTCCAGCGTTGGACAAATTCATGGATAACAAGGATGATTTCATATCTGCTATGGAGAGAGGAGGAGGAATAATTATGGATTTCAGAAATCTTTTGATGCCTTTATTTCATGTCGATGCTAGACCAGTGATTATACCTACAACTTTACCTGCCTCTACCTCTACTACTTCTTCTGTTCAGATGACTCCAGCCCAAGCCATTCAAAGCCTTACTACAATGATCACTCAAAAAACTACTCAGTACAGGCTAGGAATAGTTTCAGTGGCTCCGCCTCCTGTGATCATTTTTGGAATTCCTAAGCCTTCACCTGCATCCACACATTCTGAATCCTCTTCTGATCAAAAGGGAAAATCTCACATTGAGGACGTGGATTGAATAGGTGGATAATATATTTGATATAAATCCCTTGTATTTTTTTTATTTCCATGTACCTTTTTGCAGCATGAAATACAAATGGATTTCTTTTAATTCTCATTTTTTTCCTTTTCTCTTTGTTGTTTCCCACTTTTTTATTATCACAAAGGGGGAGAAATATTATAATGTGAGAAAATTTATATCTGGGAATAATAAATTTTATGCGAAAGGGGGAGAAATATTATCTAAGAGAGACCTAATATTCTAAGGGAGAGCTAATATGCTTTGTAACTTGTATCTTTGATACCATTTCATTTAATTCTACCTCTAGTACATTGCATATTTCACATCTTATATTGTTTTCTCTGATAGAATTGAATTTAATGATATATCCTATGATTCACTGCTAATTATTTTGAGATTATAATATCATAAGTTGTGGTTATCAAAAAGGGGGAGATTGTTGACCTCACCTGTTTTGATAATCCCAATTATTCTTTCACATACTTTAATAATCCCAAATAATGTGTATCTATATATTAATTATTTTAATCTATGATAAAATTGATAATTATATTAAAATAATATTTGAAATATGTTAAATGATGTTTATCTATGTTTATATGACTTTTGAAATAATTATAACTCAATCGGATATGTTCTGCATAAAACAGAAAGTGTTAAGTTACTAATATGCCTATAGCTACTGATAAAGACAGTCTATTGATAGACTTAGTCTACTGATAGACATAGTCACCAATAGGCAAAGTTCATGGATACGCAAGGCTACCAATATGTATAAGTCCATCGGTAAGCGCATCTCTAATAGATCAAGTCCATCAATATAGACAGCTACCGATATAAACTGAGCTACCGATAGAACAGGTCTACTGGTATGCATAAGTCTACCGATATATATACTTCACTGGAACCAAACGGAGCTACCGATATGCACAGACTAAAATTCTATTGATACAAGACATTTTTACACCAGAGTTCCTGATAGAGTAAGTCTGCCAATATGAACAAGTCTACCGCTATGAAGCTACCGATACAAAATGAGCTACTGATAGAAGCAAAGTCTACCAATAGATGAAGTCACAGGTATATAGAGCTACTGATACACAGAGTAACAGCTACCGATACCAGGATCTACTGATACATGATCAAAGATCTACTGATACCAAGAGCTACTGATAGACCAAGAGCTATCAATAGACCAAGAGCTACCGACAGAAGGTCACTGCTACACAAAGTCCACCGTGACACATCTACCAATAGAAGGCTACTGACAAAATCTTGACTAGTCAAACTCTATACTCCCAATATTATTGATTTATTATGCAACAGTTATATTTGATGTTTTTAATTCAATTAATGATATTTAATGATAGTTTATGGCATGTTAGGGAACCGTACCTAGTACCCATGAAAAAGGTAATCATTATTTTTACCATAGCTGAAATCTATAAAAGGAGAAATACCAAACAGAAAAGAACTAAAAAGGCACGTGAAGGGTGAAAAAGGCAATGGTTGAATAGCATTGAAACGTGGTGCATTCACACAAAAGGAAAAAGCTACATTCATAATAGAAGAACACTGGACATACATGAATCCATTCATTCTAAAGGAGAACACAAGCTACATCTTGAGTGAAGAACCACAGGGAAATATTCATGCACTAGAGATGATAAAGCTGAACCTGAAAAATAAGGAAGAAAATGACCCTCTATTTTTCAGAAAAAAATCAGAGAAGGAATCAGAAGCATATCTGATAAATCAAAAGATTCCAGAGATGCACTTCACATCACTAGAGAATTCTAAACTCTTATCTATTATTTTAGTGATTCTTTTATTCACATTTCAAGTAGTGTGTATACTCTGTATATTTCTTACAAACACTGTCTCTTATGCTAAGCTGGAGGATTTCTAAATCCTCATTCAAACTCTATAACTCCCTTGTTTCCCACTGTGGATAGTGGTAGAGGTCAAGTAAGACATGGACATCCTGTGAGCTGTTGTTGGTTTTCCCACGTAGAACTTTGGTAGAGATCTTTGTACCTGGATAGTGTTTTCACTGTTTTTTACCCTAATCTAGGGTGTGGATCAAATTTATATAAATTGTTTGAGAGGACTGGATCTCGGCTTGAGACTAAACCTCTTGGTTAAATTTTATGTGCATTTTAATTTAAGTCTAAATTATTCTATAAATTTCATATTCCACTGCTAATTACTTTGAAAAAAATTTGTTTTAAAGTTACTTTGATAGTTAAATTTGGAAGTATTTATACTTATTGTGAACCAGTATGTTAGCTTCAAAAGATAAATTAATCTTCTGATTAACTTAACTGAGACCTAATCAATCTTTGAGAAACTAATTGAACTTTTACAATCTATATAAATTTACTATAGTTTAACTTGTTTTTAAATAGGATGATTTTAAGAGGTATATTTTTAACAGAAATTTTTATTGGAACTAAATTCACCCCCCCCCCTCTTGAGTATCCACTCTGACCAACAGTAAGTATAACTTCTCATGATAATTCTTCAACTATAATTAAATAATCTTAAAACTGAATAGGTTAACCTAATACCTTATTTTTCAATGAATAAATTGGTCCCTTAGATCATCACAGATTTATTGATATTTGATTGTTAACTTTTTCTAAATATTGTTTTCTATAACTATCCTCCAGAACTTGATATTTATATTTCTCTTTCATGTCCATGTTTTCACATTCTACCTGTGTTATCCTATATGAAAATCCATCTATTAGTTACTTTCAGTAAGCATTATGGTTCCAACATTCATTTTTAAGGAAGGTTTTAGTGTTCATTTTTATTATGCAGGTTTATATTAAAAAACATAAAATTATTAAACCATTGATAAACCAAGAATAATTTAAAGGTAAACTTTCATTTTAAGGGGGGTAGAATGCAACACCCTGAGTTTTCTTGAAATATTTTTTTCTAATTAATTTAATCTTTTTGATATTTTTTATTTCATGCAATATTGAATATAGTTTATGTTATATAAAACCACTAAGTAATTCTTTATTTTTACACTTCACCATGTTATGATTTCATTTTATTATATCGTAATCTATTTATTTATATATGAAACACTAACTTGGCTTGTGTTATACGCAACACTGACTTGTCTTGTGATACATGGAACACTGAGCTTCTATGGAACAACATTTGTTTAATTATAATTAATTAAACAACATATTTATAAAATAGTTATTAAAAATAATAATATTAATATTAATAACCAATTTCTTAATATTACTTATAATATTTTTATATAAATAAAACATAATGATGAAAAAACATATAATTTTTCTTATATTCTTTATATGTTTGGAAATAATATTTACTCAAAAGATCTGCTTTTTTATATCCTTCTGTGAACAATAATAAAATTAATTTTCGAAAATTTTAGAAATTTAATTTGGTAAAATAAAAATACTTTTTGAATTCATAATTTCAAAATTATCTTAGGGTGAGTTTTGGTGATTTTTTGGAGCAACTTCATATTTTGGTGAATATTAATGAATACTGAATTTTAATCCAAAACTTCTTTTTCATATAATTTATTTATATAGTTAAATTATATTTTAATTATATTTTAAAGTTAAAATAGATCAATTATACATATATTAATCCAATTCATATCATTATAATCATTTTTATCTTGAATTTAGATATAAAATCTTAATAAACTTTTGAATATTCTCACTTTACAAACCACCATTCTTGCCACGTCTGCTAGATTAGCATTAAAATGATTTTTTCCTCATATATGAATTGAATTTATACACAATGGAAATAAAATATTTTAATTTGTATAATATTTATATTCTAATAATATAAAATTAATTTTTGACCACAAATATTAGTGAATGTGATTAAAATTAATTATAGTGATTAATGTAAAATTAAGCTTAATAAGGGACTAAAACTTAAACTTAATAGCCAAAATGACCTATAAACTTTTCCAAAACCCATTTTATGTTTCTATTTAGGACATAAAAATTTCATTTTTGAGTTTTTTTTGGTCTTTATGATATTTTTTATGTAAAAACATGGGTACACCTAACTTTTTTAAAAAAATGCCAAGAGTGTCCCCTCCCTCCCCTATAAAAGGAAATCACTTCTACCCCTTATTCACACTTATCAAATTAGTTATGTTCGTAAATGATCTACCCAATTAACTTACCAACATCCCTCCCTTCCTCCTTGAAGCCTCCCTTTGGGAATAAATCCAACTAAGGAATCCCTTTGGTGCAAACCAAAAGAAGTTTCCCAAAAAATAGGTAACATCATTCCTCAAATTGATTTTCTTTATTTTCTTTATCCCCTATTTAATTATTATTATTATGTGAAAACATAATAGACTCAGTATCCTAAATATACTGAGATTTTTTACAATGATTGTTTGACCTACACTTACAGAATCCTCTATCTAATGGGTAACAAACATACCATTCTTATGTACGGAGAACTACCATCTCATGAAACGATGTTGTTCATTTTTACATTATCGCCTATCATGGTTGGGAATTAAGATGGAAACTATATTTTTATATGATATATATGGTTTATTATTTTTAGTTAATTATTATATAAAACATACTTTCATGCTTTCCATTTTGTGTAAATATGATGATTTGTTTTGGGGAAGTGTGGACTACTTCCTCCTCAAAGCGATGTGATTCATTCACACACAACATGGAATGTATTAAGGATGGGTTTAGTGAACATATATTATATATATTAAATAATAATTATAATATAATTATACTACATATATACATATATTCCATTTTCTTTCTTTCTTTTTATATTAAAAAGATAAATAAAAACAGTGTTCATGCAAACGTATGACCAACCGTCTACAGGAACGGTGTATTCTATTTCATATTTTTATAATATAAATATTATAAAAAATACATATATACTTAATATAAATTATATTTATATCTTTTTTCATTCTTGAAATCATTATATAAGTATGAGGACCAAAAATATAACAAATTAAGACATATGCAAGAAAAACAAAGCTGATATTACCCAAAGAGAAACCATAACATGTAACTCTTAATAAGAGGGTAATATAAAGTCATAATAAAAAATATATATGATATTATTTATAAAATATATAGTTATTTAAAAGATTTATAGTAAACATGTATTTATTATTTGGTAGGTTTGTATGAGTACAAATAGATTCAATACATAAGGTAAAGGAATTTCATCTCACTTTTTATTTCTATGAGATACATATCTTATTCAACAATCATTTATTTTTTGTAGTGTGTACACTTACCATGGATGTATTAAATTATTATTAAACTTAAATTTATGGATATTTTCATATCAATTTGTATATATTTATTTCATGGAATTTATATTTTAAAAGTTAGCAAATTGGTAAAGTAATTTTGTCTCAATTTTCCTTCTTTGAGACACATGCCTTGTTATGAACTTATATTTTTATATGAGGTTTATATAATGTTGTTGACATGATTTATCATGAATATCATTATTTTAATGATATTTTTTTCTTCATGAAATTTTTCTATTTTCATTTTTTTATGATTCAATGTTTCGAAATTGGTAGCGCTTTATTGCTACACTCTCATCATTTCACGAGATTATTTATAATTATGTTTTAATTGATTAAATATTATGATCCATATCTCAATAAATATAAATAATTTTATTAACCTGTGTTAATTCATGTTATATACATGTAATTTTACAATTTTGCACTCTTTTTTACATAATATTTTCAAGAAATTGTTTTTAATAAACTCAAACATTACTTATATCTTCTGTAGAAAGTTTGTGTTCTTCAAAGAAATGGTTTCAATTTTTTTTAATAATATTTTATATGTTTTCAAGGAAAATGGTTTTCAAAATTTTTTCAAACTTATTTTATATGATTAAAAGTAAAATGGTTTTTAAAATGTTTTCACTTTTCTTTTATAGGTTTTCAAGGAAAAAGGTTTTCAAAATGATTTAGAGCCTTCTATTCTATGTTTTCAATGTATTTTCAAATAAAATGGTTTTTAAAAGGTTTTATGATTTAAGAATACTTTTTCAAATAAAAAAGTTTATTTTCCTAGAGAAATGTTTTTGAGAGACATAACAAAATTATTTTTCATCTAAAATGACGTCTGTTGATATTAGTTATCCCTTTCTAGGAAATAATTTAAAGGTTCCATTCAAATTTTTTCTTTGAATAGTTTATGTTTTTACGGAATGATTTTTATAAAACTCATTTATCTTTCATGGGTTATATGAAACCCTTTTCTCTTTCATGGTTTATATTCATATGTAACTTACTTCTTTTCAAGGTTAATATGATATGAAACCTGATTCCTTAATGGGTTATGATTTGATGAAATTATTATGTAACCTTTCTTTTTTACACAGGTTAAGATAGGATTACATGTTTATGTCACCTATTTGGTAAGATTTTTATAAATCCCATATCTTTTTTAGGGTCATGATAATATGGAAGTTTTATTATATTGTTGAACATGTATAAATGATTTTATTATGAAATGGGTGGGACCTATATCTCCCTCAAATGAATTCAAAAAATCTTTATATCTCATGATATAATGATGAGATTCAATTTGACGGGCTGAATCCACTCTGGGAAGATGGAGAAACTCAATCCATTTAAAGGAAAAGATTGTGACTGGGGATGGTGGTGTGTCTCACCTAGTAGGTGTAGTCACTCTGAAGATGGAATATGGGGAAACCCTATCCACTATGGGACGATAAGGAAACCTAATCCCCTATAAGAAGATGGGGAAACCCAGTTCACTCAGGGATGATGGGGAAAAGTGATACCTTATAAGGAAAGGACTATTACTGTAGATAGTGGTGTGTTCCGCATGCCTTGAGATGTTCTATAACTGTGTCTATAATTATAGGGAATGATATTTTATATCTATGTATATTCCACAATTTCATGTGTTACTCATTTGTTATTCTTTCATAGATTATGCTCTTGATTTAATTATGATTCATGTCTTATTAACTGGAAACATTTATGTCATGATTCATGTTTATGATATGAAAGGTATGATCTTTTACTGTTATGATCATGTTCCCATACCCTTATGATCATGTTTTTTCTTATATATATCCCTTGTTTACCCATACCGAGCATCTAACACCACTTTTCTGTTTCCTTCCCAAGGTTATGAAGATACATTTTAGGTATCATATGTCTAAGAGAGGCGCTAGTCTTGGAGAACCTAGTTGGAAATAATATAGCTCACTCATGTACCAAAATTTATGTTTCTATGTTTCCAAAGGCATTAAAATAACATTGTCTTTGGGAATATATTTTTTTAATATATTATGTTTTCCAAAAAAATGATGTAATTTCTATGTGCGTTTATACTATGTTGTTATATGGTAATTTTACCTACAGTACTATATTTCCACACTATAGGATACTCACACATCTTATATCAGTAATCATTGTAATATGTGTACAGATGTCCCCTGGGCTCAGGCCGAATAAGACTTATCAACATCCAACTGGTGGTATGATCTGCCAAACTAGGTTTCTTTTAGAGTTGTGAAGCATAAATATATTTCATGGGAATTTCCATCCAAGTTTTTTTGTCCCAAATAACCCCCTAACTATCTATTCTCATATGTTCACAATCAATCAATCAATAATGGGGAAAATAATTTCAAAATAGTTATAAATGAAATTATCCCTTTTCTAGTTTGAAAATTATAATTAACTTTTGAAACTAAAACATATTTTTTCATCATTTAATTCCATTTCAAAAAAACCAGTCGTGTATTTTAATTATTTAAATTTAATCAATTTTCTAAAACACATTTAAAATCATGTCATAATTTCCGTCAATTTTAACTCACACACCAAATTACAATTCTATTATAATTGGTGGTTTTCCCCAAAATCCATACCATAGAAATTTAAATTCTAATTTGAATAAAATTGGGTTTTCACAATTCAATTGAAAGAAATTTAAAATACAATCCATTATAGGTTTAATAAATTTGAAAATATTAAACAGAACCACCTACCATTATAACGGAATAACAATGCCCACAAAAAGACTCTATGACTAGAATTATGGAACATTAGATCTATAAAATCAACCAAGAAACAAGATTAAAAATATGCAGTTTAGATCTATGAATCCCAAGATGATATGAAAAACTCTAAAAGAAAAAAACATAGAGATAGAAGAGGTAAAAATACTGATTACCCTAAGTGACACATGATAACCGCAAAAGTGATCAATAACTAAAAAAATTATCCTGAAGGGTTTTAGGTTTCCAAAATCACTTGGAGATGGATCTAGGTTGATAAAAAAGGAATCTTATAGGTTTGCAATAATATTTTAAAACAAACCTCATTCATAAAACTGAAACATGGGATTTTACACACTGTGTAACCCAATTAGATTATGTGTAATTATAGAGTCTCATATAATTCAAAAAACCCCACTTCCTTTTTATTGAAATTGATTTTTTTATATTTTAATACCATTTAAATTGTACATAGCATGTAACCTTTCACGTTGTGTAACCATTTAATAGTATCTTCTTGGCGATGATTACACATCATGTAACACCATTACATGGTGTGTAAATCCCCATCGAACTGTAGAAACTGCATATTTAATGCTTAAAATTACTAAAATAAATCCATTAATTATCCATTACAGGTTTCCTCCCAATTCCTTCTTCGCCCTAGTCAACCAATGAAAAGGTAAAACTAAGAAACTTTTTAGAACATACTTGTCAGAAAGTTAATGGGATGTTATAATAATACTTATACATTTCATAATTCTTATAACCAGAATATCATTTATAAAATAATTCTATAACAAAATTATTGAATCCAAATACACAATAACTTTATTCATTGCAGTTCTTTCATAGAAATAGTATAATCTTGACCTTTATCCCTTATCTTCTTCTAAGGTATATTCCCTTGACACTTGGGGATTTTGTTTTCATTGTTCTATATCTCAATATAGTTGAATCATTGAATATAAAAGGTATATTTCATAATATTGAAATTATGAGCATGTTCTCCTTTCTCTCTACATTTATAGAAAAATTCAATTCCATTCCAGAAAGTGCCATGTTATTTCATTCCACATTTATCAAATAGTTGAAATCATTTTATCCCTTCTTACCTTTATTTATTTTTTCTTTGTCATCATCTTATTCTATTTCATCCCTTAGAATCTATAAGTCTTGGATAATTCTTTCTTTTTATTGATAGCACATGATATTATTTCCTTGTATGATGAGAATTTTTGGGATACTAGTCCCTTAAAAATATTTCATTAATCTCATTAAGGAAATGATCATTATTACCCTTTAGATTATGTGCATTTGCACAGTCCTTATCTCTTATTCTAGGTTTTATTTATAAACAATAGAATATAATAAATTTGATCATAATGTAATGTATCATAAATTTTAATCCTAAATCTAGTGAAATACAAAATATAATGTGTAACATTTAAGCATGGTTATTCTCATAATCCTAAACATGCTTTCCTTGGGAAAGTTTCCATGTCATAAAAATATTTTCCAACACTTCATAATTATTTTTAAATAAAATTTTAATTATTTTAATAATATCCCCCTTGGAGTGTCAAACCATGTGCGTAGTAAGTCCCATTGTCATGTACTAGGTAATACCTGATTCAATCTTGACATGCCTTTTTCAAAGTTATTACCCCTAGGTACATATATGCTAGAACCGTATCCACTTGTAGTATCTATACAATGATTTAATTCTAGTAAAACCACATAATATATACATTACCATGTATTTGTGATTTTTCTATATAATTATCCATAATTTATATCATAGGGTTATGTTTTCAAATTTATATTTTCGGATATCTATTTCCCAAGGATTATACTAAACTTCCTTTGATACCAACTATAAGGACCCCGACCACAGTATCCCATAGTAGATGGTTACTTTATTACATTGGAATAATATACATGGAATAACATTCCAAAGGAAAGAATGTTTTATGAGTCATGTTAAGCTAGATGCATACTTGAATTTCAAAAACATTTTGAAAATAATATACACAAAAAAAAATTATTTGAGAATGCCATTATTTACCTTAGCATAACCCTTCATATCAATCAAAAAAACTTCCTAGTATCCTAGGGGAAATATAAAATAGAAACAGGAGATCTGGGATACTCAATAAGGTTAATAATAAAGTGGGAGATACTATGAATAAATAATAATAATTAATATGGAAAGACAAATAACTGAAGCACATTCAATTCAAATAATAACATGAACATCATACATCTAGAATAAATGATGAAAAAATAAATCCATAACAATAATAACTTGATCTTGATACTTATATAAAGATATTATAACTAATCCAAAAAATCATATAGACATCAATAATTATTCTTATAATGATGTAATTCATAATTTCAAACAATTGAAACATATTTACGAGAGTTTTCACAAGACAATTTAAATATATCGGTAAAACCCCATCTAATTTGTCCAATTGATATGTCTCATGAGACCTATCAATGCATCAAGGTTCTATATATAATTGGAACTAACCCATCACATAATAATTCCAATTAATTCCTCATATTTAATGGCTGAATAATACTAATCATTAACATTCTTATTGAAAAAAACTAACATACAAAATGTTAATATTTACCCCAATCAATAAACATAATCATAAACCATCCAAAATAATTTGGTGAATGGAAATAAAATTTTCATCACCAGTCATAATGATCATAAACCATAAAAATATAGAATAATTATAGCATCAATACAAAATATCCTCATTGGATCATAATTACAATAAAGGTTTCATGTCATTAATTAATGAAAATACTTTAAAATTTTCATTAAACACATTCATGATGAAAATAAAAATTTCACTTTGAAAATCGCCTTTTAGAAGAAGAAAAGTTCACAAAAAATTTTAAAAAATAATTTTCAAAAAAAAACCTTGAAACTTGTAAATTAAACTTTAAAATATTTATTTTTCATGAATGTGGAAAAAAATTTCATGTCATACTTGTTAAAATAAATATTCCTTTAACATTTATATTAAAATCTAAACGGAAATTATTTAGAAAACTACATTCATATTACGTCCAAAAAAGTTAAAAAATATAACATGGGTAAAAAAATATTTATTAACTAATTTTTAGAATTTAAAAATAAATTTTTTTTTTATAAACATGGTTTTGGAAATAAAGGATTTCCGGCCAAAGAGAGAAATGAAATCATATTTTCTTAAAAACAATTATATATCATCTTTTGTGAAAAAAAGAAAAAAGTGGTATTATTACTTGAAAATTGTTGAGTAAGATCATAGGATAAGAAAATATATTGATTTTATGATATAAATATCAAATAATTCCCATGAGGGAGACTTAATCATAAACAATCCTAAATAATGATGATATTGTGAAATAAACTCTTACCACTTTGGTAACTTTTGAATCATTAGCCCCATGAAATAAATAGAATCAAATTAAAATTAACATACAATAAAGATATATTGACTCATGATATAACATATCAAAAGGGTTAGTATATATTCCACATAAAGTAATAAGTGATGAATATGGAATATTTTTCATTGAAGTAAAAGTGAAATGAGAATCCCTTACCTTAGGTTCAGCTCCCATCATATCTATCTAAACCTCATTTATAATAAATTTATTTTTATTATAAATATATTATATAACCATAATAATATATATCATAACATATATTATCCTCTTATAACATTTTACCTCCTGTTTTTAATTATATTTCATTATTTTCATTGTTTTTTGTTGTTAATTGTCTTGCTTTCTCATGTGTGTTTTTTCATGAAAGTTTCAGTTCTTGTAAATAGTTTATCATTACATCATCACCATAATTATATTAATTTTATGAATAATATTTTTTCATTAGATACATCTTTATAACAATTATATAAAATTTTTTATAAAAATTCAATCACATCTCTTTGTGGAGACATTAGTTTATATGTATGCATGAGCGATGATATCATTACCTTAAAGAGTGAAAGGGTAAGGTTTATGATATTTTAATTTTATTTAATTGATATAATGTCATATATATCACATAAATTCAGAAAATTTAACCTTATTTACTTTTTATGTGATTTGAAAATAAAAAATAAATCACATCACATCGTGAGGTGACAATCCACTGTAAACCTGAGCAACATTATTACTTTTTAAATGGAATGAAATGTAAGAAGGTATATGTGATATTATATATATATAAGTAAAATTATATCAGAAATATTATATATATATATATATATATGTACATTAAATCCTTCATTACATCCAACTATGAGAAGTTTTTATGGAAAATGAGTTACATCAGTTCATGAGGCATTAGTCTATCATACACACGATTGAAGATTTTGTGTCACATTTGATGGAAGTGGATATATATAAATGTTATTATACAAATATAATAACATATTTATATATTTGAGATTATATTTTTATTATATTTTATGTTTTAATAAATTATTTAATGTTTTAAAAGAATATAAAAAATGATTGAGCTTTGTGAAGTCAGTTACCATATCTTAGAGAAACCTCCTTGGAATTACTTCTTAAGAACCCTAGGGATAGTAGTTTTGAAATAAAAGAAGCTCTATAATTTGTATATGAATTTGTTTGAGGTATTTTTGTATATTTAGGTTGATAAAAATGGCTTTATAGGTGTGAATATATGATCATAGTGTGTGCCCTTTTAAAATTGTGGAGGAGTGCCATTTTTTTTAATACCCAAAACTATTCAATAAAGGAAAGTCACTCCCACCCCATGTGTCTCAAAAATTTATAATTAAATGTTTTTAGGTATGAAATTTTTTATATACAAATCCATAACACACAAAACACATGTTTTAAACTTTTTTTCCTTAAATTTTAAGTTTCCTTACTTTTAACATTTTTTAATATGGTAAATAGTATTTTAAAACTAGGTATTTTACCCTTTAAGCCTGAAATAAAATAATTCTTATTAGATAATTTGTAACCACTAATTATAAAAATTAAATCCAATTTATAAAATAATAAATTCATATGTTTGTTGAAAATTAATTTCAATATAAGCACAAGTAAATTGAAAAATCAATACTTCAACCTTAACCACGACAACAAAGTTTTTATTATTTAGGGATTAATATATTCACAATAAAAGAAAAATGGTCAATTAAAGGATCATATTTGATATTTTTAATAATTTAGGAATAATATTGAAAAATAGGTGATTTTTAGTGTAAAATCCCAACCCTAGTGCCACATATCGGTGCCTTAGGACAATTGGTCACGTGACCTTAGTCACGCCTCCCTATACACCAGATATTGTTGACTAGCAGCGAGGGTCATTTAGAAATATCATGGGGGTATTATACCCTATTTTATCAAATAATTAAAACATCATAATTAAATAACCAATAGTCAAATGATAATAAATAGTAATAATAATAATTTCATAACCAATACAGACTATTATCACATGATAAAACAAAACATGGATTAATTACCATAAATTAAAACATTAGATATTATATTCCATATAAGTGAAAATTTTCAAATGAAATACAAAATTAAATACACTAATATGGAGACCTAATCTTGATATAATTGGAAATTAAATTACTTTTTCAGAATACTTAATACATATCAAAAACTGATTCACAAAGACTATATTAGTTTAGTGTCTTTGGAAACTCGGAGCATAATCTTCTAATCATGGTGAAAGGTCTTGAACATCTCCAATAATGATCTTCCCCTTTTGTTTTCTTACCTAAAACCTTTATTTCTATAATGGGGAAAAGAAAAAATAGAAACGGTGAGCTAAAATTATCAGAAATGGTAAACATGGAGAACATAAAACAAACCATAAACATTTGAACATAAAAACATGAACATAAAATTTAAACATTAAAATATTGAGCAATGACATAAATCTTGACAGTATGTAAGGAATAGATCATAAAGTAACATTATTCATGATAAAATATCATGGGAATAAAACATGGATTTGTGGAAAACCATCATTCACATAATATGATTTCCATAGTATCCAAGGAATTTCTTCCAAGACCATCATAGCGGATGAAGTCCTTTACTGAACCGGGTTTACTTATCGTTCCGGCCCTTTATTATTGAACCAGATTTACTTGAATTTCCAGCCATGTCTATATCATGAGATATAAATCTTTACCCAATTAATTTAAAGGATATATAGGTCCCACCCCTCTCATAATAAAATCATTCTTACATGTTCCAAAAAATAAACATAAACCATTCATCATAACCCAACGAATAAAATGGGTTTCATAAACATCATCCCATTGTAGCATAATCCATATAAAACAATGGATATCATTTCATCAAAAACAAAATCAAACCATGTAAATAATATGGATATTATACTTGAAACAAAAACATATTAAATAATTTCATCTTATATTAAAAAAAGTTTTTATAAAACACTTGAAATGAATTCTTGAGGAAAATATCCTTTCATCTTGAAAATCATTTTACTTTCTCAAAATGGAATGAAAATTTAAAAGAAAGAAATTTCATTGAAAAGAAACATTAAAAATTGTTAACTAAACTTAATGTAAATAATTCTTTATGAAAGGGTAACAATCCATTTATGCCGTATAAGTTAAAAAAACATTATCCTCATACTTTTACCGGAAAATCCAAAAAGTACCTCGTATGGTAAACAAAAGAAATATTCCTTCCATACCACGTAGTAAAAGTCATAAATGGGTAAATAAGACTTTAAAAATATATGGAAGAATAGTAACACTTTAATAAAACATTTTTATAAAACATGGACATGGTTGATAAATATAACCCCAGTAAATACTTACGTATAAGAAATCTCAAATAAAAATGAGATTGCAAAATTATCCCTTACATTAGGTCCGATATTCTTTGTACATATCCAAAACACCTATGTAATTATTTAAATAATTTCATTAACTTATTACAGAATTATATTCATTTTTGTGATATCATATATGGTCAAGTTCTTGACTTTTTATTAGTAATATTTCATTGTTACTCATTATTCAGGTGTTAACTGCTTTATGTTCTTATACTTGTTTTGTCAAATATATTCTTATTCCTATTTTTAGGTTATAGTTATATAATTTAAATAATGGTATTAGTATAATATATATCATATTTATTCATTCAATTCATTTATATAATCATTCTTAATTGAAGATCATGTAGAATGAATCGCATCACATCGTGGAGATGGTAGGTCGTACGTACGCACGAGCGACGATATCATTCTCATGATTGTGGGATTGTATTGAAGTGTATGGTGTATAATATTTCAGAATCAATATAATTTTAAAATAATAATATATATTTATTTCTTCCATCATTATACACATCCATGTATGTTGGTGATGAAAAAAAAGATTACACCAAGGCGTGGAGACGGTAGGTCGTACATACGCACGCATGGTGATTTCATTTATCATAGGATGGATAAAAGATAGAATATGGTTGTTTCATATTCATAATAACATATTATTATAAAATTTATATGGTATTTATTACTTATTAATTAATAAACTCATATATAGGAAGTATAAGAAGAAAAAAGTTTGAAAGAATCGGTAAAGGATATTACCTCTTTTTCGACGTGCCTCTTCTAAACCTCCTCTTAGGGAACTAAAGTTGGTCTTTTAAGAACACCATGACCTTTGGTATGTTTCTAGGGAAGTGGGGAAGATAAATTTACAGGGTTTGGATGATTTTGAAGGCTCTAAATGTAGTTAATATGATAGGGATAAGGTTCTCTTTTATAAGAGAGGATAGAGGCACTTTTGGAAACCTCAAAACTATTAATTTACAATAAACTCAAACACTACATAAAAACCTCCAAAATGACTCAAATTCGAAGATGATATGGGATATGGTTGTAATATCATCAACCAATGAAATTTAGACATATTTTAATTTTATTTAAAACCTTATCATTTTGATTTATCCATATTTAATCTATTTAATTTTATTTGTAGTTATAATATTATAAATTCTAAATAGTTATAAATACTTAATTATGTGTTGTGAATTGTCAATAATTGGATACTTTATGATTTTTAGACCATATAATTTTCAATTTGTAATTTTTAAATATTTTTTTTTTATTTTTAAACAATTTAATAATATGTTATTTTTCTAAAATATCAACACTGTCAATTTTGACACTATTCATTTATTTAAATTTAAATAGAATTCAAACAGAAGATAGATTCGAAAAAAAATATTTAATATATTCCTAAAATTTCTTATTCATCTAGAAAATTTTTAGAGCACATTAATTAGTTAATATAATATTTATTTTAATATTTTTAAAACTCTTTTTTGATATTTCTCTGAATAAAATAATTAATACAACATTTTTGTATAATTATTTAATATACTTATTTTTTGCATGAAAATTAAAAATAAAATATTATGATGAAGATAAATATAATATATTTCATAATAATAATTTTAGTAGAATTTATATCTAAAAACCCAAACATTTAAAATCATATCTTTATAAAATTATAAAGGTGACAAATTTGACATCAATTAAAATAATATAATATAATGTCATAATCTATTTTATTAGGCTCCAAATACTCAACAAGTTAACACTCTTATGCTTTTAGTAACTTGAAAAATATTTTTTGGTCAATTTTTTGGGAATTTTGATGGGTATTATTATTTTAATAAAAACTATATTATTGATTTTTCACTAAATAAATAATTTCTGCATCATTAATGTATAAGCTATTAAAGTAATTATATATTTATTAAAAATTACTAATAAATTACCATGATAAATAAAAACATTTTATATTTCAAATGATTATTTATAATCGAATTTATATTCTTTGTGACCTTATATTAAAAATAATTTAATTATTAAAGTTTGAGTGAGACATATTTCACTTTTCTTTAAATAAAATAAATTAAATGTCTTAATCTCATCCATGTGGGTTCCAATAGATACCATTTCGACCCAAGTATGTTTTAGGGCGAAATATAATCATCCAATTATATTAAGATAAGTGTTAGGGTAATTTTATAAAATTATATTTACCCTTAATTACCTGATTTACCTTTAACTATTGTAAATAAAATTTACTATAGTTACTATTCATAATGCCCAAAAATAAAATTATCCTATTAAAATAATTTAGACCTGATGATTAAAAATATGGAATCCATCTTTCCAAATTGAAGACACAGAATTTGTAGTAATTAATTTAAAATTAATCCTTTTGTCGAGAAATCGGGTTTTAAAAGCTAAAACATTGTAAAAGATTAAAATGTTTTTACCTATGAATTCAATGTAAAATTAATGATAATGACATAAATTATATTAACTGGTAAAATTAGATTCTATTTATACTTTAAAACCATTCAATATTATAATTTTACCACATAAATTATCTCGATGAAAAAAGTTCTTTTTAATTAAAAATTTAGCGTATTTTTACTATTCATCAAAATATGAAAGTTATCAGAATAATATCAAAAAAAATTCCAAAGTAAATTTTTATATCTCGATTCCAAATAAGAATTTTAATTTTTCAAATAGAACTTATAAACATTTCAAAAACTAGATTTAAAATGGGTGTGCCATCAAAAGACAGAAAAACCGCATTTTTTTAAAAATAATTCTTTTATCTGAAAATTTGATTTTGTTCTCATATCATGTATAAGATGAATGATAATGGTATATAAAATTAAAAATGTGGTTAATAATATTAATAAAATCTAGTTTATATCCCATTTAAATAATAATATAATAATATATCGTTGTTTAGTAAAACTCAGTATCGTGTACAACACAAGCTATCAAGGAAGGTCTCTCTTGCATATAATGCAAGCTAAGTCAGTGTTTCTTGTAGTGAAAGCTTCCTTTGGTGCTGCGTATAACATAATACAAATTTAGTTCATTTATACATTGAACAAAATCTATACTTAATGATGCGTAGAATAATTTCTACCAAACGAATTTGAAATTGTGTGTAACACGAGCCAAGAAAATTATTGCGTATATTGCAAGCTAATATGGTGTTGCATATAGCGCAAGCTAATCTTGGTATAGCATAAAACACAAGACATAAAATAAATTAATAGAATATATCTCATAAAATCTCAAGGAGTTACTTTCTACCCCCTGAAAATGAATTTCGCCCTCAAAATTCGTTGGGGGTAATAAATGGTTTACTACATGAAATTTTCTTTCAAATAAACCCACCTAGTAAAAAGGAATACTAAAACATAATTTTAAAAATTTAAGTAAGAAACATAATGGTTACATAAATTAAATCATCACTAGGTTTCCACATAGTATAACATTGGTGAAAACATGGATATGGAAGAGAAATATAACCATCAATTTCTGATAAAGAGTGGTAGAGAACATGGATATGAAAAAAGACAACATTCACAAAGCCATAAATTTTTTATGATCTAAGGTACCATCTAATTCATTAGATATGAGGGTACTAGGATAAAATTTTTGGTTTTCAAGATCATTTCCCTAAAGTTGATGAATTTTTTCATAAGTATAAATATTTACTTGATTTTAGTTTAATATCATCATTGGTTATTCCATGATCAATTTCCACTTCATCTCTTATTTAAAGATATGAAGTTGAATTTTTCATTATTGAAGTGTTATCAGATCATGCGATAGAATGATAGGTCATTCCATATGTCTCTATCAAAAAAAGGTTATCACAAGTTATTAAATATACATAAGTCTATCTATGGTGAGATTAATCGTATATGGTTCCAAAAATGGACTTATAATTCATCTATCATTCCGCTTAACAAAATAAAACTAATTTCTACTAACCAGGGACTTCCTGTAGGCCGGTGTTAGGTGATAAAAGCATGTCACACTTTAGTTGTGGGTTCGATTCCCGCATACTTTTCTGATGCAATGAGTTGTTTCCCATCATATGGATTGTCCTTTTTATAAAACTATACTATTATAACATTCAAGAAATAATATAAAAAAATTTCTAGACATAAACAACACTATATGATGTCCAACTTAATCTATCTCATCCTTTAGGATTATCCAAAATACTTCTGCCCAATCTCACAGTAAAAAGAAAACAATTACTAGAAAGGTCATATAACAAGCATGTGAATACCTTCATTTATCCCCTGTATATCATAATATATATCTTTTTGGTCACATTCCACACATTTCAATACCATAATCATGTATTCTCTTCAAACATGAATTACCATAGAACTTTATTGAAAACATAAATGCTGTAAAAAATTAGTTCTTTCCACATACCAAAATCCCAAAATTTTTATATACTCAAACCATGATATCACTTTGTCCTTATATCAGTCATGAGCTCATTAATACTATCAAGCATCTCATTATCTCCTTATACCTTCATTATGTGCATATTAGGTTCTTTCTAAAAATATCTAAATAACGTTTCATGGTTATGAGTAACATTCAACATATAATTTAAAATAATTATGGAAAAACAATATTGTAACAATCCTTAGATGTTTCTTTATTCCATAGTACCCTTAAATTACTTATACAACATTACTCTTGATAAACATGCAACTATTCCACTACCTTCTTAAACCATTGACCAAGATTCATTATTTTATTCCTCAACACTTCTTTCATCTCATATATCATTTTTAGTCTCTTCATCATCATAAATATAAATACTACCCATATAACCATGCTAATTCTCTTCATGAGATTTTTCATTATGGAATCAATTTTCATAATGCCTGTAGATTACACAGTTAAAAAATTTAACCACTATTAATGTCTTAGTGATACTATTATCCCTATTCATTGCGTTAACATGACCTTTTCCTTTGCCATTAATGTCTTTGTGTCCTATTTCTCAACCAAAGAATCTTTCGGTTTCTTTGAAACAATCTCCTTTTTTCTCTTCCCACATGATTTACATGAAGAAAATTAAACTTTATTTCCTCTATGATCACCATAAAACTCCATCTTTCTCCTATTAGCTGCTTCTAGAAACTCACCATAGTTGAGATTATTGATCATATTATGAGATTTCTGATTAGGTATAATAATGATTTTTCTCCTTCCAACTCCCATTTCATTTGGTTGTTCATGAATAATATCATTCAATTGTCCATCATATTCTCTATTAACATGAATCCTACTGTTTCCAGCCATTTTCTAAAACCCAAAAAGAATATTGTGAGAGAAAAAACTCATACTAGGAAAAAAATATAGTCAAAGGAGAGTACATTAAATCTCTAACATCTTAGGTTTAATCTTATGTTATTCATGATAATTACTATAATTTTACGACTATAGAATAAACATATACTTAATATTAGGGACATCCCTAGAGATACCTTAGCAATATATCTAGGGATCTCACTAAAGTTTTCACATCCTAGTTTCCAAAGGTTAACTAAACCTTCGCTCTGATACCAAATGTGGAGACCCAAGCTTGACGTACATGGACATTACATTAATTTTTTGGAATACTTAATACATATAAAAAACAGACGCCCAAAGACCGTATTAGTTTAGTGTCTTTGGAAAATCAGAGCATAATCTTCTAATCATGGTGAAAGATATTCAACATCTCCCATAATGATTTTCCCCTTTTTTTCTTACCTAAAACCATTCTTTATATCCTAGGGAAAAGAAAACATAGAAAGGGTGAGCTCAAATTCTCAGAAAGGGTAAACCATTACCACAAAACTGGGTTTCTGCAGTGTCACCCTTTATCATCGCTAAAAAAGCGCTGATAAAGGGGGGGTATTTATCAGTGCTAAAAAATAATTGTTAAAAGTGACCCTTTATCACCTCTATTTTTAGCATTGATAAAGGGTCCCCCTTTATCAGCGCTTTTTTATTAGCACTGATAAAGGGGGTTTATCAGCGCACATTTTCCTAGCACTGATAAATGTGTATATTTCAAAAAAAACACAAAATAAATATATAAGTATATAAGTATATTCATATTGAAATAAATATAATAAATAATTTTTAAAATATGTTTTAAATCGATTTGATATGTCGTAGACCCAAAATGGACACCCCAGAGCATAAATTAGGGTCGTTTGTAGGTATTAAGGACCTTTATGTACCTTAAATAATATGATAAGGTTTTACAATGGTCACCATAGTGTAGTTCTGGTTGTATGATTCGATTCGATATGTGGTTGAGGCAAAACGGATACCCGGAGCAGAAGTTATGGAAAAACGGACCCCCAGAGCCAAACTTATGATTGTTCATAGGGTTTTTGGTCCTTTTTAACCTCAAAAAACAATATAAGTAGTTATGGTGATCACCATAGTGTGTAAAGTTTTTCATGTTTCGATTTGATATGTGGTAGATCCAAAACGGACACTCGGAGCAGAAGTTATTGTCGTTTGAAATTTTACAACTCTCGTATCTCCTAAAAACCTAAGAAACTAGAAACTCACTAAAACGGGCATACCTTTTACTCAGATTTTCTATTTGAGTGCTGCGACCAATAATATAAAATCTTATAAAATGAGTGATGACCAATTCTAGTTGAAACCGTTAGATGATCAGAGGAACGAAAGATATATCAGTTATAGCACTCCAAAAAAAGTCCAACTTCAAACGGCCATAACTTTCACTCCAGGTGTTTGTTTGGGCTCTACCACATATCAAATCCAAGTAATTGAAGAGATGTATTCATAAAGTTGACTGATACCTAGTCTTAGTCTCGTCTAGGACCTAAAAATCCCAAAAAAAGACTAGAAGTCCTTTAAAACTCAGTTTCCGTGTACGGGCCCCTGTTAAATTTTTATTAAAATGATCATAACATATGGTATGTGTGTCTATTCGGCCATCGGCACCTATTTTATCATAGTTCGTTACTTGAGATTTAGTTTGACTATTTATCGAGCAGAAACAGACACCTAGAGAAGAAGTTATGTCTTTTTCAGTGAGTGCGATTTGTTAGGTTTTTTGAGACCCCATTTCTAGCACTTTTATATATACATATTAATATATAATATTTGTAAATATATATAAATACATATAATTATACCTATAGATATAAATATAATATATATCTGTGTGTGTGTGTTTGTGTTGTATATATGTATGTATGTTTTTATTTATTTATGTATAAAAACACGCATAAGAAAATATATTTTATAAATGTATTTAAAACTAATCTAATAAATATATATTAATATATATAAATATAAAAATAAATATAAAGATAAAAAATTATAAATAAATATATATATATATATATATATAAATATATATTAATATACAAATATATATATATATATATATATTAATATAATTAAACATATTTATATATTAATATGACTATATATATATGTTAATATATATATATATATTAATATACGGAAATATATATATATATATTAATATAATTAAATATATGTATATATTAATATGACTAAATATATATATGTGTGTGTGTTAATATATATATATATATGTTAATATATATATATATATATATATGTTAATATATATATATATATTAATTTATGGATATATATATTAATATAACTAAATATACATATATATTAATATATGAGTAAATATAACTATATATATAAATAACTAAATATATTAATAAATGAAAAGAAAAGCAATATGGTGGAGTGGTAAAGTCTTAGGCGCACAGGCAAGAGGTCTTGAGTTCGAATCTTGGGAGAGGCAGGTCGCGCGTGTAGGTGTGGGGAATTATCTAGCATTGTTAAAGGGGGGTGTGTTTGGGGGAGCTATCCTGGGGTGTGCGTGGTCTACCATGGGTGGTGGGCTCTATTAAAGGGGGGATTCAAGCACTATTTAAGCCCCACAAAATTGAAAAAGAAATATTTTTTTAATATTTTTTTAACTTTTGTCAGCGCTTTTTAAAAGAACTAATAAAATGGGCCTTTATCAGTGATTTTTGGAGCGCTGATAAAAGGTATCCCCCTTTATCTTCACCTCGATTAACAACACTTTTTTAGAATTGTTAATCAACTTTTCTAGCACTGATAAAGACCATATCTGTAGTAGTGAACATGGAGAACATAAAACAAACCATAAACATTTGAACGTAAAAATGTGAACATAAAATTTAAACATCAAAATCTTGAGCAATGACATAAATCTTGGCAGTATGTAATGAATAGATCATAAAGGAACATTATTGATGATAAAATATCATGGGAATAAAACATGGATTTGTGGAAAACCATCAAGCACATAATATGATTTCCATAGTAGCCAAGGCATTGCTGTCAGGACCATCATAGCGGACGAAGTCCATTACTGAACTATGTTTACTTTCCGTTCCAGCCATGTCTATCTCATGATATATAAATCATTACATAATGCATTGAAGGGTGATATATGTACCACCCATCATATAATTAAATAATTCTTACATGTTCCACAAAATAAACATAAATCATTCATCATAACCCAATAAATAAAATGGGTTTCATAAACATCATCCCATTATAACAAAATCCATATAAAAAATGGATATAATTTAATCATAAAAAAAATAAAACCATGTAAATAATAGGTACATTATACTTGAAACATAATCATATTAAAGAATTACATCTTAGATGGAAAATATTTTTGATAAAACACTTGAAATGAATTCTTGAGGAAAATATTCTTTCTTCTTTAAAAACATTTTACTTTCACAAAATGTCATGAAAATTTAAAAGAAAAGAAGATAATTGAAAATAAACTTTAAAACTTGTAAATTAATCATCATTTAAATACTTCTTTATGAAAGCATAACAATCCGTTCATGCTGTATACGTTACAAAACATTATCCTCGTACTTTTACCAAAAAAGTAAAAAAGTACCACATATGGTAAACAAAAGAAATATTCCTTCCATACCACATAGTAAAAATAAAAATGGGGTAAAAATTACTTTAAACATACATGTAATAATATTAAACACTTTACGAAAACACTTTTATAAAACATGGACATGGATGATAAATATAACCTTAGTAAATACTTACGTATATGTAATCTCGAATAAAACTGAGATTGCAAAATTATCCCTTACTTTAAGTTCGATATGCTTTATATGTATCCAAAACTAATATATAAAGATTTAAATAATTTCATTGACTTATTATAGAATAATAATCTTTTTTATGATATCATATATGGTCATATTATTATTTGTTTATTAGTAATATTACATTGTTACTCGTTATTCAGGTGTTAACTGCTTTATGTTATTATGCTTGTTTTGTTGAATAAATTCTTATTCCACTTTTTAGTTTATATTTATAAAATTTAAATAATTGTATTTGTATAATATATATCATATTTATTAATTCAATTAATTTATACAATCATTCATCAATGAATATCATATAGAATGAATCACATCACATCGTGGAGACTGTAGGATGTATGTACGCACGAGCGATGATATCATTACCATGATTGTGAAATTGTATTGAAGTGTATGGTGTATAATATTTCATAGTCAATATAATTTTACAATAATAATATATAGTTATTTATTCCATCATTATACACATCCAAGTATGTTGGTGATGAAAAAAACAGATCACACCACGATGTGGAGAAAGTAGGTCGTACGTACACACGCGTGGTGATTTCATTTATCATAGGATGGATAAAACATGTAATATGGTTGTTTCATATTCTTAATAACATATTAGTATACAATTGATACAATAGTTATTACTTATTAATGAATCAACTCATATAGAGTAAGTAGAAGAAGAAAGAAGTTTGAAAGAATCAGTAAAGGATATTACCTCTTATTCGGCGTGCCTCTTCTAAACCTCCTCTTAGGGCACTAAATATGATCATTGAAGATTACCTGGACCTTTAATATATTTATAAGAAATTGTAGAAGATAAATGGACAGGTTTTGGCTGAGTTTGAAGGATAAAAATGGAGTGAAGAGGAGAGGGAGGAGGTTCCCTTTTATAAGAGAGGAGATAGGCACTTTTGGAAACCTCAAAAATATTAATTTTTAATAATCACAAACCCCACTTAAAATCCTCAAAAATAACTCAACTTATAATATTATAAGGGATAGTGTTTTAATCTTCTCAACCAATAAAATTTAGACATGTTTTTACTTTATTTTAAACCTTGTCATTTTGATTTATCCTTATTTAATCTATTTGATTTTATTTGTGGTAATAATATTCTAAATTTTAAATGGATATAAATACTTACTTATGTGTTTTGAATTGTCAATAATTTGATAATTTATGAAATTTTTGACTTTATAATTTTCAATTTTTAATTTTTAAATATTTTGTGATTTTTAAACAATTTAATAATAAGATATGTTTATAAAATATCAATATTGTCAATTTTGACACTATTCATTTATTTGGATTTAAATAAAATCCAAACAGAACATAGATTCAAAAAAAAATATTTAATACATTCCTAACGTTTCTTATTCATCTAGAAAATTCTTGGAGCACTTTAATTAGTTCATATAATATTTATATTAATATTTTTAAAATAATTTATTTGATATTTATCTTAATAATATAATTATTACAACATTTATGCATAATTATTTAATATACTTATTTGTTGCCTAAAAATTCAAAATAAAATTCTATGATGAAGTTATATCTAATATATTTCATAATAATAATTTTAGTCTAATTTATATTCTAAAAAACCCATCTTTTAAAATGCTATCTTTATTCAATTATGAAGGTGACAACTTTGACATCATTTAAAATAATATAATATAAGTGTCATAATCTCTTTTATAAGGATCCAAATGTTCAAAAAGTCTAACCTTGGATGATTATGGTTTATATATACTCTACCAATATGTTTGGTCATGTTTTAGGCCTTTTGATGGGTATTATTATTTTAATAAAAACTATATTATTGATATTTCACTAAATAAATTATTTCTGCATCATTAATGTATAAGCTATTAAGGTAATTATATATTTCATAAATATTACAAATAAATAACCATGATAAATAAAAACATTTTATATATCAAATTAGTATTTATAATCAAATTTATATTCTGTATAACATTATATTAAAAATAATTTAATTATTAAATTTTGAGTGAGACATATTTCACTTTTCTTTAAATAAATTAAATTAAATGTATTAATCTCATCCAAGTGGGTTAAAATAGATACCATTTCGACCTAATTTTATTTTAGAGAGAAAATTAATCAACAAATTATATTAATATAAGTTTTAGAGTAATTTTATAATATTATTTTTACCCTTAATTACCTAATTTACTTTTAAATGTGGTAAATGAAATTTACCATAGCTACTATTCATAATACCCAAAAATAAAAGTAGCCTATTAACATAATTTGAACCTAATGACTCCATTTTTCAAAATTATAGACATAGAAGTTGTATTAATTAATTTAAAATTAGTCATGTTGTTCAGAAATTGGGTTTTAAAAGCTAAAAAAATGCAAAAGATTGAAATGTTTTTACCTATAAATTAAATGTAAAATTAATGATAATGTCATAAATTATATTAAATGGTAAAAATATATTATATTTATACTTTAAAACCATCCAATATTATAATTTAACCATATAAATTATCTCAATGAAAAAATTTGTTTTTAATTAAAAATGTAGTGTATTTTTACTATTCATGAAAATATGAAAGTTATTAGAAAAATATAAAAAATTTATCCAAAGTAAATTTTTATATCCTTATTCCAAATAAGAATTTCAATTTGTAAAATCAAACTTATAAAAATTTCAAAACTATATTTAAAATGGGTGCACCATCAAAAGGTGGAAAACTGTTTTTTTTATACTTCCTTTATCCAAAAAATTGATTTTGTTCTCATATCATGTGTAAGATGAATGATAATGTTATATAAAATTAAAAATTTGGTTAATATTATTCATAAAATATAGTTTATATCTCATTTAAATAATAATATAATAATATTATAATATATAATTCTTTATTGAAACTCAGTATCGCGTAAAACACAAGCTATTAAGTAAGGTCACTCTTACATGTAACACAAGACAAGTCAGTGTTGCGTATTTTAAAATATTTCTTTGGTGTTTTATATAACATAATCCAAATTTAGTTCATTTATACATTGAAAAAAAATTACTCAATGTTTTTTAGAATAATTTCTACCAAATGAACTTGAAATTGTGTGTAACATGAGCCATGAAAAGTGTTGTGTATACTGCAAGCTAATACGGTGTTGTGTACAGCACAATCTAATATTTTTGTAGCATACAACCCAAGACATAAAATAAATTAATAGAATAAATCTCAAAAACTATCGAGGTGTTAAAACTAAAAAATCCCCAAATGGGTCCCGACATCATTTTTGGTTCCCTCGTCCATGATCCATCCTAACTTAGCCATCTAACATAGGGCTCTAGCCCTTATTTTGTACTAAAAATATGTAGTATATTAAATTACCGATCTACCATCCCAAGTAGTGTGTGAGTAAAACATAGTAGGCCACAACCAATGGTGTCTAAAAAATATCTAGTCTATAACTGTGTATGCATTCGTATAAACAATATATTCCAATAATAAAGTAAACAGTTTTCACATTAAATCATTTTTTATTTAACTACATAAATCTCAGGTTCATGATGACACCCAAACCATCAATACCTGCTTCCTCCCATGCTAGAGTCTGAACCATACCCAAATGGATATAAAATTTCATTCCATCATGCTTTCCATTAATCAACTCATTTTAATTATATCATTCATACAATGGGGTACTAGAGCAGCAATCTGGCACCTCATGGGTATTTATAGAAATAGTCCTTGCCTCCCATCTAATTGATCACATGTATACATAAATATATTGGGGGCCTATAGTGAAGTATGGAACCCTATGGGTATTTTTAGTATTATTCCCAATCCCAAAAATCATTTATAGATATCACATTAAATGGTTATATATTTCCAAAAATTTATCATAAATTATCATTATTCATTATTCACTCATTTCACAGTTTCCTTTATCAAGAAATAAAAAATTACATTCATCAATTTCATCTTATTTGTACACCCTAAGGGTGGATACTAGTTTTAAAATTCCATTGATCAACCACCTTTCTTCATTTAATTATTCATCAATTTCATAATCACAATTCCAACCAATTTCATTGTCCTGACATTTACCAATTTCATAATCACATGTCAAATCAAGTAATCAATTCAATTTAGGATTTAATTTCACAACACATAAATTAAAATTTCACAATTACATACAAGAAATTAAAATCAAGACTTTGGGAATTTACATTTATCCCAACTACCTTAAGGTCATTGATGGACGTTCACCAAACCAAAATCCACTAAATTGAAGAGGAATGATAGAAATAAAAATGGCGTGAAAGATCTCGAAACCAAACCTAAGATCAAGATCAAACAAAACACAACCATAAAAACTATATCTAAAACCATCACCAATGTATGAAAAATAATTCATCTTCACTGGGGTCCAGGTAAAAAACTACATGGTTCTTTATAATCATGTGCCAACCTTGAGTAACCCCTTTAGATTCAAAAATTTTCCAATTTTACCCAAAACATCCCCATATTAAAACATTACCAAGGTACAATAAAAAAATGGTAAAATAGTACTATAAAAATAAGATGAGACATCTTTAGAATGGTTGAGATCTTTCAATATCCCCACCTTATAATAGCTCATCCTTGAGATGTACTCCCAAGCATCTCTAAGATTCATAGGGGAAATGATCATTCCACTAATCCTGCATATATTCTTATCTCTACCATTTTTTCTCATGAACACATCCATGTTATACAATACTTGAACTATCATCATAGTATTTCCCCCACAACACTTTTTCACTACGATCCATAATGCGAATCAGATGCTCCTTGAAGGAGGCATCATCCTCAAGCATGACATCATCACCATAGATAACAAGATAAGGGTCATGGTGATACTTCGAAAGATATATCACATTAAAAACATTTTACCTAGCACTAAACCACTATAGAAGATCCAATAAATATACCACTAGCCCGATTATCTCTAAAGTATCAAAAGGTCTAACAAATATGGGTTCCAAATTTCCCTTCCACTAAATACTATGGTGACCCAATATAGGTGACACCTAAATGAATACATGATCACCCACTATAAATTAAAGGGTTGATCGATGTCTATTATCACACAACTTCTTCCTACTCTGAGTTGTGGTCATACATTTCTAAATTAGTCGAACCAACTACGACGTCTCCTACATAAGACTCATCCCCAATAACTCTAACTCAGCTACCACTATCTTGCATGTAGGTGATAAATATGGCCAACCATAAAGTGGTTAATATGGTTACATATGAATATTTTCTAGATAGGTATTGTTATAGGAGAAAACAATGAGTGATATGCGGTTCTCCTAAGATCAACCAATGTTAAGAATGCATTCCCATAACATATCCTCATGTATTTGAATAGTACATTCTGATTTCTTGTCTATCTGTTGGTGTAAATCCATACTCAGAAATACCTTCATACCAAGTTCCTCATACAAGAATATCCATAATTGTGGAGAAAAACGTGAGTCACGGTATGAAACTATACTCCACGACACCCTATACAAATAGACTATCCCCTGAATGGGAAAGTTCCCTAACTAATCAAATGATAAGGTCGGATAGGAAAGAAATAATATTCTTTCATCATCTGGTACCCAATCACCCACATTTCATAATTATTCTAAGGAATACTTAGAATAACTACTAAAAAATACGTGTTAATTTTATCCCACTTACATTCTATAATGGGCAACAGTTGTAGTCAACCATCAAATCATTGATGCTGATCATTCACCTATTTACAGGTGTTATGACAACCCTGCTCTTTATTATACATCAATTCATGATTTATTACATAAGAGTATGGATAACATAACCCAAAAGATCAAAAAGTATAGTGTATTTGGTTAATTAGTAACATTACATAATAATCTAAAATAGGGAATACAACATCTTTATTGAAAACATCCTTAACGTTATCATAGTATTCTTTAATACTTAAAACTGTATGGGGTAAACTGGGGATATACATAAGAAAGGGGTGAGATATAAATCCTAGAAAGGAAATAAGAAATTCATAAAATGAATAAAGTATTACATTTTAGATTTTAGGAATATCAATGAGGAATAAAATGGGTAGCAATCATAAAAATGAACAATGAGGCATTATATAACATGATAATAATAAAGGCAACATGGGAGATGTGGTAACAACTTAAAACATAGCATAATAACATAGGTTAAGGATAAATGCGAAGAAATCAGGATGGAAAAAGTCTGATGGGGTATTAGGTTCAATCCCTAATCCCTTGTATGGAATCTCAAGAGACTAAAACATTACCAAATGCATTGGAGTTGTATATAATTATGGGTTCACCTGAAACATTCATTTCATTATCAAGATTAAGTGTGCCAGATAGATCAAACAACATGGATTCATTCATAATCATAATTTATTCCATGATCAAGGAGAGAATAATTATTACACATAAGTGCCTAATAATGAATTATACAATCATAAAGGTGAACACCCATGATAGAGAATGGGTACAGGTATTCACTACACAATTTTTTGGCATGGAAAATCATGGTGAAATTTCAGCAACATATTGGGGTCATATAAATTTTCATGGAAGGAATTTGTGAGAATGAAAGTGGTATATATTAATTTAGAAATAAAACATATAGGAATGGTAATATGGAAGAGCATATTCTAGTACTATTAAATGAAGATAAAAGACATAATATAAATAAGATCCTTGAATAAATAAGATAATGAGAGGATCCCTTACATTGAGAGGGTGATTCCAATTACTTGGGAGGAGATTATTGAGAGCTTAAGGGAACCTTTTGAGGAATATAGATAGGTAATAGTAGATTAAGGAAATGATCTAAGGTTTTTTAGTGATGATAAATGGGATATTGGGTACGTTTAGATAGGGAATTAGTGAGGAATTCATTATTATTTCTCAAACATAGGTTTTTGACTCTATATAATAAAATAACCAAAACCACAAAACATACCATGGTTTTTTCCAATTTTTTATTAAAATGGAATGTGTATTTAATTATATTATAAGGAAAAGAGCCAAACATAATAAAATAATACCCTTATTGATATAGATGTGAGTCAGTTCTTAAAGAAATGATTTTAAAAAATTAAAATATATTATAAGTTTTGGATGCTTCATAAAGGCTTTACAATAATTAATAAAATAAATGTAAAACAATATTATTATAAATTAAAAAATATATTTTTCCATGTATACCCTTTATAGTATTTATTACATCATTTTTGGGTCATTATGATGTCATAATAATCACTCTATATTTATAATGAATTTAATTTGTAATTGAAAATTGAACTGTCTTAGAAAATTATGAAAAATTACCCTTTGGGAAATTTCAAAATTATGATTCAAAAAATAATATTTATTTTATCTAAATAATTTTACAAATATTATAATTTTGGCTTTTAAATTAAAAATTGACATTTATTGAGAAATTATCATTTTTTTGAAAAAATAGTTTTTGAAACCTTATAGAAATTAAAATTGACTTTATAAATATTATATGATCATCTAGATTTAATAAATATAAGAATATGTCAATAAAATATTATTTATTTCAAAAAAACCTTAATTCATCAAAATTAATTCCTTAAATGAATTTTAATATTACCCAAAAATAAAAATTGTGTTTTATTTTATCAAAATAAAAAAAATTTATAAAGTAACAATAATAAGAAGTAAATATAAATATTATTCTATTTAAAATACAATATATATGTTCATATAATTATGGTCTTGATAAATATCACTTTAATACATTAGAAAATTCCTTATGGGTAAGGTGTGCGGTGGTGATATTTTCATGGGGTGGTGCATCATACATGGTTTGAACCTTGATATTGATGAGCTTGAACTTCTCACGAAAATGGTTTCTATCATTATTTAAGTTGTTGGATCCCAGCTTTTCTTGGTCAAGGTAAAACCCAAGTGATGTTATCTCTCTCGAAATCTCTGATAAATGGGATTCAAACGATATGATCGTACTATTTGAGGACATCACTTCTTTTGTTTGTGACAATTGGATTTGTTGAAACCCTATATTTATACTAATCATATTATCACTATTCAATATCTATATTATCATTAGTAATGATTCTTAGTGGTATGTTAAATATGATAGGATATAAATAAACCAAATAAGTGCATTTTTTCTATATCCATAATATATAATAATTCCTATAATTACATTTCAGGAGGAATTTTATTTATAAAATGTTGGTTCATTAAAATTTCCCTCCTTCAGAAATTTCTCCCTTTAAATTTTCATTTAGCACACTAAAAATTATGAGGGTAATTATTTTTTATCAATTCATTCAGTTCCCACATCACTTATTCAAACTTTTGGTTTCTCCATAACACTTTTACCAGGTGCATTCTCTTATTTCATCAAAATTTGTGTCTACGATCTAATATCATCATCGGTTTTTCCTCGTATGAAAGATAATTCTCCAATGGTACCAACACCAGATTGAGTAAATTTGAGGGTGGGTTCTGGTATTCACTTTTTCAAGAGGGATATATAAAATACATCATGTACATGAGATAGGTCGAGTGGAAGTTCTAGTCGATAGGCCACCGCTCTAATGCGATCAAGGATCTTAAGGGGATTGATGTATCATGGAATAATATTTCCCTTCTTCCAAAAACTCATAACATTATTTCATGGAGATATGTAGAGGAATACCTTTCCTCCAACCTAAAAATCTAGGTCTCTTCATTGATTGTTAGTATAGCCATTTTTTCAACTCTGATTAGACTTGATGTTTTTTGGAATGTCCTTGACCTTTTCCATCATTTCCTTGAATGTTTCAGGACCTAGCAGTTTGTGTTCTCCAACTTCATCCCAACATATTGCTGTTCTGCACATCTTCCCATAAAGGGCTTTATAGGGATCTATTTGGATGCATGACTGGAATCTGTTATTGTATGAGAACATGAAGAGATGAATATGTTGATTCCATCCTCATTTGAAGTCAATGGAGTATTATATCAACATTTCATAAATTTTTTAGATAGTCAACTCAAATTTTCCATCAGTTTGGGGCTGATAAGTCATGATGAATTTCAACTCAAAATTTATATCATGTTGGATACTCTTCTAGAACATGGATGTAAATTTTTGGTATAGAATATATGAAATCGATAGTAGGGTTTTATATAGCCTCACCACTTCTATAATGTACATCTTTGAAAGTTAATTGAGTGATAAATCCTCTTGAATCACAATGAAGTGAATAGTTTTTTTAAGACAATCCACCACAACCCATATAGAATTATTTCTAATTGATGTATTTGAAAGACCAGTGACAAATTCTATAGATATATTTTCTAATTTCAATGTACGTATAGGTAATGGGTGCATCATCCCCTTGTATTTTTTTCTTTTATCCTTCACTTACTGACATAAAAAACATCATGATGTATATTCCATGATCTCATTCTTAATATTTTCCACCAATAGTACTCTCATATATCTCTATACATCTTTTTTCTTCCTATATGGATGGAGAAGGTTTAGCTATCTACATCATCCAACAACTACATCCTTAACTCGTTATTTTATGGTACACATAGTCATGACCCAAATCTCACAACTCCTTCTTCATTAATATTGAACTCCGAGGATTGTTCTTCTCTTATAGATTCCAAATTTTTTAAAAATACCAAATCACCTCTTTGATTATTATTTGTCTTTACTAAAATGGATAGTTGATCAATCATTTTTGAATGATTGATGAGGTTTCTTCCTTTATGATTATCATGTACATCCTTTTTCTGTCTAATAAGATCACATCCTTATCAATTATCAATAATGAAAAAATTGTTAGATCCTCTATACTTAGAGAAACATCCACATTATTTGATTTCCTAGGATGGAAGTGTATTGATTAGTCATAGTCCTTGATCATATCTGAACATATTCACTATTGTATATTTAGATCTTTCTATGTTAATATATACTTGAGGATTTTTTGATCTTTATATATGTCACACTTCCCCACAAAGTGATAATGATTCCGTATTTTCAATGTGAATATTACTACAACTAGCCTGAGGTCATGTGTTGGGTAGTTGTATCTGTGAACATCCAATTTACTCAGGGAAAAGGCTATAACTTTTTCATTCTATATTAATACACAGTCAAATCCATTATTTGAAGCATCAATGAATACCATTAAAAGTTCTCCACTTGTGACTAGTGTGAGTACAGTTGTAGTGATAATCCTTTTTTCAACACTTTGATTATATCTTAAAATTCAACATTCCAAGAAAACTTAACTCCCTTTCGAGTTATCTTGGTTATAGGGTTTTACAATCACAATAAATTTATCACAAACCTATGATAATACCCAACTAATCTAAGTAAACTACGGATATCTATCACAGATTTTGGCATCATCCAACCTTCAATTTCTTCTATCTTTGAATGATCAACATATATCCCATTTCTCATGATAATATTCCAAAATAATAAGAGTTCCTTAAAATAGAACTCATATTTTCTGTACTTTTCATAAATATTTATCTTTCCAAAGTTCTTTAGTGCAATGTATAAATGATCCTCATGCTACTCCTTAATTTTTTATTATATTATAATATCATCTTTAGATAAAACAAAAAAATTATTGATGTAATCTTTAAATAATCTTTTTTTCAAGTCCATACAAATCGTTGAAGCTTTATTGAGTATGAATGGCATTACATTGAACTCATAGTTCTCATACCTTGTTTGTAAAGTATTCTTGTGGATATCATCATTCTTCACCATTACTTGATAATATCTCGACCAAAGATCCACCATGGATAATTATTTTGTTACATGCATCTAATTGAACAAGTCATCAATCCATGTAAGAGGATATGTGTTCTTTATTGTAATCTTTTTGAGCTCATGATCATCAATGAAAAAGTGCATTTATCCATCCTTCTTCTTGATGAAGAGGACCAGTGCACCCCAAGGTGAAGCACTTGGGTATATGAACCCATTATCCAGATTTTCTTATAGTTGTTTCTTTAGATCCATAAGTTCCATAATATCTGTTCTATAAAGATTCTTGGATAATGGTAATAGCCCAGGTATAATCTCAATTAAAAATTTAACTTCTTGAGTATGAGTAAGACTATTCAATTCTTCGGGAAACACATCAGTTTATTTCCTCACAATGGGAATGTATTTGAGGATGAAAATTTACTTAGACCCCATAATTTGATCTAGATACACTTACTTATAGGTCATTAATATCAATACTTGAGATTTTAGTGATCACGCATATTCATCCTCATCTTTTACTTGTATACAATTGGGGGTCGATTCGTGATACCAAGAGTGATTTCCTTCTCAGAGAAATTTGTGTTGGATCTATATAGGGAAAGCAAATCCATACCCATAATTACATAAAATTCAACTAAAGGGAGTATCAAAAGGTTTTTTATGAAGTTCAGCCCACAAATTTTTTTAAGGGAGGAGTTATATACCCAGGATGAAAAAATATCTCCATTTTCCATTTTCACCAATAACTCAAATTCAATGTATTGTGGTGGTGTTTGAATAGTTATACTAAACTTGAGTTATTAGAAGCAATGTGTAGAACCAATATCAAAATGTATGTTCTCTATTACTAAATAAATAACTGGTATACCTATCACTACATCATTCTCAGCATCCACCTCAGTAGTTATGATGGAAAAATCTCACCCTTGATGCCTTAGAGGTTGTTGGTTGTCTTTGAAAACACTTTTCTTAGTGAATTGGTTTGAAAAGTTCCATGGTTCCATATAGTTGAAGTAATGATCAATGCACTGAGGGTTGACTAGAGCATTCCTTTACTCTATCACATTATTGGGTTTCTCCATTAAAAATCACTAGATAGGTTTCCTTTATTTCTGCTCTTAAATAATTTCATCATCCCCCTTAGGAAATTTTTGTGGTGTTTCTTTACACACTTTTGACAAGTGGGATGTTGAAATTTTTTTATCACCATTATATTTCTCTATAAAACCACCAAAATCAAACTTCAATTTATGCATCTTATCCTCATGATTCTATTGAGATTCCATGATCTTCATTTAAACTTGGACGGTATATCAGACAATTTTCACATAGCTATCAATGTTTCATATTGACATATATTCTCATATACTAGGTTTTATCCCACCAGAGAAGTAGTCGACCTTTCATTCATGTGTAATGAAAAAGAAATAGGTATATCATGAAAGTATTGTGATGTTTTTCTCATAGGCCCTAATATATACATTGTATTTTTTATTAAGTCCAAGGAAATACCTTTCGATTTTTAGTCAGAGAGTGTGAGGAAAATATTTTTTTGAAATACATTTTATATAATTCCTTTAAACCCATAACCAGAATCTCTTCCTAGGGATTTGTATTATTGATCAATTTACACCATTGATCAGCTTCTCCCACTATATAATAAATATCTAGAAGAACCTTCTCTTGTTTATAAAATTTAAGGATGGAGAATATCTTCTCAATGGAGTTGATCCATTTTTTAGTGATTAAGGGATCATAAGGTCCACTAAAAGTTGACGTTCATTGTCAAATAAAGGTATCAATTCAAGCTTGTTCATTATTAGGGGAATTTGGGTACTCCCCTTAATAAAGGTTTCTATTCAGAGCCTAATTCATCTAAGATAGTATCTTTATAATATTTGTTATTCTAGATCCCATCTAGTTGGGCATCCCATTTGGGCAGTCATCACATTGACCTTGAAATTGGTTGTCTACTTGATTGCTCATATTTTAGACATCGGCTAGAATAAAGGAAAAATTATAGATGATTATTTTTAAACTATTAAAAACATAAATGGGAATTAAATTACTTTAAAAGGGATAACATTAAATGACATTTATTTCTTAACTTTTGAATTTCTAGGCTTCGATATATGTTATCAATGATTTATTTACTAACATGTATTCTTATGGGAATTTTTTTATTCCATTAATAATTGTTTATAATGATCCTGTGAATTTACCAAAACATATCCCCTAAGAGCGTCAAACTATGTGTGTGGCAATGACCATTTTCGTGCATCAATTTCCGATCATGTCTCGCTCAACATAGTGTTTTTGGGTTTTACCCATATGTAAATATGTTACAGAGCCACATACACTTAGACTATCTAGAGTGGGATTTATTTTCATGATAAACCACTTAATATATACTTTACCAAAAATTAGTGATGTTTTCTTATACTTAGTTTTATCCCTAATGTTTTCACTAGAGTTTTCTAACCCTAAACCCCAAAAAATAACTAAACATCCCTTTGAAACCAACTATGACTACCCTATTCTTTTTATACATCAATTCATGATTTATTATATAAGAGTAAACATAATAAAACTCAGAAGATAGATAATTATAGTGTATTTTGGAGTTTGGTACATTAAATAACAACCTAAAATTAGTAATACATTATCTTTATTGAAAACATACTTACCAAGATCATAATATTTCTTCCTACATAAAGCTACATGGGATAAACTGGGGACATACAAAAGAATGGGGTGAGATATAAATTCTAGTAAGTGAATAAACAAAAAATAAAATGAATAAAGTAATACATTTTTGAAAATTAGAATATAAATGATTCATAAAGGGGTGATAGTCATAAACATGAACACTGAGGCATGATATAACATGATAGTCATAAAGGAAACATGTGAAATGTGGAAGAAACTTAAAACACTACATCATGGTCAAATATAAAATCCAAGAAATCATGATTTAAAAATTATCATGGTAGATTAGGTTTAATCATATATCCCTTGCATGATGTCTCATGAGACTAAAACATTACCCAATTCATTGGAGTACTATATAATTCTAAGCACAGCCGTCACTTTCATTTAATTTTGATGCTTATGTGTCCACATAGATCATACAAAATGGATTCATTCATAATAATATTTTTTCCCAGGATTACAAAGTGTGTGATAATTACACGTAATCCCCAAATTAGGAAGTATAATTTCATAAAGGGTAATGCCCTTGATATGAAATGAGTATGGTTATTCACTGCATAATTGTTTAGTATAGGAAATCATGGTGAAATTTTGGTATCATAACGGGGAAATATAAATGTTCATGGAAGGGATTTATGTGGGTGAAATGGGTATCAAATAATTTATAAATAAAATGGATAGTAAGGGGAATATGGAAGAACATATCCAAAAATTAGGAAATGAATATAAAAAAATAATATAAAGAATATAGTTGAACAAATAGGAGAAGAAGGTGATCCCTTTCCTTAATAGGGTGATTCCAAATGCTTGGTAGGATTTTATTGAGAACTTGGGGGAACCTTCAAAGGAATATAGATTGGGTATCGAAGATGAAATACATTACCCAAGGTTTTTGAGTGAAGATAAATGAGATCTTGTTGAGGTTTATATAGGAAATGAGTGGGTAATTCTTTATTATTTCTCAAACTTAGGTTTTGGAATCTATATAATAAAATAACCAAAACCAAAATTATTCCTATGGTTTTTTTCATGTTTTATTTCATATGGGAGTTTATTTCATTATTTTTTATAGACAAGGGCCGAAAATAATAAAATAATACACTTTATGATGTAGAAGAAATACATGTTCTTAAAGAAATGATTTTAAAACCTTAAAATTAATTATAGGTTTCAGAGGATTCATAAAGGATTTAAAAATATAATAAAATAAACTTAAAATAACATTATTTTAATTGGAAAACATTGATTTTTTCTTTGATACCATTTATATTATTTATTTCATCATATTTTGGTCATTAGGATGTCATAATACACACCATATATTTATACTGTATTTAATTTTTACTCGAAAATTCAATTATCTCAAAAAATTATGAAAGATTGACCATTGGATAGTTTTAACATAATGATTCAAAAAATAGTATTTATTTTATGTAAATAATTTTCCTAATATCTTAAAATTCACTTTTAAAATAAGAATCAATATTTATTGGGAAATGCTCAATTTTTTGACAATAATTGTTTTCAAACCTTTATAAAATTTACATTTAACTTCATAAGAATTAAATGATAATTTATATTTAATAAAAATAATAATATTTCAATAAAATATTATTTATTTCAAAAAAATCATAAAATTAAATTCCTTAATTTAATTTGAATATTACCCAAAAATAATTTTTTTTGTAGTATCAAAATCAAAAGAATTTATAATGTAATAATAGTAAGAAGTAAATATAAATATTATTCTATAGAAAATAAAATATAATTATTAATATAATTATGGTATTAATACATATTCTTTTAATACACCAGAAAACTCCATAAGGGTATGGTGTGCAATGGTATGATTTTCGTGGGGTGGTTTGACATAAATGGTTTGAGTTGTGATCTTGATGATCTTGAACTTCTCACGTAAATTGTATCTCTCATGCTTAAGTTGTTGGATCTAATCTTAGGATTGGTCAAAGGAAAATCCTAGTTATTATATCTCCCTTTTATGATATGATAAATGGGATTTATATGGTACAATCTTACTAGTTGAGACCATCACTTCCTTTGTCTATGTGAATTAGGCTTATTAAATCCCTATATTTATACTTATCATATGATTAATTATCAATGACTATATTATCAATGGTAATGATTCTTAATTTTCATTTAAGTATGATAGGATATAAATAAATAGAATAAGTGAATGTCTTTTCATTATTTATAACATATTGTAATGAATTTAATTAAATTAAAAGAAGAATTTTATTTATAAAAGTTTGGGTCATTACAGGTGTATCATCTTGTCACAAACCCTGAAATATATTATTTCATGCCTAACCACAAATACTATTGATGTAGGACATTGTTAATTTTATTCAAGCAAAAATGAACCACCCATTTTGAGGCATGAAACTTGTGCATCTGATCCTCTAACATACTCATAGGCACAAAAAAACAGCCCTAGACATATATAAGGTCATCCTTATCTATAGTCCAATCAGAAGGTGACTCCCCACATTCAAGTATTTCTACCAAGTAAAAACACTCTAGATCCTCATACTACCTTTCTGTAATCCAGTTTAGAAGTTTGGATTCCATTGATTACGATACAAGGGTCACATGTTTTTGGGGCCCTCGAACCACAACATGCATCTCATCCAGCAAAGTCGTCATCTTCCACTCAGAACTACACTCCTGAACTATCAAAGTCTAAGTTTTTTTGCTAAAAATGTCAGAAAAAATGTTTCATTTCCTAGGTTTATATTCCATATAAAAATAAAAATAATTCATATAATCGACCCATATCTAGTATCAGATAATCAAATATCACTATTAAAATATACGACTTTTTTTTATCAGTATACATAGTAAACTTTTTTCCCAACTGATAATACTTCCAACAATCTAATGAATAAACCAATATAGCTAATTCAATATCATGTTTAGGGTAATTATATTCTTGCGGCCTCAACTTTCTTGACCCATACACCACAAATCAATCCCCCTACATCAACACTGCTCCAAGTCCAACCCAAGATGAATCAAAGAACATTTCTTACTCCTCAAAAAACATAGTTCGGATCAATATTGGTGAGGTATTAAGATGCTTCTTCAAATCATAGAAAGAATTATCACATACTCTACACCATTCAAACTTGATCCATTTCTTGTTCAAGCCTAAAATTAGTGATTCCCAGAGGTAAAATTCCTAGATGTACCTCCAATAATATCTAGATAGACCCCAAAATCTACAGATATCAACAAAATTCTTATACTTCTCCCAAGAAACAAATGATTTCACATTTTAGGAGTCCACTAAAACACATTCCTTTTAGAATATGTAACACATGAAATGTAGTTGGTCAATCCACAATTTACATTTAGATATCTTGGCATATAAAATATTATCTCTCAGTGTACTCATAAAAATTTCATGATGTTGGGAATGATCATCATGATTATTAGAGTACACCAAAATAGAATCCACAAAAACAACCAAAAATGGTGATGTTATGGGTGGAAGATTTGATTCATCAAGTCCATAAACATAGAAGGACCATTATTTAGCTCAAGTGGAATCAAGAAGAACTCATTATGTCCATACCTTTTTCTGAAAGCATCCCAAGGTATATTAGAAGGTCGAAATCTCAACCAATGATACCCATATCTCATGTCAATCTTGGTGAACACACAAGATCCTATAAACTAGTCAAATAAATCATAAATACATTGAAAAGGATATTGTTTATTCATTATCATCTGGTTCAATATCTACTAATCAGCACATATGCACAATTTCATATCATACTTCTTAGAAAAAAATTGGGGAACACCAAGGTGTTTTAATATGATAGATAAATACCTTATCCATCAAATCTTCCATGTGATTCTTGATCCCTTTAATCTCTATTCATTTCATTCTGTAAGGCGAAATGAAAACTGGTTTGACTCTAGGAATGAGTTAAATTATAAAATCAACATCCCTCTCAAGTATAATCCTTGACAAGTCCTTAGTAATGAAATTTGTGAACCAATCCACTATGGGGGAAAGGCATAATGTTTCACACCCACATCATCCATTAAAAGACATTCAATCTTGGTGGTAATCTCCCCCTATTTCTAGTGTACTAGCATGCACGACCTTCTTAGATATCCCATTCTCCATGATAAACATAAATATTACCCTCATAAAACGTAATGGTTACTCACTTGTGGTAACAATCTATATGGGATTGGTACACTACCAACTAGTCCATACCAAAAATAATTTTCAAAACCTAACATGTCAAGTATTTATAAATACCAACAAAAATAATGTTACCTAACCTTGAGAGAATACCCCCAACATAAACAGTTGTTTCTCAACTATACACCCGCTGGGGTATCAATTTTTCTAACCCCACTCAAAAACCCCACTTCTAAACTCAAACCATTCAAATAAGAAACTATAAATAACAGAAGATAAAAGAATAGTACCTATGACTATCAATGACCCAACCTCATTACCCACAAGTGTAGGATAAAGTGTGTGAAAATTACATTCCCCTCCCCCATGTGTTTTAGTTTGATTATGCTGAGTTTCACCACTCTAATGATATGGGTTCTCTTTACAAGAAGTAAAATGTCTACTAAATCAACCACCATGGCTAGTAGAACTCAAATTTCAAAACTAAAATGGGGAAAATCTCCCTCCTTGTGTTATGTATCTACATGACTCCTCAGTCACTATGAAAACATCGAGGGTTTCTACAATACCTCAGAATGTGACCCTTCATTCCTCAAGATCAGAACACTACTGGTGGTCATGGACACTAGCTATGAATGTGTCCCGACCTACCATGCTAGTGGAAGTATATCCAGTTAATACTCTAAGTAATTGATCCATATCCTTTTCCACTCTAGTAATTATTTCCTTGGTTGAAATTATCAAAAGAGACGATTCCTACTTTTAGAAGATGCACCTCCATATCATCTTACAAAAACCACCTACATTCCATTAGAATCCTCTTTTATATTCCCTTCGAAATGATAGCCTCATTCACCACCTCAGAAAACTTCTTCAGACTAAATATTTTAACCTGGGATTTATCTCACATTTAATCCCATATTGAAATTTTTTTGATGCAGTAGCCTAATCTCTTTCCAGTGATGGAAAAAAAGTGTTTCAAATTAGTAAAGAGACCAACATAGTTCATTATGGACATACTCCCATGGGTCAAACACATAAACTTAGATACAATATTCTTCCTAGGAATCTTAGGACAATGTGATCCAGGAACTTCTCCTAAAATTTCTTCTATACCAAATTATCCAACTATCCATCCCAAGTCTAGATATCCCACCAATTCTTCACTTGAACTCAAAACATATAAGCAACCCATTTGACTATATTCTACGAGGGATTCTCAAGATGATCAAGTATCATATTGATAGATTCAATCTAGTACTCAGATACCTCAACTCTACCCTATCTATGAATTTCATAGGGTTCTAAAAGTGGAAATCCCGTTTCAAGTCAGATAGGTTCCACACAACCCTTTCTAGGTATCATTCCATAAACTTTATAAAGACAGTAAAGTTCTCATGGAACTTCTCTCTAGATTCCTCACCTGAAATTATTGGGTCCTTGGGTTCCACTACTGGAGGCACATTTTTATCCATGTCCTCATGTCTTCCTATCAACAAGAATTTTCATGGAGGCATATCTCAATAATGCCAAATTCACATCATAGGACACATAACACGTCATTAAAATAATTACATAAGAAGTATTCACATAAATTAATAACAATTCATCCCCCTTACCCAGCTACACAGTCAAAACCAAGGAACTGTCACTATGCTCAACCATTCCACACTTGGTTCATGGTTAAAATAGAGTAAAAAAACTCATATTTCAAGGATTCTCATCATACACCCATTATATCTAATTAATTTAACATATTTTGAATCATTTTACCCATTTAAATGTATCATTAGGAACCTTTTTCATTTTAATTACACAAAGAAATTAAATTTCTTTCATTTAAATAGCCCACCCAAATATTACTTTTCTATGTGTGTCTAAGATGATGTATTTCACATAATAATCCTAAATTATGATAATGATACATGTATACTCAACTCTCATTCCATACCAAGAAATAAAAAAAATCTCATAAAACTTTTATAAAATCACACAACAAGTTAATCACCCTAGGTGAAATAACATACAATTATAATAGAAAGAATCAATAACAATAATACTACCATTTTTACTTGTGTTTCTTTTACATTGGTTAGATAATTCTATGCATGTGCTCATGACTAGGGCCCAACTCATCCTAGTGTCTAGTATTCCTTTCCAAAATAGTAATACAAATGAAAATAAAAGAAAATCACCATTAATAACACATTTTAATATCCTAACCTTTGTGCCACATATCAATTCCCTAATACATTTGGTCACATGACCTCAGGCACACCTCCCCTATACTAGAGGCTACCAACTAGTAGCATGGGTCTAATAGATATATCATGGGGAGATTGTTCCACCTTTTATCAAATAGTACAATAGCATAAATAAATAAACAATAGCCAACTGATAATAAACAATAAACATAATGATTCCATAACCAATATAGACCAGTATCACATGATAAAACAAAACATGGATAAATGGTCGTAAATTAAAATAGTAGATATTTCATTCCAAATAAGATTCAAGTTTCAAATGAAAACCAAAACTAAAGGCACACTAAAAAACTCCCCATGCGGTTCATGAAATCATGTATGGTTTTTTCATACATGCTCCATCCCAACATAGACATATAATATAGTTATTTTTCCTTTATCCAATCCTACAAACATGAATTCTATTAAATTATTGATTTGTTAGATTGAGTAGGGTGTGAGTAAAACTAAGTATCCCATCATCAACAACATCTAAAATAATATCCATTCTATAATAGTTTATGTAGTTGTATAAATAATAAAGTGAAATAATAAAGTAAACAATTTTCATATTAAATAATTTTTATTCAACCACATAAATTTCGGGTTCATTATGATACCCAAACCATCAATATCAACTTCGACCCATGCTAGATTATAAAGCATCTCCAAATGTATATCACATTTCACTGAATAATTTTTTTAATTAATAAACTCATTTAAATTTTATCTTTCATAGAATATGGGCCTAGAGAATAATTTTGGCACCCCTTGGGTATTTGGAGTAGTAGTCCCTATCCCACAACTTAGTGATCACATGTATACATAAATATATTAGGGTCCTGGAGGAAATGTCTAAAACCTCATGGGTATTTGGTGAGACAATTCAGAACCCATAATTGAGTTATATATATCACATCACACGGTTCTATATTTCCTACAATTTATCATCAATTATCATAATTCATTACTCACCCATTCCAAAATATCATTTATTAAGAAAGAATAAATTACAAATCATTAATTTAAACCTAACGGCACACCCCGAGGGTGACTACAAGTTTCAAAATTCCATTGATCAACTAAATTTTATCAACACATTTTTCATTAATTACATAATCATAATTACAACCAATTTCATTATCATAACATTTTCCAATTTCATAAACACATGTTAAATCAATTGATCAATTCAATTTAGGTTGCAATTTAACAACATGAAAATTGAAATTTCATATTTATATACTCAAAATCAAAATCAAGACTATGGTAATTTACATTTATACCACCTACCATAAGGTCTTTAAGGTACTTTAACCAAACAAAAATCCACAAAATTTAAGTTGAATGATAGAAATCACAATGGAGGGGAAGATCTAAGACATAAAACCTAATATTGAGATTGATAGAAACATTACCATAAAAACCTATATATAAACCCATCACCAATGGATGAAAAAAAATACTCTTTACTGTAAAAAATAGATGAGATAGGGATTAATCCAAAAAGGGAAGAAATCACTTGCCAGCATGGAGCTTATCCTTCAAAAGGATCTTCTTTTTTCTAAGAAATGAGATCTATGAGTCTTGGGATCCTCCCAGGAGCCTCTAAAATCTAATGAATTCTTGTTAGTCGAAAATAGGGTGTTTAGAGATAATAACTGCGGGATTGTAGAGTTTAAAATAAAAAATAGGGTAATTAAAAACCCACATGCATGGTTTCCTGGGCTGGGGCACATGGTTATCCAAATTGTTTTCCTTAACCGCGTTCCTCTTCTTAGAACATGCATAGTCTCTCTTAAGTGGTGCAATGTTGGAGAAATCATGATCCAATCTTCCATATTTCCTATAATTTAGGGTTTATTGATTGGGAGGGAGGCCACAAGGTTTGGCTAAACTATTTTCTAAATGTGTGCCACCTCCTTTCATACCAAAATAGGGTGCATGTTTTCCTAGTCCAAACCGCACAGTTTTCCCTAACCAATGGCCAACAGTTCATAGAACCTTTGGATTCCAAAATTCCCCAATTTCTCCCAAAACAACCCCATTTAAAACCCCAACCAAGGTACAATCAAAAAAAGGTAAAATAGTTCCAAAAAACAAGTACGTGGCATCTTCATAAAGTTTTGAATCTTACATTTTGGAATTTTTAATATTTTAATAAAATATCATTTATTAATAAATAATATTAATGTCAATTTTAACATTATTCGTTTAATGTGAATTTAAAAAATATCCATAAAATTATGGAATTTTAATATATTATGTTCACCACTGTATAACATGATATATTGATCTAAAAAATTAATTGAACAAAATAATTAATTAAATTATTTTACATTTAATATTTTTAGTATCATTTATTTTATTTTTCTATTAATTAAATAATTAATTTAATGTGTTTCTTAAGAATTTAAAGTGATTATATGATTATAAAAAAATTTAAAATAAACTAACCTCATTAAATTAATTTCATTATTCTCAAAATTACCATCCATATTCATTCACATATTTATTTTTTCTTTATGTGAACAAATAATTGAATTTTAAAAGCAAGAGGGTGAAATTTTTCCTTTTTTTTACTTAAATTATTATATAGGTCACTTTCATGAAACATTGTCCCAAAAAAATCATAAATATAGAGACTAAGGTGATAATGGTATAAATATTGACATCCAATATAAATTATATAAGTGTTTATTTTATTTTAATTCTTATCTTTTTTTAGTTTAACCACAAAATAATCTTGTTTTAACATTAACCATGGTAATTAATTTTTACTATTTTTGGTATTAATTAACACCAAAAATTAAGTTAACCTTAAAAAATAATATTTATTACTATGATTACAAATATAGTATCTATTTTTTCCAAATTTAATTCATAGATATGGGGGAATTCAATCTAAAATTAAACCCATATACGGGTAGGAAAAAAGGGTTTTTCAAAAAAAACATTCAAATATTTATAATGTTTTTCTATCATAATTCAATATGAAATTGATTTTAGTGCCTAAATTAGTTATATTATAATATAATTGAACTAAATTTACATTAACACTAATTTAAAATATTATTTAACTTTTTAAATAATTTAAACTAAAAGGTTGTTTTTAATAAAAATTATTTTTTACTACTCATAAAAAAATTGATATTTTCATAAAATTATGAATAATTTTCCCAAAGATAATTTTGATAGGTAGATTTAAAAAATGAACGTTTTTTCTAATTAATTTTATAAAATATTTAAAAATTAATTTTAAATTATGTGCACAAATAATGACTAAATAACCTTTTTTTTTAAATACCGTTTTTCAAAAAATATTTTTTTCTCTCTTAAATAGTTATTATGTTATTTATAATCAATAAATTACCATTCAATTTATTTTAAACATTTGTAAATTAAATAATTTAAAATTTTTATCTTGTCCTATTCATACCCAAAAACTTAATGGCTGGGTTATGATAATATTTTAATAGATTATCCTATTTCATTTAAACTCGGGCTTGCGTTCATCATAAGATATTGAAGAGATTGATTGTAATGACCCGACCCACCAGGTTCTTCATGTACTATGGAAGTTTATGCCACCATAACCCAAATCCCACCTCCAAAAGGATTGGGATTTGTGATAATCACCAAGAATTCATAACTATAATGGGATACCTTTTCTTAATGAACTTGTACACACACACCCAACTGTCTCCATAAAATAGTGAAGAGGAATATAAAAGTAAATATTATAATATATATAGATAAAACATTAATGTATTAACTCTAGGGGAAAACCGAGTATAATGGAATAAAACCATAGTGTAAAAGGGAAAAATACATGCCCAACCAGAAATAAAGTACCAACCTTGACAAAAAAATATAAATAATGAGAGAATTGGAAAGACGTACTCTAGATCTCCAAGACTGACCACCATATGTAGTAAATGCCCCCAGGTATCACTAATATCCACCATAATCACCTCTATGCTTTCCTTTATCTTCATAAGACATTAAAGATGTAGGAAAATCTATTATAGGGGTGAGTATATACATACCTTGTAGGATTCCCAAAATTGAAAGGGATTGATAGAGATTTAAAATAATAGTTATCTTAACCCAAAGTTGAAGGAAAGTGAAAACCCCATAAAATAAACATATATATACTCCTAAATAAACCAAAAGGAGAGATAAATTGGATATCTATATCACAACCCATATAATGTCAATGAGTAGGCCAACATCTCTATAATCTTATCACCGATTCCAAGAATCAAACACAAATTCACCAGGGTTGGTGTGGAGGGATCACACCTCAAAAATGCACTCCACAACTAAGGGTCCACACATCTATCCTGGAGGACCTACAAGTCACCTGATATATAAGAATAGGGAGTACCACTACATATGTATATAACTTATTCCTTGTAGTAAGGTAAGTAATGACCCTATAAATATAAATAAATTGGTAAACCACTCCCTGGTGTGATGGGGGAGTATTAACACTGATATATCTCATCTAGCCCGAGGAACCCATGATCTAATGTGAAAGGGGATTATTGACCATATAATTTCTCTAATAGCTTGGAAAACTCATTTACTAGTGCAATAGGGATTACTGACCCCATCATCTCTCAGATAGAGTGGAGAACCCATGCCCTGGTGTAACATGGGAGTATTGATCCCATCATCTTTCTAATGATACCACCTGATCACTTCCATCATTAAGTGCTTCCTTAATAAGTTTCAGTCTCATTAAATCTCACATAATATCTCAAAAATTCATTATAAAGGACACCATAATATTTTATGTGAAACAACACTAAGGATGGGATACTTCATTACCAAAATATGAGTCCAAAGAAAAGAGATTCAAGAAGTAGAATATTCATAAAAGATTACATGGTGTGTTTGGGGTCAGCACAGTGTGTGGACCCACTCCATTGGATAGAAATGTTCTCCATGGACATGGCTTGGTAATACATGTATCTATACATGATGTGTCCTCTAGGATATATAGTGTGTATGGGCACCTATGGTACTGGTTGTGCAACTCAACCCATGTTCATGCATTTCTAATTGTTCCAATGTACTAAGGTTCATGGTGATTCTGTCAATACAGACCCATAGGAATGTATAGCTATCAAACAACTTTTTCACCTGTGTAAGGTAAAATTGAATTTAGGCCTAACTACACGTTTTTTTCATAATTAACCTTTCCTAAAACCATACTTTTGTAGCCAGGGGATATACATTTTGTGTTCTTTTAGGATACATGTTGTGTTGTCAGGATTTTTTTTTTGAAACTAAAGTAGGTTTCCCACATCTTCCATATTTGATCCCAATACTACAAATCAATCCATTAGACCACCTGAGATCAGGGTAACATACCATCATCCATCGATTCCAGGCCTCAATTGGCCAGAAATTGGATTTTGGTGTGCCCCTCGAAGACTGTGTCACCTCCCATCACACGTAGCACCTCACATTTCCACTCATCGCCTCTCCTACTCCGAGATACATGAATAAAAACTTGTAATACATCCATCTCTATCAATAAATTATTTATCTAGTCATTATTCACACATCCACCATGAATTTGGGGGGTATAATCCTACTCAGACCCACTCAGCAATATCGTATTATGGTCATATAGTCCAATAGTAAAGAATATAAAGAACATGTGGGGAAAAGGAATGGGAACAAATGTGTAAAAATAATTGTCCAAGAATTATTGTCCAACGATCATATATCGAGGATATATAGGGTGAGAACATGAATAAAAATACATAAATTGAGTAAAACAAATTAATTCATCAATGGGTTCATGCGAAGGTCATGAAATCACCAAAAAGAAATAATGAAGATCAAATATATGCATTAAAATTTTAATGAAGAGGGGGAAACAAAAAATGATTTTTTATTCATCAAAATATGATCATTTTTTTTTGAAGAACAAATTTTCCAGTTAATATAAAACCCTTTGGGTCTTCTTCCTCTTAACCCACCTCGATCCAATCAACTGTCATACTATGTTTTTGATCCTCCAATAAAGAATTCCAGAGCTCCTCTCAATTATGTCAGGGTTTATGTAGATAAAAATAGATAATTTTTATAATAAGGTATATAAATATTATTTTATGTCATGGGTGTTTAAAATAAAATAAAAACATTTAATTATTTATTTTAATTAAACACACTTCTAACGACTGCCTCAACTGGGAATCTGGTGCTGACCAACCATAGGTTGTTCCTATGGTAAACTCCGTATTCTAGGCTCAAAGGTGCTCTTGGATTTTTATTTGATAATCAATTTAATAAATATTACATTAATCCCAAAAAAACATCATTTTTGTGATATTATTATATTTAATATTTCTATAATATCAATTTTGGGATCATGGGGCCTCAGAATCTCACACCACCTTAGCTCCTTGCTCTAAAAATATTATTTTATATATTTCAATGTCTTACAAGGAAAAAACACAGTCACTACACTATTCACCCATTCCTTGATTCTCATCATCAAAAAGCATAAGATCAACAAAAACGTAGAGATACTAATCCCGCATTTGGATATCCCGCTCCTAGGAACTACCCTACATGATCCCATGCTGCCATAGCACACAAACCAAAGGAATTGTCTAATCTTGTGATATCTTCTCAAGTTGATCCTTGATCATCATTGGGTACTATGTGAAGGTGGATCGATCCTTGATGTACATCACACCCTAGTCAATAACATGTGTAGGATCATGTATATATCTCTTCAACTATGACACATAGAAGACTTCATGTGCCCTCTCTAACTATGGAGGAAAGGATACAAATTTATTAACCTCACTAACCCTTCATAGGATCTTAAATGGCCCAATGAATCTCTAATATAGCTTTCCTCCCCAACCAAACCTCCAAAATTCTCATTATTGGGGGACTCTTAAGAAAACATGGTCTCTCTACTCAAACTCGAAGGGCTTAAAGTGTTAATTTATGTAAGATTTATACTATATTTAGGCTGCCTTCATATACTCATGGATAAATTGAAGTTTATCCATTATCTCGTACACCATCATTATACTAACTAGAGATCTCTATAAATCTTCCCTAACCAAAATGTACAACAAAATGAGAAGTTTGAAACTCCATCCTCTCCTCCTCGCACATCATGACTAAAACCACCACCCATCCGTGGAAAAGGATAATGTAACACCCCAAGGATTTACAAATAAATTTAATGTTGAATGAATGAAACAATAAGTCTCTAAAAACAACACTTTTTTATAACCGATCCAATAAACATAATTTTTCTGCTTCTAGGATTTGAATTTCGAAAATTTGACATACACGGTTGCGGTCAGGGTGTTTTTTGGAGTCTGATAGAACAAACATAATTTTTGGTAAATAGTAACCTACCTTATTAATAGTAATCTACCTTATGAATAGTAATATACACTTATGAATAATAATTTTACCCTTATGAATAGTAATATGGCCCTTATGAAAAGTAACCTCACCCATAAAATTATAAATAAAATTTAGGCACCCTATAAATGAAGTAGAGTATTTTATAAATTATTAATTAAGTATTTATATTTTTGTGAGAGGTAAATTCTTAATTATAATTTTTAATTAATAAATTTATTCATTTTCAAAAAATGGGTTCTTAAATAAATAATTTTTTGTCCAATGATTTTAGGAAAATTTTATGAGACCATAGTTAATTTTTGAAAGAATTATAAAAGTAGTTTTAAATATAAAATTTTTATTTTTTCAAGTAAATAATGATTTTATTTAAAAATTAAATTTCACATATTTATAAAATTATTTTAATAAAATAGAGTTAATTTTTTTGATTCTACACATTGAAAAATGGTTATGATGAATTTTTGGGATTGTTCCCAAATACATCAATTTTAGGTGAATAGTAAAATATGATAATTTACGATAAATACTAAATACATGATTTATTGAGTAATAGGTTATGTAAATATGATGTAAGACCACTTGGTTCAAAATCACATGCACATATTACTATTTTTTTACAATAATCAATACTATTGATGGTATTGAGAAAATTAATAAAATAATTATTAAGATATTCACAAATTACTCCTCTCCTCCAATATAAACCCCCCATCAATCCCTCTTATCTTTGCTCCTCTAATGCCTTGTTCCTTATCTAAATTCTTCCCAAATATCCTCAAAATATCCTTTTCCACGTTCATAGGCCCTTTGTCTCATAAAAATACTAAATCTTCTCCCCTAAAGTGTCTCTCAAGGAAGATTAATTCAAGAGGTAAATTCCTCTTTTCAATTCTTTTACTTCCTTTTCAAGTTCCTTTGTTTTATTTTCAATCCTCACCCCTTTTCATAAAAATATTATGATAACTTCTGTACCTTAAATTTATTTTAATTTTTTTATTATGATGTAATAATTTATAATAATCTCTCTTTTACCCTTCTTTTATGCTAGTAGTAAAGAACACAATCCGAGATGTGTTAATTTACCACATTCAAGTATGATGGGTTTTCAATTTATATTAATGTCTTAAATTATGTCCAGGAAGCCATTATTATGGTTGAACTATACTATAATATATTTATTATGTCTCTTCTATGTTTCTAAAATCTTTTTGTACTCATGTTTTTTGATTTATAAAGAAAAATGAGTTCATTGTGTTCAAAAACCGCTAATTAACCCAAATGGTTATCATTAAATAATTTATATAATGATTCATCATCACTCAAAGAAACAAAATAAATTTTACAACCATTTAACCTTATATATGTTCACTAATAACATATAACTTCAATTATTGACAACCATCTTCATTTCACATGATTCTTCATTCGTGTATATAAGTATACCGATCAGGAAACAAACATACCCGAACAATGAAATTGAACCTCTTAACCCATCAAAAAGGTCATGAATGAACATAATAATGTTATAATAAATCAATTAAATAGGAGGTTATGTAATTATTAATTAATGAACCAAAATTTTATTATTCAGGTCATTAATATCATGTGGAGAACACCTTCGGACTTAAGGTAGGGGTTTCTTCATCTTACTTTCATTTCTGTGAGATATTCTATATTCACTACTATTACTTGTGTATGGTGTATATATAATGACCATTTATGTATAATATAAAGAATATATTTATTTTCATGATATTAAATGTATAATTTTATGATTATTAATTTTGGGGAAAACAATTCAATTGGTTATAAAGTTGTCAGTATTTTCTACCAGAACCACTATTTTCATTCGGATTACTCTTATTCTCTACTCACCTTAATGAAATTATTATTTATTATTATGAAATACTCATAAATTATGTTTGAATTTTCTATATAATTATGCTAATAAATATCCATATTTCTTTTATTGTTAGTTACATGTTTTGAAATGATCGTTCAATATTTCATCCCGATAAAAAAACCTTATTCTAGCGATCTTCTTGAATTATTACCCATTTTCAAGTACACTCTAGAATGTGTTTTAATCCACCATTATTTTTATAAAATCACACATTTTATAATAAAAAATTATCTTGGCTCATTTCTTGTTTTAATAAAACAAACATGTATTTCCACTTTCAATTTCTCTTTAATATTTACCTAAAAATGATCTAAAATGTTTCATTTCAAAACATCCTTAAGAACTTTTTTTACATGATTTCACATAAGAGGGACATAATTTTTTCTTCAAATATAATTTAAATTTTATTGCTTTTTATTTTCTGGTATATACATGTTTACAATCATGTTGTATGGAAAATACAAATGATTTTCCAAAATAACTCTTCTTTCAAAAGTAAAAAAGGATTTATCTCATCTCGCATTAACTTTTATAAAGCATATTCCTTGTTCACCACTTATTCCATACATGTTTTTTATGTACTTACCTTTGTTATATCATATCAAGAGTCTCATTATTCTCATGATGTTATAAGGGATTGTGATTTGAATGTTTCAAAGTGGTATGAGACACTTTCGAATGTTTAATTATCATTTCCTTAAAAAAATTCAATGGTCTCATTTAAAGGCATCTTCATCTAAACAACATCCCTTGTTGAATATTTTACTTTATTATGCTTTATCTCTTATTATATAATCTAAAATATGTTTTTTAAGGGTTTTTGATTTGTTTGAACATGGATATTCTATCTTGATATCATTCTCCATATTACTTTGAATGGTTAGTGTTTATGTTAAATGATTGGGGAAGTTATTTATATTTCATATGTTAGTTTCAATATAAACGTATATGTTTATTATCTTTAAACCTTTCATATGATTAATTCATTGGACTTAGTAAGGGAAGGTTGGGGCCTAATATATCCCCTATATGCATCAATAGGTATCTTGAGACAAATTAATATAGACATATCTGAGGCCTCGCCCATTTTTGGATATGGTTTTGGTCAATGCCTTAATAATTTTTAGATTTCTTGGCTGAGGCCTTGAAGGTATGTTTTTGAATGTATGGCAAATGAATTTTTTTCATTATTAATATTTTGATTGAAAGTGCATGTTGTTATTTGACTAGTAGAATACCCATGATTATGTTTTATTATTCCATTATGTATTCATCTCTTATTCCTGACATATTATGTACATGTTTTTTAGAGGCATATGTTTATAGTTATTCACCATGCCTAATGTTTATGTTTTTGATATCTTCTACTCTAATGATTTCCTTTACTGAGTGTTTGAGCTCACCCCTTTCTTATTTTTTATTTTTCCCAGGATTTGAATAAGTATATTATGAATGAACTGTAAGGATAACCTAGCATATATGAATGTTTTCAAAGTAATTTCTATGTTGTATTTATTTTCACGTTGTAGTGTTGAACTTATGTATGTATCTTGTTTCAAAATCTACTAAACTACTCGGTCCTTCGGGATACGACTTCCTTGTAATCATGATAATGTAATGAAAAAATTCACCGACTCCAAGCTTCTAGGGTTGGGGTTTTATATTTGGTATTAGAGGAAGTTTAGTATAAAACATGGAAACTAGATTTAGAAAATGTAGATTAGGGAATAAAACCCTAATATAGACTTGACTACACACATAATAGAACATCCTAAAATTTTGGAAAGGAATAGATTATTTTGATAATCTTAGAAAATAAATCATTGTCTGGGTACTACAAGTGGACATGGTTCTGGTATGGATGTACCTATGAGTAACAACTCCAACAATGTGTTTCATTATTGACGTGGCGTAATGTGGTACATGAAAACGGGCCTTATTGCACACCTGGTTTGACACTCTTGTGGGATATGCTTATGATAATTCACATTTTCATTACAAGCCATTATGAAGGATTTATAAAGTATCCAAAGTATATGGTTATAGGATTTCGGATGCATAAATTTTTTTATGTACTATACCATGTTTACGGTATATATATAGTTCATAATTTTATGATCAAATTTAGTATATGGAATTTATTAGAAATGGAACCTTGCTGAAGGCATAAGAACTTCACCCATTAATGTGATTTAAAGAGTAAGCAATAGCATATATATTATGGTCTTAAGGCATAATTTCAAATTAAGATACTCTCCAATGTATCCTCATAATATGAGGAGTTAATATCTTGTGTTAATAGGGTATGTAAAGAAATCTTCGATTTCTCTGGATTTGAAGGGATGTAAGAAAATAAAAGGGTGGAAGGGGAAATAATGGATAAAGGTATGAATGAAATGGTTAGTTTACCAACATGTGGTACTTGTGGAAGGAAAGACCCTACAGGCTTCTTAAAAGAAAAAAGTGTTTGTTACATGTGTGGAGAAAATGACCACAATGTTTCTGATTTCAAGGGTTAGAAAATGGATTTCAATGTACAGTGCTTCAACTGCAAGGAAATGGAAAACTATGTGAATCAATGTCCCAAGAGTCAAAGGAATATTCCTCAAATGATGTTAATAGAAAATGATAAAGTTATGATACTTATGTGGATGAAGTGGAATGAATAATATGCCTCATTAAGAATTATGTAATTTGAATATTTTTTCAGCAATATTCTAGTTTTAATAATTATGGAATATGTAAGGATTGTACTGTAGTACTATTTCATTAAGAACTTGAGTTCATTGGATGAATGGTACCAAGGATAAGTGACTCCGTAGTAAGTTAATATATTGGTAAAGTATATGGATGAGGGAAATAAAACCCTAAATATATTCCTGATGATTAAGATAATTATGAAGAAATTATTGATTTGGATAAGTAATCACTACCTCAAAACTGATTATTGACTTGTCTAAAAGTATTTAATGCTATCATTGATGTAGTTTAAAACATATATAGATATAATTAATAAATCCAAAATAATGTGTAAGGATGAGTTCATTTTTACAATAAGGTTTTATAGTAATTTGAGTTATTACCATATTTCAAGAGGATACATGATGAAGATATTCACATGTTTGGAATGTAAAAATTTATGGTTGCTTCATGTTGATTAAAGTAAAATAAGGTAGCATATGCATTTAACAGGATGGATCATGGAGTTCTAAATAAAATGATGACTGGTAAGCACCCTGTGTACATGACTCTAGCAAGGATGGATATGGTAATGATTCTGAACTGTTGGATCATGATCTTTTGGAATGATAAACCATTTAGGAAATGGTTTAATTCAATCATTTTATGATGATTTTGAGTTTAATGTCACCACATGATGCAACTTGTGCTAAGAGATGATGTATAGATAGTTAAAGGCACGAAAAATGATAAGTTTGGGTTTAGGAAATAGAAACATATATTTAGACTCTTATAGAGTGGAATAATTACTCACCTCTAGGAAAAGAATCTTAAACAAATTTTTTCCTATTACCATTTTTTTGTAACTTTAGTTTATAGTTTTTTGGTAATTATCTTTCATTTGAACATATTATTTATCACTTTCCATCAGAACATGATGGTTTGATTATTCTTCTTCAACCATGTTATCCAATTATAATGTTTAGTTTTGTAGTAACCGATGAATTTACATTTCCCTCTTATTAAGTGGATATTTTAACCATATTTATGATGTGGGATTCCCAAAAGGTAATTTTCAAGTATCAACCATTAACTTCAAAAATTCAACTTCAGAATTTCAAAGATTAATTTTTTTTAAGGAGGGTAGAATGTAACACCCCAAGTATTTACAATTAAATTTAATATTAAATTCATGAAACACTATGTGTCTAAAAAATACTTTATTATAACCGAGACAATAAACATAATTGGTTCACTTCTAGGATTTGAATTTCTAAAATCTAATATACACGGTCGTGTTTAGGGTGGCTTTTTGAGCCTCATAGAACAAACATAATTTTTGGTTAATAGTAACCTACCATTATGAATATTAACCTACCCTTATGAATAGTAATATTCCTTTGTTAATAGTAATGTTTCCCTTATGAATAGTAATATGACCCTTATGAATAGTAACATCACCCATGAAAGTATAAATAAAATTTATAAACATTTTAAATGAATTCGAATTTTTTATAAATTATTTATTAAGTATTCATATTTTTAGGAATGATAAATATTTAATTACAATTTTAAATTAATAAATTTACACATTTTCATAAAATTGGTTCCTAAATAATTTTTTTTTTCCTATGATTTTAGGAAAATTTATGAGACCATAGTTAATTTTTATAAGAATTATAAAAGAAGATTTAAATTTAAAATCTGTAATTTTCATGTAAAAATATATTTTATTTAAAAATTAAATTTCAAATATTTAGAAAATTATTTTTATAAAATAGAGTTTATTTTTGGATTCTACACGTAAAAAATGGTTGTGGTGAATTTTTGGGATTTTTCTAAAATACATCAATTTTAGGTGAATAGTAAAATATGATAATTTATTATAAATACTAAATATATGATTTACTAAATCATAGGTGATGTAAGGATGATGTAATACCACTTAGTTATAAATCACATGAATATATTGCTATTTTTTGTCACAACAATCAATACTCTTGTAGGTCTAGAGCAAAATAATAAAATAATTATTAACATATTCAAAAATTACTCTTCTCCTCCACTGTAAACCCCCCCTCAATCCCTCTTCTCTTCACTCCTCTAAAGACATGTTACTTGTATAAATTCTTCCCAAATATCCTATTATGGTCTTACCCCACTTCCAACATCCCTTTTTCTCATAAAAACCAAATCTTTCCCCTAAAGAGGCTCTCAAGGAAGATTAATTCCAGAGGTAAATTCCTCTTTTCAATTCTTTTACTTCCTTATCAAGTTCCTTTGTTTTCTTTTCTATCCTCTCCTATCCTCATCCAAATTTTATTACAACTCCATAACGGTACATTTACTTTAATTTTATTTTTATTATTGAATAATTTAATATCATCTCCCCTTTACCCTCCTTCTATACTAGTAGAAAAAAACACCATTTGAAATGTGCTAATTTACCACATTCAACGATGATGGGTTTTCAATTTCTATTACCATCTTCAATTTTCGTCACTAAGACATTATTATGGTTTAAAAAGGCTATAATATATTTATTACATCTCATCTATGGTTATGGAATCTTTTTTTACACATTTTTTTTGATTTATAAATCAAAATGGGTTTGTTGTGTTCAAAAACAGCTAATTAGCCCAAATTGTTATCATGAAATAATTTATATAATGATTAATCTTTAATACAAGTAAAAAATGATATTTAAAACCATTTAAATTTATTTTTTCACTAATAACATATAACTTCAATTCTTTACAACCATCCTCATTTTACATGATTCTCCGTTCATGTATATCAGTATACCAATCATGAAACAAACGGACTCGAACAATGAAATTGAACCTCTTAACCTATCAAAAAGGCCATGAATGAACTTAATAAGGTTATAATAAATTGATTACATAAACAGGAGGTTATGTAATTATTAATTAGTGATCATAAATATTATTATTCAAGTCATTAATATCGATTATAGAACATCTTCATACTTAAGGTAAGGGTTTCTTCATCTTACTTCCATTTTTGTGAGATATTTCATATTCAATAATATTACTTGTGTATGGTTTATATATATTGACCATTGAGTATCGTATCAGGAATATATTTATTTTCATGATATTAATTTTATAATTTTATGATTATTAATTTTTGGTAATACAATTCAATTGGTTACAAAGTTGTAAGTATTTTCTACCCGAACCTCTATTTTCATTCAGGTTTCTCTTTTTCTCAACTCACCTCAATTAAATTATTATTTATTATTATGAAATCATCATAAATTTTATTTTAATGTTCTGTATATGTGTACCAATAACAATACTTTTTTATTTTATGTTTAGTTACAATTTTTAAAAGGATTATTTAAAATTTAATCTCGATAAAAAAACCTAATTCAAGGGAACTTCTGAAATTCTTACCCGTTTCCAAGTGTACTATAGAATCTGTTTTAATCCACTATTATTTTTATAAAATAGCTCATTTTATAATTAAAATTATATAGGTTCATTTCTTGTTTTAATAATGAAAACATTCATTTCCATTTTAAAATTATCTTTAATATTTTCATTAAAATGATCTAAAATGTTTCATTTCTAAAGATTCTTAAGAACTCTTTTTACCTGATTTAACATCAATAAGACATCATTTATTCCTCAATATAATTTCATTTTTACTTACCTTTTATTTTTTTATATACATGTTTACAATCTAATTTCATGGAAAATATAAAATGATTTTCCAAAATAACTCTTCTTTCAAAAGTAAAAAAATGATTTTTCTTATCTCACATTAACTTTTACGAATTATATGCCTAGTTCACCATGTATTCCATTAATGTGGTGTTTATACTAACATTTTTATATCATATAAATATTTTACTTATTATCATTATATTATAAGTAATTATTATTTGAATTGTTCAAGGTGGTATAGGATACTATGGAATGTTTAAGGATTATTTCCTTGGGAATTTTCAATGGTCTCATTTAAAAGTATCTTCATCTAAGACAACATCCCTTGTTGTAATTCATTGAGATTTATCTCTTATGATATAATACACAATATGTTATTGAATATTTTTTGATTATTTTGAATTTGGATGTGCTATATTGATACCAGTCACCATATTACTTCAAATGGCTAGTGTTTATGTTAAATGATTGGGGAAAGTTATTTACATTTCATATGTTAGTTTCAATATAAATTTATTTTTTGATTATGTTCACCCCTTTCATATGAGTAATGCATTGGACATAAAAAGTGATTGTTGGGGCCCATTATATCTCCTAGATGTATCAATAGGTCTCATGAGACAAATATATATGTACTTTGTTGAGGCCTTTCCAATTTTTAGTTTTCGTTTTGGTCGAGGCCTTAATAATTTTTTGATTTCTTGGTCGAAGCCTTGATGATAGGTTTTAGAATGTCTGGCTTATTCATTTCCCTCATTATGAAGATAGTGATTGAAATATCATTTTGTTATTCTACTAGTATAATACTCATGATTATGTTTTATTATGGAATTATTTATTCATCTCTTATTCTTACAATATTATGTTCACATTTTTTAGAGTCGTGTGGTTTTAGTTATTCACCATGCCCAATGTTTATGTTTAAGATATCTTCTATTATAATACTTACCCTTAATGAGTGTTTTATCCCACTCCTTTCTTATGTTTCATTTTTCCTAGGATGTGAAGAAGTGTATTATAAATAAACCTCAGGGATATACTAGGAGATATGGATTTTTTAAAATGAATTTCTATATTTTATTTTCTTTCAATTTGTAATGTTGAACTTATGTATGTATCTTGTTTCCAAATATACTAAACTGCATGGTCCTTTGGGATGATAATTACTTTTAATCATTCCAATGTAATGAAATAATGTACTGACTCTGGGCTTCTGGGGTCGGGGAATTAAAGATGACGTGTTCCTATCCTTCGAAAAATCCATCTCATGAATATATTAAAGATATATGGTCAAAGAGAACCTCATAGTTGATATCTCACAAATGAAATTCCTTCACACTATAGAGAAATTAATGAGTCAACACCATTGAATGAAGATACTTTTTACCCATATCCACCACCTAGATCAGCTGCAAGGAATCCAATTGCTCATATGTATTCCCCACCAAATGAGAAATGCAATTCCTAGAAAGTGAATATGCCACTATGTTTCCAATCACATGGTTTTAGATATTATCAAATTTTTCATCCTATATAAACTTTAACCAGTACATCTATGTCTAGTTTATCTCTCTATTCATGAATATATACTTGAGACTCTGATGGTCTGAGTAAATAACAAAGTACACTCCCAGATTATAGTGCCTCTACATCTTCATAGAAAAGACTACCAGTGCCAAATCCAGGTCATGAATCAGGTAGTTCTACTTAGGGAGACTCAACTTATTCAAACTATATATGATCAATTCCATTCTATACATCAACTTGATGTTGAGGATAGCTCCATAGGCATCATAAATAAATACATATTCCACATCCTCCTCCTTTATTCTTAAAACAGGGGAACTAGTTAGCCTCGGCCAAAACTCCTAAATTGATCTATAACACTACTCAGTCCATGTAAATAGATACCCATTCTATTTTAGGGTTTTCAAAGGGTATGTAATCCTCGATAATTTCACCATGAACCACCTATATTAACCCTACAATCTAAGAAAAATCTCTAACTCTGACATGATCTTGGGTTGCTCCTATGTAAAACTGCATAAATATCATCCAAGTCCATAACTAGTCCATGATTAGAAATGACTTTCCAGAAAAATGAACCCCACTGATCCAGAATTTACACTTTTAGAGCTTACCATAAAACTGGTTCTCCGAGAGTTAGTCTAGGACTATCTTCAAGTTCTCTTCATGATCTTCCTCTGATGCAGAGTATATGAGGATGTCGTCAATGAAGAAAATCTAAATCAATCCTAGTGTGGTTGCAAGATTTGATTCATCAAATCTATAAAACAATAGGGGAATTCATCATAGTGAAAGGTACCTCTATGAACTCATAGTGTCCATATCGACATTGGAATTCCAACTTCTAAATATCAGTCATGCGAACCATCAAATAGTTCTAGCCAGACTTGATATTTATCTTTTCGAACCAACTCATTCCTTGAAAGAGATCGAATATGTCATCAATCCTCATTAATGGGTACTTTGTCGTTATCATGGCATACTTCATGGAATGATAACTAATAAAAATATGCATGCTCCCATATTCATTTTTCATGAAAATACTAAATTTTCCTTGCGGTACACACTGGGTTTGTTAAAACCATCCTCTAGAAATTCATCCAAATTCACTCTCAGCTACTAGAGATTAGTAGGATTATTTGATATGATTAAAAAGATATCATTATGGTATCAGGTTACTAGTCAATTCAGAATTACATCTCTCTCCTCAGAGGTAGTCCTTGAACAACCTCATGAAAGACATCCATAATTTCCTTCACTATTGGAGGAATCCAAGATTCCTAAATATTCTATTACACCAAGTACTAAACTAACTAACTGATGGGTGATGGGTTGTATCATTTATCATGAAATCCATACTCATTTTCCATGAGATATATATCTTCCACAAAGTAGAATCTTTCCCTATATGTCTAAAGGAATCTAAGTCATCTAAAATGAAATTCAATCTGGGATTGCATCGTGTAAAACTAATAAATACAATAGATGGTGTCATAAGTTTTCATTATGATGACTAAAAGGGTACCACATGAAACTCCCTCCACCAATAGATAACTCACACTATTGGAAAATAAGTGATGTCGAAGAATCAGTCCCTATGGGAACCTCTATCTGTAACTATAGGGATAAGATATCAAATAGAAGCTCCACCTCTCACACTAGAAATAAGGATATGAATAAATGACTCTCACCTATGTCTATTATTATTTATTTAAGATTATAATAAACATTGATTTTACTTTATATCATCCCATGTGTAACCTGGTTTTATCCCACCATGTCCTACAACTACCCATGGCCCCAAACATCATCTCCATGAGCCTGAAGTGGGACACATTTTGGTGGTGGGGGTAGGAGATCATAATTTTTTCTCCATGAAATACACATACATAGGGAACTTATATTGTCCCTTTTATAGAATATTTTCCCTTAAAGATCCATGCATGGGAGATCCCTATTCACAATGATACTACTATCATGGATGTTTACCCACAATCTACCAATACTATTAAACATGAAAGGATATGAAGTCACAAGCCAAGTGACCACACCCATCACAAGTATAATATAAAACCTCTCCAGGATGAATGGATCCTCTACATAATCCCTAATCCATATACCTATAATTATAAGTTTAATAATTCCCCATATGTTAGGATATCGATGTATGATGTCTGCTACCTACTATAGGTGACTCAGACACATGTTTTCCACCACCAAATCCAACTGTCTGGTGCCCCTATATTAGGATTCTCTTAGTCACTAGAGCCCACTCTATCACACCAACATATGTGGGAAAAAATAATGATACCACACTGTATTAAATGTTTTTTGTAGATCCTACTCAAACATTATTTTTTTTAATAAGAAGTATTGAACCATGTTGATGGAGTACCATGTAAGGTCTATGAACTTTATGACATACTCGTATATTTTCATGCTACCATGATACCACTCAAGAATCTCTTGGATATGAACATAACAAAAGAACTATGGGTAATACTCTTCATTAAATTCTTACTATAAGTAGGACCATAAGAGAATCATCTCATCATGGTTATGTGTAACCAAACTCCGCGATCACCCTGATACTTCATAGAAAAGACTAGATACCAACACAACTATCCAATATTTAGGGGTCCAAACTATCCTAAAGACTCAAACCAATTACTCAATCCAATCCTCCACTACCTGGGGATTTGGATTTCCATGGAGCCACAATAATATCTAAAGTTGTAACTCATATATTGTGTTAATACAACATGAATCCTCATTATGAACTAATGGTACTAACTACTATACAATAGGTGTGGGTGATACTACCTACCCACCTATAGGAGACACATTGTGGTATAGCCCCTAAAATGTGGCCTCATCACTCATTGGATCATCATCATGATTTTGAATCAGTAACCTAAATGGATGTCTTCATAGAGGCATCCTAAATGTAATCAAGATGTAACATTATCACATGGGAATATATATATATATATATATATATATGGATAGATAAATCAACAAGGACATTAAAAGGACTCAATACTATATGATGCATGTACCATTTTTGTGTGTAACCAATGTCTTACGATGCTACGTCTAAAGTTAGGTAGTTAGAGTCCTAGTGTATATATATGTCGGTAACCACACCAACACTAGGTTCCCTGGCCTGAAAGCTAAACTTATGACACTCTGAAACTATTTCCTTAAGTTCCCAACCAAAACCTATAAGGTAAAAAATTGCAAACAACATTCTGAGGTCAAAAAACCTCTAATACCACACTATAACGACCCAACCCACTAGGTATACCTGGTATGCAGAAGGTCAAGTTTTCGCAAACCCAAGACTGCCTACAATAGGCCATGGGATAGTTCAAAGATCCAAGAAGCCATAAATATAATGGGATTCCTTTTCAAATGAACATGTATGCACACACCCAACCATCTTCATGAAATATTGTAGAGTAATATAAAGTAAATATGGTAACATATAGAGATAAATCATGCATTTAGTAAACTCTAGGGAAAAAATACATTAAAAACTAATATAAAAAAGTGTAAAGGGGTAAAATACATTCCCAAACATAAATGATGTAACAACCTAACAACAATTGGAAATAATGACAGCTGGGAGATCCCATCTCCTAATCTCCATGTTCGACCACTATAAGAGTTCAATGAACCAAGGTATCATGATGTTCCATCATAATCACTATTGATATATCCATCATCTTCATTATACATGACATGTGCGAGCAAAGCACATGTAGGGGTCAGTACATACATACCTAGTAGGATTCCTGGAACCAAAATTAGAGTGATGAAGAGATTAAAAAATTATGATCAACCTAAAGAAATAGGGAAATTAAAAAACCATCATATACATATATATGATAATAAAGAAACCCAAATGAGATAGAAATGGGATCTCTATCTCACAACACAAGAAATGTTGATGATTAAGCTTGCAGATCAAGAATTCTATCACTGATTCCCAACATCAAACACAACTCACCAGAATTTTTGTGGAGAGGGCCATACCTCCCAAGTATTCTCCATATTTGAGGGATCACACATCTCCCATATAGGACCTAGACACTTCCAAATATTGATAATGAGAGATTACCACACTATAGGTAGAGAAACTAATCCCCTTAGTAATGGAAAAACTAAACCTAACTATAAAAATAAATGGGGGACCTATGCCCTGGTGTGATAGGGGACTATTGAGCCTGATATATCTATGATAGCTTGAGGAACCATGAACCTTTCATGAGAGGTGAGTACTAACACTATAATTTCTACTATATCATGGGAAACCTATTCCCTAGTGTGATAAGGTATTAATTACACTAGTATCTATATGATAGAGTTGAGAACACAGACCCTGGTGTGGAAAGGGAGTACTTGCCCTATCATATATCTGATGATCCCACCTAATCACCAACATCATCAAGCATCACCTGAATAAGCATCATACTCATAAAATATCACATCATATCTCAAAATCCTATGAAGTATACTATCAAATTATATATGGAAAAAAATTCTAGATAGGCTACTCATTGTCTAAAATTAATGTCATAATAAACATGGTGTGAAAGATAATAGAATCATAAACGAGTACATGACTTGAATGGGGTACACATGGCATGTGGTCCCACTCCTATACATGTTTTTGTTATTCTTATACATGTATTGGAAGTCCATGTATCTATACACTATGTTTCCTTTGAGATAAATGGAATGTATGACCACCTAGGAGCCTATCTATACAACTCAACTCATGCTTGTGCATTCCTAATTGTGCCAATGTATTTCGATACATGGAATTTCAATCCTCGTGGATCCCAGGGTATGTGCGGATGGCACAAGTCTTGGACACCTAGGTGAGGTCACATGGCATGTAGTCACACCTGCATGTATTTTGATATTTAACTTCACCTAAAATTCTATCATCAAAGTCAGGGGCTACATGTCATGTCCTCTTTTTTGATATAGGGTGTATAGTTGATATTTTCACAGAAACCAAAGAAGGTTTCATAATTCTTTTAGATAGGATCACATCATTGTGTATCTCACTATTTAACCACCCGAGATAAAGGGAACACACCACCAATCATCAATTCTTATCCTATAGTAGTAGGAAATTAGATTCTTGCAATCCACTTTAAGATCATGTCACCTATTATCATCTGTAGCACCTCACGTCACCACCTTTCACATCTATGAATATAATATCCTCTAAGAAACACTCTGAATCCATATTGAACTATCCAAAAATCACTAATATTGTCATTGTGTACACATACAACATGAATTTGGGGGTGTTTTTCAACTTGGACCCTCCCGATAATGTCAAACTATGGCCATGTAGGCCAATGGTGAAGAACACGATGAACATGTGGGGGAAGGCACAATAAAAAAGTTTTAAACATTTTTTTCCAAGCGTTCATGGGAAAAAATAATATATCAAGGATATTAAATGTAAGATCATGCCATAAAATACTTAAATTGAATAAAATAATTCAATTTATCAATGGTATCTGTGAAAATAATTCACTCACCAATAAGAAATAGAGAAACAAATCTGTGATTTAACAATTACATCAATATGGTGGAAACTATAATTGATGATTCTTACCTTAAAAAATGATTAATCATTGAGGAATAATGAATTTTTCAGAAAATTAGAAGACGTTTTGTGTCTACTACATTTGGTTCCACCTCAATCTAGTCAATAATTCTCCTCCTTTCATGATTCACCAAAAAATAATGTTAGTGCTACTCTAAATTCTCCTATGGTTTAAGCAGATAAATATAAATAATTTATATAAAAATTTATATATATTGGATTTTAGGTTGTTTTTGTTAAAAATAAAATAAATAAATTTAATTATTTATTTTTATAAACACACCGCCAATAACCGCCTCAACTAGAAATCTAGTGCTAATTAACCTTAGGTCATGCATATGGTAAACCCCGCATTTCGGACTCAAGGTCGGACTCATATTTCTTATATGAGACTCTATTTAATAGATTTTCCATTAACCTAAAAAATATATGATCATGATATTAATATATAAAATATTTATAAAATATCAGTCCTAGAATCATCAGGCCTCAGAATCTCATTCTACCTCAGCTCTTGGCTCTGAAAATATTCCATACCGTATTTAAAAGTCTTATAAGGAAACAACAAGGTCACTAATTTGGATTTATTTAAAACAAATATATATTAACATATCAAGGTGCTACATTATCTTCTATTCTTTTTGTTTCATGTTATATATTCTATAGAATGTGATTTTTGTCTTTTAAAATATTATGGTGTTATAGTCTCTCACTTAGTTCTTCATAACTAGAACCCTTATTATGAATATCTTACCTAAACCCTTTCTTCATATCCTGGTAGAGAAAAGATAAGTAAGGGTGATATAAAATGCTCAATAAAGGTAAAAAAGGGATACATCATTGATCACATGAATATATCATGATCATCAGGGTATGAGAACATGATATTAAAATTTAAAAACCATACCCTACATATCAAATATCATTATCTTGAGTTGTGGCATAAATATTGGTAGTTCATAAGACATGAATCATAATAGAATCAAAGAATATAATCTATGAGAGAATACAATTTACCTAAGACATAGATTTATTTCAAACATATAAGAATAGAAAATCATTTCCTAAATATTAAAGGAGCAATAACAAGACCATCATAGTGAATTTTATTCAATCCCTAAAGCATCATAGTAGTAAATGTTTAGTCCCAAGAATATCATGGTGGATAGATTTTCTTACTAAATTGGGTTCACTCCCCATTCTAGTCCCATTTATCTCATGAGATATCCAATGCATTATAGGGATATATAATTATTAGAACACCCATAATATAATTAAAATCAGACATATGTATTCAATAAGTTCATGAAAAATTCATCATATCATAAACATCAAAAATTAAATAGGTTTCACAAACATACAATAACACATGGAAAAAATGGGTTTCATACACATCTTATCATAAAAATCATAAAACATTCAGATAAATAATAAGTATTGTTTCATTGAATCATATCCCAAGTAAAAAAATATTTAAAATATAGTATGTTATCATTAATATAAATTCTTTTAAAATATCACTTGGAACATTTCTTAAGTAAACTTCCCTTTTCACTTTGAAATCACATATTTAAAATAAAAAAATTTCCAAAATAATAATGAAAAAAATTATATGAAAATAATATTGGACACATATAATTAACGATTAAATTAATTTAGTGTTCATTATTTTAGGGAATTTTTTCATACCATATAAGTTAAAATAAAAAAATTTTTTCTTACTTTTGTAAAAAAGATCCAAAAAGTACCTCATACGGAAAATAAAAAGAATATTAATTTTAAAAAAATTAAAAAAAATCATGTATAAAAATGAAATTAAATAATAATTGTATAATATTAAAACATTCCTGAATTTTTTTACAAAACATTGATATAGAAAAAAAAAGTATTTTTGACCGAATAAAGAAATAACGATGTATTTACTTAAAAGAATATTGTTTCGGTCTTTTAAGTTATTATATAGAGGAAAATGAAAGAAAAAAATGTATTAAAATAAATAAACATAGTATAATAAAATTAAAGGTATTTATTATATAATAATTATTATTTATTTAATTAAAATATAATCATAAGAAATCTATATTAAAATAGGAATGAAATATAAATCAATTACCACGTTGGTAACTTTTTGAAACGTATGACTCATAAAATTATAACATCAAAAGAAAATATAAATATCATGAAAATAAGTAGATTATTTATATATAATGTCAAAATATTTATATAAACTCCTTATAATAGAATATAGGTGCATATCATAACATATGTCCCAAAGAAGATAATTTGACACAATAAACCCTTACGTTAAGTTCCACTTTCATTGGAAGTGATATATCATCTTTTATAAAAAATTAAAATTTATGAAAATTTTATACTATAATAATTTTAAAAGTTATAATTTCTTATATGATACCTTTATAACATTTCAAAACCCATTTATTAATAATCCCTTTTTAAAATCATCGTTTCGGGTGTTAACTATTTCCTTTTTTAAAAAAATCAATAAATCCATTCCTTGAACTTTTATAATTATTAGACCATCTAGATAATTTAAATACTCATATAAATATCACATATTTTAATTATATATATTTTGATTCATCCATATAAGTTATATATAGAAAAATAAATTACATTATTTATGGAGACGGCAGGTCGTCTATATGTATGAATGTTGTTGTTACTTTTTGACAGATGTAATGAAAAAAACTAAATAAAAATAACATTTAAATAATATATATTCAAAAAATTAATCCTTATTACCATCCATAAAAAATGTTAATGGAAATAAAATTGCATCACTTTGTGGAGATAGTAGTCAATATGTATGCATAATAGACATTATCATTTTACAGAATATTGGAAGGAAAGAATATAGATATAATAATATAATTACATAAGCATACTAATTTAATAAATATAATATATATAAATTAAACCCATAAAAATACACATCTATAAAATATTGTGAATAAATATGAATTATATCGCCACATTAAGAAGGTAATTCGTATGTATGCATGAGAGATACTTTCACTTCCCACTTGATGGGAAAGAGGGTGGAAAATAGTGGGTTCGGAATCATAATAAAATTTAATTATTTTTTGGATAATTATTTTTTTATTTTATGATAAATACTATATATTTAAATTATGAAAAAGAATAAGTCAAAATAAATTGATCGATTAAGGCGTTACCTTTTCTTTAAAAGAATGGATTTAGATAGCCTCTTAAGGATCATAATGTATGTCTTTTGGGAAGACCAAGACCTATAGAATGTGTTTAAAGATGTTTATAATACAATTTGGCATGGTTTAGTTTATATATGAGACTCAATTTGGTGTAAATAAGATAAAAAAGGGTGTCCTTTTATAAAAGAGGGGAGGGGCACTCTTGGAATTTCATAAAAGAATAAAATATACAAAGTTAATTATCTAAAAAAATGACTCAAAATATCTAGATATTAAAATTTAAAGTATAATTTTATTGAAATAACCTAAACTAATAAAATTTTAAATTATTTAAGTTGTTTTTTAAAAATGAACTTTTAGTTTAACCCCTTAGTTCATCTATTTTAACCTTAAAAGCGGTAACATCTTTTTCATTTTAAAAGGTTATAATTTTACATATAAGGTGAATATTGTTTTATAAATTGAAAAGGGATTAAATTTTAGACCATATATTATACACCTTTTCCTCTATAAATATTTTTATTATTTGGAAACTAATTTAATAAAATAGTATTTTCATAAAATATCATTAATTCCATTTTTGACACTAATAATTTCATTTGACTTTATAGACTCCAAGAAAAAGATGGAATTATAATAAAATAATTTATAAAACACTAGTATGTTATATAAATCAGAAAAATATTGTAACACTATAACTCACTCAAATGATACCACTTTAATATTTTTAAAATCATTTATTTTATTTTTTTATTAATTGAATAAATATTATGTTGTTGTTTCATAAGAATTAAAGATAATTATATAATTACTAAAAACTTTAAATAAATTATGACAATGAAAATAATTTATTTATTCTAAATATATTAATTAATATTCATTCACAACATTATTTTTTCCCTATAATAACACAAAAGAGATATTTAAAAGTTATTGAGTGACATTTTGTATTTTTCTTCACCTTAAATATTATATATGACATTTTAATGGACATGTGCCCCAGATAAAATTAAATTTTGAGCCTAATATGATAATAGTAGAATTAAATAAATCCAATTATAATTTATATTCAATATTATGTCCTTAAAATTTAGTTTTAACCTAGGTTAACCAAATTTAACCTTTACTGAGAGATAAATTTTACTATAGTTACAATTCATAATGCCTAAAACTAAAAGTACCAATTTAAAAAATTTAGAACTTATGATAAAAAATATAAAATCAATTTTTCGGAATTAAAATTCTATAAGTGTTCGAAAATAATTTTAAAATAAGTGTGAAAAATGTGTCGAAAACCATTTTTTTGAAAAAATATATTTTTACGCATAAAACTGGATTTATCATTATTCTATGATTGAAAATAGATTAGATTAATTTTGAAACATTATATTTAATATATAATATTTAAATTTCAATAAAAAAATTCATAAATAGTGTTTAATTTAATTTATTAATATAAAAACACATTATGCATATAAAAATAGTTTTCCAGAAAAATGCCTTCTAATTCAAAAAATATTTGTATACCAAATTAAACCATAAAATTGATTCCATTGAAATTAATAGAATTATTAAAAATACTATATAAATAATTTTACATTTAGAAAATTTAAATAAATATAAAATTTTAAATTCTTGAAATAAAAAAATACAATTTTTAATAAAAAATCAGTATTTTTTACTATTCATAAAAAATAAATCTTTTAATAGAAATCATAAAAAAAATATATACGATAATTTTTCATGTTTATTTTAAAAATTAATTTAATTTTATTAAATTATTTTTTTTAAGTGTTAAAAATTAAAAAAAATATATTAATAAATTATATGTGAAGGAAACAATTTTTTTATGTATAATATGACTTTATAAAAAATTGAATGCTTGTTTCTTAATAATTAATAATTAAAGTTTTATTGAGCATGAATTTTTTATATATATTTCATAATGAGTTTATTCTAACTCAGACCTATTAATTCAACAGATACGTTATAATAGTAATATTTAAATAATAATACTGTGTGGTCTGTTTAAGCTCGATGTTATGTGTCATTTATGTTATCAAATATAATTTTCTTCTTTTAAAATATCAAGGTGTTACATTATCCCCCATAATAAATTTCATCCTCATAATTTGAACTTGTTCTTGGTAATAAAGGGTTTTAAAATTTAAAAATCTTTTGTGGAAAACCTACATCGTAAAAAGGGTTGACAAAAATTCTTTTAAATGGGGAAAGGGAAATACGAAGGCAATTAATTAGGTTTCAAAATAGGATAACATTATAAGTAATTTAAAATATGGATATAAAGGGGAAAACTATTTCACAAGGACTAATACTGAGTGATAGAGAACATGGTCGGGAGAAAGTTATCAACCATAAAACCATAAATCTGTGATGGTTGAAAAGGCCATCAATTCATCAGAAATGAAGGTAGAAGTATAGCATTTTATTTCAAGATCATTTTTCTAAAGTTTATTTATTATTTTACTATCAATATATTGAAAATTGAAAAATATACATAATTGATTTATTTCCATATCATAATCATAATATCATCTTTTGGTTTGACTTTGATTAATTTTCAATCCATCTCTTACTCCAAGAAATGAATATTCAAGAATAATTTTTCATACATAAAGAACTAAAATTAAATTTTAATTGATCATAATATCTATAAAAAATTACAATTAATTAATCATATATCAATATATTTACCAAAACCAAAATTATTAGCATAGGTAATCCAATATGATAAAACAAATTTTTACTTAAAAAATAATACCCAAAGTTAAACTCAAACCATTCCATAAGTAGTTAACCTTAAAATCCATCCAAAATAATTCTAACCAAATTAAAAATCACAATCCTTTTAAATAACCTCCCTATATTTTTAAAATGAACTTAACATTAATCCCTAAGACAAAATAAATTATCTCTAAATGTCACATACTAAATATCTGAGTTCCTTGATTACCATAAAACCTTAATGAAAAAATAAATGCTTCCCAAAAATTAACTTTGTCCTCATTCCATAAAAAATAATATATTATAGAATATATTCCTTAAATCCAAAAAAAAAATTAAACTACATCAAAGGTAACATAAAAAACTTTTTCATCAAAATAGCAATCAGTTCCAAGTTCATCAATACTATCCCATTTACTTTTTAAAGAATATTTTTATCTCAAATAAACATTATTATTTTATCATTGGTCACATATTTATGGTTATATTTCCTTTAATCATGTTTTTTTATAAAATATCACCTTTCAATTAAATCACTTTTCTAGGTCATAAATACCATACAACATATTCTTACAAATATTTAAACAAAAACTACTTGAGAATAATAACTAAATGTGTCGTGATTATTATATCTAGAATTCCATTGATAAAAATAATTCTATAACATAATTATATAATTCTAATACATAAACACTTGAGTTACTCTCCTTCCTTCTTAAACAATTAACTAGGATTTTCCATATAATTTTTTAATATCTCCTTTATTTCAGGCATGATTTGTTGTCTCTTCATTATCAACAGTAAAACAATTACTCGTATAGCCTTTCTAATCCTCCTTTCGAGCATTAACCATATGAAATTTATTTTTACTATACCCATATTTTCTATATTTAAAACATTCATTAATTGATTATACCTTAGGGAAAACATTATTCTCATCCATTTCATTAAACAAAATTTTCATTTTCTTTTACAAATACTTGTTTTATGTCCTTATTTTCCACACCCAAATACATTTTCCCCTTCCTTTAAGATATTTACCTAGGTTTTTCTTCCAAAATACATTACATTTAGAAAATATAATCATATTCCCTCCATAGTATTCATTAAACACCATTTTTCTCTTATTAAGTGTGTCAGGAAGCTCATCCAAGTTGAGATTTTTAGTCATATAATGAGATAACTAATTAGTAATAACAATAAGGTTTCATATTCCAACACATGTTTTATTTGGTTTATCATAAAAAAACCTTCCATTTTTCATCACATTTAGTTTTAATCGTGAAAAATAATTTATAGGATGTCAAAATAAAGACACCTTTTTTTAAATAAATGACACCTTAGTTTTAACCCAGATCATTTATGGTTACCATTTATTCAAATACTTCATAATTATTTATAAATAAAATTTGAGTTAACCCACGAATATCCCCTGGGAATATCAAACTAGGTGTGCAGTAAGGTCACACTCTCCATGAACCAGAATTATGGTTATGATATACTCAACTAACTCTTTTCAGAGTTATTACCCCTAGATGAATCTCTGAAGAAAACGAAATCCACTTGGAGTATCTAGATAGAAATTTTTTTCAATGAAATCCATCCACTTTTTTACCATAAAATAGGTTTTTCTCTTATAAATAAGATAATCCTAAGGTTCTTCACAGAAGTTTTCTTGTCCAAGTTTCTAAAATTTTAGTAAACGTCTAAATGATATCAACTATTGCGACCCATAATTCTCATATATAAATCGTACATCTAATTAGATGAATATTTATTACATAATATAATGATCCATTCCAAAATTCTATAGTTCTATTATATTTGAAAACATGGGCACATAATCAACTTGTTCATAATATATCTACATCATCTCCCTATAAAATCCCATTAAATTAAATCATAAAATTATTTAATTGAATGTAAATTTTATTTTATTTTTATATAAATAATACATTAATCAAATTAAAAAATTTATAATTCATAGTTAAAAATTTAATTTTTTATGTGATATTTACAAAGTATAATGTTAGTGATAAGATTTTAAATTAATACCTTATATTACAATTTTAATATAATTAACCCAATTAAAACAAGAATGAAATTGTTAGAAAGATTAAATAAATTGATACATATTCTGAGAAGTGAATAATAATAGATTTTATAATTTTTATAAGTATATAATTCTTAAATTAGATTAGTTTTCAAGAAAATGGGACAGTTATGCAAGAGAGCTAGGGTCAACTTGATCAACCCATGTGGGAACTAAACTCAAACATTGGGAGAGCCAGTCCAGACTAGCCCACATGGTGGTAGGGGTGTGTTCGAGTTCATGTGTAGAGGAAATTATAGTGGGTGCATAATGTTTTAGGGTGTCTGTGATCCATGAAATTTTATGGCACGACTCATAGTGGGTGATTCTGTGGGTGGATTTTGTTGTCGATCCCTTATTTCCATGGAACAAATTGGCAGTGAAAGTGCTTAACTTATATTCATGTGATAAAATGATCATAATTTTTATGTGAGATCTGAAATATGAATTCACTATATCTCCTATTAAAAATTTATGTTTAAACATCTACCATTTGATTTAATGAAATATGTTCACCCAATCTCCCCATGGATCCTCTCCAAACTCACACCGAGTTTAAAAAACCATGACATCGTCATCTCCTCTTACTCTTGATGCCACCTTATTCCTATCAATATTACATCCTAGTATGATGGTTCCTACACTATATTCCTATTTTTATGATAGGTTTAAAAACATTAGTACCATAAAAAATGAAAAATGAACCATAAATAGATCTCTTGGCGTACGACAAGTGATTCTATCATACCACAAATTTTTTTTTGCAAAGTCAACAAATCTTTGATGGTATTTCCATGTTATGTAAAGATTCATGATGAATTTAATTTGAATAATATGGTTGAGAAACACCTTAACCACAAAAAAAACACATGTTTTAACCATTTTGTTCCTCAACTTCTAAGATTCCTTACTTTTACTATTTCAGTTATTCACTATGATAACTAGTCTATTTAACCTAGGTATTTTATCCAATAAGACCGAATAAAATGAGCCTTATTATATAATTTATAACCAAATATTATAAATATGAAATCTAATTTATCAAATGAAAAAATATTATGTGTTTTGAAAATTAATTTTAACACAAGCGCATGTAACGTGAAAAAAACTATATTAACCTTAATCATGGTAACAAATTTTTTATTGTTTTTGAGGAAATATAGTCACAATAAAATAATAATTAGTCCATTTAAGAACCATAGTTTATATTTTTAAACATTTATGAATAACTTCACATAATATGGTATTTTATGAATTTTAAATTATTTAAAAAATATATAATTTATTATAAAATAACATTTATATCAATTTTCACATTATTAATTCAATTTTAATTAAAAAAATATCAAGGAAATGATATAATTTTAATATATTATGTTCACACCTATATAAAAAGAAATAATTATCTAAAAACTTTTTTAACACAATAATTCATTCAATTTATTTTAATTTTAATATGTTTAATATAATTTATTTTTTATATTAATTAAATAATTAATGTGATAGTATTTATTAATAATTTAAATTAATTATATGATTAGTAAAAATTTAAAAAAAAATCCTTCATGAAATTAATTTCATATACTCCAAAATTACCATCCATATTTATTCACATCTTTATTTTTTCCCTATTTGAACACATAATTGAAATTTAAAAGAAAGAGGGTAACATTTTGTCTTTTTCTTTAATTAAATTATTATAAACTTCAAATTCATGAAACAGTGTCCCAAAAACTCCTAAAAATAGAGAAAAAGGTGATAGGGTTCTAAATATGTCTATAAAATATGAATTGGATATGTTTTTAGATTATTTTAGCACTTATCGTTTTTAGTTTAACCTCATGGTAAACTCATTTTAACATTTACAAGGGCCTTTAATTTTTACTTTTTTTATTATTCATAAAGAAAAAAGATTAAGATGAAATTATTATATAATATTAATAATTCTTATTCTAATTATGGAATCTATTTTTCCAAATTAAATTCACAGAATTAGTTAAATTCAAATTAAAATTAAACCGTTAAAAGGGTTGAAAAAATGGTTCTTCCAAAGAAACACATTCAAAAGTTTAAAATGTTTTTTATATCATAATTCAATATATAATGGAATAAAATGACATAAATTAGTTAAATTTTAATATAATTGAACTAATATTACTTTTAAACCAATTTAAAATATTATTTAACTTTAGAATTAATATAAATAAAAAGACAGTTTTCAAAAAAAATCAGTTTTTTACTATTCATCAATAAAATATTATATAGATATATATATATAAACTTCCCCAAAAATTACCCAAATATAATTTTGAATTTTATATTTAAAAAATTGAGTTTATTTTTTAAAATAAATTTTCTAAATGTGGTAAAAATAATTTTAAATTATGTGTGCAGAGCATGACTAATATGCCTTTTAGATAAAATACGGTTTTTTCGAAAATATTTCTTTATCTTTAAAATGGTTCTTAATTTATTAATAATATTTAGATAAACATGGAATTTATTTTATAAATTTTTAAACCATAGAATTTTCATAATTTAGTTTGACCTATTCATACATGACAACATAAAGGCTTGGTTATAATAATATTTCAATAGAGTATTGTACTTTGTTTAAAGCATGAGTTTCATGCAATACAAGATATCAAAGAGATTAAATATAATGACCCAACCCTACACGTACCTCCAGGAATATGGAAGGATGATCCATAATAACCCCAAGACTTCCTCTAATAGGTCAGGGGCTAGCGATAAGTGTCGAGAAGGAATAACTATAATGGGAGGCCTTTTCTTAATGAACCTATATACACACACCCAACGATCTCTATGAAATAATGAATAGGAACATAAATAAAATAATTTAACATATAAAGATAAAACCTGCATGTAATAATCTCTAAGTGAAACTGAGTACAATGGAATACAATAAAATTGTAAATGGTCAATATACATACCCAACTAGAAATGAAGTCCCAACAAGACAACAACTAGAAATAATGAAATATGAGAGATCCATTCTTATGATATCCATGTTCAAACACTGTATGTGGTAAATGAACCCAAGTATCTCTATGATCGACTATAATCACTACCATTTTATCTTTCATCTAAATAATATATGTCATGTGCGGGAAAATCCCATGCTTGGGAGAGTATATACATACCCCGTAGGATGCTGTAAACCAAACCAGATTGATAGAGATATACAAAAATAATCATCTTAAACCAAAGAAATATAGAGAATAAAACCCCATTAGATACCCATATATATACTCATAAAGAAACCCAAATGAGAGAAAAATGGGATCTCTATCTCACAACCCAACTGAATATGATGAGTAATCCTATAGGTTCATAAGTCTATTAATGATGCTCAACATAAACCTCAAAGTCGACAGATTAAATATGGAGGGGATCGCACCTCACAAATATTCTCCATAACTGAGAGAGAACACATATCTTGTGGAGTACTTATACCCCACTAGATATTGAAGATGAGGGAGTATTACTACGTAGGTATAGATCCTTTTCCCTATAGTAATGAGAGTATTAAACCTGCCTATATATAAAAAGGAACTCACACCCTATTGTGATAGGGGAGTAATGACCATGATATCTCTCTAATAGCCTAATGAACATGCACCCTGATGTGATAGGGGAGTATTGACCTCATAATTTCTCTTATAGAATGGGTAATATGTTCCCTATCCGACAGGGGACAAATGACCCTAGCATCTCTCGGATAGAGTAGAGAACTCCACCCTAGTGTTATAGGGGAGTAATAACCCCCACATATATCTAATGATCCGCCTGATCACTATCATCATCAAGCATCACTTAAATAAGTTTTATTCTCATAACATCTCACATTATATCTAAAAATCCACTATGAATGTCACTATCACATTTAATATGGGAAAACACTCAGGATAACCTACTGAGTAGCTAAAATCCAATTCAAAATGATGGAGATATGAGAGGTATAGGATTCATAAAGGAGTAAACTACGTTTATGGTGTCCACATAGTGTGGGTCCCACTCCTCTATCTAACTTCATTATCACTATACCTAGATCAAGAATCCATTTCTTTGTACACATAATGTCCTCTATGATACATGGAATGTATGACCACCTAGGTTATTGGTTGTGCAACTTAACTTGTTCCCTTGTATTACATCTTGTTCCCATGTACTATTGTCCACGGTGTGTCCGTCCATACGAGGTCTTGGGTATTTTTGACTAGAACATAGCTTAGCCACCAGGGAAAGGTCACATGGCGTGTATTCCCACATAGATGTTTTGTTATATTTTTCTTATCCTGAAACCCAAGCACTATAGTCAAGGTGCTACAAGTTGTTTGTTCTTTCGATATACACAGCGTGTAGTATGTATTTTCGTAGAAACTAGAAAAATGTTTCATGTGATATCTAGATCTGATCCTTACATCATAAATATTACTATTTGACCATAAGATCTAAAGGTAACAGTCTATTGTCCATCTATTCCTAGCCTCCGAGGGTTAGAAATTGGATTTCGATGAGCCGCTCAAGAACCGCATCACCTCCTGTCACACATAGCACCTCACATCATCACCTGTTCCCACTCCAAATCCGAAATACATGAATAAACAATTGAAATCCAACCTGATAATTCTATATATCACTGATTTGGTCATCGTGAACACATCCACTATTAATCTAAGGTCCCATCATGCTCAGACCCACCCGGGAATGTCGAACTGTGTCCCCATAGGCCAATGACAAGGAATGTGAACAATAGGTGGGGGTATGGCACAAGAACAAAAGTAGAAAAAATAATTGGTCAAGAGTTCTTGTAGAATTATCATATATAATAGATATCTTGGGTGAGAAAATTCCATAAAAAGACTTAAGTTGAATAAAATAATTTAATTCATCAATGGGATCATGAAAAGGGTATGCAATCATTAACAAAAATAAATAAGATCAAATCTATGATTTAAAAAACTAATCAAGAGGGAGGAAACCACGATTAATGATTAATTCCTCAGAAAACGATCAATAATTGGTGAAGAATATTATTTTTAGTGAAGGATAATACATGTTGCATCTTCTTACTCTCAATCTTCCTTGATATAATCTATTTTCATCATCAGTTCTTGATCCACCAAAAAAGAATGTTTAATATCCTCTCAATTATCCCGGGGTTTAAGTGGAAAAAGAACATAATTTTTATAATAGGGTATACATAGATAATTTTAGTTCATGTGTGTTTAAAAGAAAATAAAATATTTTAATTGTTTATTTTATTTAAACACGCCACTAATGATTGCCTCAACTAGTCGTTTAGTGTTGACCAACATTAAGTCACTCCTAGGGTAAACTTTACATTCTGAACTCAATGGCGACCTCATATTTCTAATCTGAGACTTCATTTAAGAGATATTATATTAAACCTGAAAATAAAAATGTGTGTGAAATTAATTTATTTAGTATTTATTTAATATTAATTTTGGGGTCACTGAGCCTCGGAATCTCATTTAGCATCAATGCATGACTCCAGAAATATTCCTTAATATTTTTCAAAGTCTTACAAGGAAGAAATAGGGTCACCACACTATTCCCCCTTTAATGATTTTCATCCTCAAAAATAAAAATCTAAACAAAAAGTTGGGGGTACTGAGCTTGTATCTGGCCCTCCTAATCCTAGGATCTCTCTTGCATGCTCCCATGATTCCATAACACACAATCCAAGGGAATGGTCCATCCTCACAGGATCAAATCTTATTGATCCCTGGTCACTATAGGGAACTCCACTAAGGTGGATCCAACCTCTACTTACATCTATCCCCAGTCAATAACATGTATAGGATCATGCACTTATCTCCTAAGATATGGAACATGGAAGATTTCATGCACTTTATCCAACTGTGGGGGTAAGGTTAGGTGGAAATAAACTTCACCAACCCTATATAAGATCTTTAATAGCCTTATGAACTTGTGGATATATTAATTCATCAGTCAAACATATGAAATCATCATCATGTAGAGACTCTCATGAAAACATGGTATCCCTGCTCAAACTACTAGAGACTATGATATTAATATATATAATATTTATGTCGGATATGGGTTATCCTTATATGCTTGTAGATCACATGAACTTTCCCTATCATCTCTTGCACCATCTCTGGCATGACTAAATATGTCTCAATAATCTCAGTGTAGTATAAGGGTTACATATAGTTTCTCCCATAGAAGTCCTCAAAATAAATCATGTCAATATTAGATTGATAGCTATTATTATAAGCAAACTCTTCCAATGGAAATTGGTCCTCCCATCTCCTGATGAAGTACAAAACACAATCTCTTGGAATTTCATCCAACACCTAGATAGTGTTCTCCATTTACCCATCCTTATAGGGGTGAAAGAGCATACTCATATACAACTAGGCCTCCAAATCAACCTACAGGACTCTCCACAATTGTGATGTAAACCACACATCTCATTCGGAGACGATTATCGATGATACCCCATGGACACAGAAGATATCCCACATGTAAAACTATCTAAAAATCTCCACTAAACTCTTCTTCTTTGTGGTAAGGATTTCTACCAACTTCATAATTTGGTTAACTATCACCTAGATGGAATCATGGTCTCACACTATCCATAGAATCCATGTAACAATGTATGGGGATATGTCATCACATTTCCACTCTTGGATATCAAGAGGCTATGTAAAATGATTCAAAAATTGGTTCTCAAATTTTACATACTGACTTTTTATACATCGAGAGACAAACTCGGAAATACTCTGCCTCATGTCAGCCCACAAAAACTACCATTGAAGGCCTTTGTACATATTCCCTACACCATTATGTATATCCAAATGAGAACTATGAAACTCCCACATCATATACTCTCACATCATGATAGAAACCACCATATGTCCCTAGAAAAGGATGATGTGTTCCCATCAATCATAAAATATATCTAGTGAATTTCTTAAATATATCTAGTCAAAGAGAACCACAAAGTCAACGTCTCCTAACTGATCCTCTGTCACATGCTATAGAAGAAGAGGATTCAACACCATTGAAGGAAGATAAGTTTCACCCCTCTTCTTCACTAGGGTCATCTATTAGGAATATAATTTCTCATATGCCTCCTCTTTCAAATGAGAATGGGACTTCCTGTAACAACCCTAATCTTTATTTTATATTTATAAATGATTTATTACATAAACATACACATAATAAAACCTAGAATATCTAGAGGTTTAGTTTCTCTGGGGATTAGGAAAATTACATGACAACTTAATACATAAAATACAACATATTTATTGAAAACATATTTTATAATACAATGGAATTCCTTCGTACTTATCATTTCATGGGATAACCTGAGGATATACATAAGAAAAGGGTGAGATATATAGCCCAGTATGGGAGTAAATAAGATATAACATGAAAAATATATTACATGTTAGTAAATTTAAATATCAATAGACCATAAGAGAAACATGAACATAAAGGCATGATATATCATGTTCATTATAACATGGAAATGTGGCAACAAATTAAAACAATACATTATAAACCTAAATTAATCACATAAACCCATTTACCAATATGGTGGAAAAATTTCCTAAAAGTAATCAGGTAAACCCCTATCCCAACATGATGTATCATGATACTAAACATTTCCCAATGAATTGGAGTACTATCAAGGTGCACCCTTCGTGAACATTTTAATCTCTTACTTAAGTGTTCCACATAGATCATATAACATGGATTCATTCAACATCATCATTTATTCCATGACAAAGGAATGTGGAATACATATGTAAATTTATGTAATCAATAATTACATGTGTATAAAGTTGAATACCCTTGATAGAGAAATGGTCCTGGATTCACTATGCGATGATTTTTGGCATGGAAATTCGCGGTGCAATTTTAGCAGCATAATGACATCACATGAGGATTCATAAAATGAGTTGATGAGATAGAAAGAGGTATCTCATAATTTATACATGAAATGGGTCATAAGGGGTTCATATAAATACATGGTACAACATGAGTAATTTTTAAATAGAAGGTGTAACATAATAAAGAAACTTGAAGAAGGATAAGGAATGAAATAACTCTTACTAAATTTCAGCATTGTAACGGGTCTACATGGGAGGGATTAATGAGAGATAAAGGGGTATATCATCATTTAAATATAATAAAATAAGTATTGGGGGATGTTAAAACATACCCTATCATTTTTAATCGAAAATAAAAGGGTGTAACAATATAAGAAAACTTGGTTAAAGTGAGAAAGAAAGGAAAGTGAGGATCCCTTACCAAGACGTGTGATCTGAAAGTATTGGGAGAGACTTCTTGGGAGATTGGAGGAACCTTGGAATGACTCTAGGGAGTGTACAAAAGGGTGATTAGGAGATTAAACGACTTTTAGTGAAGAGAAATGGTTTCTTGGGTGGGTTTACAAAGAAAATGAGGGGGAATTATTTATTACTTAGGCTTTGGACACCACACTAAAATATTCAAAACCACAAACCAAACCATGGTTTTTGCCCATGTTTTATGGAATAGGGGAGTTTAAAACTTTATTTTATAATTCAAAGGTCCAAATACATTAAAATATTATCCTTTCTCATGTAGAGGTGAGTTATACCCTCAAGGAAATGAATTTAGAATCCTAAAATATAATATACATTTTGGAGGATACACTAAGGAATTATAAAATAAATAAAATAACTTTAAAATCACATTATTTTAAAGTTAAAACATTTATTTGGTCGAAGATCAATTTTATTTTATTTATTACATCACTATTGAGTCATTATGGTTTCATAAAACACACTATATATTTATATATTATTTTATTTTTACCCAAAAAATTTACTATCATGAAAAAATATGAAAAATTCACCATTGGATAATTTCAACCTCCTGATTCCAAAAAAAATAATTTTTTATAAATAATTTTCTAAATATGTGAATTTTCACTTTTAAAATGAGAACATGCATTTATTAAAAATTGATAGATTTTGACAAAAATAGTTTTTAAACCTTAATAAAAATTACACATGACTTCATAAATATTATATAATCATTTATTATTAATAAATTTATATTTATGATAATATTTTATTAATCCATTAATTTATTAAAATAAATTCTTTAATTAAAATAATACACTTTCTGTTTTATCGTATAAAAAAACCCTTATAAAATTCATTTTTTAATCATTTATAGATAAGAAATTTATATAATCGTCATTTAAAATAATTATTTTTATAATGTTATTAATAAAAACCTTAGTGTATATATTTCTCAAAAGTACCATTTTTACCTGAAAAAATCGATTCAGAAAATTCTTAATTTTTTAAGAAATACTATTCTCATAAGAGAATTGGTGGAATAAGAATTTTATTTATAGAAATGGATCACATAATAAGTAACTAATACCTTGTTACCTAACCCATTACAACACCCACATAAGACCTAATAATAATGTGTGCAATGGTGAAACACTCTTGGGGTGGCTTGGACAAAATTGCACGGGTGGTAATCTCTATTAACTTGAACATATTTTGTAGGCCATTCCATTCAAGATTAACATGTTGAAACATAGATTGGTTTTGGACATAAGTGAATCCCAGTGAAACTAACTCCTTTATGAGATATGATAAATGATCTTCGTATGGACTGAGTCTACTGGATGAGGTAATTATTTCCTTTGTATGTGTCAAAAGGATTTGTTAAAACTTTATCTTTAAATTAGGTATGTGATCACTGTTCAACAGCTATATAATCAATGGTAGTGATACTTAATGGTCATTTAAAATCAATTGGATATAATAAAACCAAATGATTGAATGTTTTTATATCCATAGAAAATTTAAATAAAGGGAATTTTATTCATAAATGTTTTGTTCATTACAACTTTTCCTCCTTAAGAAATTTCACCCATAAACTTTCATTTTCATGCACTAAAATAGATGAGGGTAACTCTACCACATCACTTCCTTTTGATCCCATGTTTCTTCTTCAAACTTGTGGTTTCAACACAACACCTTGATGAGGGGCACTGTCTTAATTCGTAGAACTTTTTCACTACGATCTATGATCTTCACCGGATTCTCCTCATATGAAAGGTCATTATCCAACGGTACCACCTCTGGATTGAGTACATATGACGGTTCAGGTATGTACTTCTTCAAGAGTGATACATGGAATACTTCATGTACTTGAGATAGGTACAATGGGAGTCCTAGCCAATAGTTCACTGCTTCAATGTGATCAAGGATCTCAAAAGGGTTGATGTACCTTGGACTAAGATTTCCCTTCTTCCTAAATCTCATCACTATATTCCATAGAGATATACGGAAGAAAACTATATCTCCGACATCAAACTCTAGGTCTAGTCGATGGTTGTCAGCATAGCTCTTTTTTCGACTATGCACAACGTTAATGTGCTGATGGATAGTCTGAACCTTATCCAAAATTTTTATAACCATTTCTGGACCTAGAAGTTTTCTCTCCCCAACTTCATCCCAACATGTTGGTGTTTTACACCTCTTCCCATAAAGAGCTTCATAAGGATCCATTTATATGCTTAAGTGGAAACTATTTTTGTATAAGAACACAACCATAGGAATATATTGATCCCATCCATCTTTTAATTCTATTGGGCATTCTCTCAACAAGTCTTTAAGTGTTTGGATTTTTTTCCCATATTTTCCATCAGTTTGAGGATGATAATCCATACTGATGTTCACGTTAGTATTCAGAGCATGTTGTAGACTCTTCCAGAACATAGAGGTGGGTCTTGGATATCGATCAAATTCAATCTATAGTGGTACACCATGTAGCCTTACCACTTATATGATTTATATCTATGGCATTTTATCCAATGAGAAATCCTCTCAAATTTTAATGAAGTTTGTAGTATTTTTAAGATGATCCACAACAATCCATATAGAATTTTTTCTTTGCATATCTTCTGAATTTTTATGACAAAATCCATGGTGATGTTCTTCTGTTTCCATGTTGGTATGGGTAATGGTTTCGTCATCCCATTATAATTGTTCATCATAGCATTCACTTGCTGACATACTCAGCACTTTGATATATATTCGGTGATATCCTTCTTTATATTATCCCACCAATAATTCTCTTAGAGACCCTGATACATTTTTTTCCTGGGTGAATGGAGAAATTAGAACTATGTGCATCATCCAAAAGTTCTTTCTTTAACTCTGGATTTGATGGAACACATAGTCTTGACCAAAATCTCAAAATTCCTTCTTCACAAACATTGAACTTTGAGGATTCCCCTTTTTTCATAGCTTCCACTTTCTTATGAATTCCCACATTATCTTGTTAATCATCCTTTAACCTTTCCAAAAGATATGGTTGGGAAATAATTTGTGAATGGATTGATGATGTTCCCTTATTTATGGTTCTTGTGTCCATTTTCATCTAATATAATAAGATTGGATCCTTCTCAATTATCATCAATGGTAGAATCATTGGGTCCTTTCTACATAGAGCATCTTCCACCTTTTTCGCCTTCCTAGGGTGGTAATGGATTGATTAGTCATAATCCTTGATCAGATCTAACCATCTTCATTGGCGCATGTCCATCTCATTTTATGTGAATATATATTTGAGACTTTTGTGATCTTTATATATTTCATAATTTTCCCCAAAGAGAAAATTCCACCATATTTTGAACACAAATATCACATCTTTAAACTCTAGATCATGTGTGGAATATTTTTCATAGGAATTTTAAACTACCTTGAGGAATAGGTGATGACTTTTTCATTCAGCATTAACACACATCTCATACCATTCTTCGAAGCATCTCTGAAGATTGTGAAAATCTCCCCATTTTTGGGTAGTGTGAGAACATGGGAAGTGATCAGCCTCTTATTTAACTCCACGAAGCTTTATTAAGATTCATCATTCCAAGAAAACATGGCTCCTTCCGAGTTAGATTGGTAATAGGGTTTGAAAATCGTGAGAAATTTCTCACAAATTGGAAATAATATCCAACTAACCCCAGGAAGCTATGAATATCCATCATAGATGTTAGCATCATTCATCCCTCAATTTATTTTGTTTCGGAAGTATCAACATATATCCCAATGCTTGTGAAGGTATTCCCCAATAATGAGACTTCCTTCAACCATAACTCACACTTTTTGTACTTTTAAAAGAGATTCATTTTTGCTAGGTCTCTAGTATAGTGCTTATATTCTCTTCATTATCCTCCTTGGTTTTGATGTATATTAGAATATCATCTTTAAATACTACCACAAATTTTTCGAGGTAATCTATAAATATTATATTCATCAATTACAGGAATATTTTTTGAGAATTAGTAAGTTTGAAAGGCATTATGATGAATTCATAGTGTCGTACCTTGTATGAAAAGCATTCTTTGGGATATCCTCCTTCTTTACCCTTACATGGTAATATCCCAACCAAAGATCAACCTTAGAGAAGTATTTTGATCCATCTAGATGATCGAAGAATTCATTAACTCATCTAAAATGATACTTGTTATATATCATTATTTTGTTGATCTCATGATAATCAATGAAAAGCTGCATTGACCCATCCTTCTTCTTGATAAAGAGGACGGGTGCACCCCATGGTGAAGCACTTGGGTGTATAAACCCTTTATCCAGATTCTCTTTTACTTCTTTATTTAGCTCCTCATGCTCTAAAACATCCATTCTATATAGATTCTTCCATATTTGAAATTCCCCAAGTATAAGATCAATCGATAATTCAACATCTCTTATAGGAGGAAGACCAAGAAATTCCTCAGGAAACACATCAAGGAATTCCCTTACAATAGACATGTCTTCAAGGATGGATCCTTCCTTAGACTCAATCATATGATAAAGATACATGTTCTCATGGGGATATAATATTTATTCTTGAGATGATGGTTCTAAAGAAGATTCATCCTCCTCCTTACACTTGTACATAATCAAGGGGGTTGATTCACCATATGGAGAGTGATTTCCCTATAACGATAATTTATGTTAGACCTATATAGGTAAAGCCAATCCCTGAAAATAATTGCATCAAATTCCACCAAGGTAAGTATGATTAGGTTCTCTAAGAAGTTCAATCCACAAATTGTGATAGGGGAAGAGTTATATTCATGGGATGCAATAATTTTCCCATTTTCCGTTTTCACCAACATATCTAATTCCATTATTTGTGGTGATGTTTAGATTGTTTTAATAAAATTTTGGGATAAAAAAGAATGCATAGAACTATAGACGATAACCCTCCCATTAACTTTTTTATTCTGGTTCAACTTTATTTGATATATACTTATTTATGAGTAATTTTAAACTATTCAACACATAAATGGGAATCCAATGACAAAAATGGATAACTTATAAATTATATATATCTCCTTATCTTATGAATTTCTAATATTTGATCTAAGTTATCTATCACGAACCAGGCCAGGTCTCCATCTGACCCAGCGCCCGACCCAGTCCAAGACATGTCCTGAAGGGCGTTCCTAATCCTCACGGGCTAGCACAATTTCCCGGATACCAAAAAAGTTTAAGGGAATGATTTTCTCAAAATGAGGGACATAAAATTAATCAACATGATAGATAAACTAAAACTAAAAAACTATCAATAAAACAGGACCTTAAACTAAATAAAAACTTAAAGGTCTACAACATGAACCAATAAAAAAACAACAACAATGGAAACCAAAACTCTGACTCAAACCTCCTGAAAACAATAGAGGCCACATCAACACCACCCTACACAAGAATACCAACTGCAACCTAAACAAATATCACTGAGCACAATGTCACAACCTAGAATACACAAGAAATAAATTCTACATACACCCAAAGGTGTATGTAGGGTGTGAGCGAAAAGCCCAGTAGAATGTCACCCAATAAAAAGATTCCATTCCACAACACCAAAGAGATAATTTAACATGCTTATTCAAAACCATACTTTTTAAACACATTGTTTTTAAGGAAAACATTTTACAAGTTAAAACTTAAAAAAAAAGACAACACTATAAAAATCCATTTCACAAACATTATTTTAAAGCGGGAAAAAAAATTTACAATGAACACACACATACACAAGTGTTCCTCTGTATGCCGATGGAGGGAACCACGTCATGGGTAGTAGAGCACTGAGGGTAAATCTATTAAGGTTTATCTATATCGATTGGGGCCCCAGAACCTCGTATCCCAGTGAAAAAGTAACCATACAAATATCATTTCTCGTGCACATGTGCCAGTAGTAGAGAGCATACCCATTACCTAGTGGTCCCCCAATATCATCATCACTATATTTTAGTTAGTGTTGTCATCATCAAACTTGCTATATGAAATAGGGGCCAAACCCCATGGGATCACTAGTATACTAGTTCTAGTCTACCCACCTAGATACCTGGGGTTTCCCTTGTGCTCAATCAAGTTACACATTCCCATATTATATCACTTTCACATATCACAAACCACACAAGACATTACACACAAAGGCTACCATTTGCATACCCAAACCATTTTTAAAACACACACACACCAAAATAAATTTCCAAAATACACTTTTCGTTACTTACTCATTTCACAAATCCCCATTTGGAAACACTCAAAGAATAACATAATAAACTTGAAAAACTTATAAAGAATTAATAAGTATAGAAATAATGGATTACACAATAAACATACCAAATTTCAAAAAGGAAACCCATTTAAAATCACTTGTTTAACACATTCACCTTAAAACTAGTTTTTTGCCACTTGAACAATTAAATGAACTTCTTGCACCACTTATAAAACACCACCAGGTGACGTGAAGAGGGATTACACCAAAGACATGTCTCAATTTATATAAACACACTACTTTAAAAAATCATACTCAACTCTTTCAAAAAAAACTGCTTTTGTGCCATCCAAATAAATCAATACACCTTTAAACTATTTATTAAATAATTTCAAGAAAAAACCAAGAAGAATTTACACCAAAAATCACTTGATTCGATTTAGTGATGCTACTTTAAAACCAAATACCCAAGGTAACCATATCAAAATATGTTTTCCATTTTTCAATTATTTGAAATTCAATTTCAAAAGTTCACAATAAGGAAAACACACCCAAAGTGACTCATTTTCATTTTTAAAATCTCCATTTAAATCTACACACACATTAAAGTCCTTGGAAATGCACTTCACACCATCCAAACAACCCTTACAATACTTTCTAGGGAAATTACATCAAAACACACATTAAAACTCAACCAAATCCCTATATTAAAATCCAATCCCAGCCTTTAAAAACTCAAACCATTTTGTAAACATTATATGCATCACCTAATTTAGGTAATAAACCATTTGAATAATTTATAAAACAAAAAAAGTGGTGCAACCAAGGATTAAATAAAACTTACCCAGTTTCACATAAAAAGAAAGTCACTTTAAAAATAACACCCAACATTATCACACTAAAATATGCTTCACACCTAACAACCAACACATAAAACATATTTATAAAACAACACACTAATTTTCTATCACAAAGCACACCCTCCTTCATTTCAAATCTTATTCCAAACATTTAAACATATAAAACACCTTGAAATTATTATTATCACCATGAAAATAAATGGTAGAACGCACCCACAATTTTAAACAAGCATAATAAACTTATCAAAGGGTGTTAAGGCATATAACCACCTACCTTTGAATCTGAATTTCCCATAAATTGGTGTGAAACTCCAATCTCACCATGAACACACCACAAAAAGATCAAATTGAACCCTAAAACAATAATTTTAACCAAAAAGAATCAAAATCAAACACTAAAAGGACCCAACACACATAACAACCAAAATCCAATAAGGAAAATAAAGAAGAGACACTGCCGTAGGGGGTTGCATGCATAGATGAAGGGCGATGCAGCGATGGGGAAGTTGGAGCCGGTGAGGCTGTTGGCTAGGAGTAGGTGTGCAGTGCCGTGTTTTTGGGGGAGGTTGTGTGATGGCTTAAGCCGGCCTAGTATGGGGTCGGGGTGACGCCATAGTCGATCTGTCCAGGGGGTAGGGAGGTGGCGCGATGCTAGACAAGAGATGGGAGGGTAGCAAGCTGGGTAGGAGGGGGAGAGTTGTTGAGCTAGGTAGGAGGGATCTGATGATAAATATTGGGGAACGGGGGGTGTTGGGAAGCCCTAAGGGAAAAAACATCAACAAAAAACAAAATAATAAGAAAAAATAATAATAACAATAATAATAATAATAACTTAATAAAGATATTAACAATAATAATATTAATAATTAATTTGAGCATTTCATTTTAAAAACATGGTAATATTAATAATTTATATTGATAATAATAATAGCATTATTGACATCAACAATTTTACAATAACAAAAATAATAAAAGTGATTAAAAAAATTATTCTTAACACTATTACAAAAAATAATAATAATCCCTTCAAACAATATTATTATTGTTATCATTAAAATAATTCCTTAAATATTTATTATGCTTCTTATTTTTATTTTATTACCATTTAATTATCCATCACATTTTGTATATTTTCCTTGAACATCGGGCAAGTCGTGCGGTGAACCGAGCAAGGTCACACGGTGACACTTGCAAGGCCGCACGGCTTCGACTAAGGTGCACTGGACGTATTCCAGTCCAAAACATGAATTTTAAATTAGAACTCAAAGATTTAAGTTTGGATTTAACCTGAACTACATGATACTAAGAAAATTAATAAAATAAATAATTTAAAAATGAAAGTTGTGACAATTATCCCCACCATAGCACTTTATGTCCCTAGAAAGCCACAACTCAGGCTGAACCCCCAAAGCAAAAAGCGACATCCCCTTAAGGTTCTAAAGTAATTCTTCCAAAAAATGAGAGAAAAGAGGAAAATGCACCATGATCAAACAAAGTGACTTTAATTACAACCTCAATAAACTTGTAAAAATTATTTTAGTTAAGTGTCGCCCGCCCTAAAAAGCTAGGACACCTACAGTTGAAAGATCAAGGAAAAAAACTCTTTCACCCACGGAACCCAAATTCATAAGTTGGAACACCTCAAGCACTATTAAACAAAAACCAGATTTTTTGGGTAGAATAAACAAACAAGTTCAAACCACATCCAAGAAACACTCTTATCACTTATCATTGAGCCATTTTAGAAATGGAACCAAAAAGGTAAACATGGAGAATCCCGAAGGGGATCCTCACACTTAGAAACATACTGAAACCCAAGATAAAAAATGACACGAGGAGGCTTGGTTGGACTCCCCCCCATTATGAAAAAGGCTGACATCGACTCATTCTAGATACATCTGTGTGAGACCCATCATGGGTCTCCCCACCATTAGAATTGACAGAAGGTACAAAACATTGAAAATTTTCTGATGGTGGCCTGAACACCCCACCACAAGGGGGTGGGTTGGGAGGGTCCCAACCACTATAAGGGTCAAAACCACAACCTAAGACTGACCAGTATCTCTATATACCGAGATGAGAACTATTCAAATCTGAGACCGATTTACCCTATAGACCCCATAAGGACCACTAAAAATGATTGCATCTGGTGGGACGCAACCCCCAGGACTTAGGTAACGAGATGACCATGCCTCCTCATAGCCACAAGAAACATCATCTCCTAAATAGGTCATTCAGAATAGAATAGCTACATGAAATGATTTAAACTCCCTTTACCTTCAACACTGATGACATATGTAAAGTCGAGGTCCCTTACACTCTCGGGGTGCCTGACCACGTGCCAACTTCACATTGAGACCTATAGTTGGAGCCATGATGTTTAAAACATCTCTTGCCTCATAGTCAAGCATTGAAAACTCCCGAACGGAGCTTCTCCTTTTAGTGCTACATGTAACCATACTGCAATCGAGGCAACACCAACAAACACAACATACCACGACATCAAACTACTTGCTCATGGAACATCCACTTGTGATCTTTAAACAGAGCTCATGATGCAAGATGTCACCAAAAATGACCCTTTTCACTGATGAAAGCACTACAAGCCTTTTAATCATCAGTCATCACTGATAAATCCGAACCACCTTCACCCTTCCCCGTTGGAATTCCTTTCACCTCTTCTGGGGGGGACCTTCAGATGTAACGGTGTCAAACTTCATACTCGACGACTTGGATAACTCAAAGAGATCAAAACTTCTATCAACTCCCATCACATATGCCATCCCACTATTAGGGGATCTACTTAACCGAAAAGGAAAAAACGGATAGACTTAGCACAATCGCTAAAAAGGGAGAGTCAATGCTTAAATCAACTGGAAGTTCATCCAATTGAGAATTACCTATTTCCTCACTTAAAACACATGCTAATGCTTTATGGGGGCATACAAAAATCAAGAAAGACAACTATGGACCCAACCAAACTGGTCCAATGGTCAGGACATACTGCAAGAAAACACTAAAAGTGTAGTGGGAACCACTGAAAGGGCTTCCCAACTCACTTTTCAAATAAACCACTAACCACATGCTTTCACACCAACTTACAAATAAGAATTTTGAATCAATACAAAAATCATTCAAAAAGGATTCTCATCTCGAAATTCCTCACATCCAACATTTCCAAAATACAAGGAAACACCACACAACCACCAATTATTAAAACATCAAATCATTTTTACTTAAGAATCGTATTTCCAAAAATTCAAAACAAAGAGATGAGGAACGATGAAAGAGGAGACTAGTGTCGGTGGGTGAGTGGGAAATATGGCTGTCGGTCATACGCCAATCGCATCATCGCCATAGAGAGTATTCTAGGACAGCATCTCCGGCTCCACATGGCTTGAGTTACGACTCGAGTCCTGAATAGTATTCATATCTATATATAGATGTATATATCAATAAATATATAGTTCATATATATATATATATGTATATGTATATATGTATATATATGTATATATATACATATATATACGTATACTTATATGTATGTGTGTGTGTCTTGACACATTATAAAAGGTATTCAGGCCTTGGCCAAAGAAGGTAGTGTCAACATAGTGTTCTTTATGAACCAAAGCCAACCCATTACAGTTTACATTTCTTATTTAAATTATTATATCTGAACATTGACATTTAATATTCACTGGAAGAATTATAATAGATTCCATTTTTGGTGGAATACATAGTATATCTCACACCTTATTCAAGTTGTTGATTGGTACCCGAAAAAACTTCTTGGTTGTAAGTAGGGATAAGGGAGATAGTCTGGTTATGAATGATTTATTGTCTGAATAGGATGTATTATACAATTAGAAGACTTATATTATTCTCAGGATACTATTTTAGTTATCTTGGACCTTTTTATCTTTAAATAGAATTTTTTAAATGCATGTTTCTCTGTATCCCAAGCATTTCCCTTTTTGTATAGTATCATGACATGATCATCCTTTTGTGTGTGACTGTAGTAGTCTTCTTTATCTGGATGATTTATTAATTCTTATACTATTTATTATTGTTATAATACTTCCATTGATTTATCTTTTATTCTTTTATATGACCCACTCTGTCCAGAGAGAATAGTCTCTACAAAGACACGCCTTGGGCTCACTCTACTAGTCAAAAACCTCTAGCATATTGGGAGGCATACTTGAGGCCATGTGGCCAACCAGGTCAGATTACATATGATTGAAATATGTCTGGGATGCTATAATCTACAAGTTATTTTCCATAGTACTAATTTCTTTTATGTGTATATGGTTTTTTCATTTCTTTCATTGTTTTGTGTTAACAATTCATTTATGGAGAATGATAAATTGGGTGTCAAAATGATGTGTAGACCTTTAAAAGACCTCGTTGGATTCATTGACGATGAGTAGATTGGTACTATGGCCACACATTGGGTGTTACACTACCTTAAACATGAAAATTTAGTTATTAAATGATTAATTTAAGGTTTTATGAGATTAAATCAGTTTTAACTAGTGTTTATCAAGTTAACAATGTATAAAGGGTTGTTTTTTGTTAAATTAGAAGTTAAATGGGTTGTGTGGTAAATAAATGTAAAAGTGATAAATGATTAAAGGGGGAATTTCCATGTTATAAATGGTTTGAAGTTATTTTTAATGGGTATAGTTATGAACCATTAGTAAAATGGGATAGTTATGGAATTGAGTTAAAAGTATTAGAAGTAATGAACCATGGTGATGTTGTTAAATGAAATGGTCAACCTCTATTGTTATTGTTTGAAAAAATTTCACTAATGATGAACCTTGGAAATCATGGTTGAAGATATGGTTGGGATGTTGTATTGGGTTTCTTCATTTTTTTGGGGGCCAGACTCATTCTCTAGGCCCCACTAATGTATAGTTTGGTTTGTATATTGGACTGATTCTCTAAGATCTACTAGTATGGATATGATGTCGATATCAAGAAAAATTATACGATGTACAAAATTTCACCTGAATTTATTAATTAATTTACTTGTGATGAAATGTTTTAAACACCTTACAACATAAGGATCATACTTCTGGTATGTGCTGAATTAGGTTTGGTGTGTTGGTTCCATTGTAAGAACTGAGATCCCATAGGGAAAATTGATAATTTGTTAATAAAAAACCTTTTTAGTTTCACTTTCTTGTTTAAATATTATTTTTACTTCAACATGAACTATTATAAGATTTTATTTTATCATAAACACCGTTACTGGGGGCCTACTGAGTTTTACTCACACCCAGCTCAGGCCACTGGTAGTAGCCGAGCAGACTTCATGTTTTCAATACCAAATAGGGGAAAGGTCCTTATGGTGTATGGTTGACTTGGTATGGATCAAGGATGTAGGTATCAACCATGTCATTGGTACCTACTATGGGGGTCTTCATTAGTGTCTTTATATTAATTTTCATTTGGAACTTTAGACTATCATTACATGACATGTTGTTGTTTTGCTTTATTGGAACTTCCTCAGTTTGGGAAAGTACTATGTGATGTTTGGGTATTTATTATTATTGAATGTCAAAGTTTATTTTGATTTCCACTATTTTCTTACTCTGGTAAAGAGGGTATTGTCTCCTTATATGTCTCATTAGACCCTTGTCGCTAGTCTACATTCTGTAGCATATGGGTAGGTGATATTGAGGTCATGTAGAAAACTAGAACATGAACCGATTATGTGGTACCAAGGTTGGGATGTTACACTACACCTCAAATCCCACTCTCCCTAAAACACCAAATATATCTCATCGACAGTAAAAAAATGTTACACTATGATGATAATAATCAATATCAGTATGATGAAGAACATCCCAAACCATCTCGATAATTAAATTAAAAAATCTATATCGAGAATGATGATATCCAAGAATAACTCCATGTTAAAAATAAATATATAACAAGGAAACTAAAACCCCAATTCTTTCCACTTTCCAAGAGGTTTCTATAACTCCATGACAAAGGAAATTATCTCCAGAGGAATTTTCAACACATCAATAAAATAAGAAGATATAAATGAGTGGTAGGTACCTATATCAAATAAATAAATTTCTATAGAAGATGCAACAAATATGTTTTCTCTCACTATCTCTGAACCCATGGAAACCTTCACTAGATACTCATCCACTTCCTAAAGTCGCTTCACTTCTGAGGCTTGTGGTTGGATCCCTGTGGACTTTAAAGCTTATGACTGTGTCATAGTGTCCTTTAGTTATGATTATCCCTAGCCATAGAGATGCATAAAAATATCCTAGAATAAAATATGTAGATAATTATAGTAGCCACAACCATTGCACATCTTTGTAGGGGTGGGATAAGAATTTTGAGTGTGCCCTCCCTTTCCATGGTTGTAGCAAGTCAGGGACACACTATTGGTAACTAATGATGGTTCATAGGAAAATCGCTACTGAGAACTATAACACCTTGAAATTTTATGATTTTTTTCAAATAAATTTAATTTATTATATATCTTTCTATATACACAACACTGAGTTTTAACAAAACATGACAAACTATTAAAATATTATTATTTAATATGATAGTTATAGTCTAGCTATTGGAATAGTAGGTATTAATATGATTAAAAAATTATGAAAATAGATGTTTTACATAATAATATAAAATAAATTATTTGGTGACCAATTAATTATAAATAAAAATAAAAACCATTTGAAAATAAAGGAATCCTTTTAAAAAAATGATTTTAATTTGCAAAAAACATGTTTTATCGCAATAAGTTAACTAAATAACTTATGGTGAACTATTTTAAAAAAATTATATATTATATATGTATTATAATTTTAAAAATTCATATTACATGTTTTCTATGTATGAGATAAAAATGAATCCAATTTTATGCTTAAAAAATATATTTCTATGAAACACGATTTTATCAAACATTGTACACTTATTTTATAATTTTTAATAATTTTTAAAAATTTATTTGAAACATTTAACATCATTTTTTAAATAATAATGAAAAAATTATCTTGGATTGAATTTTCTTGAATTTTATGAAAAGAAAAAAAATAATGAATAATGAAAAATACTGGTTTTAATTAAAAAATTATCTTCTCATTCAAAACATTTACAATATAAATTTTATTTTAATATGTTTTCAAAAGTAAAATTAGTTCAATTATATATTTATTAATAATATTCTGTTCATTTTAATCAATTTCATATTGAATTTTGATATAAAAACTTTTTAAACTTTTCAACATTTTCTCATTGGAAATTATCTTTCTCATCGTATTTGTGGATTAAATTTAAAATTAAATTTTTTTAACTATTTGAATAGAATATAGAAAAATGAATTATATATTTTGAATAAAAAATTATATTATATAATATGGTGAAATTATTTTTTTTCAAAATTAATAGTAAAATCAGTAAAAATTGATTATCGGGGTTAAGGTTAAAACAGGTTTACCCAGGGTTAAACTAAAATGATAAGAGATAAAATGAAATATATACTGGTAAAACACCCATTTTATGGACATATTTAGACCTTATAACCACTAATGTTCTATAATTTCCCATTTTAGTGCTTTTGGCATGTGAAAACATGGTAACACTTTATTCTTTTCAAAACTTCCAAGTGTATCCTCTCTCCCGCTTATAAAAAGTCACCCCCTATCCTCCCCTCTTAAAACTTCCAAAAACCATTGGTTTAACCAAAAAATACCTAAATATCTTCTATAATTATATAAAAAATTAATATATGAATAATTTTTATGATGAAACTCTCCTATTAATTATTTAGGTATAAACATAAATATGTCCTCTAAAGAAGATGTAAAATTATTAATCTTGTGTTTTTGTTTTATTTTTTCTTCCACCATCATCATAGTTTAATCAAATATTATTATATAAGAACACAAGTATATAAAATATAATTATATGTTATTATTTTATGTTCATAAAATATATCCATCTCCACTTTCATCAAATGGTAAACGAAACTGTTGTTTTGTATACGAAAAACTACAGCCTCGTTAACCGATGTTATTCATTTTCCATCACCAACTATCACAAATGTATATAATTTTTTATTTATTGTTTATTAAATATATTTATGATATTATTATAATTATTTAATTATAATAACACACCTAACTTATTACCTTCCAATCCATTGTAAAACCATAACAGCGTTTGTGTGTATGGCGAACTACCGCCTCGCGAACCGATATGATGTGTTTTTCATTTCTATTTTACTTGTATGGTAATATGTACAGATTAAAATAATATGTAGGATATTTTTAAGATATTTATACTTCTGTAGTTATGATATCATAGATACCTTATTACTTTTCATTTCATGGGCTATATGATAATGATGATTGTGTGTACGACGGTCTACCACCTTGTAAAGCGATGTGATTCGTTTTTCACTAATGCATTGAATGGGAGGTAATTATGGTAAATTTGGTGAATATATGTGATATATATTACATAAAAATTATTCCATGAATTTGATATATTATTTACCTTTTTTATTTCATCCTTCTGTTAAATAGAAACAATGTTCATGCGTATGAACAACCTGTCATCTCTATGAACGATGTATTTCATTTTTCATCTCTAAATTTTATGGATTACTATAAATACATATATAATGAATATATATTATATTTATACAACGTTTCATGGTCTTTATATGATTTAACCATGATCAAATTAAGAGTAAATAAAATAAAAAATCAAAACATACATGAAAAAAAAAGTAGTTATTTCCCAAAACATGATTTTAACATGGAGTTGTTAATAAATGGGTACAAATATGTAATAATAAAATAATATATGTTATTATATATATAATTATGGTTATTTAATATATTTATAATAAAATTATATTTATTATACCTGATTTTTGAGCGTGTATGAATGAATTCAACACTTAACGTAAGAGATTTTTGTCTCAATTTGTCTTCTTTATGAAATATATTATGTTATGAACCTATCTTATTTTATAACGTGTATATACAAAACATTTAACATGAAATATCATGAATTTATTTATTCTCAAAATATTATAAGTTTTATTTAATTTTACTCTTTCATTAGGATTATTATTCAATGTTACCAAAGTTGTAAGGATTTTATGTTAAAATATCATCATTTATCGGAATTATTTATGATTATGATACCAATGATGAAATATTGTGAAATTTATCTCAAGAAAAACATTTATTTTCTTAAAATAAAGTTATTTTTGGAGAATACATTTGTTTCCTTCCATTTTCCAATTTTAAATTATTAAATAGAATAAAATATTGTATTTAAGAAAAATCATATTTATTTCTCTCTTCGGTTTAAACCACTTTCTCTTCCATATCGATATTTTCTAAAAATGTTATAATTTTTTTTCATCTTCTCCAAATTATTTATTAAATAAATTTTTACCCATGTTTTACGATTCTTATAATTTTTTTAAAAGTAATCTTCACTGCATATTCTAAACAACGCATGTTTGGATTCTACCAAAAATGTTAAAGATATATTTTTTAACGTGTATTGCATAAATTAAATTTATCGCCCTCATGACCACTCTATGTTATAAAGGTTCATTTATATGTTTTAATTTTTTTTTAAAAAAATATTTCCAAAATATTTTATGAATTTCTAGTTTTAAAAAGGTAATTTTAAAAGAATGGTTATCTTCCTTAAGAAATGTTCCAAGTGATTTTTCTTTCCAAATCTTTTTTCATCTAAGATAAAATAATTTGATGTTACATAATATTTATAGGGATAAAGATACAATGATACCAACTTTATTCATTATAATGATGGATTATTTTTATGATGACAAGATGTTTATGAAACTCGTTTCTTTTCCATGGTTTATACTATGATGAAATATTTAATGAAGCCCATTTATTTTCATGGGTTCTGATATGATGAATGTTTTATATAACCTATTTATTTTCATGGATTTTTATATGATGAGTGTTTTATGATATTATATAACAAATTTATTTGATTTTAATTATTTTATGGGTGGTGCCTATATCTTCCTTCAATGCATTGGGTAATTATTTAAATCTCATGAGATAAAAAGGACTAGAATAGGGATTGAACCTAGTTTAGCAAGGGACTATGTCTACTATGATAGTCATGGAAGTGAACCTTTACTACTGTGATGGTTTTGAGAGTAAACTCATTCCACTGTGATATCCTTGTAAATAATCCTTTACTACTATGTAAATTATTTTCTATGCTTATGTGTATTCCATAATTTTATGTCTTATCATAACGATATGCTCTCATTGATCATGCCCTTTGATTTCATTATGATTAATCTCTTATGAACAACAAATCCTTATTCCATGATTTAATATTTTGATATTTTATATATAGGGTATGGTTTTAATATGTTATTCTCTTGTAATCTTACCCTTAATCCCGTGTTATATTTACATATTTCTCTTGTTTACACTTGATGAGTATCTGAGCCACTCTTTCTTATGTTTCTTTTCCCTAGGTCATAATGATAGGTATAACATGTTATGTGTATAAGAATAAATCTATATATTAGTAACTAAGTCGGATATTATATTTAACTCTAATAAATTATTTGTTTATGTTTCCATGTTTCCAAAGGAACTATACCTTTACAATCCTCAAGTTTGTGTTTGTGTAGTATAAGGAATATTCTTCTAAAAAGATGTAATATCTATGTATGATAAGTTTTGGTCTCTATAGTTAGTATCATAGGATAAATTTATCTAACCTATAGAAAGTAGGGTGAGAAAACTTTAGTGATATACCTGGGGATATTTATAAGGATATGTCTAAAGATATGTCTAACTATATTTCTAATGATAAGTCTAAGTAGAGGAAAAATATCCTGGAATTTTAATGAAGGATAGAGAGAGTGGTTTCAAAATAATTATATCCTTTTCTAGGTACTAAAAGTGTATTTAGATCTAGAAAAGAGGTACCAAGTGGTAATAACATCAAAATGGGAACACTGATATGGACTCAATCATCACTTGGTGTACGATAATAGCCTCTGTTTCACACTTGATTTGACACTCTCGGGGGATATGATTTGGAAATTGACAAAATATTTATGAACCATATTGTAGTATTTAAAAAGATGATGACTACGGATGACCTAGGATAATCCTAACGTTCCATAGAATGAAATGAAGGTGGTGTTAATTATATAACCTACAAATTATTGTTCATGACTATGTGTTTTCCCATTATGATTATATTTGATCAAAATATTCTTTTTGGTTTTTTTCAATAGATAGAACCAAAAGGAACCATTTTAATGCTGAATGTAATAGATAATGAAATGATTTTTTTACTGAGAATCCAAATTTTATGGGATATGGAATACAAAATCTTGCTGATATGACCATAAAAATTTCTTAGGATATGAATCATGTTAAAAAATCAAATGGTCAAATTAAGGAATAAAATTCAATTGAGTCCTTCATGAGGAAACACCAACCTTCTTTTAATGCTTATATTAATCTAGTATAATCCGGGTAATATATCTATACCATTGAAAATATTTTTTCTCTGGTGTTTATATAAGGAAAAAATCATTTTTTTCATATGTCATTTGTAAGGTGAAGAAAATCAATAGTGGGCCCTTATCATGAATAAGAGTCAACAAGGTGAAGTTGACTTCATGGAGTGGGATTAGTTCAAGGTCTTATTTTATCAATAAGTACATTCCTTATATTATACATAAAAAAATGGATAAGGAATTCCTTGAGCTAAAATAGAAGTATTAGGAATCTATTATTATCTATGAGTAAAATATTACAAGACCTTTGAGGTACCCTTATAATATAATAATATAGCCTAAAAGTAAGGTTGATCGATTCTTAAAGGGATTAAAACTAAGTCTATAAAAGGCTTTATCCATAAGATACTTTAGTAGATATGAAGAAATAATTCATTATGATATCAATGTTGAAATAAATATTGGATTTACCCATCAATCACATGGTTTTGATAATAAAGGAAAAGTAAAATTCAATTTATACTCTAAAAACCATGGAGAAAAGATGGTGAGATTTTCTTTATAATTGAAGTGTGGAAGGAAACATGGAGGACATTTTCTTAAGGGGAATACTAAATAAGTGTGGAAATGGAGGTGATTAAGTGGATGTATTCTAAATTGATGGGAATAAATTAGTTAATGGTGGTAATATAGGGAAATCCTCACATAATACACCACTCACACTCTAGTTCTTCAAATGTAAGGACTTTGGGAATTATGTGAATCAATTCCCCAATCCAAGGGATAATGAGGATGTTAATCCACATAGACATCTAAAGAAAATTTACAAAGGTAAATATTATGTGATCACAATTTTATAATTAAATCATGATAATTATGGAACACTTATCCTCTACTCCTTAGTTGAATATTTCGTGTTTTATTTCATATGAATGAGCCTTATGAAAATTTTATTATTCTCCCTTTAGGGAAATTTGATGTTATTATATGAATTAATTGTCTCCCTCTACATGGATTATGGAATAATGAAATCACATTCAATATTATATTAGTACAAGGATAAACAAAAACCCTAAGTGGAAATGTTTTTTCCTAGGATATGATATTATTTAAGTAATAAGGGTTGAATTATCTTTTAAAATCATATATTTCTACATGTAAGATTAACATAAGAGTTATGTATATCATCATGGGTTTATGAGTTTAAGTTTTATCACAAGTTAAAAGTATTATAAACCCCATTTTAGGTTTTATGTGATGTGAGTTTACCAAAATTAAGGATATTTTGAGAGGAATTTATGGTAATACAACCCATTGGTTTTGTTTATGTTTTATAGAAAAAATTATTCAAGAGGGTATTCCTTTATATTTTATTGACATATGATTAAATTTATTGGTAACCTTCAAGTTTTATCATGACATTAATGTTCAGTTAATTATGGTTTATTATAATTTGGGAATGTTTTAGGAATTATTTTAATATTGTTTTGGAAAAAGGATAGTCCACATTGTGGGAGACAACCTATTTCATCTAGCAAGGCCATGGGGATGGAACCCACAACTGATGAACAACAAGGTTATAACACCTACTACTAGACTATGTAAATGAGTACTTATAGTGGGAAAACATAAAAAGAGATATTGATAAGTATATATATTAGTTTTTGATACATCATAATTTAAGGATGAGCGACAAAATAATAAGGGTATTCTGCAACCATTATCTATTCAAGAATAAAAATGGTAAAACATCACCATGATTTTTTTAGAATCCCAAAACATATAAAGGGAATAATGATATATGGATTGTATTATATTTCCTTAAAAATTTAGTACATTTTTATAAAATAATATTTCTATTTGGATTTTATTACTAGGATATATATTAAGAAAGTGGTAAGGTTTCATGTAGTACCACATTCTATTATCCCTAATCAGGATCTGTGGTTTAATCTATGTTATGGAAAATTCTTTAGAAAATTATTGATATAGAGTTGATTTTCAGCACTCTGTATCATCCTTAGAAATATATTCAGTCTGAGAGAATAATTAAATAACCTATATGATATGTTGATATGTTGTTATATGGATTTCAAATGTGGTTAGGAGGAACACCTTCCTCTAGTTGAATTTTCTTACAACAATAGCTTTCACTTGAGCATTCAGATGGCTCTTTGTGATGCCCTATATGGAAAGAATTGTAGAAATACAATGTTTTAGGATTTAGTTATAGAAATAAACATATTGAGAAAAAATATATATAAATAAAAGAAAGAGAATGTAAGGTCTATTTAGTAGTACAAAAGGGTATCACAAAGTTAATAGAAAAGTTTTGTTGATAATCATCGATGTGATCTGGAATTTGAAGTTAGTGAGAAGTTTTTTCTATAAATTTCTTCATGGAAGAGTGTAATGAGATTTATCAATAATTTAAAAATAATCCCTAGTTATATTAGTCCTTTTAAATTATTGATCGTATTGGGACTGTAGCTTATCATTTGGAACTTTCAGTGAACCTCTGTCACGAACCGACCCGGGTCGACCCTGAACCAGTCACCCGAGCCAGCCCACGACATGGCCCGAGGGGCGTTCCCGATCCCCATGGGTTGGAAACTAGTTTCGGGCATCAAAATTTAACAAGTGGGAATGATTTGGACCAAAAGAAAATAAACAAAGTAGCGGAAAAAAATGGAACAAAAGGGAATAAAAAAGAACAACCAACAATGATACTAACCTGACAATGACCAAAACTACATGTGACCTCGTGGGTCACTCTCCGATACCACAACCAACATCTCTCAAGGTGAACAACTAAAACTATAACCTAAAACAGAACTAAAAACAAGAAAACACTATAGGCGTGAGTATTAAAACTCAGTAGGCTAGCCCGATATCAATTCCCAATGAACTGCTTTTAAAATAAAAGGAATACCATTTCAAGTTTGAACTACAATATATAAAAGTATGTTTTTCTAAAAAATGTACTTAAAAAGAAAGTTTGAACCATTGCCCTTAACCATTTCCAAACTTGGGTTCATTTCATTAGTGTCAATGAATTTTTTTTGAAAGGGAAAGTGATGTTTACATTTTCAAATTTGCACAAAAAAGATTAAACTCTTTCATTTGAAAACCATTTTTAGAAACCTAATCAAAAGAAATTTACCGCTTTCAAAGGAAAACAATACACCAGAAATGCACAAAGTAAAACACACAGTAAGGGCAATGTAGGTATACATATGAGCATCGCAATCACTACTGCAACCAACAAAATCCGAATACACATGGGTGAACCTAGGAGATCGAGAATAAACCAGAAGACACCAATACATGAGAAATCATCCTCATTGACATGTCACACACGATGAAATCAAAAATCTCAATATGCTCGACCATCCTTTCTCAGGAAAGTCATGGGCAAATCCCATAGTAATAAATCCAATATATCCACCTACTATGACCCACTGGTCAGTACCATAACCTACCAGTGTAGCAATCATTCATAGAATATTTTCTCAATATGCCAGATTCTCATGTCTGAAGTGTTTGGAAAGGGGGTGATCCAACTGATGCCAGAAGAGCATCCAATCACATACATACATATATAATAATAATAGTTCACAATAGAAATCACCCTGAGAAACTCTATGGGACAACCTCTTGACTTTAACCTACTAAAGTACCCGGGAGCCTCGAAGCGCGGGCCTCCCAAACAACCAGTTGCAACCAAGGAAAGAGAGTTATCCAATGAGGTTTTTTATCAAAAAATCATCATTTTCCATAAAGTGTCAAATGGGCATTGTACACATTTCACAGTCACCACTTAAAAAATGTACAACTTATTTATAAGACCAAAACTAGTTTGAAACCATTTAAGAATCCCCAAGACACTACTTCGCAGGATACCAAATATTTTTATAAAAACAAACCAAACCATTTTATTTTTCCAAATAAACTATAAGAGCCTACCGGGAAATTTCTCATGTGAACCAGAATACTTGTTCAGAAGAAATCATTTATCTCTCAAACCAGAACCACATTTGAAATTCCGTGAATTATGTTTAAAAGATAAACGGGCATTATTTTACCACTGGGTGTCTGCTCGTCAAGAAAATATTTCAAGCATCGTGTATAAAATAAACGGCTCTTTTTACACCAAATAATATTTTAAAAATTAATTGCCTTATATTATCTCACATTTATTAAAATTAATAAAATATTTAATTTGAAAAATTAGTGTTCACAAATAGTAGGAAATAATGTAACTTAAATTTTAAAAGAAGTGAAAAGGGAACCTACCTTGGCTCACTGTCTAAACACTACGGCATGTCATGCCTCGCATAGACGCACAAACACCAAACAAACACACGCACGTCGATAACCACAGTAACCTGGGTCTTCCTTGCCGACACGCTGCAAAAACTTTAAAACTAAAACTGCAAAAACACGGACTTAAAACAATTCAAACGAATAAACAGCGCCAAAGAACCACCTCGACAAGTTTTCAAAACACAAATCGCAACCTCAATATTATTTACTAAACCCCTTTAAAAACCACAAAGTTTTTTAAAAAAACGCACAACACTCAAATTAAATAATCAATCTTCCCAACTTAGAAAACAAAATTAAATAATAGAACAAGGGCCGACATAATTAAACACCACCAAGTGATGCAAAGAGGGTTTTATATTAAAAACACGCCCCATTTCATGTAAAAGTGGTTCTTGAAAAAAACGGCCCCTCATAACCCTTTTCAAGAAATCATTCACATAACTAATACAATCTAATAAATTTCTTCACAATTGAAAACCAAAGTCGACACATCCAAAAATATTTTCTACTCATTGAAAAACCATTTTTTAACACATACACCTCTGAATACCCTTGAAAACATAGTTCGCACCATCCAAATGCGCCCTAAAACCATCTTGAAAATGTTGCACCAAGACAACCCCAAAACACCCCAACCATTCCCAAAACAAACACATTAATAAAGACACACCAACCAAAAAAATACACTTCTCTCCACAAAAACAAGTCAAGGAACGCATTATAAATTCAATTAAGCATATTAAATTCATCAAATGGTGCTAGGGTACGGAACAACTTACATCAGCTAACGAAAAATCCTGAAAATTGGTTTCAAAAACCAATCGCACCACAATCACACCACGTGGGATCCCAATTAGATCCTAAATCAAGAATGTGAACCAAAATGAATCCAAAACAAACACTAAAAAGAAACGCATACCCATCGGAAACCAAAAAGGTCAAGGAATAATAGGGGAAACCTTCTCGGGGGAGTTGCGCCGGAGGTCGCGGGTCATCACCGAAGGTTGCGGGCTGGTGGAGATCACGCAGCCCGGGTTTGCCGCTACTGGCCGGAGGCGGAGCTTTTCGGGGCTCGGCCGGAGGTCTCTAGAGGAGGTTTGAGGCTGCTGGCCGGCGACGGGGCTCGCCGGACCTCGGCCGGAGGTCGCTGGAGGGGGATGGAGGCTGCGGGGGGGGGGGGGGGTTGCGCAGAGTAGGGCGAGGTGGAGCCGGGGAGAAGCGAGCGCCGGAGAGGGGAGGTCGCCTGGAAGGTGGAGGCGCGACAGAGGCAGAGGGATAAAATGGGGGTGGCTGGTTCGCACAGAAGGAGGCAGTAATGGGGGGGGGGGGGCAGCGCTGGACAGAGAAAGGGGAGAGGCGTCGCAGGAGCTTGCAGGCAGAGGGAGGTAGAAAATAGGCGGAGGCCGGGGTGAAGGGGGTTGCAGCACAGACGAGGCGCCTGGTGGGTTGTGCGCCAAACCGAAGCGGTGCAGGGGGGTTGGGGCGGCACTACAAAGAGTGGAAAAGGGGGGCTTCAGGTAGCTAGGGTTTGCTATATATTTGTTTTTTCATTCCTAATAATTATAATATTATTAAAATATTAATAATAACAATAAAAATAATAATAATAATAATAATAATACAAATAATAAAAATAAAAATACAAATGACAATAATAATAATAATAATAATAATAATAAAACCAATATTAATAATAATAAAATTAACCATAACAAAGATAATATTAATAAAATTTATTAAATAATAAATAATAATAATAATAATAATGAAAATATTAATAATAATATAAATAATAACAATAAAAATTTAAAAATCCTAATAAGAAAATATTTTACTTATTTTAAACATCGCTCACTGCACGACTCACGTGTCGTCGTGCGCGCGGTTGGGCGAACTGTGGTCGAACCATGCCACCCTGCACTGATCGCATATAGGGTTAAGATGTGTGATTGTCGCGCACTTTTATAACTCATTCCCAAGTTGCGCATCAGTGAGATCAAGGTGTGACAATTCTCCCCACCACAGACACTTACTGCCCCCAGAAAGTCACCCAACCGAACGATGTACCAAATAAGAATCCATGCCCAAATAAGACTAGAAGAAACCATAACATAATAGAATGAGAGAACACGATAGGGTTCTCCCCACCATAAGAACTTAACTAGAGTGGAAATTTTTAACACTCACACATACCACCTCGGGGAGGGGGCGACGCGGGAACTCCCATCTGATCCCAACTAACTCCTACAGCATGAGAAAAACAACACCTTCACCACAACCTGAAATTCTCAGCCCAGACCAAAGACCCTGAATACTAGAGAAAAACCTCCAATAAGAACTTCACTCAAATAATGAATCTAAGCATAATCACAAACATCGATTCCTCCACAGACACTTACATCTCCAAACTAGCACAACCAAACCAAGATTAACCCACACCAAGTCCGAACACACTTTTAAGAATAAAGCACGATTCAGAAGACCCTAATTAGGAAAATGAGACTGTTTGGATTATAAATGAACTTGTTCATCCCAACCTTATGATGGCACAATGAACCTAAAACCGTGCCAAAACTTTAACTGTGGAAGGACGAGAATATAAGGACTTTAAATGTTTCGTTGCCAACATAGAACATGAAACCCAAACTGAGGCATCACACCCCCGAAAACTCCTGACTGCATGCGAGATTCACCCCAAGACCATTGGTTGGGGCTCTGATGGTTGAAGCATCTCCTGCCTCACAGTCAGGCACTGGAATCTTCCGGTCACAGTGTATTCCTCAGGCCACACTTCCTGCAAAGCTTCTCGAGATGATCCAGACACCTGCAATGATGGAACGTCTTTGGAGGGGTGTGACATGATGGCTTGTATTCCCTAAACGTCTATATTGACGGTAAACCATTAGACGATCCGACGAACTTGAAGTTAGAGCCACTGCAATGAACTCTTTAGAAACAAATTTACCTGACACACTCTGCTCGTCGGATGGGGGACCTTCACGAGCAACTGGATACAGTGGATTGCCAACCATTTGTGCTCCGGAAACCAACTCAGCTAAGAACACCTCATGTACCAACTTCTCAAAAGTGATGCTCCCAAAAAGGGAGGAATCTCTCCTTGATCTCTAGACGAAGACCCCTGATGATGGGAGAAGTCTTCATCCAGTCATGTGACACTACCCCCGGAAAAAGATAAAAAATATCCTTGAAATGGTCAACATATGCTTTCACCGTCTGTTGTCCATGTTGAACATGCATGAGCTCTTCCATTTTCATCATCTTTACCTCCACAAGTATAAACCATAGAATTCATACGGCTTTAAAGACATATGTAGTAATGGTGGGGTGAACAACTCCTTCTCATCTAGAGCTGGACCTTCAAACAGACCCAGAACAACATGCACTCTAACAGCTTCGGGATTTCCCAATACCCTGAAGACACGCTCAACCTCTTTATGCCACTCCATTGTCTCTAACAGACTCCAATCACCATGAAGGATAGACAATCTCTGAGAAAGGAAAAAAACTGTGCATGACTCATCAAAACTTTGGGGACCTTTCTGGAGGGCATTTCTAAACAACATATATAACACCAAGCCAAAGTCGATATCAATCAGAGAAACATCAATAAAGCACCCTCATCCAAAAACAACCAGCTCAAAAAAACCAAACAACCACAATCACAACCTAAAATTACCTATCCAAAATTCTCTTTCCATTTTAGATTGCAAAACCACCCTTTCTTTTTTTTCTTTTTTTTCAAAACCTCTTTCTTTCAAGACCACTCTCCAAATACCTAATCCACTTTTCAAACCAAAATCACTTTCCAAAACCATTTTACTCGTTAAAATGCAATTTAGAAAATAAGTTAAGCCTTTAATTTAAAACACACCCAGGTAATCCCATGAACCATTGCACATGTCTTCATCCGCTTTCATTCATGCACACCAATACGCACTTTCCACGCATCCTCTCACATGTGCAAACGTTCATAAGGAATAACTGGGGTTTCACCTCAAACCATTCTCAACCAATTTCAAAGAAAACACCAGTTTTCCAAACCAAAGGCTTTCAGTTTTAAAACCCATTTCATAAATTTAAAGTCATTTAAAATAAATCCGTCCCATTTTCAAAAACCCATTTTTTCATTTCCAAAAATGCACTTACACCAACTAGAATGAAAACGACACTCAACTTGCTTCAAACCACCTGAGGGACTAGCGGTCACACTTAACCTGGCGACATGGTAGTGGGTCATGACCCAAGTAAGCGTCAACAACTAGGAGGAATTCAAATCGTGTACCCGGACTCCACATGGGTCACTACTCCATGTGAGATCACGATGTAACATCAGTTTACCTCCGTTGTAATCCCTCAATCCAAAACAAACCAGAACGAAACAAAGACTCAATTCTCAGACTACCCCTGGCGACTCGAGGTGCGGAACGGGTGAGGGTTCATGACGTCCTTCCCGTACCTACCTCTCGAGTACTGACAATCCTAATATCCATCTACCGGACATCCCGAATAACAAGAACCTCACTATGATACCATTTTTCCACGAACCAACCCAGGTCGACCCTGAACCGGTCACCCAAGTCAGCCCGCAACATGGCCTGAGGGGAATTCTCGATCCCCACGAGCTGGAAACTAGTGCTAGGAATCAAAATTTAACAGGTGGGAATGATTTTCCCCAAAATAAAATAAACTAAGCAGGGGGGAAATGGAACAAAAGAAAATAAAAAAAGAAAAACCAACAACGCTACTAACATGACCACGACCAAAACTCCACGTGACCCCATGGGTCACTCTCTGATACCACAACCAACATCTCTCAAGGCGAAAAACTGAAGCTGGAACCTGCAACAGAACTAAAAACAATAAAACAATATAGGAATTAGTATTAAAACTCAGTAGGCTAGACCGATATCTATTCCTAATGAACTACTTTTAAAATAAAAGGAACACCATTTCAAGTTTGAACTACAATATATAAAATTATGTTTTTTTAAATTTTTTACTTAAAAACAAAGTACAAACCATTTCCCTTAACCATTTCCAAACATGGGTTAATTTCTGTAGTGTCAATGGTTTTTTTTGGAATGGAATGTGATGTTTACATTTTCAAATTTTCACAAAAAGGATTAAACACTTTCATTTGAAAATCATTTTTAGAAACCTAATCAAAAGAAATTTACCACTTTCCAAGGAAAACAATACACCAGAAATTCAAAAAGTAAAACACACAGCAAGGGAAATGTAGGTATACATATGAGCATCGTAATCACTACTGCAAGCAACAAAAGCTGAATAGACATGGGTGAACCTAGGAGACCGAGAATAAACAAGAATACACCAATACATGAGAAATCCTCCTCATTGACTTATCACACATGATGAAATAAAAACGCTCAATACGCTTGACCATCCTTTCTCAGGTAGTTCGAGGGCAAATCCCATAGTAATAAACCAAATATATCCACCTACTATGGGCCACTGGTCAGTACCATAACCTACCAGTGCAGCATTCATTCTTAGAATATTCTCTCAATATTCCAATTCACATGTCTCAAGTGTTTGGAAAGGGGGTCAACCAACTGATGCCAGCCGAGCATCCAATCACATACATACATATATAATAATAATAATACACAATAGACATCACCTCGAGCCACTCCATGGGACAACCTCTTGCCTTTAAACTACTCAAGTACCCAGAAGCCTTAAAGTGTGGGCCTCCCAAACAACCAGTTGCAACCAAGGAAAGAGAGTTATCCTATGAGGGTTTTTATCAAAAAAAATTCATCATTTTCCATAAATTATCAAATGGGAATTGTACACATTTCACAATCACCACTTAAAAAAAAGTACAACTTCTTTATAAGACAAAATCTACTTCGAAACCATTTAAGAAGCCCCAACACACTACTTCGTAGGCTGCCAAATATTTTTATAAAAACAAACCAAACCATTTTATTTTTCCAAATAAACTGTAAGAGCCAACCAGGAAATTTCTCCTGAAAACCAGAATACTTGTTCAGAAGAAATCATTTATCTCTCAAACCATAACCACATTTGAAATTCCGTGAATTATGTTTAAAAGCCTAACGAACATTATTTCACCACTGGGTGTCTGCTCATCAAGAAATTATTTCAAGCGTTGTGTATAAAATAAACATCTCTTTTTACACCAAATAATCGTTTAAAAATTAATTGCCTTATATTATCTCACATTTATTAAAATTAATAAAATATTTAATTTTAACAATTATTTTTCACATATAGTATGAACTAATGTAACTTAAATTTTAAAAGAAGTGAAAAGGGGACCTACCTCAACTCGTTGTCCAAACACCACGGCATGTCACACCTCGCACAGATGCACAGACACCGCACAAACACGCGCATGCCGACAACCACAGTACCGCGGGTCTTCCTTGCCGACACGCTGCAAAAAACGCACAACTAAAACCACATAAACATGGACTTAAAACAATTCAAATGAATAAACAGCACAAAATAACCACCTCTACAAGTTTTCAAAACCCAAATTCAACCTCAATATTATTTATTAAACCCCTTTAAAAACCACAAAGTGTTTACAAAAATCGCACAACACTCAAAATAAATAATCAATCTGCCCAACTTAGAAAAAAATATTAAATAACAGAACCAGGGTCGACACAATGAAACACCACCAAGTGACACATAGAGGGTTTTATATTAAAAACATGCCCCATTTCATGCAAACCTGGTTCTTGAAAAACAACCGCCCCTCATAACCCTTTTCAAGAAATAATTCACATAACTAATACAATCTAATAAATTTCTACACAATTGAAAACCAAAGTCGACACATACAAAAAGATTTGATACTCATTGAAAACCCATTTTTTTAGCACATACACCTCTTAATACCCATGAAAACATAGTTTGCACCATCCAAATGTGCCCTAAAACCATCTTGAAAACGTTGCACGAATACAACACCAAAACATGCCAACCATTACCAAAACAAACACATTAATAAAGACACACTAACCAAAACAAAAACACACTTCTCTCTACAAAAAAGTCAAGGAACGCATTAATAAATTCAATTAAGCATATTAAATTAATCAAATGGTGCAAGGGAATGGAACAACTTACATCGGGTGTCGAAAACTCCCGAAATTTGGTGTCAAAAACCAATCGCACCACAATTGCACCACGTGGGATCCCAATTAGTTCCTAAATAAAGAATGCAAACCAAAATGAATCCAAAATGAACACTAAAAAAAACCTCATACCCTTCGGAAACCAAAAAGGTCAAGGAATAATAGGGGAAACCTTCCTGAGGGAGTTGCGCCGGAGGTCGCGGGTCATCGCCGAAGGTTGCGGGCTGGTGGAGATCACATGGTCAGGGGTTACCGCTGCTGTCTGGAGGTGGAGCTTGCCGGAGCTCGGTCGGAGGTCACTGGAGGGGGCTGGAGGCTGCTGGCCAGTGACGGGGCTCGCCGGAGCTCGGTCGGAGGTCATTGGAGGGGGTCGGAGGCTGCTGGGGGGGTCGCGCGGAGCAGGGCGAGGCGGAGCCGGGGAGCAGCGAGCACCAGAGATGGGAGGTTTCCTGGTGGGTGGAGGCATGGTGGAGGCAGTGGGAGAAACCGGGGGTGGCTGGTTCGCGTAGAAGGAGGTTGTAACCGGGGGGGCAGCGCTGGACAACGAAGGGGGAGAGGCGCTGCAGAAGCTTGCGGGCGGAGGGAGGCAAAAAACAGGCGGAGGCCAGGGTGAAGGGGGCTGGGGTGCAGACGAGGCGCCTGGTGGGTTGTGCATCGAACCGAAGAGGCGCAGGGGGGGTTGGGTCGATTCTGCAAAGAGGGGAAAAGGGGGTCTTCGGGTAGCTAGGGTTTTCTATATATTTTTTTCATTCCTAATAATTATAATATTATTACAATATTAATGATAACAATACAAATAATAATAATAATACAAATAATAACAATAAAAATACACATAATAATAATAATAATAATAATAAAACCAAAAATAATAATAATAAAATTAACCAAAATAAAGATAATATTAATAAAATTTATTTAACAATAAATAATAATAATAATAATAATAATAATAATAATATTAATAATAATATAAATAATAACAATAACAATTTAATAATCCTAATAAGAAAATATTTTAGTTATTTTAAACATCGCTCACTGCATGACTCACGTGTTCTCGTGCGCGCGGTCGGGGGAACCATGCTCGAACCATGCCACCTGGCATTGATCACATATAGGGTTAAGATGTGTGATTGTTGCGCAGTTTTATAACTCGTGCACAAGTCGTGCATCGGCGAGATCGAGGTGTGACGACCTCTCTCAAGTCCATGATGTATGCCATATATCTCTCATGAGTAAGTACAAACATGATCCATCACATGTACAAAACTCAAAGGATATAATAATGGATCATGATATTTATTATGAGGAATAATTGGAAGAAATTATGGATCAAATAGAGAAATTTATATGAAATAATACCACTCATCAGGTCAAAGTTTTATGGTGAAACCACAAACTTGGGGATGATATGTGGGAACCTAAGGATGTAATTAGGCATAAGTATCCTCATTTATTTTTATCAAAATGATAAATTTTGAGGGAAATTAATTTTTATTGGGGTATATTATAACACCCTATGATTTTATGATTTTTTTTAAAATAAATTAAATTTCTTATATAGTTTTCACAACACACAATACTTAGTTTCAAAAAAACATGACATACTATTAAAATATTATTATTTAATATGATTGTTATTGTCTGGATATAGGAATGAGGGGTATGAATAGGATTATGTAATTTATGAAAATTCATGGTTTAAACATTTATATAAAATTAATTATTTGTTGACGAACTAATTAAAAATGAAAAAAAAAATTCAAAATAAAGGATATCTTGTTCTGAAAAAACTATTTTTATGAACATAAATATGTTTTATCTCAATAAATTAAATAATTAAATTTTGGTGAATTATTTTAATAAAATTTATATATTATATATATATTAAAATTTTTAACATTAATCTTATGTGTTTTATAAGTATGATATAAGAATAAATCCAATTTTATACTTAAAATTGAATTTTTCTAAAAATCATTTTTGTCAACTTTTGTGTAATTATTTTAAAACTATTTTTTTTTCAATTTTAGAAAATTTATTTGAAAAAATTAAATTAATTTTTTAAACAATAATTTCAAAATTATCATGGAGTGGATTTTTTTTAATATCTGAAAATATAATTTTTTCATTGAATAGTAAAAAATACTAGTTTTTATTAAAAAACTACCTTTTCATTCAAAGTATTTATAAAATAAATTTTTTTTTTAATATGGTTTTAAATGTAAAATTAAGTAAATTATATATTTATTAATCTAATTTATTTAATTATAATTAAATTCATATTTAATTTTTATATAAAAACATTTTAAACTTTTGAACATTTTCTCTTTGGAAAACTGTTTTCTCATCGAGTCTGTAGGTTTAATTTTAAATTAAAATTTTCAAATTTTGTGAATTGAATTTATAAAAATGGATTAAATATTATTAATATTCATAATTTATATTATATAATAATTTCAACTTATTTTTTTTGTAAAAATGAATAGTAAAAATATTAAAAATTAACTATCATGGTTAAGATTAAAATGGATTTATTGGGGGTTAAACTAAAAACATTAGGGGTAAAAATACCTAGAAACCATAAAAATCCCATTTTATTGAAATATTTATACCTTAAGACATATAACTTTTTATAATGGACCATTTTGGAGCTTTTTTTCATGTGAAAAACATGGGTACACTTTATTGTTTTCAAAAATTCCATGTGTGTCCTTTGCCCCCTTTGAAAAAGTCCACCCCCTCTCCTCCCCTCTTCAAACTTCCAAAATCATTTGGTTCAACTGATAACATTAAAAATATCTTCACTATTTACCTATAAACTTCCTAGATTCATTATTTTTATTAAGAAACCCTACAATGAAGGCTTTTGGTATAAACTTAAAGTGGTTCTTTAAAGAATATATCAAATTATTAAACTTGTGTTTTGGTTTTTTTATTCTACCATCACCTTAAAATCTTATTAACATATGATGATATAATTACAAAAGTATATTTCATATACTAATATTTTATTATTTTAATTTAATAACATATATCCATCTCCACTTTCATCAAATGGGAAACAAAATCATTACTCGTGTGTATGGAGGGCAACCGCCTCACGAACCAATGTTATTCATTTTCCATCACCACCTCTCACAGATGAATATATTGATGGATTTAATATTTATATAAGATATTTATTATATTTATTATATTTATATAATTATTTAATTATAATTTACACCATCCTTATGACCTTCAAACCTGTTATAGAACAATAATGTTGCTTGTATGTACATCGAACTACCGCCTCGAGAAACGATATGATGTGTTTCTTATTTATGTTTTACTTTGATGGTAATAAGGATATATTAAATGAATATATATATGATATTTTTAACATAATTATACTTTTATAATTATTATGTCACATATATCTTCTTACTTTCCATTCTGTGGGGGATACGATAACATCGTTCCTATGTACATTTGACTACCACCTCATGAAGCGATGTGATTTTTTTTCAATAACGCTTTTCATGGAAGGTAATTAGGGTAAATTTAATAAATATATGTGATATATATGAAATAAAAATTATTATTTAATGTTAATATATTATTTAAATTTCTTTTAATTTATTCTTTGAGGAAATGGAAACAACATTCATGCATACTTAAGGTATACTGTCTCCATGAATGGTGTATTTCATTTCTTATCTCTTAAATTTATGGATTATTATAAATAAATATATACTAAATATATATTATATTTATATAATGGTTAAAAATATGGTTATTATTTAACAATGATCAAATTAAGAGTACCATAAATAACAAATCAAAAACATACACAAAAAAAAAATCAGTTATTACCCAAAATGTGATTTTAACATGGAATTATTAATAAACAAGTAATAAAAGGTAATAAGAAAATAATATATGGTTTTATATCTATAATTATGGTTCTATACTAGATTTATAATAATCATATATTTATTATATAGGATGTTCGAATGTGTATGAAGGAAGTCCAGACATAAGATAAATGATTTTTGTCTCAATTTGTCTACCTTGGGTCATATGTTATGTTATGCACCTACATTTATTGGGGAAAATATCCAAAGATATCATATTTATCCATTATCTTTATTTTTTATGTTTATGATAGAAATATTTTTATGAAACTAGTTTCTTTTTCCGAGGTTATGCTATGATGAGATTTTTTATGAAACCCATTTCTTTTCATGGGTTATGATATTAAGAATGTTTTATATAATCCATTTGTTTTCATTAATTATAATATGATTAATGTTTTATGATATTTTTTAACGAATTTTTATTATTTTCATGATTTTATGGGTGGGGCTAATATATACATCCAATTCAACAAGTGAATATTGAAATCTTAGAAGATAAATGGGACTGGAGTGGGGAATTAACCCGGTTTAGTATGGGACTATGTCCGCTATGATAGTCTTGGGAGTGAACCCAGACCACTAGTATAGTTTTTTTAGTGAACCCATTACCCAATAATAGCATTGAAAATGATCCTTGACAACTATGGAAATTATTTTCTATTCTTTTGTGTAACCCATAATCCCATGTATTATGTCAATGATATGCTCTCATGTCTTATGTCCTTTTATTTCCTTGTGATTCATGTCTTATAAACTCCCGAAACTTATTCCACGACTTAATATTTTGATCTTTCATATGTAGGGTATGTTTTTTATAAGCTATTATCATGTTATGAGACACTTATGCTTACATTATATTTACATAATTCCCTTTTTTACCCTTATTTAGAATCTCAATTCATCCATTATTTTTTTTACCTTGGTCATGATGATTGGTATTATGTGTAATATATCTAATAAGGGTGATATTTATGAAGAAATAAGTGTGAGATGGTGTAGAACTATTATTAATTAGTTGTTTATGTTTCTAAGTTTCTAAAGTCACTATACATTTATGATCATCCGGCCTGTGTTTGTGTAATATAAGGAATATCCATCTACAAATATATAATATATATGTATGAGGAGTTGGGGTATATACAAGAACCAACTCCACTATCACTTTCATGATCATGAAACTTAATATTCTTTCCATGTAAATCACTAAAGCTACCACTGGGTATAAGTGAAGGGGAAGAATATCCAATCATTCATGTCATGTTTATTTATTACATCATAGCTCTGTCTACTATCTCTACATAGGTAGAAAGATTAAACATAAATACATGTGATCTAATATACATTTTCAAACCCTATAGGTACCTATGAAACATTAGATAATTATTCTTTACCACCTTTCAAGAAAAAATTAACCAGCTCCAAGAACAAATTAGTGTATTCTGACATCAAACACTCTATCTTATATAAAGAGAATAACTCTAGAGACTTTTCCATAAACAAAGACTCTCAAAAGAACTAATGAAATAATAGTTTCTTGAAACCCTTCAAATATAATCCCACATTCTTATACACCTATATTTTATAATCCCACCTTAGTTTACTAGAACCATAGAGCCTAAACCTTGTTCACATCACCTTTATGGTCTCAGGTGTATCTAAGAAGTTGAAGATTTGATCGATCTTGTCTAGATATTATTTCACCTTATGGGAACTATTTTTACCCTTAAAGGACAGGGGATTCTCACGTAAGAACTATTGATTCAATCCTTGACTCATCTAAATCCTGGATGTACCACAATAATAGAGTTCTAGACTTGTGGTACAATTTGGTCCATGGAACAAACAGATCACATGATAGACACTATAAGATTCTGATCTAGAGGTTGATTCCCTCAAGGAGAATCCACTACACCCTCTTGTGGAAACCATGTGAGATATCACATATTCATATCATTACACATGAAAAATAAAAGAAATGATTAGATAATAGGATAATCTTAGTTCAACTAAAAAACAAAAAAAAACTTAGATTATGATCAATAACTCAACACAGGAGACAAACATCCTAACATACCATGGTAACTTAATTCTTATCACAGCAAGAGTTGGCTAGGCACTCACCACAACCTACCTCTTGAATTCCGATAATCCTATCTCTAATCTATCCAATTTTCTAAAAAGTACTCTTAAGGAAAAACCAACCTATAATGCTAATTTGTAATGAACTAACCCAGGTTACCCTCAAAAACTGGTGCCCAATCCAATATACCACATACCTGAAGGGAGTTCCTAATCCCCATAGTCTTGAGACTAACACACATACATCAAACAATAACTAGAGGGAACTTTTTCACCAAAACATAATTAGATACATGGAATATATACATAGAAAATAGAAAAGTGCAAGAAAATAAGAAGAATTATATTTCATAAAAAAATAAAATGATGTTAGTGATAAAACATGAAAAATAGAATAAAATGAAAAATGTACATGTCCAAAAAAACTAAGAGGTAACCAAAATAGAAGACAACTACTCCTATGATATGTGGTAAATCTCCCAAAATATCACCACCAGCTACCCAATCCTAGTTAACAAAAACCTCATCACATCATTGTGGTGCCTTTCCTTTCCCTTCATCAAAATACATAACCAGATCTAAACACCACTGAAGGGGTGTGCAGGGTGTGAGCTAAATAGGCTCAATATAATGCTACCCAAGTATTCCATATCAAGTCTCTATACAAATAATCCTAGTATTCTCATTTTAATGATAACATGGCATGATATTCAGAAAATTAGTTTTATATCAACTCAGGGTAAATATTTACACTTTTTCTACTATTCTAAAACAAGATGGGTAAAATAGTTTTAAGAATAAATTTCCATAATTACTCATCAAAATATTATTTATATATATATAATTAAAAAAATTATAATCCAAGCATAATGGTAAATAGGTCATGGTTCACAATAGGTCAGGAAAGCAGAATACTCATACCAAAATCAATTACCAATGTGCACCCAAGTCCTTAGAACATATGCATATAAAGCATAGGAATACCTCATATGTGAAATCACCAACATTGTTAATGATAAGACCCTAGAACAATAGTAATATATATCATAGGAACACCCCATGAGTGAACCCATCAAAAATAAAATGAATAGTGTCTCTAAGCTACACCTTCCACCCAAGTACCCAAGGCACCCCATATGATGAATTTCTCAAATAATTTCAAAGGGTTTCACATTTAAAAAGCAATTCCACAACCCTTTATTCTACCAAATCATGCTTATAAACCCCATTTTGCAAACCATTTATAATTCTTTGGAAGTACTCTTTTTTCCTTTACTCAAAACCAATTGAAAACCCATTTTCACCAAAAAAAATACATTTTGATGAAGGGGAGAGCAATGCTTCACGTCCCGAAGAACTCGTCTAACCCTAGCTCACTGATTTTCTCCCTCAGTTTTGCGTTGAATCCTTGATTCGTGCTGCCATGGCTGGATTTGATCCTAATTGGGAAATTGCGGTGGTTTTGTAAGAACAAAATGAAAAGAAAAGCTCGGATACGATGGTTTTAGACCCGAGGAATGCTTCGCTGGATTCTAGATCTCCTCCAATCAGTGGGGCACCGCGAGGTATTTCTTTCCTCAAAGCTCTTAAAGGATCACCTATTTCTTCTATAGGTGTAAAATCTCACTCGACCATCAAGAGACTGGATGATGGAGGATTTTCCATTGAATCTGATCCTGATGCAATCGCACAACGCCAAAATCTATGTAAGTTTTCTTTAATGGGTCGTGTCTCGTATGCTAAAGGAGACAAACCCTGGTCCTATATTGATCTGAAACAAAGAATTTCACATTGCTGGGGTATCACAAACTGGAAAATGATTCCCCTGGGAAAAGGATTTTTTTCATATGCTCATGTACTCTCAAGAGGATCTTAATGGTGTCTGGAAGATAGTTAATCTGTTGTTGAAGCCTAAAATTATGAGACTCTCGGATTGGGATTTCTCTTTCAATCTGAATACACAAAAAGGCAAGTCTGCTCAAATCTGGGTTAGGTTCCATAACTTAAACTGGTTTTTTTGGCATCCTAGAATACTGAATGATCTTGCATCCTGCATAGGTACCCCCCTTAAAATTGATCAAAGAACCATTAATGCTGATTTGGGTATGTATGCTAGGATTTTAGGGGATGTTAATCTTAAAACCAAGCCTCCTAAAACTATCACCTTTCATGCTAATGATGTAACGCCCCGACCCCAGTTACCCAGAGTCGGTGCATTATTACATAACATTGGCATGATCACAAGAAAGATCAAATCTCGAAAGACCGATTGGTTTAGTAGCCTTGGGAACACTAGATATATTCATAAGTTTTACATTACATCATAAAATGAAAAACTACTACAACAACATAATGTTTCCACAATCCACACTATTAACCCCTCATAAAATCCCTGCAGGTCATTCATAACTTACTTCTTCACATCCTGGGAAAAATAAAACATAGAAAAGGGGTGAGCTCAAATGCCCAGTAAGGATAACAATATAGCGGAAACTTTCATAAATAAGAATAAACATTTAAGAAAATGCATTACTAAAACAAAAGCCTTTTAAACTTTAACTTCAACATAGTATGGCAAAAGTAAAATGAAATAATGCCATTTACTTATTCACATGGATATTCTACTAATCGAATAATCACATGCAAAAATCAATAACCACTTTCATAATGTTGGAATGCATAATGCCAGACTATCATAACCACATAGTCAAGGCCTCGTGCCAAGACTACAAATAAGATTTTTTCAAGGCCTTGTGCCAAGACACTATTATGTCTCATGAGACCTACTGATGCATCGAGGAGCTATAGCGGGCTCCACCCGTCACTTACTAAGTCCAATGCATTCCCATATGAAAAGGTTTAAACATAACATAAACATTCGTATTAAAACTAGCATACGAAATGTCAATAATTTCACCATAAACTATGAATGGTATAAAAATAGCACATCCACAGTCAAACATATCACAAAACCTTCAATACAATATAGAAGCTTTGTATCAACTTCAAATAATCTTAAAATCCATCAAAGGATGTTGACATAGATGAAATCAAAATTCTTTTTAAAGAAATATCTCCTTTTATTTTGAAATAATTTAAGATCCATATAAAATAAAACATTTTCTTTGAAAATATTCTTATAATCTTGTAAGGGAAGTTTTGAAGATTTTATAATGGCGGAAATTAGCCGCACCCGCCGTATAATTTAAAAAAAACATTCTTACCTTAATTCTGTCGAAAAGGTTAAAAAGGACCTTGTTTTGAAAACGACCGAAAGATTCCTTTATAAACCACTTATAAAAGTCAAAAAAAGGTATAAATGACTTTAACTCATATTCTAGTAAATAGTAAAAATGTTTTGAATTGCATTTTTAAGAAACATGGATGTGGATGATAAAGAGATCCCAGTAGATTATTACGTATAAACAACCTTGGATAATGAAGAGGTTGTAAAGTAAACCCTTACCTTGTACTTTTCCTTGGTTGGGGTAGGTTAACCTCCTGTATAATGGTGAAATATTTGTTATTAAATTATAAAAGAATCATATATAATAATATGATATCATATATGATCTTTTAACATTGATTTGTTAATAATATCTTAGAATTATCGTCGTTTCGGGTGTTAACTTACTCATTTTCTTTTATATTTTTTGTTACATAAGCCATGGTTGTTGTATCTTATTCATATCCAGAATGATATCTAGTCCTTAAACATCATTTTTAAATCATCAAATGATAATTATACTTGAATGGATATGATGGAGAATGAATCTCATCGCGTTCGTGGAGACGGTAGTCCGTACGTACGCACGAGCGACAATATCATTCTTTTGATATTAAAATAATATATAAATGGATGGTATATCATATATACAGAATCATTAACATGTTATATTTATTATTTACATGAGTTACACATCATTATTATACCCATCCAAATAATATTATATTGAATAACAATTACACCACGACGTGGAGACGGTAGTCCGTACGTACGCACGTATGGTGACATGTTATTCAAAGGGTGGATAGAATACTGAATATGGTTGTACCATATTTATAATAACATCACAGTATATGTGAGATACTGGAGTTATTATTTTAGAATGGTAAGAACAAAGGAAGAATAAGTGGAAGAAGAAATGAACTTGGAGAAGGGTGGTGAAATCATTACCTCTTCTTCGGGTTCTTCCTTTTGATTTGATCAAAAGGGCTCCTTAGGTTGGCTTTCTGATCAAACTAAGGCCTCTAGGTTGTAGTGAGGGATGTTGGGAGAGTATTTGGGCAGAGTTTGGCCGAACCAAAAGGCTTTAGAGGTGTGAATAAATGAGAAGGAGGAGTGCCCTTTTATAAGAGGGGTGAGGGGCACCTTTGGAAAAGCTAGAAATATTAATTTATAATAAATTCATATTCGGTTTCTAATTGCTCCAAATCTTATTATTCAAAGGTTAAGGTGGGGATAGGTCGAAAACCACTCAACCAATAGAATTTAGACAGGTTTGGGTACTTATATTAACCTTATCTTTAAGTATTAACTCTAAGTTAATTAGTTTCACTTTTACAATGTCTCTTTGTATTTTTATATAATATGGTTAATAAACTTACTATATACATCCAAGCGACCCTCAAGTGGTACATTAATTATTAACCTATCATGATATAAGTCTCTTGGCCGATCCTTAGATTTTTAGGAATTTAATATCAATTAATAATATAATATTTGTTTTAAGAACTCTTTTATGTCAATTTTGACACTATTCAATAGTTGATTTTTGTGAAACTCGTAATAGATTGATTACTTCGAACAAAGTAAATTAAATCAATACTAATATATCATATTATCCTAGAAAATTAGTTTAATTCATTAAAAGTTTCATATTATATTTATTTGGGTATTTATAATATCAATTATTTTAATTTTTCACTATTATAGTAATTACTGCATCATCATTGTGTCATAAATAAAATAAATTATTTAATGTCTAAAAATTATAAATAAAATATAATTATGTAGGAAATCTTTTTAGCTTTCTAATGAATATTTATAATCTAAAATCCAACATATATAACCCTATGTAACAATTGTTTTTCTAAAAGATATATGCTTGTGTCATTTTTGTATTCATTTTAACTTAATTAAAATAACGTGTCATTATCACTTACAAGTGGATCCATGGGGTCCCAAAATCGACCCAAAGATTCCCATGGTCGACCATGTATCAACCAATAGGGTTAAGACACGTTTTAGGGTAATTTATTATTATTATAATATTATTTTTTAAGACTTATTTACCGGATTTACCCTTAACCATGGTAAATAAAATATTTACCGCAGTAATTATTCAAAATGTCTAAAAATAAAAGTTACCTATTTACACAATTTGAACATCCTGATTCCAAATATGGAATCCATTTTCCTAAATTCAAAACACAGAAGTGGCAGAAATTAATTTAAAATTAATTCCCGCTGTCAAAACAAAAAGCATGTTTTTAAGAGATAATAACTATCAAAAGATTGACACTCGTTTATGTTCGGTTTAATTGTAAAATTATGTCCAATGACCAACATTATATTAAATGGTAAAAATATATTATAAATATACTTTAAAACCACTCAAATTCATAATTTATCACTATTAATTATTTTGATTAAAAAAAGTTGTTTTTAATTAAAATTTAGTAATTTTCACTATTCATCAAAATATGAAAGTTATCCGAAATGTACCAAAATTTCACCTTAGGCTAAATTCGATATTCCGAATCCCAAAATGAAGTCCATTTTCAAATATAAAATATATATAATTTCAAAAAGTAGGTATTACTATTCATAACGGCTAGTTTGATTAGTTATGGTGTGTTAGAACTCGGTGTTGCGTACAACACACGCTAGCGTACCGTGGAAGCTTGGGATGTTTCATTTTAAATTTTTTGATGTCTCCATTTAGTCAAAAAGTTTAAAATATTGTATTTAAAAAGGTTTCACTATCAAAAGTTGATAAAAGTGCAATACTGAAAATGAATCTGTTCTTGCATTATGACTAAGAAACTCATAATATGGATTCTAAAATTATAAGGATTATATAAAGTTTAAAATGTAGTTAATACTATTCATGACCTCTTTTAATGGTGTGATTGAACTCGGTGTTGCGTGTAGTGCAAGTTATTGAATTATTTTTAAGAAATAACACACTCTGAAATCCTGGGGTGTTACATTCTCCCCTCCTTCAATAAATTGCGTCCTCGCAATTTGAAATTGTTCTTCGAAAATAAAAGGTTGAAAATAGAAAATATATTTGTGGGAAAACCCACATCGGAAATTGGGTTACTAAAATTTAGTCTTAATATGAGGAAAATAGAAATGAAAGGGTCACCACCAAATTATGATCTCGATTAGGAGAACATTGGTGGAAATTAGAGACATATAATTGGAGGAAAAACGTAAATATTTATAGGTAGTGATTGAGGTCATCAATCACAAACAAGTATAAAATTGAGGTCCTTAAACTCATCAATCTATGATGATTTGAAATACCATCGGTTCAACATAACATAGGGTATTAGGATAACACATTTTTTTACGTTTCAAAATTTCTTAGTTGAAATCCGACATCGAAAAATGAATTAATGAGTCCTCTATTTAAAAAAAAAGTGGAAAGTATGAAGATTACCGAAAATAACACATACTAGGGTTCCATGTAGGAAAATATGGATATGGAGGAGAAATCTAACCATCAATTATCTGATGGAGAGTGGTAGAGAACATGGCTATGAAAAGGCCAACAATCCCAAAGCCATAAATTAGTGATGATTTAAGGTACCATCTAGGGAAACATTTTTGTTCTATGTTTCTATTATTAATGTTGAGGAATTTATTTATGAGATTGGCTAAGATAATAAGGAGATATACTTACTTTATAATTAGAATTTTACCCATTAATAAATTTCTACCACAAACTCATCTTTCACTCTAAAAGATAATAGAATGTAATTTTTTTTTCTATTTATACTATTCGTACAGGGTTCCAAAATAAATGAATTTATAATTCATCTACCAGATCTTTTAAAAAAAACTACATTATTTAATTCAGGACATCTCGTGGGACAGTGGTAGGTGATACACCCTTGTTGCCCTTCGGTTGCGGGTTCAAGTCTCGCAGCCTTGTCAGACGCGACGGGTTGCCACCCGACCTCCGGGTTGTCCTTTTATGGCAATCCAAAATAATCCAAACTAGAACTATCCAAAATACTTCTGTCTAAACTCACAGTCCAACATTTATAAGGAAGGTAAACATAATATAGATCCTTTTTACCCCGTAATAGAATATGAATACCTTCATCATGTATTACCATATTCCTTATTGATTACATTCATGCTCCCTTATTCCATATAGAATGCTGGATATACTTCATTAATCAAAAAATGTTTTAAACCCCAACAATGATGGAATATACAAATCATTAATCAGTTCCAAGGTAGTCAAGAATATCCAATATAATTTATCCAAAATAATCACATATTATTCCAAAATCACTACCTCAGTATCAGAACTATATTATGATTTATCATTCTCTAAACCATATATTTTCCAAAAATTTAACCTTCTATTGAGTCACTTTTCTTTGTTCCACACAATCTCAAGTCCTTAATGAAATAGTACTGCAGTACAATCCTTATATACTCCATAATTATTATAACAAGTACATTGTTGATACAACACTCAATTGACATAATCAACATAAGAACTCTAATCATTCCTCTTCATCTGAGGTAGTATCATAACTTGATTATTATCCAATAGCATCATTTGCGGCATAGTCTGATGACTGGGGCATAGGTTCGCGTAGTGTCCAAACTCCTTGCAAATGAAGCATTGTACATTTGAAACCATTTTCTTACCCTTGCAGTCATGTACTTTGTGCCCTTTTCCTCCACACTTATAACAAACTCCCATTCCTTTCAGGCAATTTCCAGGGTGTTTCTTTCCACAGTTACCACATATGGGAAAATTCTTCTTTTCTCTCTTCCCTTTATCCATCTTTCTCTCTTCTATCCTTTTCTCCTCTTGCTTCCCTTCAAAGCCATAGGACTCAGTAAAATCTTTACTTATCTTATCAACACATGATATTATTTCTTCATATGATGATAATACATGGGAGACTATTTCTCTTATAAATTCTAGCTTAAGACCATGAAAGATATGATCCTTCCTTCTCTTTGGATCATGTGCATTTCTGGAGTTCTCATTCCTTCTACTGGGCGCCATTTCTAAACAATGGCATAAACTAGATCAGTTTATGAATCAAAATACATAATCCCATACTTATAAAACACTTAACATAAATTGAACTATTTATGGATATAATCTATAATCATAAAAATGTTTTCTTTGAGGAAGTATATACTCATAAACCCTTCATAATTATTTGTAAAGAAAATGAGAGTTATCCTAAGCATATCCCCCGGGAGTGTCGTAACTAAGAGTGCAGCAAGGCCCGTTGTCGTGCACCAGTTCCCGTTCGAGTCTAGCTCAAAGCGGTGTTTTCGGGTTTTACCCCTAGGTACATCTGTGCCAGAGCCGCCTCTACCTGCTCGTATCCAGACAGGGATGTATTTCTTGGAAAACTCACAAAATCTCTACAATACCAAAATTCAAGGAAGTTCTTCTATACTAATCCTCAAAGTTCATCTTAGGTCTACGTGCTCTAATCAGAGTTTATCTAAATCTAGCTTCCAAGGTTTGTACTAAACTTCCTCTGATACCAACTGTAACGCCCCGACCCCAGTTACCCAGAGTCGGTGCATTATTACATAACATTGGCATGATCACAAGAAAGATCAAATCTCGAAAGACCGATTGGTTTAGTAGCCTTGGAAACACTAGATATATTCATAAGTTTTACATTACATCATAAAATGAAAAACTACTACAACAACATAATGTTTCCACAATCCACACTATTAACCCCTCATAAAATCCCTGCAGGTCATTCATAACTTACTTCTTCACATCCTGGGAAAAATAAAACATAGAAAAGGGGTGAGCTCAAATGCCTAGTAAGGATAACAATATAGCGGAAACTTTCATAAATAAGAATAAACATTTAAGGCAATGCATTACTAAAACAAAAGCCTTTTAAACTTTAACTTCAACATAGTATGGCAAAAGTAAAATGAAATAATGCCATTTACTTATTACATGGATATTCTACTAATCGAATAATCACATGCAAAAATCAATAACCACTTTCATAATGTTGGAATGCATAATGCCAGACTATCATAACCACATAGTCAAGGCCTCGTGCCAAGACTACAAATAAGATTTTGTCAAGGCCTTGTGCCAAGACACTAGTTTGTCTCATGAGACCTACCGATGCATCGAGGAGCTATAGCGGGTTCCACCCGTCACTTACTAAGTCCAATGCATTCCCATATGAAAAGGTTTAAACATAACATAAACATTCGTATTAAAACTAGCATACGAAATGTCAATAATTTCACCATAAACTATGAATGGTATAAAAATAGCACATCCACAGTCAATCATATCACAAAACCTTCAATACAATATAGAAGCTTTGTATCAACTTCAAATAATCTTAAAATCCATCAAAGGATGTTGACATAGATGAAATCAAAATTCTTTTTAAAGAAATATCTCCTTTTATTTTGAAATAATTTAAGATCCATATAAAATAAAACATTTTCTTTGAAAATATTCTTATAAGCTTGTAAGGGAAGTTTTGAAGATTTTATAATGGCGGAAATTAGCCGCACCCGCCGTATAAGTTAAAAAAAACATTCTTACCTTAATTCTGTCGAAAAGGTTAAAAAGGACCTTGTTTTGAAAACGACCGAAAGATTCCTTTATAAACCACTTATAAAAGTCAAAAAAGGGTATAAATGACTTTAACTCATATTCTAGTAAATAGTAAAAATGTTTTGAAATGCATTTTTAAGAAACATGGATGTGGATGATAAAGAGATCCCAGTAGATTATTACGTATAAACAACCTTGGATAATGAAGAGGTTGTAAAGTAAACCCTTACCTTGTACTTTTCCTTGGTTGGGGTAGGTTAACCTCCTGTATAATGGTGAAATAGTTGTTATTAAATTATACAAGAATCATATATAATAATATGATATCATATATGATCTTTTAACATTGATTTGTTAATTATATCTTAGAATTATCGTCGTTTCGGGAGTTAACTTACTCATTTTCTTTTATATGTTTTGTTACATAAGCCATGGTTGTTGTATCTTATTCATATCCAGAATGATATCTAGTCCTTAAACATCATTTTTAAATCATCAAATGATAATTATACTTGAATGGATACGATGGAGAATGAATCTCATCGCGTTCGTGGAGACGGTAGTCCGTACGTACGCACGAGCGACAATATCATTCTTTTGATATTAAAATAATATATAAATGGATGGTATATCATATATACAGAATCATTAACATGTTATATTTATTATTTACATGAGTTACACATCATTATTATACCCATCCAAATAATATTATATTGAATAACAATTACACCACGACGTGGAGACGGTAGTCCGTACGTACGCACGTATGGTGACATGTTATTCAAAGGGTGGATAGAATACTGAATATGGTTGTACCATATTTATAATAACATCACAGTATATGTGAGATACTGGAGTTATTATTTTAGAATGGTAAGAACAAAGGAAGAATAAGTGGAAGAAGAAATGAACTTGGAGAAGGGTGGTGAAATCATTACCTCTTCTTCGGGTTCTTCCTTTTGATTTGATCAAAAGGGCTCCTTAGGTTGGCTTTCTGATCAAACTAAGGCCTCTCGGTTGTATTGAGGGATGTTGGGAGAGTATTTGGGTAGAGTTTGGCCGAACCAAAAGGCTTTAGAGGTGTGGAGAAATGAGAAGGAGGAGTGCCCTTTTATAAGAGGGGTGAGGGGCACCTTTGGAAAATCTAGAAATATTAATTTATAATAAATTCATATTCGGTTTATAATGGCTCCAAAGCTTATTATTCAAAGGTTAAGGTGGGGATAGGTCGAAATCCACTCAACCAATAGAATTTAGACAGGTTTGGGTACTTATATTAACCTTATCTTTAAGTATTAACTCTAAGTTAATTAGTTTCACTTTTACAATGTCTCTTTGTATTTTTATATAATATGGTTAATAAAACAAACTATATACATCCAAGCGACCCTCAAGTGGTACATTAATGATGAACCTATAATGATATAAGTCTCTTGGCCGAACCTTAGATTTTTAGGAATTTAATATCAATTAATAATATAATATTTGTTTTAAGAACTCTTTTATGTCAATTTTGACACTATTCAATAGTTGATTTTTGTGAAACTCATAACAGATTTATTACTTCGAACAAAGTCAATTAAATCAATCCTAATATATCATATTATCCTATAAAATTAGTTTAATTCATTAAAAGTTTCATATTATATTTATTTGGGTATTTATAATATCAATTATTTTAATTTTTCACTATTATAGTAATTACTGCATCATCATTGTGTCATAAATAAAATAAATTATTTAATGTCTAAAAATTATAAATAAACTATCATTATGTAGGAAATCTTTTTATCTTTCTAATGAATATTTATAATCTAAAATCCAACATATATAACCCTATGTAACAACTGTTTTTCTAAAAGATATATGCTTGTGTCATTTTTGTATTCATTTTAACTTAATTAAAATAAAGTGTCATTATCACTTACAAGTGGATCCATGGGGTCCCAAAATCGACCCAAAGATTACCATGGTCGACCATGTATCAACCAATAGGGTTAAGACACGTTTTAGGGTAATTTAGTATTATTATAATATTATTTTTTAACCCTTATTTACCGGATTTACCCTTAACCATGGTAAATAAAATATTTACCGCAGTAATTATTCAAAATGTCTAAAAATAAAAGTTACCTATTTACACAATTTGAACATCCTGATTCCAAATATGGAATCCATTTTCCTAAATTCAAAACACAGAAGTGGCAGAAATTAATTTAAAATTAATTCCCGCTGTCAAAACAAAAAGCGTGTTTTTAAGAGATAATAACTATCAAAAGATTGACACTCGTTTATGTTCGGTTTAATTGTAAAATTATGTCCAATGACCAAAATTATATTAAATGGTAAAAATATATTCTAAATATACTTTAAAACCACTCAAATTCATAATTTATCACTATTAATTATTTTGATTAAAAAAAGTTGTTTTTAATTAAAATTTAGTAATTTTCACTATTCATCAAAATATGAAAGTTATCCGAAATGTACCAAAATTTCACCTTAGGCTAAATTCGATATTCCGAATCCAAAAATGAAGTCCATTTTCAAATATAAAATATATATAATTTCAAAAAGTAGGTATTACTATTCATAACGGCTAGTTTGATTAGTTATGGTGTGTTAGAACTCGGTGTTGCGTACAACACACGCTAGCGTACCGTGGAAGCTTGGGATGTTTCATTTTAAATTTTTTGATGCCTCCATTTAGTCAAAAAGTTTAAAATATTGTATTTAAAAAGGTTTCACTATCAAAAGTTGATAAAAGTGCAATACTGAAAATGAATCTGTTATTGCATTATGACTAAGAAACTCATAATATGGATTCTAAAATTATAAGGATTATATAAAGTTTAAAATGTAGTTAATACTATTCATGACCTCTTTTAATGGTGTGATTGAACTCGGTGTTGCGTGTAGTGCAAGTTATTGAATTATTTTTAAGAAATAACACACTCTAAAATCCTGGGGTGTTACAAATGATTACAAAATTGTAATTGATCTTGAATATGAAAATATGCCCTCTTTCTGTGACTTTTGTAAGATTGTGGGTCATTCTGTCCAAATATGTAGATTCGTTCAAAGGGCCCCCAACCATCATAACCCTTATGATTGGTCTAAGGTTAGGAAAAACAAGAACGATAGAGCCCCCCCCCCCCCCACTGATAAATCTAACTCCTCTCAAATCAAACCTAGGAAATGGATTCCTAAAACCCCAAAGTAACCTGGGGTAACCTGGGTTGATCAGGTGGAGAATCAGGAGCATGATTTACAGGATCAATCCATTAAGGAAAATCTGGAAAATTTGGATAACCTGTCTACTCACCCCCCCCCCCCCCCATTGACTAGGTTTCAATCTGGACTTGACACATCCCTAATTTTGGGTCATAGTTCAATTCCTGAAGATCTTCCTCTTATTCACAGATCACATACTCATTTGGGTGAGTCTTATTTGACTAATTGTATGATTGGATCTTTCTCTAAGACCCAGCATGAACTCCCTCCCCCTATGTCAGCCAGTACACCTGCAAGTTTACAGGAATCATGATCTTCTGAAAAGAAAGCATGCATCAGGAACTCTACGCCTGGTTCTGTTCCCTCTGAGTCATTGGACAAGAATGATTCTTATTCCTCTCTTCTCCAGTCTGCTGCTCCTAGTAATATTCCTGCCCGGTCAGCATATTTTTCCATCAATGTTTCCCGGGATTGTACTCCAAATGCCGTGGTTGATGTAAATCCATCAACCTCTGAACCTTCTGAAGCAAATCCTGATCATCAGGAGATCGTTGTCTTGGATGGATGTCCTCCTTCTTTGGTGACCAATTCTGTTTCAGACCTGGATCCTTTGATTCCAGGCTCGGTTCTCAAGCCTGTTTGTGTGCTATCTACTCGTGAAATTAAGGCAGGATGTAATACTTCCAATCTTGAGTCTCCTATGCCCAAAAAGGATAAAATCTGCTCTCCCAGCAAAACCACTTCCCCTAGGAAAACTAGAGGTCAAAGTGCTAGTTCTAAAAAGAAAGGGGGGTCAAACCCAAAAGGTAAATAATTATCCATATTCTATATTCGAATTGTCAGGGGATTGCAAACCCTGGAACCCTTAATGTTTTGACGCGTATTATTTTTACTCATTGTCCCATGATGATTGCTATTGTTGAGCCTAAAGTCAATTTTGACCCTAGGTTCACGCACCTGGGTAACCCTGGTTTCTCTTTCATGGGTGCTTGTAACAATGGTTATATGGACTCTCTTTGGATTTTCTTCCACTCCTCTTTGCAAAATTTTAATATCTTTAGTCTCTCTGAACAAGCTTTGACGTGCGATTTTACCTTGCTAGCTCTCACATCTTCATTACTTTTGTCTATGCCAAGAATAATTACCTTGATCGAAGATCTCTTTGGAAGGAGATTTCTGACATCAATATAATGATTCAAGATCCCTGGGTTTTGGTTGGGGACTTTAATTCTATTTTCTCCCCCTATGAAAAAATTGGGTACTCTTTCTCCTCTATCTCTGCCAAGGAATTTAAAGCTTCCATTGAAAGTAATAATCTCATTGATATTAACCTTACTGGTGCCCAATTCACTTGGTACAGACACCACTACAACCGAGTGGTGGCGAGTAAACTAGATAGATCCTTCACTAATGAATCTGCTCTTGATAATTATAACTAGATCTTGTGTTCCACCCTTACTAAACTTGCTTCTGATCATCATCCGATCTTAGTTAGCTTTCCTCAAAACTCCCGGAAACCTTCCTTTCCTTTCAGATTTAATTTGGCCTGGTCTTCTGACTCGGATTGTGTCTCTCTTATAAATTCATCCTGGACTAATATGGGAAATCACAGGGATCCTTTTGTTTGCACCACTAAGTTTAAAAATCTGAAGAACATTCTTAAAAAATGGTGTTCTGATAAAACAGCTTTAATTGACAAAGATATCCAAGATTTATAAAAGGATTTGTCCCTCTTTCAAGTTAACAACACTTCATTCATTTCTGACCCCCAGGATGAAATCACCATATCAACTAAATTGATCTCTCTTCTAAACTTTAAGGATAATTTAAAAAATCAAATCTTCATAGCTAAATAGCTCAAGGATGGGGATAGAAACACCAAATTTTACAACTCTCTACAACGGATTAAGAAAACCTGTAAGCCTCTCACTTTCTTAAGAGTTGAGGGTAAAATCATTGAGTCTGAGGAACAGATTGAAAATTATGTTGTTTCATACTTCACTGGCATTTTCAATGGTCCTAGCATTAACAAAGATATACTTCTAAACATTATTCCTTGTATGGTGACTTCTGAGGATAACTGTTTTCTTAACTGCATCCCTCTTGATTCTAAGATCAAGGATACTATTTTTGGTCTAAACCCGGATAGTGCCCCGGGCCCCGATGGTTTCAACAATGGTTTCTATCAAAAACATTGGGATGTCCTTCAAAATGATGTCTGCAACATAGTTAAATCTTTCTTTGAAAAAGGTGTTCTTCCACACGCTCTCAACTCTCAGTTCCTCACGTTAATTCCTAAAGTTGATAATGAAGATTAAATTCACCTCTTCCGTCTCATTTCCCTCTTAAATTCTCTTTCTAAAATTATTACCAAGATTCTTGCTAATAGGCTTTCTAATATTAGTAACAAAATTGTCTCCTGGAACCAGTTTGGTTTCATCAAGGGTAGATCTATACAAGATTTTATTTTCCTCGCCTCTGAATCCACCAATTTATTGAACAGAAATACTAGAGGTGGGAACATTGCTCTTAATCTTGACATCACTAAGGCTTTCGATACGATTGAATGGACTTTCATTTTTAAGGTCCTTTCCAGTTTTGGCTTCAATGACTCCTTTATTAATAAAATTAAAATCATCTTCAACTCTGAAAACATATCTGTGCTTATTAATGGCTCACCTAGGGGTTATTTCAAATTCTCTAAAGGTGTTAGGCAAGGTGATCCGCTTTCTGCGATCATTTTTTCTATCTCCGATGATTACCTTAGTAGACTGCTCTCCCTCAATGTTGAGGAAGGAAGACTCAAACCTATCATTGGTTCCTAGAATCTTCATGCTCCCTCTCACCTGCTATATGCTGATGATATTATCTTTTTCCTTCAGGGAGATAAATGAAATGTCAATAACCTTAAATCCATCTTTTCTCACTATGAGGAGATTTCTGGTCAATGCATTAACTGGCAAAAATCTTTCATTTACTTTGGTAAAAACTTCCCCTCTAATAGGAAATCTCATATCACCAATGTTTTAGGGATAAAAGAAGGATCCCTTCCTTTTACTTATCTTGGTGTTCCCCTGTTCTGGGGTCGGCCCAAATCTTGTTATTTTCTTAGCCTTGTTGATCAAACTCTAAATCAATTTTCTTCCGGGAAAGGTAAATCCCTTTCTATGGCTGGAATAATTTGCCTTGTGAAATCCACTATTGTCACTAAGCTTGTCAATTCCATGATGGTATACAAATGGCCTTTGGGGCTGATAAAAAGACATAATACAGCTATCAAGAATTTCATCTGGAGTGGAAGTACTCTGGAAAAGAAATTTGTTATAGTTTCTTGGGCCACTTGCTGTAAACCTATTGAAAATAGAGGAATCGGTATTAAGAATCTTAAAATTTTTAATGAGGCTCTTCAAGCCAAACTCACATGGTCCCTCATTCATAATAACTCTCTCTCCATGAGATTCCTCAAAAGCTGCTTCCTTGATAATCTTAAGTCTGGCTCTTCTAATTATATGACTTCTTCTATCTAGCCTTCGATCAAAGCTTCTTTTCACTCTATCATGGAAAATTCTAGATGTCTTGTTAGTAAAAACTCTTCTTTAAATTTCTGGTTTGATAATTGGACTGGATACCCTCTAATTACTGATATGTCTAATACCTTTTCTCATAATACTTAAAATTTATCTATTATAGAGATGATCAATTCCCCTGATTCTCAACTTCCAGATCCTATCAAGGGGATTGTGGATAATTATTATTTCACCTCCAATGAGGATCTCCTTGTTTGGGAACCTGCTCATAATGGCATGTTAGACTCTAAAAAGTTTTATCGCTATCAATTCCCTAATAAGGATGAAAATTTTAATTGGGTTTCTAAACTCAATAAATCTTGGATTAAGACTTCTCGCCTTACCCTTATGTGGCGTATTTCTCATCAAAAAATTCCAACTGATATCTGCCTGCAATCCTACGACTTTAGACTTTTCTCTAAATGTAGATTATGCAACCAACATCGCGAGGAAATCAATCATCTTTTTTTATCTTGTGATACTACTATGGCCCTTTGGAATTACATTTTTGATCTTTTTTATTGTATGTGGCTTTTAGATACATTTATTCTCTCTCAACTGAAAAGAACGTTGGAATTCCCAAGATCTCCTCAAATCAAGAATATCTTTCTAACGGCTGTTGTGGAGCTTATGCATATTCTTTAGTACGGTAGAAATGATTCTATTTTCAACAATAATTCATTTAATATTAATGCAGGTAAAATTAGGATTCTACTGGCTATGAGGGAAGCGGCTACGATAAAAAAGGATTGTTGTGACAATTCTGTTATAGATTTTGAAACCCTTCGCCGAATTGGCATCCAAGGTATTTTCCTAAAACCTCGATACACTATTGAAGTTTTCTGGCAGGCACCTGCTCCTGGTTGGATTAATGTAAATGTGGACGGAGCTTCAAAGGGCAATCCTGGTCTTGCTAGATGCGGGGGAATCTTTAGAGATCATCAAGACCAGATCCTTGGATGTTTCTTTGGAAGCTGTGGAACTGCTTCTGCGCTGGAGGCTGAGATGATTTCTACCATTCATGTCGTCTCCTAGGCAAAGCGCTTCAACTGGAAGAATAACTGGATCGAGAGAGATTCCACTACCATTGTGCAAGCCATCTGGAAGGGTGATGTTCATCTGTCATGGCCTCTCACCCCCAGATGGATGGATTGCCTCGCTACACTCAATGACCTCAATTTTATTGCCACGCATACCTATCGGGAGGCTAATATGGTCGCAGATGGACTTGCCAACATGGGAGTCCCCCATGAGATCACTTGGATGAATGAACTCCCGCCAGAGTTTATTCCTGCTTTTATTAAGGATTCTAGAAAATTGCCCTCTTTCCGTCTGTTGTAACTCGTTTGTGACTTTCTCTTTTGAATAAATTTCTTAGTTCTGGTCTTTTGACCAGAACCTACCTTAAAAAAAACCAAAAATACATTTACTCCAAAAAAATAAATCATGCTAATTAATTTATAAATTTTTTTTATAAAATCATAGTAATACAATTCATACAATGTAGGTTAGATATGGAACCACCTACCATAAACATTGGTCAAAGACTATCCACAATAGGATACACCAACACTAAAAGAAAAACACATATAATAATATACTCCCTAGCAATTATTCTCATATCTTATAATCATATTCCATAACAAATTACATCCATTGGAGAGTTTAGATCACACATACCTTGATAAACACACCTGCCACACCACAACCTACACAAGGGTCTAACTTTGAGAGAAGATCACACAATGGATCAAGAAAGGATAAAACAAAAACCACCATAAGGTTGATGAATCCATAAAAATAGTTCAACACTGATTCCATAATAGAGAAATGAAAAAGAATAAAGGATATTTAATATAGAGAAGTGAGACAACCAAGACAAAGATCAAACATTGAATGAAGTATTCTATGAGATTCAGATAAATGAAAAATAAGTCTATAACTTCCTAGGGTTCAAGACCTATGTATACACAAAATGAGAGGGTAGAGAACTATGGAATTAGAAGATAAAAACTATTCGGATAAATGGATTTACATTATAAACCATAAATTTATGGAATAAACTCCCCGTGCAGAAAATCCACTAAAAACATGTCACCTCAATTAAAAATCCTGAGTGACTATTTTATGACATAAAATATATATTTACACCATAAAATAATTTTATAGACTAAATTGTTTTAGGTCATGTTCCATGTGACATTTATGTCTTAAGCTATAACCTTATGATGTAAAAATTTCCTACATTAATTTACTAGGCTCCTATAGAAACTTTAAAAACTTCTATAAACCCCAAAAAAATCACAATCTTAAATAATAAATGAGCATACCTTAAAATAAATGATGTTACAATATCCCCACTATAGGAATTTCTATCCCTATATAGTCAAGTGGAAGAAGGGTGCTCCGGAAAGAGGTGAGGCTTGTGCTCCCTCACTGATGATTCATTCTCCTAAGTCTTATGAGAATATGATCTGTATCGCTATAACACTATGAACAATAGGATAGCATTACCATAAAATAACGTCACTTGAGAATACATGATCTCCACTATTTTCTCCACAACATAAAAATCTATCTCCAACTTGATATCTTAAAAACTCAGAACATGAGAGGGATTAGGATGGTACTTCCTAAGCTAAGGTACTTGTAAAACATCAAAAATACATAACAAATGAGCTGGAATTTCCAAATGATATAAAACCTACCTAGGTTCTTCAATGACCTAAAAATTTCAAACATATCTCAAAGACATATTCACCTATTTCCCAAGACAACAATGACCTAATCAAGGATAAAATTCTAAGAAAACATGACCACTAATAAAAAACTCCAAAGGATGACATCGACAATCGACATACAATTTCTGCTAACTCCTTGTTGTAACAAAAAACCAAAATATGTCCTAAATCCTCATTCATGTATCCTGAATAATAATTATTTTTAAAAGAGAGGCCTCACCCACCTCTTCCCAAAAAATAGGAAACTTTCATAGGTGACCATAAAAAATATTGAGTAAATACATTCTGATTGTCGAATGATAACTGTTGTTATATGAAAACTGAACCAGTACCAGATGGATATGCCATGATCCACTGAAATACAAGACCCAATCATAGAAAATATCCTCTAGTATCTGAATAGATCACTTCATCTGGCCATATATCTGGGGATGGTAAGTTGTACTCAACCTGACCTAACTCTCCATCACCTCTTAGAGACTCTTCCAAAATTTGGAGGTAAACCTAGGATCCCTGTTGAGATGATAGTTTAGATAACCACATGTTACCTAACAATATCATGTACATAAAATTTACACATATCTTCAACCATATTAGTGTCATTTATTGGAATGAAATCATCTAGTTTCATTAACCAATCAACCACTACCCAGATAGAAATATTCCCTTAGGGAGCCTGTGGTAATCCAAAAATAAAATCCATGGACACATTATCTCATTTTCAAACTAGTACTTGAAGTTTCTTGGTTAAAATAGAAGGTTTTAATTTCTCTAGCTTTATTTATTGGTAGGTGTGATAGTAGGACACATTATTTTCAATGTCACACTTCATACCCAGCAACTAGAATTGTCATCACATGTGATAATAAATCTTCATAGCGCGCAAATTAACAACCCATAAAGAACTAAAAGATCCAAACAAAACTAAACTTCTCATAGATTCTAGGATGAAAAACTAATCCCCAAAATAGATTATTCCATAAAAAGGTATTGTCTAACTAGAAATAGTATTCAAAATGTATAGGGTTTATCTAATTCCACTAATCCCATCATCCTAACAGATACCCTATATAATAGACTTGATGTGAGATAATGATAAATGAACACAGTTTTGTACCACAATTGAAGCATACTACTAAGATTCTATATGAAACTGATCAAATATACTTATAAGGTTCCACTTTTCCCTCAATTCCAATATATCTTGCAATGGAAGTTTCTTACTGAGATCATATATGATGACATTATCCTTCCCAATGGAGTAGGAAATTTTTTAATTGAATGTATAAATTTTCTCCTCCCATATCAACTATCTATGATTCAATTCCTTCTGAGAAAAGATATCATTCAGACTCTTATGTTCAGAAAATAATATTAATATATCCCCAAAAATATAATGGTTCTAACACTTAAGATCATGTATAACTATAGAAATATCTAAATCATGAGTGGGGTAATTATTCTCATATAGACAAAGTTGACAAGAACCATAGGTTATAACATGATCATCCTTCATAAGAAATAAAACCATAAAAGTTCTAGAAGTGTTACAATACATCACATACCCCTTACTGAGGTCAATTAAAATCAAAATAACTGTCTATGGGAGGAGTTATTTCAACTCATTGAAAGAATTCTGACACTTTGAATACCATGTGAACTTCAACCCTGTCTTGGTAAGAGCAGCCAAGGGTGATTACAACATTGATATATCATTGAAGAGCCTACAATAGTATCCAATCAGACCAAATATACTATGTATCTCAAAAACATTCTTTGTATCCTCCCATGATAAGATAGACTTTACCTTTTTAGGATCGACCGATAAGTCACACTAATAGATGAGATGTCCTAAGAACATCACTTTATGGATCCATAAATTGAATTTTGAAATATTTATATATAGACAATGACTCTTCAAGATTTCCAAAACCAATCTCAGGTGGTGCTCATAGTCACACTCGAATCTCAAATAAACCAAAATATCATCCATAAACACTATGATTTTTTTCAAGAAACTAATATAATATCTAGTTCATTAGATCCATAGAAACTAAAGAAGCATTATCCAGACCAAAAGGTATCACAAGATATTCAGAATGGATATACCTTCTCTTGAATGATGTCTTTAGAATATTAGACTCCAAAAACCTGATCTAATAATAACTCAACTGAAGATAAATTTTTGAAAACCACTTCTCCCCATTTAACTGATCAAAAAAATTATCCACATGGGTAAAAGGATACTTATTATTAACTGTTACTCAGTTAAACTTCTGATAATCGATGCATAATTGAATCGAACTATCAACCTTCTTGAAAAAGATCATTGGGTCTTCCCATGGAGAAAACATATGGAGAAAAAAATTATTTACCATTATATCATCCAACTAGATATTGATCTCTTCTACTATAAAAGGTTCCATGTGACACAAGGGTATCGAGATCGGCTGTATACTAGAAACCAAATAAATTGAAAACATTAGCACTATCTAGAGTAAGAATGAAGAAGTTTCTTAGAAAATCATGATGAAATTAACAAAAAAATATTGTAATACCAACAAGATAAGAAACCACATCGAGAGCAAATCAAATAGTATAAAACAAACTCTTGAACTCGGATTTGAAAGGTATTTCATAACTATACCTCGCATCACACTTTCCTTAAAACAACTAAGAGATCCCATCGGCAAAAGGAACATGAAACATCGATGATAATAATCAATATAAGTATAATGATAGACAATATAGTCTATCATCATAATTATTTCAAATAAATATAGATCAAGAATGATTAATTCTCGTCTAACTCCATGTCAGTAATTGATAGAGAAAAAGAAGGGCACTAAAACCCCTATTCTTTCCTCTTTCCAAGAGGTTTTGATAACTCTTTGAAAAAGGACATGAGATCTGTTGTAAGTTTCAACACATTGACAAAATGGGTTGATATAAACAAGAGGGAGGAACCTATATAAAATAGATAAATCTCTATAGATGATGCAACAAATATGGTACCACACTATCGTGAGACTCACAGTAATGATCACTGGAGACTCATCAACTGAGTGAAGATGCTTCACTCCTGAGGCCTATGGCAAGATCCCTATGGAGTTTAGAGATTATGACCAAACCATAGTGTCCTTTAGAGCTAATGATCCCTGACAATAGAGAGTCATGGACTTAGCCTAGTAGAACTTATGTACATATTCATAGTGGGATAAACCATTGCACATATTCACATGGTTAGGGTAGGAACATTAGGTTTTCCTGAACATTCCATGCTAGTAGAAAGTCAAGGGAATATTATTAGTAACTACAGATGTTTCAAAGTATTATCATTGTTAATAACCACCACTATGAACCCTTCTATTATCATAACACATCCTCTTCTTCCTATGCACTCCACTAAGGTTTCCATTAGGTGGAAGGAAAGGGTAAGAATAGCCAATTTTGCCTTACATATTCATTTCTTCAATCATAGCTCTATCTAGTGTGTCCACATAGGTAGAAAAAATTATCTTAAATACCTATAATATTATATTTATCCATAAACCCTATAGGTACCTCTAAAATTTTATTTGATCGGTATTTACCACCTCTGGAGGAAAACAAACCTTCTTCACAAATAAATTAGTGTACACCAACTCTGAACATGCTCCATGTTGCAAAGAGAGGAACTCCAAATAATTATCCAACATTAGATACTCTTGAAAGAAATGTTGTACTAAGAGTGTCTTTAAACCATTCAAATACAATCCCATATGCCTATACACTTGTACCATATAATCCCACCATTTCTTGTTTGGACCCTTGAGCCTGAAAGTTGTTCACTTAACCTTGATGGTTTCAGGTGTATCTAAGAATTTTAAGATCTAATCAATATTATATAGAAAATCCTCCCCCTATTGGGGGATAATTCATACCCTTAAAGGATAGGGGGATTTTGTGTTAGAACTCTAGAGTTGATCCATGTCTCTTCTATATCCTGGCTCTACCTTAACAATTGGTTTCTAGAATTTAAGTAAATTATGGCCCATGACATGAACTTCATGCATGATAGCCTCTGTAAGACTCAAATATATAGTGGATTCCCTTGAGGATAATTCATGTAACCCTCCATTGGAACCCATGGGAGAGTTATTAGAGGAATTTCAATATACAATGAAAACAGAAGAAATGATCAGACAATAAGATAATCTTATTTCAAATAAGAAAACCATAATTCAAAACTAAGATTAAGATAAATAACTCAACACATGAGACATGCATCCCAACATCCCATGGTAACTTCAGTCTTGTTAAGGAAAGAGTTGTCCATGCACTCACCTTAATTACCACTAAAGTTTTTAAAATCATATCTCCAATCTACCAAACATCCTAAAATAAGGAATATTGGGGATAAATTAACCTCTAATACCATTTTTTTAATGAACTATCATGGTTTTCCCTTAGAAACTAGTAATTGAGCCGACCTTCCACATACCCAAAGGGAGTTCTAGATCCCCATGGGATGCTGACTAACACCTAGTAATCACACAAGAACTAGATGAAACAATTTCACCCAACCTAAATAAAATATGTGGAATATATACATAGTATAAGGAACAGTGGAAGAAAAACCAGAAGAAATTTATGTCATGACTAAAAGAAGAAAATGGTAGTGATACAACTTGAAAACCATAATAAAAATAAATTGTAAAGGTCCAAAAAAACAAAGGATAACCAAAATAGAAGACAACTACCCATGAGATATTTTGGTAATCTCCCATCATATCACCACCAGCTACCCAAACCCAGTTGAAAAAATCTCACCGCCTTATTGTTTTGTATTTCTTTTCCCTACATCAAAAGACATAGCCAAGTCACACTGTAACATCCCAGGTAAATAATTGGTGAGATATTTTCATATTTATTAATATTTTTGAGTTAAATATTTATTTTACTTTAAAGGGGATGCTATGATTTGATGGCATACATGATACACAACAATGGGTTTCTCTGAAAATCTTATGTTGCACACAATGCTGAGTCATAATGAAAAATAATAATATAATATTATTATTTTAAATAGTAGTTAACGTCTAGCCATTATAATAGTGGTAATGAACAGAACTAACTACAATATGATTATACATGTTTGTTAAATGTTTTTACATTGATCCAATAAATTCCAGAGCCTTAAAATAAAAAAAATCTAATTTTAAGCACAAATACTCTAATATTCTTTAAAAGGTCGAATTACCGCCTTTTAATGGTGAACCCTATTTAAATATAGTTTTGGTCACTTTTATATGTTATATTTGACATAATAAAAATATTATTTATATTCAGGACATCAAAAATTACTTCGGGTATTTTTTTTGGTATTTTTTTGATAAAATTCATTTTTTATGAATAGTGAAAAATACCGTATTTTAAGTCAAAAATTCATTTTAATATAATTTATTTATATGGTTATATTATCTTTATAATTAGTTTTAATGTTTAATTAGATTATAGTTTTACCATTTTATCCAATTTTGGTAATTGGAATTAATTTTACTTTGAAATTGTACATAAATAAGTGTCAATCTTTTGATATTTATTGTTTCTTAAAAACATGCTATTTGTTTTGACAACAAAAATTGATTTTAAATTAATTAATGAAAATTATATGTTTTTAATTTGGTAAAATAGATATTATTTTTGAATTCAAAATATCAATATATCTTAGGCTGAAGTTTTGGAATTTTTCTGAAAAATATCAATTTTTGATGAATAGTGAAACCACTTAGTAGTAGTTAAAAAACTAACTTTTTCATTTAAATGAAATTTTTCTTCTTCTGTGAATTGAATTTTAAAAATCCAACATAAATTGTTGTTATTATTAAGTAAAATTTGGTTCAATAAGATAAAAATATTTTTTGGTGAATAGTAAATATTGACTTTTATTTACTGCGGTTAAAGGTAAATAAGGTAATTCAAGGTAAAAAGAATATTATAATAATAAAAAATTACCATAACACTTATCCTAACCTTATTGGATGAGTCATGGTCGACTGTGGTAATCCTTGGGTCGATTTTGGGACCCCATGGAGTCACTTAAGAGTGACAATGATACTTTATTTTAATTAACTTAAAGTAAAGACAAAAATGACATTAACAAATATCTTGTAGTATATAAATTTTTACATGGGGTTATATAAGTCATATTTTCGACTATAAATATTAATTGTAAATATAATAAGACTTCCTAAATTATGGTATTTTTTTATAATTTTTATACATCAAATAAATTAAATTATTTATGACACAATAATGATGCAGTATTTACAACATTAAAAATGATTTAAATAAATAAGATTATTAATATTAAAACAGTATCCAAAACCTAACCAATTTTATTGGATGATTTTATTTAGAACATTAGTCATCTTATCTTTGACATTAATTAGTTTTAGACCTTCTTAAACTGAAGAAAGGTTTATAATAAAATAACATCTTCAAACTTTCCTAAAGAGCCCATCTTCTCCCTTATAAAAAGACACCACTTCTAACCCATTCCTCGCACCTATCAAGTCCCATGGCTCATCCAACCCCTACCCAAATAATCTCTCAAGATCCCTATCCTCCTCTTAGAAACCTTACCTTAGGCAAAAGGTACTTCAAGAAGTCTGTTTGGTTCAAACCAAAGTGGGTTACCCAAATTAAAGATAACAGTTTCTCTTAACGTCTTTTCTTTTATTTTAATTCTCCAACCCCTAAACTCATTTTATTAATTTATTTTATAACAAAAAAATTATATTAAATATACTAGGATGTTTTAATGATAATTATTCTAACTACACTTACACACACCTCCATCTAATGGGTGAATAACATACAATTTCTGTGGATGGAAAACTAACGCCTCATGAAGCGATGATTGTTCAATTATCTCCTACCGCCTCTCACGGTGGCCATTAAGATGGAACTACATTTATAAAATATATATATTAAATTTTTGTTTTCTATATTCTTATGCAAGGTTTTAAAAAAACATACCTTTATACTTTCCAATACGTGAAAACACAATAATTTCATTTGAGGAAGTGCGGACTATCGCCCCCTCAAGGTGATATGATTCGTTTATGACATACATGGAGAATATAAAAGATGGAGTTAATGAAATTATGTAAAATATATATCATATTATATTATACTATAATTATTATATACTTGTTTATTATTAAGTTTTCATCCCTTTAAATATAAAATAGAAATGAAAGTAGCGTTCACGCGTACGTACGGCTTACTGTCTCCATGAATGGTGTGTTTCATTTATTAACTCCAAATGATATGGAATATTATAAGTACATATAAAATGGATATATATATGATATATATGATATCTAAATCATGAATACTATTCTGTAGATAATGTAATTTTGACCACATGGACAATTTGTAATTATAACAAGTTCATTTTTTACTAAAGTTCCAAACATCGACCAAATGTTCGATATGAACTCAAATAATTAACTAATTGTTATATCAAGGTAATAAGTGATACAAAATGAATAATAAACATTAAAAATTTTCTTAATAAAGTATAAATTAACTTATGTTTATTATTCAAGAAGAACACGGAACATACAAGTCAAGTCGTACACGAGGTAAGAGATTTCTTATCTCACTTTTAATTTCATGAGATTTCCATTGTTCACCACTTATATATTGCATGTGGTGTATTGTGTACTGAATTTGATATATAATATCATTATTCTATTTATATTCATGGTATTCTATGATTAATTTTGTGGTTATTAACATTTTTTCATACAACTCGATTGAATTAAAACGTGGTAAGGGGTTTTCATCTCACTTTTTATTCCCGTAAGATTCATGCTATATTTGCCACTATTTCCTTTTGTGTGGTGTATGTACTGCCCATGATTGTATTCGTTCAGAAATATAATTTAATTTATGGGTAATTACATCTTCATTGTATGATCCTTCTTTCATGGGGTGTATGTTTCATAAGTTACCAAATCAGTAAGGGAACCTTTCACCCTATTCTTTTTAGAAGACTTTTTTTATATCTTTTAATTTACATCTTCATATGTTGGGATATATTATTATATATACTTATTTCTATAAATTGTATTTCCAAGTGATGATATAACATTTTTCTCTCTCATCTACTCATTTTCTTAATTTTAATGTGACCCTATTAGGCTATCAAATTTCTCTAAGGGGACTTCTTTACCCAATTTCAATTATTTGGGTTAAACTTCAACTTATTCATTAAGTCATGATATGAATATGTGTGAATAACCTATGATTGTTTTACACTTAATATATACTTATATTGGTTGTATTATTATTTTTTACACATAATTATGTCATTGATTTATCCTTAATCTAAGAATACCGTCTTTATAAGGGATTTCGTCTCAATTTACATCCCATTGAGACATTAATGTTATTATGCACCAATTCACTCTTATATAGTGTATATACTACCCTTTGGAATATTATTTCATGAATCCCTTTATTCTTATGATATTATAAAGTTCTGATTAAATTTTATTCCTAAATTATTTGTATTCAAGCGTCTCTCATTTTATTAAAAAACTCATTAACTAAAATATCATTTTAAATTTTTTAATGATTTCTTATTCAAAATATTTCTCATTAGTTTCCATTTTTTAAAAATAGTTTTAAGGATTTATTTATATGGACATTAATGTTTTAAAATTTTAATTCCTTAAAAATATTTAAAGTGGTATGTGACACTTTGATTCAAAAATCTATTTATTAAATGTTTTAAATGCTTTTATTAAGAATTGATTATGTCAATATCTTGAAATGATATATTGTGATTTCAATGTGGAAATGTTATCTTTACTTTATGCTTATTTTATGTGTTATGGATATGTTAGGTTTATTGGGCATTTTTTATGTATAAGGGTGGTTCCATGATAAACCTAGGGCAGGTGAGCCCGAGATAGTTCTCCAATGCATTGGGTAACATGACGGAGATAAATGTGATGTTTCTTTTAAGAGATTTAGGGAATATATTGTGATGGGTATTCCAAGTGTAACTTCCTACGTAGCTGTGATATCTACAATGTAAGTTTGATATGGATTCCATAAGTTACCTTTATGATTTTTTATATCTGTGTGTTATTCATAAATCTTATGATTTCATGAGGTGTGTTATGATTGAAAAGTAATGTTTCTTTGATTTGTATTTATTAATGGGATAATGTTTTCTTTCGTTATTTTATAACACTTAGTAAGATGTTTATGCTCATCCTGTGTTTTTAAACTTTTTTCATAGGGTATAAGGAAGGGTATGATAAAATAAGTATTCAATAATATTTATATCAATAAAAGAACTCTTGTTTTATTTAAGGAGTTTTATTTTTGTGAAACATTGGATAGAGTAGAAGTGTCTACTTTGTAATTTTTGAGATGTATTTTAAAAGTTATGGCCTAATTCTCTAAAACTCTAATCCTAAAAGGATCCTCAATGTGAATTCTTGACTTAAATCAAGATTATGTAATGTTTAAGGTAGGGTTCTTATAGTTGTTATCAGAGGTCGGTTTAGATAAGTTTAGAGTTTAGGGTGTTATTTAAGCATAAGTGACATAAACATACTGTTTATCATATTAGAAAGACTCATGGTTATTTTAGATAAATCGAATGAGTTTAAGATAACATGAATAATTATATATTAGTGTTTACCCTCCTCATAAGATAATATATGATTATTTTAGGGATAAACTCACACTGACCTTTTTGGTTTTAGTAAATGGTTGGATCTATCAGGAACCAACATAACAATATATGTTAAAGAAACTGTAGTGGTTTTCTTAATGAGATACTAAATGAAATGGGAGATTCAATGAGAAATCTTGTGGTTAAAATATGTTATGGTTATTTTTGAGTAATTTAACTCATTTTTTGGAATGGTATAAAATTATATAGTTTTAGAAAAATGACAAATTTCAGGAAGGGTGACAACCTGTTGCGTCCGGCAAGGCTACAAGAATCAAACCCACAACAGAAGGGAGATAATGGTGTATCACCTACCACTGGCCTACGTGAAGTCCCTGGTTAGTATGACTAAATATTTTTCTTAGTTAAATTATTTTATGGATCAAGAATAATTTGATCTTATTTTTTGTCAAATGGATATCCTTATTATAGAAATTATTTGGTGATTAAGTGATAAATTTTATTTTGGAAGATGTTCTCTCTTTTGGGAAATAGTATATACCAAAGGAAAATAGAATACTATAGGATTTAATTTGTGAAGTAATGGTTGAAATATTATTTTTGGAGGAATGTATTTTTTTTTTGAAATATGGATATTTGGTTTATTTATGGAAATGATTAACCTATCATATAAAATATGTGATTAGGTTAATTACACTTTTGTATGAGACTTTAAATGTAGTCTATGTTATTTAGAAAAATTGATATAATTTACTGTGGAAGACTATGGGATTAAATTCTTCTGAGTTTTGGTTTTCAATATTAGGTAGGATTATATTGAATATTTTTAAGGAATGTTGTTTATTGAATGGTATTTGTTGAAATTAGGGTACTGTTTGTTGAATTTTGGAGATTAGTAATAGTATTTCTTTTTATAAAGGATTATCCTTTTTGTGGATTATCTGATCTTGTACTAACATTTTTGGTTTTTTTAATGTCTAAAGATATGGGAAATATATGCTTCATCTTTTTTGGATCATGTGATTCTCTATAAGTTGATTCTAGCAATTTATTTGTGACCAAGTCGTCTTTAATACCCATAGTTTGGAGAAAATATTAGCTTTTGGTAGAAACTTATTAAAGGATGAAACTCTACTTGAAAAGTAAGTATATTTTCCTATGTTCTTATCTAAGTAGTAAAATAATTCCTCAACTTTATGAAAATAAACTTAAAACAAAAATTTTGTCCATTTACTTTTTTTATTGGGTAATTAAAGACCATTTAACCTATCATAAGTTTGTGATTTTCTGATGGTTAAGTTTCTCCTAACCATGTTTTCTATCAAACTCCATCAGAACTTGATGGTTTTCTTTCTCTTCCATATCCATGTTTTCCTAAATGGAATCCTAGTATGGGATTATCTCAGGTGACCTTTGTACTTCTCTTTATTTCTTTTAAAGTGATATATTTATTGACTCTTTCTCTGATGTGGGACTTTCAATCAAGTTTATAATCCTAGTTTTAAAATTGTGAGGACACAATTTCCAAAAGGGGGGAAGGATGTAACATCCGGGGTAAATAATAAGTAATACATTTTCATATTTATTAATATTTTTGAATTAAATATTAAATTTACTTTATATGGGATTCTATTATTTGATGGAATACCCGATATGCAACAATGGGTTTCTTTGAAATCTTACATTACACACAATGCTGAGTCATACTAAAAAATAAAAAAATAAAATTATTATTTTAAATAGTAGTTAACGCCTAGTTTTTATAATGGAGGTAATGAATAAAACTAACTAAAATATGGTTATTCATGTTTTTAAATGTTTTTACATTGATCCAATAAATTCTAGATCCTTAAAATAAGAAATAATCTAATTTTAAGCATAAATACTCTAATATTCTATAAAAAGTTGATTTACCACCTTTTAATAGAAAACACTCGTTAAATCTAGTTTTGTTCACTTTTATATGTTCTATTTGACAAAATAAAATTCTTCTTTATATTTGGGACATCAAAATTTACTTTGGGTATTTTTTTTTATTTTTATGATAAAATTCATTTTTTATGAATAGTGAAAATACTGTATTTTATTTCAAAACTGCCTTTTAATCTAATTTATTTATATGGTTAGATAATATTTATAATTGGTTTTAAAGTGTAATTAGATTATATTTTTACCATTTTCTCCCATTTTTGTTATTGTAATTAATTTCACTGTGAAATTGTACATAAAAAAGTGTCAATCTTTTGATAGTAATTGTTTCTTAAAAACACGCTATTTGTTTTGACAATGGGAATTGATTTTAAATTAATTAATGAAACTTATATGTTTTGAATTTGGTAAAATAGACATTATTTTTTTAATTCGAAATAACAAATATATCTTAGGCTGAATGTTTGGCATTTTTCTGAAAAACATCAATTTTTGATGAATAGTGAAACCACTTAGTAGTAGATAAAGACTGACTTTTTCATTTAAATGAAATTTTACCGCTTCTATGAATTAAATCTATAAAATTTAACATAAATTGTTTTTATTAGTAAGTAAAATGTGGTTTGATAAGATAAAAATAATTTTTGCTGAATAGTAACTTTTGACATTTATTTACCGCGATTAAAGGTAAATGGGGTAACTCAAGGTAAAAAAATATTATAATAATAAAATATTGGCCTAAAACTTATCGTAACATTATTAAATGAGGCATGGCCGACCATGGGCATCCTTGGGTCGATTTTGGGACCCCATGGAGCCACTTAAGAGTGATAATGACACTTTATTATAATTAACTTAAAGTAAAGACAAAAATGGCACTGACAAATATCTTTTAGTATATCAATTTTTACATGGGGTTATATAAGTCATATTTTCTACTATAAATATTCATTGTAAAGATAATATGATTTCCTAAATTATGGTTTTTTTTATAATTTTTAGACATCAAATAATTTAAATTATTTATGACACAATAATGATGATGTATTTACCTCATTAATAAATGATTTAAATAAACAAGATTATTAATATTAAAGAAATATCCAAAACCTATCCAATTATTATTGGATGATTTTATTTAGAATATGATTCATTATATCTTTGACTTTAATGATATTTGACCTTTTGAAACTGAAGATGAGTTTATAATAAAATAACATTTTCAAACTTTCCTACAGAGCCCCTCCTCTCCCTTATAAAAGGACACCACTTCTAACCCATTCCTCACACCACTAAAGCCCCTTGGATCGCCCAAAACCTACCCAAATAATCTCTCAATATAATTTTCCTCCTAGAATCCTTACCTTAAGAATAAGGTACTTCAATAAGTCCTTTTTGTTTAAAGCAAAGTGGGTTACCCAAATTAAAGGTAACAGTTTCTCTTAACTTCTTTTCTTTTATTTTACTTATCCAACCCCTATAATCATTTTATTCCTATCTTTTATAACAAAAACATTATACTAAATGTACTAGTATGTTGTTATGAGAATTATTTTAACTACACTTACACACAACTCCATCTAATGGGTGAATAACATACTGTTTCTGTGGATGGATAACTAACTCCTCATGAAGCGATGATTGTTCAATTATCTCCTACCGCCTCTCATGGTGGCCATTAAGATGGAACTATATTTATATATGATATATATTATGTTTATTTTGTCTCTATTCTTATATAATTTTTATTTACAAACATACCTTTATGCTTTCCAATATGTGTGAACACGATAATTTCATTTGAGGAAGTGTGGACTACTGCCCCCTCAAGGTGATATGATTCGTTTATGACATACATGGAGCATATAAAAGATGGAGTTAATGAAATTATGTAACGTATATATCATATGATATTATAATATAATTATAATATACCTATGTATTATTATGTTTTCATCTCTTTAAATATAAAATATAAATGAAAGTAACATTCATGCGTACGTACGACTTACCGTCTCAATGAACGGTGTGTTTCATTTCTTAACTCCAAATGATATGGAATATTATAAGTACATATAAACTAGATATATATGGTATATATGATATCTAAATCATGAATAATATTCTATAGACAATGGAATTTTGACCACATGGACAATTTGTAATTATAACAAGTTCATTTTTTACTAAAGTTCTGAACATCGGCCAAATGTCTCATATGAACTCAAATAATTAACTAATTGTTATAGTAAAGTGATAAGTGATAGAAAAGGAATAATAAACATTAAAAAAATTCTTAAAGAAGTATAAATTAACTTAATTTTATTATTCATGTAGAACAAGGAACATACGAGTCAAGTTGGAAACGAGGTAAGGGATTTCTTATCTCACTTTTAATTCCATGAGATATCCATTGTTCACCACTTATTTATTGCATGTGGTGTATTGTGTACTGCCATTTGATCTATAATATAATTATTCTATTTATATTCATTGTATTATGTGATTAATTTGGTGGTTATTAACTTTTTTTCATATGTCTCGATTGAATTACAATGTGGTAAGGGGTTTTAATCTCACTTTTTATTCTCATGAGATTCATGCTATATTTTCCACTATTTCCTTCTATTTGGTGTATGTACTTCCCATGACTATATTCCTTAAAGAATATACTTTAATTTATTTTTATTTACATATTCATTGTATTATCCTTATTTCATGGGGTGTGTGTTTCATAAGTTACCAAATCCGTAAGAGAACCTATCTCCCTATTCTTTTTAAAAGACTTTTTTTATGTATTTTATTTTACATCTTCCTATGTTGGGATATGTTCTTATATATATTCATTTCTGTAAATTGTATGTCCAAGTGATGAGATAACATTTTTCTCTCTCATCAACTCATTTTCATAATTTTAATGTGACGCTGTTAGGCTGTCAAATTTCTGTAAGGGGACTTCTTTACCCAATTTCAGTTCGTTGGGTTAAACTTCTACTTATTCATTAAGTCATGATATGAATATGTGTGAATAACCTATGATTGTTTTACACTTAATATATACTTATATTGGTTTTATTATTATTTTTCACACATAATTATGTCAATGATTTATCCTTAATCTAGGCATACCGTCTTTATAAGGGATTTCATCTCAATTTACATTCCATTGAGACTTCAATGTTGTTATGCACCAATTCACTCTTATATCATGTATATACTATCCTTTGGCATATTATATCATGAATCCCTTTATTCTCATGATATTATAAAGTTCTGATTAAATTATATTCCTCAATTATTTTTATTCAATCATCTCTCATTTTATTAAAAAACTCTTTAACTAAAATATCATTTTAAATGTTTTAATGATTTATTCTTATAAATATTTCTCAGTAATATCCATGTTTTAAAAATGGTTTTAAGGATTTATTTATAAGGAAATTAATATTTTAAAATGTTAATTCCTTAAAAATCTTCAAATTGGTATGGGACATCTTGATTCAAAAATCTCTTTATTAAATGTTATAAATGGTTTGATTAAGCATTGATTATGTCAATATCTTGAAATGATATATTGGGATAGAAATGTGGAAATGTTATCTTTCCTTCATTATTATTTTATGTGTTATGGATATGTTATGGTTATTGGGCATTATTTACGTATACGGGTGGTTCCATGATAAACCTAGGGTGGATGAGCCCGAGATAGCTCTCCAGTTCATTAGGTAACGTGACAGAGGTAAATGTGATGTTCCTCCTAAGAGATTTAGGGAATATAATTTGATAGTTATTCTAAGTTTAACTCCTTACGTAGCTATGATATCTACAAAGTAAGTTTGATATGGATTCCATAAGTTACCTTTATGATCTTTGATTTCTGTGTGTTATTCATAAATCTTATGATTTCCTAAGGTGTGTTGTGATTAAAAAGTAAGGTTTCTTTGATTCGTATTTATTAATGGGCTAATTTTTTTCTTTCCTTATTTTATAACCCTTAGTGATATTTTTATGGTCATCCAAAGTTTTTGAAATGTTTTTCACAGGGTACAAGGAAGGGTAAGAGAAAGGAAGTATTCAAGAAGATTTATATCAAGAAAAGAACTCGTATTTTATTTAAGAAGTTTTATTTTTTGTGAAGCATTGGATAGAGTAGAAGTGTCTACATTGTAATTTTTGAGATGTAATGTAAAATTTATGGCCTAATTCTCTAAAACTCTAAACCTTAAAAGATCCTCAATGTGAATTATTTACTAAACTCAAGATTATTTAATGTTTAAGGTTGGGTCCTTATAGTTGGTAACAGATGTCAGTTTAGATAACTTTAGAGGTTAGGGTGTTATTTAAGAATAAGTGACATAATCATTCTGTTTATCATATTAAAAAGAGTCATGTTTATTTTAGATAAATCGAATGAGTTTATGATAAGATGAATAAGTATATCTTGGTGTTTACCCTCCTCATAAGATAATATATGATGATTTTACAGATAAAATCGCATTGACCTTTTTGGTTTTTGTAAATGGTCGGATCTAGCAGGAACCAACATAACAATAGATGTGAAAGAAACTGTTGTGGTTTTCTTAATGAGATACTAAATGAAATGGGAGCTGCAATGAAAACTATTGTGGTTAAAATATGTTATGGTTATTTTTGAGTAATTTATCTCATTTTTGGAAATGTTATAAAATTATATTGTTTTAGAAAAAGGACAAACTGCAGGAAGGGTGACATCTTGTCACGTCCAGAAGGGCTGCGGGAATCAAACCCACAACCGAAGGGTGACAAGGGTGTATCATCTACCACTGGCCTATGTGAAGTCCCTGGTTAGTATGACTATTTATTTTTTTAGTTAAATTATTTTATGGATCCGGAATAATTTGATATTATGTTTTATCAAATGAATATTCTTATTATAGAAATGAGTTGGTGATTAAGTGATAAATGTTATTTTGGAAGACGTTCTCTCTTTTTTGGAATAGTATATACCTAAGGAAAATAAAATACCATGGGATTTAATTTTTGGAGTAATGGTTGAAATATTATATTTTCAAGAATATATGTTTTATTTTGGAAATATTGTTATTTTCGTTATTTATGGAAATGATTAACCTATCATAGAGAATATGTGATTAGGTTAATTACACTTCAATATGAGACTTTAAAAGTTGTTGATGTTATTTAAAGATAAATGTAAAGATTTATTGTGGAAGACTATGGGATTAATTTCTTTTGAGTTTTGATTTTCAATATTAGTTAGGATTATATTGAATAATTTTAAGTAATGTTGTTTATTGAATGGTATTTTTTGAACTTAGGGTACTGTTTATTTAATTTTTGAGATTAGGAATAGTATTTCTTTTTATAGAGGATTATCCTTTTTGGGATTATCTGATCTTGTACTAACCTTTTTGGTTTTGGTTAATGTATAAAGACATGGAAAATATATACTTTATCTTTTGTGGATCATGTGATTCTCTATAAGTTGATTCTATCACTTCAAGTGTGACCAAGTAATCTTGAATACTCATCATTTGGAGAAAATATGAGTTTTTGGTTGAAAATTATTAAAGGATGAAACTTTACTTAAAAAGTAAGTATATTTACTTATGTTATTATTCTAAGTAGTAAAATAATTCCTCAACTTTATGAAAATAAACTTAAAAAAAATGTTTTCGATTTACTTTTATTATTGGGTAATCAAAGACCATTTAACCTATCACAAGTTTCTGATTTTCTGGTGGTTAACTTTCTCTTAACCATATTTTCTATCAAACTCCATCAGAACTTGATGGTTTGTTTTCTCTTCCGTATCTATGTTTTCCTATATGGAATCCTATTATGGGATTATCTCAGGTGACCTTTGTACTACTCTTTGTTTCTTTTAAAGTGATATATTTAATGAATCTTTTTCTGATGTGGGACTTTCAATTAAGTTTCAAAAACCAATTTTAAAATTACAAGAACGCAATTTCTAAAAGGGGGGAAGGATGTAACATCCCAGGTAAATAATGAGTAATACATTTTCATATTTATTAATATTTGTGAATTAAATATTAATTTTACTTTAAAAGGTATTCTATGATTCAATGGCATACCTAATACGTAACCATGGGTTTCTTTGAAATCTTACATTGCACACAATGTTGTGTCATACTGAAAAATAATAATATAATATTATTATTCTAAATAGTAGTTAATTCCTAGCCATTGTAATGGAGGGAATGAACATAACTAACTACAATGTTATTATACATGTTTGTTAAATGTTTTTACATTGATCCAATAAATTTTAGAGCCTTAAAATAAGAAAGAATCTAATTTTAAGCATAAACACTCTAATATTCTTTAAAAGGTCGATTTACAACCTTTTAATGGAGAATCCTCTTTAAATATAGTTCTGTTCACTTTTATATATTTTATTTGAAAAAATATAATTCTTCTTTAGATTTATGATATAAAAATTTACTTTGGGTATTTTTTTGGTATTTTTCTAATAAAATTCATTTTTTATGAATAGTAAAAAATAATGAATTTTAATTCAAAACTACATTTTAATATAATTTATTTATATTGTTTGATTATCTTTATAATTGGTTTTAAAGTGTAATTAGAATATATTTTTATCATTTTATCCAATGTTGGTCATTGGAATTAATTTCACTTTGAAATTGTATATAAACAAGTGTCAATCTTTTGATAGTTATTGTTTCTTAAAAACATGCTATTTGTTTTGACAACAAGAATTGATTTTAAATTAATTAATGAAAATTCTATGTTATAAATTTGGAAAAATAGAAATTATTTTTTAATTCTAAATATCAAATATATCTTAGGCTGAATTTTGGGTATTTTTCTGAAAAACTTCAATTTTTGATGAATAGTGAAACCACTTAGTAGTAGTTAAAAACCAAAAATTTTCATTTAAATGAAATTTTACCGCATTAGTGAAAATAATTTTAAAAATATGACATAAATGTTTGTTATTAATAAGTAAAATTCTGTTCAATAAGATAAAAATATTTTTTGATGAATAGTAACTTTTGGCTTTTATTTACCGCAATTAAAGGTAAATAGGGTAATTCAAGGTAAAAAGAATATTATAATAATAAAAAATTACCTTAACACTTCTCCTAACCTTATTTTATGAGTCATGACATACCATAGACATCATTGGGTCAATTTTGGGACCCCATGGAGCCACTTAAGAGTGATAATGAAACTTTATTTTAATTAACTTAAAGTAAAGACAAAAATGACATTAACAAATATCTTTTAGTATATCAATTTTTACATGTGGTTATATAAATCATCATTTTGAATAAAAATATTAATTGAAAATATAATAATATTTCCTACATTATGGTACTTTTTTATAATTTTTATACATCAAATAAATTAAATTATTTATTACACAATAATGATGTAGTATTTAGCACATTAATAAATGATTTAAATATATAAGATTATTAATATTAAAACAATATCAAAAACCTATCCAATTATTATTGGATGATTTTTTTTAGAACATGAGTCTTATTATATTCAACTTTAATGAGTTTTGGACCTTTTGAAACTGAATATAAGTGTATAATAAAATAACATTTTCAAACTTTCCTAAAGAGCCCCTCCTCTCCCTTATAAAAGAAAACCACTTATAACTCATTCCTCACACCTCTCAAGCCCCTTGGATCACCTAAACCCCACCCAAATAATCCCTCAAGATCCCTCTTCTCCTCCTAGAAGCCTCACCTTAGGCATAAGGTACTTCAAGAAGTCATTTTGGTTTAAACCAAAGTGGGTTACCCAATTTAAAGGTAACAGATTCTCTTAACTTACTTTCTTTTATTTTACTTCTCCAACCCCTAAACTCATTTTATTACTTTCTTTTATAACAAAACCAGTATCCTACATATACTAGGATGTTTTTATATGAAGTACTCGAACTACACTTACACACACCTCCATCTAATGGATGAAGAACATACTGTTTCTGTGGATGGAAAACTAACGCCTCAAGAAGCGATGATTGTTCAATTATCTCCTACTGCCTCTCATTGTGGCCATTAAGATGGAAATGTATTTATATATGATTTATATTATGTTTATGTTTTCTCTATTCTTATGCAGTTTTTATTTAAAAACATACCTTTATGATTTCCAATATGTGTAAACACGATAATTTCATTTGAGGAAGTGCGGACTACCGCCCCCTCAAGGTGGTATGATTCATTTATGACATACATGGAGTGTATAAAAGATGGATTTAATGAGATTATGTAACATATATATAATATGATATTATAATATAATATAATTATAATATACCTTTGTATTATTATGTTTTCATCCCTTTAAATATAAAATAGTAATGAAAGTAGCATTCATGCGTACGTACAGCTTACCGTCTCCATGAACAGTGCGTTTCATTTCTTAACTCCAAATGATATGGAATATTATAAGTACATATAAACTGGATATATATGATATATATTATATCTAAATAATGAATATCATTTTGGAGAAAATGGAATTTTGACCACATGGACAATTTTTAATTATAACAAGTTCATTTTTGACTAAAGTTCCAAACATCGACCAAATGTCCAATATGAACTCAAATAATTAACTAATTTTTATTGCAAAATAATAAGTGATATAAAAAGAATAATAAAAATTAAAAATGTTCTTATGGAATTATAAATTAACTTGATTTTATTATTCAGGAATAACACAGAACATATGATTCAAGTCAGACACAAGGTAAGGGATTTCTTATCTCACTTTTAATTCCGTGAGATTTCCATTGTTCGCCACTTATTTATTGAATTTGGTGTATTGGGTACTGACATTTGATATATACTATCATTATTATATTTATATTCATGGTATTATGTGATTAATTTAGTGGTTATTAACTTTTTGTCATATGACTCGATTGAATTACAATGTGGTAAGGGGTTTTCATCTCACTTTTTATTCCCATGAGATTCATGCTATATTTTCCACTATTTCATTTTGTGTGGCCCATGTACTGACCATGATTGTATTCCTTGTGGATTAAACTTTATTTTATGGGTATTTAAATCTTCATTGTATGATCCTTCTTTCATGGGTTGTATGTTTCATAAGTTACTAAATCGGTAAGGGAACCTTTCACCCTATTCTTTTTAAAATACTTTTTTTATGTCTTTTAATTTACATCTTCCTATGTTGGGATATGTTCTTATATATCCTTATTGCTTTAAATTTTATGTCCAAGTGATGAGATACCTGTTTTCTCTCTCATAAACTCATTTTATTAATTTTAATGTTATGTCGTTAGGCTGTCAAATTTCTGTAAGGGAACTTCTTTACCCAATTTCAATTATTTGGTTAAACTTTTACTTATTCATTATGTTGTGCTATGAATGTAACACCCTGAAATTTTATGAGAAATATTATTTTTAATTTTATTGATTTCTTGTTTTGTACACTACACCAATATTATCTTGCGCTATACACAACATCGTATTAGCTTGTAGTATACGCAAACACAATTCTTGGCTTGTGTTGCATGCAAAAGTGGCCTTCCTCAATAGCGTGTGTTGTACGCAATACCAAGTTTTACTAAACAATGATATATTGTCATAATATTATTATGAACTAGCCATTATGAACAGTATTTACCACATTTTAAATATTATAACATTATCATTCATCTTACACATATTCTATAACATGGTATGAGAACAAAATAATTTTTTTGAATAAAATAAGTAGTTTTCAAAAAATGCAGTTTTGCCGACTTTTGATGGAGAACCCACTATAAATCAAGTTTTTGACATGTTTATAAGTTTATTTTGACAAAATAAACTTATTCATTGCAATGAGTATATAAAAATTTACTTTGGATAATTTTTTTAATATTTTTCTATTAACTTTCATATTTTGATGAATAGTAAAAATACGCTGAATTTTAATTAAAAACAACTTTTTCATAAAGATAATTTATATGGTTAAATTATAATATTGAATGGTTATAATGTATAAATATAATATATTTTAACCATTAAATATAATTTTAGTCATTATCATTATTTTACATTGAATTCATAGGTAAAAACATTTCAATCTTTTGCAATGTTTTAACATTTAAAACCTGTTTTCTCAACAGTAGGATTAATTTTAAATTAAATATTGCAAAATATGTGTTTTGAATTTGGAAAAATGGATTCTATATTTGGAATCAGTAGGTCCAAATTATGTTAATAGGATACTTTTTATTTTTATACATTATAAATAGTAACTACGAGAAATTTTATTTACTACAGTTAAAGGTAAATCAGGTAATTAAGGGTAAAAATAAGATTATAAAATTACCCTAACACCTGTCAAAATTCCATTTTATGAATAAAACTCGACACATATCACCTAAGGGTCATAATATATTTATTTCATGGACTTTTTACCATGAAAGGGATGTAATTATTATTAAAACCAAAGAAAGTGACAACATGCCACTCTCTTATATCTTATAATTTCAATAATTTTAATTTAGTGATAAACTTCATAACACTTAAAAATTAAATAGTCACCATAAATATAATAAAATTATATACATCATGTGAATTTATATATCCTTTTTAGGGATTAAATAATTATCATTAATGGTGACACAATAGTGATGTAGAAATTATTTTCTTGATTGAAATATCAAATAAATGGTATCAAAAAAATTAAAATAAATATTATATGAACTATTTAATGTGCTCCAAGAATTTTATAGATAAATATGACATGTTATGAATCTATTAAATACTTTTGTTCGAATATATCCTCTTTTTGTATTTTATTTAAATTCAAATAAATAAATAGTGTCAAAATTGAAAATATTGTTATTTTATAAAAATAACATATTATTAAATTGTTTAAAAATAAAAAAAAAATATTTAAAAAATTATAAATTGAAATTTATATGGTCTAATATGTCATAAAGTATCCAATTATGTACAATTAAAAATACATAAGCAATTATTTATATCAATTTAAAATTTAGAATATTATCACCACAAATAAAATTAAATAGATTAAATAAAGATAAATCAATTTGATAAGGTTTAAAATAAATTCCAAACATGTATAAATTTTATTGGTTGATGATATTACAACCATATCTCATATCATATTATAATTTGAGTCATTTTAGAGGTTTTTAAGTGGGGTATGAATTTATTATAAATTAATATTTTTGAAGTTTCCAAAAGTGCCCTTCTCCTCTCTTATAAAAGGGCACCTCCTCCCTCTCCTCTTCACAACATTTTGAGCCTTAAATCTCATCCAAACCCTATCCATTTCTCTTCTACGCTTCCCTAGAAATATACTATAGTTCCTGGTCTTCTTCAAAGACCAACTTTAGTTCCCTAAGAGGAGGTTTAAAAGAGGCGCGTTGAAGAAGAGGTAATATTCTTTACCGATTCATTCAAATTTATTTCTCCTTCAACTTACTATTATTTGTTTGTTTCATTATAAATTAATAACATCATTATCACTCATATACTTATATTTTATTATAAATATGAAACATCCATATTTCACCTTCTATCCATCCTACGGAAAATGAAATCATCGTGCGTGCGTACGTACGAAATACTGTCTCCACGCTTTGGTGTAATCTGTTTTCCACCACCACCTTACTTGGATGGGTATAATGGTGTAAATAATAACTATATATTATTATTATGACATGATAATAATTCTGATATATTCTATCATCCACTCCCATACCATTTAATAATTATGGGAACGATATCATCGCTCGTGCGTACGTATGGATTACCGTCTCCACGATGTGATAAGATTCATTCTTCATGTTAACCATTCAAAAATGATTATAAATTATATATATTAAATAATAATGAAATATATGAAATATTAATGATAATATATTTATATATATATATATATATTTCATCTAATTACTTCCATCCAAGCTAATAAGGAAAGGAAAATAGCGTTCATGTGTACGTACGACCTACTGTCTCCATGAACAATGTATTTCAATCCATTTATCAATATATTATATTATGAATACATATAAATCGTGTTTTACATTATGGAAGTAATTAATCATGATCTAAGTAATCATATTAATAATTACAAGTCGAAACACGTATGATAAATGAAACTATTTTACCCAAAACGCTGCCTTAACATGGAATTGACAAATCAACGAGTAATATAAAGTCGTAAGTGAATCATATATTATATCATAAATATTATTATGGTTCTGTTAAAAGTTAATAATATGTTTAAACCCACTATACATGATTATCAGACACATATGGAAGAAATTGGAAATAAGGTAAGGGATAATTATTCCAATCTCATTCTTATCCAAGATTGTTTATTCGTATGTATTTACTGGGGTTATATTTATCATCAATGTCCATGTTTTCAAAACATGTTTTCATAAAATGCTTACTATTATTCCATGTTTTTTTAAAGTAATTTTACCCTTTTTTACTTTTACTAAGATGAATGGAAGTAGTATTTCTTTTGATTACCATACGATGTAGTTTTTGACTTTTCCGGCAAAAGTATGAAGAGAATGTTTTTTAACTTATACGGTGTGCAAGGATTTTTACAGTTTCATAACACCGTATTTTCATGAAGCTTCCTATACATTATTTCATAATTATTTTCAACAAAATCATTTTATTTTAAAATTACATGGCATTTTGGGAAAATAAAATGATTTTGAAGAAGAAAGGATATTTTCCTCAAAAATTCATTTCAAGTATTTTATCAAAACTATTTCCCATCTAAGATGACATTATTTAGTATGATTATGTTTCAAGTATAATGTCTCTATTATTTACATAGTTTTATTTTTCTTATGATGAAATGATATCCATTTATTTTATATGTATTATGTTATGATGGTATGATGTTTATGAAACCCATATTATTCTTTGGGTTATGATGAATGATTTGTGTTTATTTTGTGGCACACGCAAGAATGATTTCATTATGAGATGGGTGGGACCTATATCTCCCTCCAATGCACTGGGAAAAGATTTATATCTCATGAGATAGACATGGATGGAACAGAATGTAAATCTGGTTCAGTAATACAGGGCTGGAATGACAATTAAACCTGGTTTAGTAACGGACTTTGTCCACTATGATGGTATTGGCAGCAATGCCTTGGCTAATATGGAAATCATATCATGTGATTAATGGTTTTCCACAATTACATGTTTTATTCCCATGCTATTTTATCCTGATTAATGTTCCTTTATGATCTATGTCTTATGTACTTCCATTTTTTATGTCATTACTCAATATTTTGATGTTTAGATTTTATTTTCATGTTTCTACATTCAAATGTTTATGTATTGTTTTATGTTCTCCATGTTTACCCTTACCGAGCATTTGAGATCACCCTTTTATGTTTTCTTTTCCCCGAAATATAAATAAAGGTTTTAGGTAAGAAAAAAAGGGGAATATCTTTATGGGAGATTTTGAAGATCTTCCACCATGATTAAAAGATTATGTTCCGTGTTTCCAAACACTCTAAACTATTACGGTCCTTGGGTGTATATTTTTGTTATGTATTAAGTATTCTGCAAAAGTAATGTAATGTCCATGTACGTCAAGGTTGGGTCTCTACAATGAATATGTGTGAATAACCTCTGATTGTTTTACAATTAATATCTACTTATATTGGGTGTATTATTATTTTTCACACATAATTATTTCATTGATTTATCCTTAATCTAAGGATACCGTCTTTATAAAGGATTTCGTCTCAATTTACATTCCATTGATACTTCAATGTTGTTATGCACAAATTCACTCTTATATGGTGTATATATTGTCCTTTGGAATATTATATCTTGAATCCATTTATTCTCATGATATTATAATGTTCTGATTAAATGTTATTCCTCAATTATTTGTATTCAATCGTCTCTCATTTTATTAAAAAACTCTTTAACTAAAATATAATTTTAAATGTTTTAATGATTTATTATTCTAAATATTTATCATTAATGTTCATGTTTTAAAAATGGTTTTAAGGATTTATTTATATTGACATTAATGTTTTAAAATTTTAATTCCTTAAAAATCTTCAAAGTGGTATGGGACACTTTTATTCAAAAACCTCTTTATTGAATGTTTTAAATGGTTAGATTAAGCATTGATTATGTCAATATCTTGAAATGATATATTGTGATTGCAATGTGGAAATGTTATCTTTCCTTCATTCTTATTTTATGTGTTATGGATATGTTATGGTTATTGGGAATTGTTTACGTATATGGGTGGTTCCATGATACACCTATGGCGGGTGAGCCCGAGATAGCTCTCCAATGCATTGAGCAACGTGATAGAGGTAAACATGATGTTTATCCTAAGAGATTTAGGGAATATACTGTGATGAGTATTCCAAGTGTAACTCCCTATGTATTTGTGATAACTACAATGTATGTTTGATATGGATGTCATCAGTTACCTTTAGGATTTTTGATTTCTGTGTGTTATTCATAAATATTATGATTTCATGAGGTATGTTATGATTAAAAGGTATGGTTTCTTTGATTTGTATTTATTAATGGACTAATGTTTTCTTTCCTTTTTTTATAACCCTTAATGATATTTTTATGTTCATCCCACATTTTTCAAATGTTTTTAACAGGGTGTAAGGAAGTGTAAGAGAAAGGAAGTGTTCAAGAAGATTTATATCAAAAAAATAACTCTTGTTTTATTTAAGGAGTTTTATTTTTTTGAAACATTGGATAGAGTAGAAGTGTCTAATTTATAATTTTTGAGATGTAATGTAAAATTTAGGCCAAAATCTATAAAACTATAAACCTGAAAATATCCTCAATGTGAATTCTTATCTTAAATCAATATTATGTAATGTTTAAGGTCGGGTCCTTATACACACACCGTCTAAGGGGTTTATAGGGTGTGAGATAAATTGTCTTAGTAGGATCCCACTCAGGTGTTCCATATTAATCCTTTGTACAAATAATCCTAGTATGTTCATTTTAAATAAAACTTGGAATGAAAATCAGTAATGAATTTTTATATCAAATCATAGTAAATATTTCCCTTTTTTCTACAGTTCTAAAATAGTCTAGGTAAAATAGTTTCAAATAATAAATTTCCATGACCATTTATAAAAATCTAATGCATTTTTATCAAATCCAAAATATTACAAGCCAATAATAATGGTAAATAAGTTGAGGATCATAATACGTCAATCTAGAAGACTACTCATTCCTTAATTAATGACTACAGCACACCAAAATCCTTAGATTATAGGTCTAAGGAGAAGAGGAACACCCCATAGTTAACCCCCAAAGAAATTTAATAGAAACACCCTAGAACAATAAGATTAGGGGATAGATTAACACCCCTTGAGTCATCCTATAGACAATAAAATGGATGATGGTACTAAGATACACCTTACACCTAAGTACTTAAGTCTTACCATGTGCTATGTTTCCCAAATAATATCAAAGGGATTCAAATTTCAAAAAAAAATCCAAATCCCTTTATTCCACGAAAACATGCTTCGAAGAACCATTTAACAAACCATTTTTAATGCTTTGAAAGTACCCATTTTTACGTTACACTAAACCAAGGGAAAATCATATATACCATAAATCCATTTATGCATATAAATAAATTTATGCACATAAATCAATCATTCCAATTCATTTATAAAAACAATTAATAAAACTAGAGTAATATGGTTCATTAAATGTGGTCTAGAGATGAAACCACCTACCATAAACTCAGGTTTAACACTACCCACAATGGGATCCACCTACATAGAATACAAATCATAGGCAATAATGAAGGTCTTAATAAGGATTTCCATATCTCATAATCACATTCTATAACAACCAAGAGCTAGTTAATGGGTTAGATCATACATTCCTTGATAAACGCGCCTTCTGCACCAAAACCAACATGGGGGGTTGGCCTTTGGGAGAAGATCACATAATTGATACAGAAAGGATCTAATAAACATCACCACGACGTCTGAGAATCCATAAATTTAGTGCAACATTGCTGCTTCAATAGATAAATAAAGAAGAAAAAAATATTCTTATCAGGGAGAAGTAACACAACCAATCCATAGATCGAATGTTGAGTGAAAGAGTCTAAAAGATGAAGAGACACCCAAAATTATACTATAATTTCCTAGGGTTTGAGACTTATGGCTAAAAAAATGAGAGGGGGTATGAAGTTATGTGAGTGTAAGATAAAAACTACTAGTTTTAAGGGATTTTCATCATAAACCATAAATCTACAGTTTAGAATCCTCATAATGAATATTCAATGAAAAACACATCCCCTCAAGTTAAAAATCTTGAGAAAATATTTTAAGATGTAAATTAAATATTTACACCCTAAAATAATTTTACATCATAAAGGGTTTTATGACCTATACCCCATGACATTTACACCATAAGAAATAATCTAGCAATGTAAAAATGTCTTGTAGGCAACGCATATACCAAGCTCATACAAAAACTCTCAAAACTTCTATAAACCCAAAAAAACACACTCTTAAGTAAGAAAATAGCATACCTTAAAAATAAATTATGTTACGATGATGTTGAGTTCTCAATAGAACTCATACCTAGTGTTACACCTATTTCAAAGAATCCATATAGAATGGTCACGATTGAGTTGAAGAAATTGAAGAAACAACTCCATAAGAATATTAATAAGGGATTTATTCATCCAAGAGAATTACCTTAAGGTGCACCTCTTTTTTTATTAAAAATAAAGATAGATCAATGATAATTTTTATTGCTTATCAATAACTTAACAAGATCAAAATCAAGAATAAGTATCATCTACCTCATGTTGATGAAGTTTTTGATCAACTGAATGAAGCTAAATACATTTCTAAGATTTATATTTATTTTAGATATCTTAAATTAATGGTAATAAATAGAATATACCCAAGATAGAATTTTTTAAAAGGTATAGACACTATAAATTTTAGTGATTCCATTTGGTCTTACTAATTCCACTGATATCTTTATGGATTTAATTAATGGAGTCTTTAGATATCATCTTGATCAGTTTTTTGATAGTCTTTATAGAATATATTATTATATATTCATAGAATAATTAATATCATGAAGATTACTTATGGATTTTACTAAATACCATAAGGAAGGATAATTTTTTAAAAAAATTTACAAAGTGTGCATTTTCACACAAAAAAAGGTTTAATTTTTTGGTCATATAATATCAACAAAATGTATATTTGTGGGTATATCAAAGATTTAGGTTATCTAAAATTTGGATAGGCCAACCACTATGAATGAGATTCATATTGTTTCTGGTTTGGTTGGATATTGTCAATTATTTATGGATAATTTCTCATGACTATTTAATCCACTCACCAAGTTAACTCAGAAGGGATCCAAGTTCCTTTAGACTAATTAATGTGAATAAAATTTCAAGGAACTAAATATAAGGTTAGTTATTTCACCTATGATTATAGTACCCTATAATTTAGAAGGGATTTTAATCTATAGTGATGCATCGATGAAGGGATTGAGATTATTTATCATGTAAAATGGTATAGTGATAGCTTATGCCTCACAATAATTGAAGGTTCATGAGAAAGATTACCTAACTCATCAATTAAGGTTAGTTGTAGTAATTTTTGAATTAAATATATAGAGGCATTATCTATATGTAGAAATATGTGATACATTTACTAAACTTAAAATTTTAATGCATATATTCACATAGAAAGAGTTGAATATACTCTAGAGAAGATGGTTGGATCTGATTAAATATTATTATTTCTCAATACATTTCAACTTTGTGAAAGCGGACAAGATGGCTGATGATTTGAGTTAAAAGGATAATTCTAGCTTATCTATGGTGAGGATCACAAAAGATCCAATATTTAAGGATTTTAAAAGGAGGTTTCTAAAAATCTTGAAAGAAAGAGAGAAATATTATATTACTCAAATGAGTGTTCAACCATCTATCTATGTGAGAATTAAAGAGGAAAATAAGGAAGATTTGGAAATATATAAAAATTTATGAAATTTTTATAAATTCAACTTCAATTATGATGGAATGATAAGGTTCAAGAACTATGTATGTGTTCCTTCTATACTAGATCTGAAGAATAAGTTTTTGGATGAGGTCTATATTTCATCATTCTCTATTCATTCTGGAAGTATGAATACATGTATAGAACTAAAAGAGTGTCTCAAGTGAGACAACATGAAGAGATATATTGTATAGTATGTATCTTGGTTTTTGTTATATCATTATGTTAATACTGAGTGATAAAAGTCTAAGGGTATGTAACAACTATTACCCATACTAAAATGAAAATGGAAAAAAGCACCATGGATTTTTTCATCAGAATCCCCAAATTATCAAAAGTCCATAATGATATTTGGGTTTTTTAGAAATTCATCACACTTTATTTATATAATATAAGATTTATCCCTTCATAATATTTCTAGAATATACATTAAATAATTGGTAAGGTTTAATGGTTTATCACATTCTATTATATCTAATCTAGATGATATAGATACAAATTTTAGTTTTTTTATAGCTTATAATCATCAAAAATATAGTTTGTCTAAGAGAACCATTAAAACTCCATAGGATATTTTTATAACTTTTCCTATGTATTTTAAAGATATTTGGGATCAATAACTTCCTCTAGTTGAGTTTTCTTACATAAAAAATATCATTCACTCGGTCATTTAGATTGATCCTTATGAAGCCTTCTATGGAAAGAATTATAAAACTAAAACATGATGCGATAAATTTGTAAAAGTAAATATATTGGGACCTAAGATAGATGAGGTAATGGTAGAGAAATTCATATCCATTTGACATCACATAAATGCATCTCATAGTCAATAGAAAGGTTAAATTGATAATCATCGGTGAGATCTAGAGTTTGGTGAGAAAGTGTTTCTATGAATTTCTATATGGAATACGGTCACGATATTTAAGAATAAAGGAAATTTTTTCCTTAAAGATATTGCCCGCTTTGATATTCTTTATCTAGTAGGGGTGGTATCTTATAGCTTGGGGTTTCCACCGAACATCTCTTACACTCATGATGTATTACATGTATCTCTCCTAAATAAGTGAATACCTAATCCTTCACATGTACTAAACTCAGAGAGAATACTGTTAGAATATGATCTTTAATATAAATAAAAATCAATAAAAATATTTTACTGTAGATATAAAGTGCTATGTAAAAATACTACTCACCTAGTTAATGTTTTCTAGAGGAATCAAAAATTCAAATAATCTACTTGGGAACCTAAGGATGTAATAAAATATAGGTATAATAATTTTTTTTATCAGAGTGATGTAATTTAAAGGGAGAAAATAATTTTAAGTGGGTATAATTTAACACTCTTAGATTTTATTATATATTTCTTTTCAAATAAATTTAATTTGTTTTATAGCTTGTGATGCATGAAACCATGAGTATAAACGAACTATAATAGAGTATAATATTATAACCTAACCATTAAATTAGTTAGTATGAAAAGTAGTAACTAAATTATAAAAAATTTATGGTTTAAAAATTTATGAAATAAACTCTTTATTTATCTATTGTTTAGAAATAAAAAATAAAATAATTTGAAAATAAAGGAAATGTTTTATTGAATAAAAATTATTCACGCAGAGTGTTTTTATCATAATAAATTAAATTATTCACTATTAGTGAATGATTTTAATGAAATTTAAATATTATATATTCAATAATTTCTTTTAACTTTCATATAATATATTCTTTAGTCATGAAATAAGAATAAATTCAGTATTATGATTAAAAATTTATTTTCTAAAATGTGGTTTTCATCGTGTTTTGTGTGATTATTTTAAAATGAATATATACCACTTATAGAAAATGAATCTTGAAAAATGGATTCCATATTTGGAATTAAAATTATAAAATTTGGTAAATAGACCCCTTTTTCAATATAAATAGTAAACATATTAAATTTTTGTCAACTCGGTAACGGTAAAATGGGTAAAATAAGGTTAAAACATTGGGATAAGGTTTTAAAATTTATCTAAAACTTTAATTTATTCTATTTGATGATTTTATTTCATCCATTTACATATAATTCTAAAATATATGGCCATATTTTTTAATATTTCTTTAAATATGGCCTTTATATTAATTTAAGAAAAGAATAAATACAAAATGTCACTCTCTTAACTTTAATATCTCTAAAACTTTATATAAGGATAAAATGAGGATAAGTTTAATTATAAATGTTTATCTGAAATATAATTTATTATTTTTAATATATTAATTAATTTCTAATTTTTTTTATTCAATAAATATCTTAAATACTTATGCAACATCGATATGCTATTTAGTAAATTAATAGAAAAATAAAATAAATGATTTTAAAAAATATTAATATTAATAAAATTAAATTGAATTATTATTTTCTAAAAATTATTTAGATAAAAATTACATATTATATATTAGTGAAATTATTATATTTTAATCTCATCATTGTCTTGGTGTCTTTAAAATCAAAATAAATGAATAGATTCAAAATTGATATAAATGATATAATAAATAATATTTTATTAAATGATTTAAAATTCATAAAAATCATATATTATGCCAGGTTAATGGAATATAGTTGAACATATGAACCATTATCCATTTATGAGTCACATTTTTATTTATCGAAATATTCTTAACCCTTTAAGATTGAAATAGTTTTGTTGTGGTTAATGTTAAAATAGGTTAACTAAGGGGTTAAACCAAAAGATAATGTTTAAAACACCACTTAAACATATATTTGTTTTATTGGATTGCGTTATTTAAATAAAATCTTACCTTATATTTTAAAATATTTACATTATGAATTATTTTTCTAGATAATGTTCATTTTATATTTTAATCTTTTAATAAATTCCAAGAGTAATTATTTCATCACTTATAAAAGTGCACCCCTCATTTCTCTTACTTACACAACTTTGAGAATTATATCTCAACAAGAACATTAAAAAAAATATTATAAATATCCTTATATTATTATAGAAGTTTTGTTCTTCTAAAAATACCAAACCTAGTATCCTTTTAGAGGATATTTAATGGAGTTCATTCAAATAAGAGTTAATTGCCTTAACTATTCACTTTCTTTTTTACTTATTATTTTAACTCCTCTAAATATATGGTATTTATAAAAAAATAATAAATAAAGTATCCTAAATATAATAAAATTTTATTATTATTATGAAACCACCATTATCTACTCTATTTCCCATCAAATTGGAAGTGAAAGTATTGCTCGTGCATACGTGGGACTTATTGTCTCCACGTAGTGATACGATTCATTTTTCATCACCATTTTTTATGGATGGGTATTTTAATGGGTTTTATTTTTTATATTATATTTATAAAATAATTGTTATTATTTAATGATAATGTCATATCTACCTTCTTACCTTCCAATCTATTGGAATATAATAACATCGCTCGTACATACGTGCGAACTGCCACCTCCACGAAGAGATGTGATTCGTTTTTCATTTAAATTATAAATGGATTGTAATAATGATGTATTATATCAATATATATGATTTATATGATATTATAATTATTATATAAAGTTTAATTATTATTTACTTTTCTTTTTTCCATCCTTCAAAAAGTGAAAACTACATTCATCTGTATGTGTGGCCTGTCATCATTATGAATGGTGTAATTCATTTTATATCTTTAAATTTTATGGATAATTATAAATTTATTTAATATATATATATGATAATTATATATTTATTAAAGATCTTTATATTATGGAAACATTATAAATGTACAAGTATCGAGATTACTGAACCAAAATTCTTATGAAAAATGAAATAGTGAACACCTAGAAATGATAATTTTAAGAAAGAATTATTATAAATTGGTGTTAAAATGTTATAAAAGGATCATATATGATATTATAACTATGTAAATGGATCTTTTATATAATTATAATAAATTTAAATTTAATATATAGGAGTTTTAATTTTTTTTAATTAATTTGAACTCAATGTAAGAGTTTTATGTTACAATCTTATTTTTTATCGAGATTGTTTATGATTATGTTTCTAATGATAAAATTTTATGATCTATCAATAAATAATCTCATAAAGTTTTATTCTCATCTGTTTATTTCTATATAATACATTTTTTCCTTTCATTTTACTCTCTTTAAGTACTCACAAAACCGAAATAATGTTTTTAAGGAAAATTGACTTCATTTATCTCTACATTCGAAAATATCTTCTCTTCTATGTCCATGTTTCATAAAAATATTTTTAAATATTTTTTTGATTTTTTAAAGACATTATTACCCATGTTTAAATTTTTACAAAATTTTTTAAAAGTAATCTTCTTTTCATTTTCCAAACAATGAACTTTTAACTTTTTATCAAAAATGTGAAAGGAATCATTGTTTTAATAGATATGGAATAAATGTAATTTACAACCGTTATGACCGCTAAATGATTTGAAACTTCCTTTAGAAGTTTCCAAGGTTATTTTTGGAGAAAAAAAATTCCTTAATATTTTGAAATTTTTTATATTTTAAAAAGTGATTACAAATTGAAAAGGTTGTTTTCAAGAAGAAATATTCCAGTCATCTTTTAAAAGATTGTTTCATCTAATATAACATCATTTTATGTTACCTAATAGTTGATAGGGATTTTATATAATGATACCATACATATTATTTCTCTATATGGTTTATGATTATGATTATAATATTTTTATGGAACCTGTATCTTTTCCATGGGTTGTGCTATAATGAAATAATGAAATTTTTAAAAAGTCATTTCTTTTCCATGGGTTATTTTATGATTGTCAAACCCATTTATTTTTCATGGGTTGTGATACGATAAATATTTTATGATATTATGGAACCCAAATGTATAATTTTCATTTTGTGATAGGTAGTACCGAAATTATATAACCCTCCAACGCATTGGGTAAAGGGGGATATCTCGTGAGATAAATATGACAGGAATGGGTATGAAACCCAGTTTAGTAAGGGACTCTATCCACTATGATAGTTTTAGGAGTGAACTTTGACTACTATGATAGAATGGGGATTAAACCTAATCAACTATGATAGTGTTGTAAGTGAGACTTCACTAATAAGGAAATGATTCCTCTGGTGCGCATTTGCTGGCAGCACGAGAACCTACAAGAGAGCACATGGGAGCGGGAGGCTCAGATTCATGCTCAATACCCTCAATTGTTTTCCTATTTTATGTTGTAGCTTTACAGGGACGTAAATCCCTGAGGTGGGAGTAATGAAAAGACACATAAATTTCAAGGAATTTTTTGTCTTAAATACTTTGGAATTTTATGAGTCTGTAGCTTCTGACGACACTTGAGTCTGAGGCCCGATGTGCCCAGAATCAATTTCTGAAGTTTAGCTCGGGTACATTCAGTGAACGAATGACCGGGTTTTTCTGTCTTTTGAACTGGTGCTCGGAATTGAAATCTGAGGGCACCGATAATCTCGCAGTGCTGGTAATTACTTAAGGGGACCTTTACCGCAGTTGTGTTTTATACGGGTTTGAAGTTATAATTTATGGTTTAATTAAAAAGATAAATAAAATTTTTAGAACAATTTTATGTATCTAAGGAGGTTAATTCCTCCCATGGGAAGTTAATGGTGGGACTCACATCCACCCAACTTCCCATGTGTTTATATTTCTTATGTTTCTATTTCCAAGGTTATGAAGAAAGGTATTAAGTATGATATGTTAAAAAATCTTGATAGTTATAAATAAATTAGTGTTATATGTTTCAGTTCACTTATAAACTAGTTTTTTATGTATCAAAGTTTCTAAATATACTAGACCTATCTGATTTTAGCATGGATTATTATGTTATGTATTGAATATTCATCTAATATGATGTAATATCTATAAATGAAAACTATGGTCCATTTTACATAGGGGCTCTCATAGTTCCTATAATAGCACATATATGTATTTAAAATTCAAAAAAAACATTACAGATTTCTATATTTTAAAGAAAAATAGGGCCTAAATCATAGAAAAACGCTAAATCTTCGGGTCCAAATCCACACTTTGTAGTTGTTACACCCTGATGCGGTCTCAATCACCACCATAGATGATATATGATAGTTCCTCCTTACCCCATCCCACTTGGTCCATCCATCACACATGACATAGGATTCCTCCCCCATTTTTTCATGTGTAAGAAGGAATTTTGTGGAGTATAAAAAAATTAAATTATTTTTAATTATTTTATTTTATTTTAAACACCCATTTGAACGATCACCCTGAGTCCTAGAAACCTAAAACAATTTACACATTTCCTAGACAAAAACCCCCCATTATAACTCATTAGTGGATTAAAAATATAAATCCAATTCTCTTTTCAAAAGATATCACCATTAAAACATGTGTAAATATTTAATATTTAATTAATTAAATATTAGTATTATTTTCAAAATTTACACATCTTGGAATTCCACCTAAATTATATTCCAGGGTAAACACCCTAGTCTAGGACTAATATATGGGATGGAAAAATTATCCAAAATAATTTTCAAGGGTAAAATAACCATTTTACCCCTCATGAGCATCTGAAACCAAAAATTAAAATTTACATTAAATTTTATAACCTGAAAGGATACATGTTCTTACAATGATTTAAGTTCCAATTCTGGTGGATTTTGGATTTATAGAAAGTAATGAGAATAAAATAGGTCTATGATCTCATCGAACTTCTAAATGCTAACATCCTCACATGAAGATTAATATCTTACAAGTTGAGAAGAATCATTAATGGTTGTTGTTTCCTCAGTACCTAAGAAATCATAAATTAATAAATATGTGTTTCATTTTTTCAAAACATTAAATAATTCAAGACATGAATAATTACATATAATGTATATAAATGATGAAAACTCAGAAAGTGGATTAGTGTAAAGAACATAATTTTCTATGGGAATTGGGAGTGTGTCAATAAAATTAATTGAATGAGAGGAATACACTTCTAAGGGGTTTTCATTGCATCAAGGATGTTCAAGTAGAAAATATCAATAACAAAATCCTTGTATAATATACCATTGTGTACATTAATTATGGTTTTTGTGATTTTTATGAATTTTATCCCTAATATAATTTGGTAATATTTATTAATCCTATCATCTTCAATTTTAAGCACATAAAAATCAGTAGGAAAAATTATGTTTTTAACTCTCATAAAAAAAAAATCAAGAACAACAGTGAGGTGTGAGATACAAAATATTTCTAATTAAATAACCATTCCAATAGTGTTTATCTCCATAAACTATAATGAGGATAATATTTATTGAGGAATCACATTTATATAGGTTCCTAAATCATTCATGGAATTAGAAAAAGAAATACTCCCCTATGGTACATGGAATCGAGAATATTCTAGGATCCTTGAATTATCTGGGTAGTGATGTATAGATCAATGATGAGAAATATATACTAAATATAACCCTTTAATTACCTCAAATTAATCATCAATTTTTATAAAACTCTTTTAGTAACTTGGTATATCGATAAATTTTCATTACAACATCATTCAAGGGAATGTTTACCCATACTTTCTTAAATTTTTCCAATATTTACTTATCATGTTCGGTTTTTTTGGTCCCCTTGGTTAGGTTTAAATTTTGGGGAAAGGAATATGAAAGTATGGGGTAGGTGGACCATTAAAATAAACTCACTTTCCATTATGGTACTTCTCTTAGATCAATTATTTTAATCATTTGGCTATTAAGAGATTATTGGAATGGTGGTTCCCTTAGGATGGGATGAATCTAATAGAGAGTTTATTTATCTTTTAAGTTGTGTACATATACAAAGGGAAATATATGTGATATTTTCATTGTCCATTCGTTTTAATATAAGTTGATAAGGTATTTTACCTAACCCTTAACCTTGGATCCCCCCCCCCACTGAGTTAGCGAGTTGGACTAATTGATTTTTCAAGTCTTTTATGGTAACATGGGTTGTTTATTAGTATTGAATATTATTTATAGTAATTTATTTCATTAATTATTCTAGGTTAGGATTGATTTTTGTAGTTGTCTGTTACAAATTACTTTTTAATGGTTGAGTATTTTTTGGTAGTGATAGAGGATGACTACCCAACTGGGGTGGTTCCATGATTATTGAGGTTGGTTAGAATACCCCCTCCTCCACCAATTGGATTTTTTATCTTAAAAAATAAAGTTGGATGAATAGTATATTTATTTAATAATGGGTTGGTTATAGGTGAAGTTTATCATTTCATGTTTACTGCACATAATTTCGAGTTCATATTTCTAAAAATTACAATTGGTTTAATAAAATTCTTTGGTTGAGGGTAACCAAGATTTTGATTGCCAAATTTTCCCGTTATAATTATATACCTAACCCCAAAACATGAAAAAAAATCACTTCACTATGTTTTGGATATTATTAATGGAATTAGGTCTACCAAAACATATTTATATCTCAAATAAGTGTGAGCTAAAAGTGTCCGTTGTGTTATCAAATCAAAACAATGCAAGATTCTCACTTAAAATATCAATCCAATCAATTATGAAATGATAAATGTTTCGTGAAATCATTCCAAAAATATGCATTCAAAGTATCACTATATTAATATAAAACTATAATAATTTTTTAATAACAAATTACACTAAACCATTAATAAAACAAGTGATTTAACTCCCTCTTCAAGTGCATAGCACCCAAGAAATTATTGCCCACTATTTAGCACACCATCTAGAGGAAGAGAAAGCTCGTATAGAACTCTGCCTTTATATTTTCTATCCCTATTAGGATAGATAGATTAGAAAATTATAGTTTTATGAGAGTAACCATATAAATTTATATAATTTCATCACTTCAACCCCTTAGAAAAACTTGAAAATGATGTTCATAAGGTTCCAATTATTTGAAAAGTAGAATGTGGTTTTTAGAACTATATTTTTTAATACCACTTGTGGTTCAGATTTAAACAAGTAAACATAATTATATATAATTTTAAAAATTTTGATAGTTATTGGATTCCAAATTTATTATATCACTTTAAAATTTAGTATCCATTAGAGTTATAGAATAGAAGATAATGTTAAAATACTCAGTTGTACTCTCAACTTTAAGTAGTTTAATTTTTTTTTAATAGATAACTTCATTTGGGCCCTTAGATAGATTAATTTGGATTTCATTTCTTCTAATGATTTTCTTAGACATATTATTATATGAAACCACAAAATTTTACCCAAAATAGATTCAATGTTTTTTTATATTTTTAAAATTAATGCACAATTGTGCTTGGGATTCCATGAAATTTAGACCATTTTAATTTTGTTTCATCTTAATCTCACTAAATCACTTTCACCTATAATTTAAAGATAAAAACAAGTGAAATTACACTTTAAAAAATAATTTATAATTAATTAAATGATTTATATATGTAAAAAATTATTAAAATTTCGAAAAATTGTAATCTGTAATCAATTAAAAACATCTATGTTAGGGTGGAAATTAATAGTGAATCCCTATGCAATTTGGTACAATCATTGTATTAGGTCCAGGAGTGTAAATTTACCCTTGGATCTTCATGATAAAAAGATATTATTAATGAGGTGGGATAATATCCACCATACTAAAAATGAACCTCCTTGATCAGTGAAGAATCACTAAGAGGGTGGTAAATTAGTTATCCAATTCCTTTTTAAGTTTACTTAGTGAAACAACCATCATCACTGACTAAAGTGAATCTGTATTGTTTTATAACACACACACATAAAGATGAAAATATATTCATAAGGTTCTTCTCTATAAATGAGAGGGATAATCCTTGGTATGATCTATATTTCACCAAGATCATACTGCCCACTAGTTTCAATGTGTAGGTACAATGAGCAAGGTTTATCCTTCTACTCATGTTATAAAAAGTCTCTAGACAATTATAGTTATTCCCAAACTATTAAAATTATAAATAAATAGATATAAATAATAATAATAACCTTATATACATATCCTTAATTTGTTGATATAGTGTTTCTCTTCCTCTACTTCTTCAACCTATATAAACTTGGGTATAATCTCTTCACTTTGAGCCAATTTGTGAAGATTCTTATTTTTCCTCTTATATTATTATTATTTCTCTCTTATTATACTATACATGAACCACTACCTTCTTTCACTTCACATACACACACAACTCTTACTTCTCACAACAACAATTACAAAGTATATGAGCCAATTCAAATTTTCAAGTTCAAATTCAAACCTTAAACTTTATTCAACAAAATAAACTTATATTTCTTCATTTTGAGACTTTATATCTTATTGGATTAATTTTAAAACATTAATACATCCAAAATGATATCACATAAAAATGTATTGATCCATTTAGTCATCCAATAATCCACTTCACTGGATCTTCTTCAAAAAAAGAAAAACATTGAACACATATTGTACCATGGTGTGTGGGACCTCGTGTTGGTCTAAATGTTCAGAACCACTTGGAAACCATCATGATTGAATACACCTTATTCTGTGTTCAAGTAAGAAAATTCTAAGCATTTTGACTCTGAAATTCCAATCACTTTGAGTATGGTCTCCTACCATTTCCTATTTTGGCTTTCTACTCCACATGTTGAGCATAGATTCTTCAACCATGGAAATAGTCTCCTATATTAGAACATTTTTCCTGAAGCCTCACCTAGAAATGATGGATTCTGAAACCATAGGTTTGTACCTTCACCTTTTTCCATTTTGACAAGATTCTTCTCTTTCTTAATATGGGCACCAATGCACACCACCACAGCCATTGTGTCTTGCTCATTTTTTCATAGGGGTCTATTAATTCACTATATCATCTGACAAAAATTCATAAGGTCATGTAACTACCCATGTTTCACTCTAGTATTAAAACAATGGCATGTAACACAGCATAATATTCCTTGTTTCGACCTTTCAGATGAGAATCATGAATCCAGATGAACGAATAATTATTTTTATAACCTTGAAGATCATTTCACATGGAATCATATATTTTAACCTAGATTAAATTTTTTTTATTAAAAACAAAACCCAACATACTCAATCATATCCTCTTCACTAATTATTCAACTTTACTAAACAAAACAACCATGGCAGTGCCTCTTGGGCTCAACTATCTCCCCATTTAAATTTTCTTCAAGTATGGAATATAAATCACTATGAAACTCTAAAAAAATAACATTTGATCACCAAATAATAATTCTAAGCTTGTGTGAGTGAACTTGGTGTAGTAAAAAAACATTGAATAAATAATACCATGTTATCCATAAGATATCGTCTATATGAATCTTCCTTAATAATAACCTCACAAAATTTAATCAAAAATTCATCATCACAAAATTAACATTTCAAACCTAAAAAATCATAAACCACTTATAATAAAGTATTAAAATAGTTCACACATAAATAAATAAATGATTACCCATTTTAATAACTCTCTCTAAATATGGGATTCCTTTTAAGATAAATTTAATACATACCAATGGATACTTCCCTTACATTATATACACCCCCTTTGAAAAATAATAGGAATATAAAAATAAGTGGATAATTTATGTTATAATTTTTATCCCCATTTAACAACAATGTCCAAATTAAATATGGGATAGGGGACATAAACACCATAACTTATCCCTTTAATGAGTGAGGTTGAACACCTAACTTCAACATCATATTCTAAAATTATTCCTTTGATAGTGGCTTTCTGAACACATATTCAATATACTCTTTTGTAAGAAAATATTCCAATTTTAACTCATTATTCTATAATATCTCTTTAATGAAGTGATATTTAATATCAATGTCCTTAGATTTTAATGTTGAACTGGATTATTTAAAAGATTAATATTACTTTGATTATCACATCCCAATTGTCCTGGAAACTTTAGTTAAACTTTCAAATCTTGTAACTAAGTCTTTATCCACATAAGTAGTGTTGAGGTATGAGTAGAATCCATTATTTAACCTTGAAAGTTCTCAAGGTGACTAAATTCTAATTCCTTGTATTCTAACAAACACACCTTTCACCAAGAAATAAATATCTATAATATGTAGATCTCATATCATCAACACATCCTACCCAATCTTCATCTAAGTAGCCAAATATATAAAGATTCCATTTTATATCATATTTCAATCCAAATTTTTATTTTACTTTTATATATGTAAGTATTATATTTACAATGATTAAATTATGTACTTTTGGTCCACTTTGATATCTAAAACAAAGTGTAATAGGATACACTAAATCTGGTCTTGGATCTGTCAAGTAAAGTAAACTTCCAATCATCTTTCAGAATTATATTAGATCAACTTATTTCCTTGTTCATATTTAGTTAAATTTGTTCCAACTAAAATTCTAATATAAATAGGATTTGAATCATCTATGAAAATTTTATTTAACATTTCATTAATAGATAGCTCTGAAGATAAAAAATATATAATAATTTTCTTGATAAATTTGTAAGCTGAGAAAGTATCTCATCTCACCAAGCATAGATATTTCAAAAATCATAATCATTTCTTTATCAATATCTCTACAAACATCTTCATAATTTCCAAAAAAAATGATATCATAAACATAAATGATAACAATGATAAATTCCTCTTTATCATCTTTAGTATAGATATTACTATTAACTCTTCCTTTTCTAAATTATAACTTCTTCAAATAGGTTTCAAACATATAATATCAAGATCCTAGGGACTTTTTTAGCCCATATAAATCCTTTTTAACTATAAAACAAAAATCTCATCTTCAACAAGTAAGAAACTACACGGTTGTTCAATATAAACCTCCTATTAGAATTCACCATTGAGGAAGGATGACATGGTATCCATTTAAAATTTCTTGCATTGCCTTTTTTCTACAATGGTAAGAAATATTATTATGGTTTCAAGCCTTGAAACTGATGAAAAGGTATCATTTATGTAAAATAATTTAATGTGTAAATACCATTTACACATTAATCGTGATTTATTTCTTATCACTTCACCCTTTTCATTAATCTTTTTTGAGAACACCCACTTTATCCCAAAAATGTTTTTATATTTTGGCTTGGGTACCAACTCTCAATTCTCATTATTTTCTATTTTATCTAACTCTTCATTCATAGCATCAATCCAATATTTATGTTTTATTGCTTCATGTACCTATATCGTATCAACTTTAGAGAATAATGATATATGGGAGTCTATTCTCAAAGTTACTCTAGTTTAAATCTATTATCCATGATTTCCAATCATATTTTGGACCTGAACTTTCTTTGTTAGCCTTGGATGATGTGAACAAGATTTTTCTTCATCGCTTGAATTTTCTTAATAAACTTATTCAACATTATCTTATTTATAATTCTCACAACTTTCTTAAACTAAAATATGTTATTTCAAAAACATAGATTCATTTTCATCACTTATGGAACTTTTTTCTTCATATGAGTTTACTTTATTTGTGTATTCCATCACATTCATATCAACAAGACCAGTAATATTCCCTATCTATTTTATGTAACAATAATATTCTCTTATATTTTGTGGATAACCTAAGAAGATTCCATAAAAACCTATTATTTCAAAATTTCCATGATTTTAAACTTTAAATTTGATAATTCAAGGGAAAAAATACTATTAGATACTAAAAATTTGGATGTTTCTTATAATACATATCATATTATGACATATCAAAAAAATCCTATAAAGGAGATGATTTTGAATATTAACTTTTTCTCTAATAGTGTGTCTCTATAAATGATGATATTTTTCATGCTCCAACAACATAGTTCAAGTTCTCTCAAAAATACTCCAATATTTTATTCAGCCACACAATTTTATTAAGTTGTGTATACCGTAATAAGTTCATATCAGATTCCATATTTTTATATAGGCTTAAAATATTCCACTAGTATACTCAGCATAATTATATGTTCGAATATTCTTCAAGGAGTAACAAAACTATTTTTCAACACTTATCTTAAAACTCTAAAACATTTTTTGAGGCTCTAATTTATGCATGATAAAGATAATACATGTAATGTGAGTAAATTAATCAATAAAAGAAATTAAATAATTATCTTTATTTATTGATTACATCTTCATGGGTCAAAAATGTCGAGGTTAATTAACTCTAAATAATGAGTATATTGTATATATACCTTCTTACATAGAGTATTCATAATATTTTTCATTTTTATAAGTGGAACACATCCAGTTTTTTTTCTTTTCAACATAGGAACATCATGAACATTATCATAACAAATAATCTTACTTAGATTTTTTTCCCAATATGACCAAGTATTTGATTCCATAGATAATTTTTTTTAATGCTCAAATAAAAATATTTCCATGTATTTCTAATATGAAATAAATTTCCCCTTATCTATTTTCCCCTTTTTAAGATACATACATATTTCAATATCTTCATAAAAACCCCATATTTCTGAAACTTCACTTCATTTACTTCATTAAATAATTTTGACACACAAAGAAGATTGTGTTTTAGTCCTTCAACATATAATTTTATCTTGGATTTCAATTGATCTTTTCCAATCAATGCATATTTGATACCTTTGATTTTGAGTAAGCCATAATTTCCAAAAGGTTACAGTGTTTTCTCAACATTTTTCAACATCCTTGATAATATTTAAATCTCTTATCATATGTGAGCAAGAAATATTTTCCAAGATCCATGAACATTCTCCTTTGGATGCTTTTTAGAAAAATTCCCAAGATAGAGCTTTCTATTTGGCTTTATCTTTTGTCTTATGAGATTTCTAGACTCTATCTCTTGAGAAAATTTGATCTATTAGAATAACAAGACAAAACTTTTCAAGATAACCATGTTTCTCACATCATTCATAAACATATTTTAATGGTTTAAATATATTTTCAATTTTCAATCCAGATTTCTAAGATTGTTACTGAAATATTCTCCTTTGAATAGTGTGAATCCCGCTAAATTTCTATCTTACAAATCATCCAAACACATCATTATATTTTTAATTAAACTAATAAATCATTTTCATATCCTTATACATACACAGTTCCAAAAATAACCATAAAAATCATATTTTATATTAAAACCATCATACTATCCAGAATGTGAACCTATATTTCAACCTTCTTCCCACCATTAATCTTGGATACTTTTATGAAAAAACTTTTTTGTGAACTCCTGACTCTTTATTATTCAAAACCAAATTCTTTTCATGCTCTTTCAATCACTATTTATAGTAGTTTTTTCATTAAATTAGGTGAACTCATAATTTCTATAATCTGGGAAATCACTAGATTTTTTTATAAACATAGTCTTCATGATTTTATTCTTTTTTTTAGAAATATCACATGTTCTTTTAGTTTTTTTGGCTTAATTTTTAACTGGTCTTTGTTTATTTCCATGAGTCTCATATTTACCCAATCTTTCCCCAACTTAATTAATAGAGTTATGAAAATTTAAATTGAAATTTTTAAGTTTTTTTCCACACTCGCAAATTTTTGTTTTAAAATCTCAAACTCCTCCTCTATCTCTTTCTCCCCTTCCACCTTGATTATTTAATTATTCTATTCAAAAACCAATTTATCAAATTAGTCAATTTCTTTCTCCAAATTTTATTTTTCTTCTATATGAACCAATTTATATCTTTTTTAAGATTTATTTTACTTATTTATATTTTTTATCTCTTTTTTCAACTAATAAATAATTAAGAGACACTCCTTGATTTCTATTTTTATTAAGAATTATAACTTAGTTTATTCATTTTCCTCAACTTCAATAAAACTTTCACTAGTTAATTCTTCTCCATTCACCTATAAATGATAATTTTTTCATCAACATCTCTTGAAATATCAATTTCCTATTCTTCGTCTCTATTATCACTACTTTCACTCTTATATTAGAAATTTATCTTCCTAAATTTTAATAAATTTTTTATATTATATTTAGAATAAACCCCTAGTTTTGAAAACATTGATGATATATTATTAAATAATCTTCTTGGTGATTCTTATTCTTCATCACTAACTCAATATTCTTTTAACCTAGGAAAATTTGTAGAAAAATATCCAACTAATCCTCTCCTAAATCATTTTAGTGTAATATTACCTTTAAACACCCTTTCCTCTTACCAAATTTCTAGATATTTGAGACATAATATTATTAGACTTTTGATCTAATTCATAATTAGAATCATAATAGTAAAAATATTCTTCATCACCTTTATTCATATTCTTATTTTTCTTTAGGGCCTTAAAAGATATTTTCTTTTTATCCTGAAACTTCTTCTTAAGAGAAAAGCCGTTCTTCATCTCATAGGAAATGATAATGCAATATAAATCATCTAGAGAAGTTTTTTATGGATCTTTATCTTCAAAAGAAGATACCTTTTCATCAAACCTATCTTAAAATATATGAAGTGTCTTCTCAACCACTTTAGTATTATCAAATATTTCACCATTACTTCTAAAAATACTAAAAATTTCATTTACTCTTTTAAATAATTAATCTATAGTTTCATCTTATTTCATTTTTAGATCTTCATATTTCAATATATAAATTTGTATCTTTACTTTATTCACCTTCTTATTACATTAATAGATATTTTCAATTTTATCCCAAATGCCTTTTTCTATCTTGATACCTCACACATTTTAAAATTAATTCTCAGATAATGATGATAGTAAAGCATTCTTCGCATGACCATCATTCTCAAGATTCATTCTAAATGTTGTTTAAAAAGAATCATTATCATCACAAGGTGGAAACTCATCATTTGTATCCTTAATAACTTCCAATAAAATAAGAAAAAATATTATCATTCCAGATATGATAATTATTTCCATTAGAGGTGGGAATCTCATTTATATTCACTAAATTATGATTTTCCATTACATAAACCAAAAATTCAGTGAAAATAACTTTTAATAGAGAGAAAATCCTTCTAAAAAATTAGATATATAACCATTGGTTAGGGGAACCTCCTTTTGATATAACTTAAAAACAAACCTCCTTGATCAATGAAGAATCATTGAGAGGGGTTGAATTAATGATCCCATTAATTTTTAATTTTATTTGGTTAAACAACCCTAAGAACATGTTAAAGTAAATATTGATTATTATCTAACACACATAAAAAGGTAAAATAATATTTAAAGGGTTTACCTATCAAAATTATAAGGTTAGTCCCTGATTTGATATATATTTCACTGTGACCATAGTACCCAATAGTATCAAAATGTAGTTATAATGATTAGGGTTTATCCTTATAAAATTTTTATAATAATTCTAATGATTGTGATAGTTCTCCCCACATTGTTACAATGATAAATAATTTAATATCAACAATAATAAATCCTTCCAAACATTGCCTTCATTTTTTAATGCAGTGTTTCTCTTCATCTACTACTTCAACCTATAGAAAATTAGGTATAATCTATTCAATTTGTATCAATTTTTATAGACACTTATTATTCCCCTTTTATTCTTCCTCTTTCTCTCTTATTCTTCTTAACATGAACCACTATCATTTTTCACTTCATATACACACACAACTCTTAAATTTCATGGTAAAGATTACAAATTATATGATCCAATTAAAATTTCACAAATTTTAATTCAAACCTTCAACTATTTTCAAACTCCTTAACTTCTCCTTCTTTATTTTGAGCCTTTGTATCCGGTTTTATTGATTATGAATCATTGATACATCCAAAATTACATCACAGATCTAGTTGGTGATCAATTATGTTTTACAATATTCCATGTCACATGATCTACTCAAAATAGAATAAAAACATTAACCATGGATTATACCATACTTTGTTGGTCTAGCTATTCTGAACCTCTTTGAAACCATCATGCACTGACATGCCTTGTATCGCATCCAAGTGAAAAAATATCTATCCATTTTGAATCCAAAATTCTAAGAACCAAGGGTATGGTCTCATATCATTTCCCAATTTGGATATATTCTCCGCCTATCAACCATGGCTTTTTATACCATGGCTATGGTATTTTTTAACTATCTATTTTGTCATGAAGCTTCACCTACTGACCACGTCTTGTCAAAACATAGATGTGGTCCTTCTCATTTAGAAATTTTTACAAGCTATTTTTGTATCTAACACAACCACCAATGGACACCACTATGGTCATAGTGACTTTCTTGTTTCGTATAGGGAGACCATTACCTCCCCATGGAATCTGATACGAATTCATAAAGGAATGTTACTGCCTATGTTTCACACCAGTATATAGACCATGGAATTTAAAATGGAATGATCTTCCCTATGTTAACCTTTTATCCTTTAAACATCATAAAAATATAGAATCATGATGAACCAATCATTATTTTTATAACCTTTAATATCATTTCACATGGTATCCTATGATATAAAATAGAATACATCTTTTTTAATAATAAAAAAAATCTAATATACTCAATCATATCCTCTTCACCAATTCTTTAGCCTCACTAAACACAACAACCATCTCAACACCTCTTGGTCTCAACACATACACTAGGGATATATTTACCCTCATTGGTGATAAACCATGATAAATTTTATATTATCCTCATTTATCATCCTACACTTAGTGATTTTGAGATATTGTTATCTAATTATAATGAGAGAAATGGTTTTTGAAGAAGAAAACATTTGCAAAACTAATTCAACCCCCCTCATGGATCCCCAATTAGTGTTTAACATTCATTAAATTTATCATAACAATTGACATTAGAGACATGGTTTGATGTTTAATAACTCTCATTGAGGTTTTACATGGATTATCACTACTTTTTCAATAATTCAAGGATTACAACATTTTTTGTCTTTAAATCCACATGGTCTAGAAGATACCTTATAGATCCTTAAATTTGGATCGAGAACTAGAATTTTTAAAACATAGTTACACATGAACTTGATTTACCAAAACTAAAAATACAATAAATATAATTCATCGTACTAAAATAATGTTTCACAATTGATCTCTCAAAACTCACAGAATAAGCAAACAAGAGAATCACACGAGGAACAAAAATAAAGAATTACATTATTTGGACTTAGTCCTAATTTATGGTATAACACTAATGTTTTAATTATTAATGTAAAAGGAACTATATAATAATATTGCCAAATTTTAGTATAAGTGTCCCCTCCCCAACTATATATAGAAGGGTTCATCCAGTTTTTCAGGTTCTACTACCCTCTAAACCTCATGGGGAGCCCAACATTGATCATGGAAACCTTTTTTCCCTTAGGTTTCACCACCTCCACTATCATACTTCAGGGAATAATTATTTACCTTCAAGTTAATCCCATTATTCGAAAACATCCACATTCCAACTAGTTCTAAATCATTACCATTCAGAGCATGCCTACCTCTATTGATATTCCACTTTTTCAAGCCTTCTCAAGACCATAACCCAAGTTTATACTTTTCCATTTTACACACAAATAAATTGAACCTAAATAGAATCTATACACTTCTTAACAATCTCCCACTTGAATTCTTATTTTAAGGATTTAAGATATCCTACTACTCTTAAGAAAAACTAAACACTACATCGTACATGGAAACAATCAGTGTTTCTCTATTTATTATTGTAGTAACTAAAGTAACACTAAGGATTGATGGTGCCACACACTTTCCTAGACTAAGAACCTTGTAAATATGTCAACTGTATTCTTAATTCCTTCAATGTTTCATAGCTCCATAACTCCATCCTCCAGTAACTTTTAGATGAAATGATCATTTATCTCAATGTGCTTCATATGTAAAGGAAACACTAAATTATTAACCTAATGAATCATGATCTAACTATCAAAAAAAATAACCCACTTTATTTAATCCTTATAATTTCTTCCAGCATGCACTTCATCCAACCAAATCTCTCATTTCCTTTTTAATAGCTACATACTCTATTTTTTGTAATTGGTAATGCAACTGTCAGTTGTAGTCTTCATATATAACTTATGGTTTTCCTAATAAAATTGAATAAAAAAATTATTATTTCATGCATCAATATATCCTCTAAATTATACATCAACATAGCCTTGTGATGGATATTTTAATCTAACACACAAGGATAATTCTTCTGAACCATCGAGATATTGAATAATCCACATCACTACTTCCCAATGATCCTTTCCTAGATTCCATATAAGCCTCATAAAAATTCCCACTGCATGAGTAATGTACAGCCTCATAAAAACTATGAAATTCATATAAATTTAAAACACTTATGTATAAATAACCTTTTCATTATAATTATCCTTATATTCCATTTTTTGTGCTCTTGATTTGGATAAATTTAAATATTTGGCCAATAGGGTGGTCATGGTTTTTCATTCAGTCATTCCAAATATTTCCACAGTCTTCTGAATATACTTCTTATAATATAGAAATAACATTATAATCCTCCTATCCCTCTTGATTTGTATCCCTGAAATCCATTTAGCTTCCATGAGATCCTTCATCTTAAACATTCCAAAAAATCATCCTTTGTTACTTTAATCTGATCCATATCCTGACCTACCAAACTAATATCATCCATGTACAAGATAATTATGAAATAAATTCTATCATTAAACACATTTTAGTGATAATAATGATCATTATTTCTCTTTAAAAACCTCTTCTCATTCATAAATTAATCGAACTCCTGGTTCCATAACCATAAAAATTGGTTCAAACCATATAGGCTATGTTTTAGATTAAAAACTAGGTATTTATTCTATTCGTCAAATAAAACCTATGGATACTTTGTAAATATATACTCAAATCATTATGAAGGAAATTTTTTTCAAATCTAATTGTTTAATATGTAACTATTCAAAGTTACTATACTAAGCACCATCCATATTTCTTTATACGTAATAGTATGATAAAATATTTAAAAGAATTATATCTCTTCTTTTAATTTAAAATCATATATAAGTAAACTTCCCTTATACCATTTTCTACCATCTTCTTCCTCCTTCAATTGGTACACCCATTTTTTATATAGTTCCTTCTTTCCTTTTTCCAATTATTTCATCTCCTAGGTTTTTTTATGGATTGAATTAATTTCCTCTTTCATAGATAAATACCAATTTTCAACATCATTAAGAATTAACTATTCTTATAGTCTCTAATGTTTTCCTCCATATATAAGAATAAATTAGTGAAGATCAGTTATGAACCTTTTAAATAGTCATATAACCTTTTCAGTCCTCCTTAATTCCACATGAGATTATTCTCCTTCTCAAATCCCAACTCCTAAAACACTTCTTCCTCCTTCCATGGTATCAAAATTTTTTGATAGATATTTCATTTTTGGATATTCTAATCTACAGTACTTCCTAAACATTCAGAAACTTATAATATTTAATTTAGATCAATTTATATATGTTCAATTGATACTTTATTCTTAACTCTATATTCCCCAAAATTCTAATATTATCACAAATTCTTCTGATGAAAGACAACATTCTAGCTTCTAATGATCTTCCATTTTCATTATCCCAAATCGAGAACCTAAATTTTTCATCACTATTCCCTAAAAAGAAACATTCCTATGACTTTTCTTCATGATTTTCCTTTTACATGGAATCAATATGAACATATGTGAGGGATATAAATATTTTAAGGTGAGAAAAATCACTGGTTTTATGGTCTACAGATATTCAAAAAATTTATTTATAATAGGTATGTAAGGGATCCTATTAATAAAAAAATCCATTACAGTCAATATATTTTTTCCAACACTCCTTTAGGAAGCCTTCATATAGCCTCATTCTTTGAGCCTTAAAATTTTGTATCTAGTTCATCTTCTCTTTCACACCATCATTTTCTATAATCCTTAGTAAATTTTTCTTAAACCTAATTCCTTATATCCAAAAAAAAACTCTAGAATTTCCTACTACCATACTCACCTACATTGTTTGACCTTAGGCACTTAAGCTTATTTTTTTACTCCTTTTACACTATCGATATCCATATAACAAACACTCTAAAAACAATATATTTTTTATAATAACCTTCCAAGTTGCATCATTGATGAAGGTAACAAAATATAGTTCCCATTTATGATAACATACTAGATTATGCATACAAACATATGTATATATAAGCTTTAACTTTAAAGATTTAGGTTTCTTTCGTTTTATGAAAAATGAAAATTTTTAATGGTTTCCTAGAATAAAACTCTCCCATGTTATTAAATCCATGTTCCTAATCTTTTTTACCCATTTAGTTTCCAACTATCACATTTTTTTACTCAAGTGCACAATATTTTAATACCATAACTCTAAATTTTTAGAAATTGATTCTCCTGAAATCACTACTTTATTCGACTTTCCAACTAGATACAATATTCTATATTTGACATCTCTGGACTCCACCATGGATATATGATTGATCTTACACACTCCCTCTACCAATTTTTTATAAAATCATGCCATATCCAACTAACCTATGGTAATTAGTTCTTTTATAATTCATCTATGTTCCGAAATACTGATAACTCCAAGAATATTTCATTTGAGATAGAAACTTTAACATCACATTTATCTATGATCTCGAGTGACTCTTCATAAACAAGATATAATTTTACAAAACTTTTAGAAACATATCTTACTATGCATCCTATCTTGGATGTTGAGTGGAACTATTCTCTATAATCAATGATCCTGAATTCTTATAGAATATTTACACTTTATAGTAAAGTGGATTTTTCCTCATCTATGGTATTTAAAAAAATCCAGAAGCACCCCCTCTATGATTTTCTCTAAAATCCTTACAATAATTCTTAAGGTTCCCCTTCTTCTGAAATTCCAATATGCGGGTTCAAGAATGGACAATTTATTTTGACTTATATCCCTATTTTCCTCAAATTTCTTACAACCTTCCCATTAAATGAAATGTACTTTTATTTATGTATTTAACATGGTTTTAGAAGGTTCCTATAATTATTTACACCTAATCCCCCCATTTATAATGATATCATGAATTTCCTAAAACAAAATATTGATCTTAATAAAATAATTTTTAATAAGGGTAATCATTGCGTCCCATGATTTTGGGAGTGATAATGAAAAAATCAAATCTCACACTGGATCTGAAAACCTCCCTCCAAACAATTCTAACTGACTCTAAATAATATTTAACTCATTTACAGGACCATCCACTATCCTTCTAAAAATATCATGCTAAATATAATTTTAATCATAACAGATTTTTCAATTAATGTTGGATTCTCATAAAATTGGATAGAGACTTCATCAATTCCCAAGTAGTATTCACCTCATGAATGTTGTAATAAATATTACTTTCCAATGACATATATATCATGAAAACCCCTTTCATATAAAGCCTTTCCCATTCCACTTTATCTATTTATTATAATTTTAATACCTTTATTGGAATCTCAAGATCCTTCTGGAATAGCTAATCTTCAATCTTCATCCTCTAGAATCTGAAGTCCATCCCATAAAACATTTCAATCTAGGACTTTCTTTATTTCAACCCCATTCCTTCTAAAACAGATAATTCACATTCAAATGAAAAATAATAAATACAATAATTTTACGAAAATATTCAGTTTCTAAATTCACCAATCCTTTCTGAATCACAAGATTTGATACCATTAGTTATGATGAAAACCCCCTAGTCTAGAATATACCTTATAAATCCTCAAATGAAGAATAAGTACCAGATCCTTAAAAATAAATATACACACAAACTCAATGTAATAAAAATGAGAATGCAATACACCCCATCCACCACACTAAAACATATCACACTCAATACCTCACAACTCTCAAAACAAGTACACATTTGAAACACACAAGGAAAGAAAAAAAGGAATTACATTGTTTAGAATTAGTCTTACTCTTTGGAAGAAAACTAATGAATTATTTATTAACAAAATAAGAAGAGTATAATCATATCACCGTACCTTATTAAAAGTGACCCCACCCCAAATATATATAAAAATTCCATCTAGTTTTCCAAGTTCCACCATCTTCCAAACTTCATGAGGATCCCACTTTTGATCATGGAAAACTTATGTTACCCATGGGTTAAACCACCTCAACTATTATCCTTTGGTGAATAATGGATACTGTACAAGTCAATCCCATCATCAAGAAACTATCACTTTCCAAATATTTTTGAAACATTATCATCTAGACCCCACCTTCCTCTATCAATCTTCTATTTCCACAAGTATACTCAAGACCATAACCTGAGATCCATAATTTCTCCTTCCAAAAAAAATAAATGGGACTTGAAAAAATATATAAAACATCCTAAAAAATTATTCCAAATATTTATATAACAAAATAAATGAATGGTGCCTTGTTTTCTACCTCTTGGGATTGATTTTCTTGAGTAAGCACTTCAAGTATTCGTGGTTCTAAGTGAGAATTTTGTATACTATTTATCTAAAAATAATAATTTTGAGAGTGATGGGAAGGAAAGGAATTCCATACTATCATCATTATCTAATTAAGAGATAACCAAATTCATGGGGACAAAACATAACAATATCTATAAAGGAGAAAAAAAAGGTAAGATAACCAAAATTATAGTTGTGTAGAAGTCGGACTAAAGATGTGAGAACACAATAATATGTAATTTTGATGATTTCTTTACCTGAGTTGAAATGATATTCAAAACCATTAGAGTATATATAGAAACACTTTAAGACTCTAAAATTGTAAAGAAACTCATAATAATTATTCCATTCAATTTTTATTCCAAAATTTCAACTCTTGAATATAGAGATTTTGATGACTTTATAATTTATAAACTTCAAATCACACATGATCCTATGATAGGAAAATAGAATCTATCCTAAAAATAAAATCTAAGGAGAAGAATATTTCATTAAATTAATTAAAAAATATAAATATTTAAGATAGTAAGTCTAGTTTGGATGAGGATGACAACATAGAAGGATTTGATGAAAATCTATATTTTCTATCAAGAAAATTCAAAAGAGGAAAAGCTAAGTATCAAATAAAACTAACTTTTAAATGTTTTTACAGTTGTAAAATTGGTCACTTTTATGCCATGTGAACTTTTATAATCATCAAGGATAATTAATATTGAGAAAAACAAAAATTATATTATAATAAAGTATAATCTTTCGAAATAAATCATCCTTAATAAAAAGGGAAGAAGAAGATGCCACATAAATTCTTCATTAAAAAATCTCTATATCTTATATAAGATACTTATGATAGAGAGAATATTAATTATTATGATTATGAATTTAAAGAAACTACTTTGTTATTTTTAATGGATTATGAAAATGAATAAAGTGATAATTTTAAGAATGACACTCAATTTGATAAAACATTGACTTTTATAGAAGTTGAATCCTAAAAATAATAAATAATGAGAATTTAGATCAAGATATTCCTAAAATAAATTAAATGGTTGAGAGATGATAAATCACATATCAATAAGAAACATGATGAAGGAAAATAAATATAGATTGGGAAATTTGATCTAATCCATAAATATGAGAAGTTAAAACTTGAAAATATAGAGGAATTAAAGATCATTGATGATATAAATTCTATTATCATCCTTAAAGATGAAGATATTTATAGGTTAAAGATGAAATTTTTTGAATTTGATATGAACATGAATAAATTCAAGTTTAATTATAGTAAAGATATAACATAAATTTGTTAAAGTTACAAGATTAGTTTTATGAGTTTTTAAATTAGTAAATATTTATCTCACTTAGTTCAAAAATGATTGGATATGAATAAGTAGATTCAATAGATGAAACATCTCAAAGGGAAATTAAGTTTTTCTATGAATACAGTAAAAGATCAATTATTGTATTAGATGAAAAGTCTGAATAAAAGAAAAAATATACTCACATATAAAGGAAGAAAAACTCATAAAAATATCTATGTGATCTATAACTACTCAAGGAAGATTCTAGTAAAATGGATTGTTGAAAGAAGCATATTAAAGTCTTGAAAAATAATTTAAACAGTAACCCATGCATGTGTAGAATTTTTGTAAAGTGATATTTCTAGGTTATTTATGGTTTTATTGAATCATTAGTCTCTAATATTACTATTTCTGGTATAATATGTATCTAATGGGATAAAATATAGATCATGACCTAATTGGGAAACTATAAAAACAAAATACAAACAAAATTGACTGGTAATTTAAAAAGAAATTTTAAATGAAAAATAAAATTGAAGAATTAAAATAAGTATATGGAAGGTGTGATCAAGAATTAAATACATCATATGGATGTTTTACTACTCTTCAAGCTCAAGTAAATCAGAATTTTTGGTCATATAATGTTCATAAGAAGAATAAATCTAAATAGAAACCCCATATTATTTAAGGTTTCCTATAATGCATGAAAAAATGAGAAGAAATCTATTTTATAGTGTGGCTGTTCATTTCATGTGATAAGTTATCTTAAAAACCTAATAAAGGTTGAAAAATATGATAGTAGATATTTTAACTTGGGTAATGATAACCCATTGAATATAAAGGGTATTAGAATAAAAAATATTATCCAAAAGAAACTAAATTTCAAAAATGTTCTATTTTTTTATGGGTTGAAACAAAATTTAGTGAGAATGTCACAACTTATTGATAATATAAATGAAATGATATTCAGAAAGAATGGTTTCATCATGAAAAGTATGAAACATGATGTATATTTTTTTTAAAGGTAATGCCTTGTTCAAAGATAGAGAAATAATTTATTAAAAAGCATGAAAATAACTACATGAGTCTAAAGGAGGGGATCTTATTACAATCTCTTTCAAAGAGAGGGAGAAGATAAACCGGCAGATCATCGCTCCACAAAATGCCCTGGTTGATTCCTTTATTGGAAAGACCATCAGCCACCATGTTATCTTAATAATATGCATGGGTGAAAATATATCTGAGCTCCTTAAGAAAATCAAGGAACCTCATCCATCGAGTAGTAAGAGGTTAGGCAAGGTGGACCACCCCATTCAAAATAGATTGCACAATGGAGGTAGATTCACTTTCAATCCAGATGTCATTCCATCCTTTTATTTTAACAAAGTCAATAGGTTGGATCACCGCCATCATTTACACTTCTAGAGGAGTGGAGGTACCACAAATTCCATAGAAATAGCCAGGATAATGACCTAGGAAATCTCTTAAAATGGATCCATAGCCTACATGTCCTAGATTTCCTTTCGAAGCTCCATCTACATTGATTTTGATCCATATAGGAAGCGGTACTTTCCAAAACACCTCTAATGAGTGTCTTGGTTTTTTGTATATCCCTTCTATTCTAATTCATATGAGGATCACAACGTCCCCAACATAGTTATCACAATGATCCTTTTGTATCGAGGTGGCATCCCTAATGGAGATGAGAATTATCATTTGACCTGTAATAAGATTGAGTGAGAAGTTGTTTTGAATAATGGAATTTCTATCATACCAGATAATGTAGAGGAGATCAACAATAGTGAAAAGTAAAAGATTCTTAATTTTTTGCAAGGTATCCAACTCCACACAACGTTTTATTTGTGAGTGAATAGAGTCAGATCGTAACCATCTGAAGTCAAACAGGTCAGTAATAAAATTCCAAAGGGATTATACAGTAGAAAAAGATAAAAATAGGTGGTTAGTATCCTCTCTATGCTGATGAAAGAGTTGAAATTTAGAGCATAGTTTGATGCCAAAAGTCTGAAGACAAACCTCGGTAGGGATACAATTATGAGCAATATGCCAAATAAGGTTCAGTTTTGAGGGCTTAATCTAGGGTTTTTGAAGGGTTTAAACCAACCAAAACTAGGATCAAAGTTTGTGAATTTATGATTGTGAAAACTTTTGGAATCCAAAATACCATTATGGGTAGGTTCCCAAATAAGAAAATCATCATCGTTAGATAATAGGTGGTTATTAATGACATGCATTATGGTATCTGGGAGATTAATGTTATGAGAGTGCATCATCTTCTAAATAGTGCAGTTGATGTTTTCTAGAGGGGATTTAGGAGGAAATAGGGAAATGAGGGGGTGCCAGACAAGTTTTCAAGCCAAAAGTTCATGGAGGAGTCCACACATACCATCTATCTAGAGTTATTCATAATGTTGGCAAATGAAATTTTGATGGAAGGCCAGATCGAGGAATTAACATATCTCAAATTTCTTTTTTTTAAATTTATCCATGAATTTATTTATAAGAAAATAAATGGAATCATAATTATGATTGATTTATCTCCAAGTGAGTATGGATTGAAGGGCCTCATTAAATAGCTTGATATTTTTTATGCCCATACCTATACTTTCCAACGGTTTTCAGTAGGTAGACCAAGGGATGGTAATAATATTTCTTTAAATAATGTTTCAAGTCCAAAAAAAATTGATTTAGCCATTAATTCTCTTAATAAGACTAGTCTACCATTTATAGATCATCAGCGAGTAGACCATTTTAGAGATAATGGTAGACTTCACAGGACAAATCCTTCCATCCATGGAGAGAGATTTCCCTTTCTATGAGGACAATTGATTGGTAACCTTCTCAACCACTGAGTTGAAATACATGGATATAGGTCTTCCTCAAAATAAGGGCACACCCAAATAGGTAAAAGGGAATGATCCTTCATTGATACTAAGCCTTTCAATGATGTTAGTTTTCCTATTAGGAGAAAAACATTTTCCAAAGAAGACCAATGATTTTTTCCAATTAATAAATTTCCTAGAGACCTCTTCATAGTGAGATATGTCATTTTTAAGGATAAGAATATTCCTTTTTCCCCCATTCAGAAACATAATTATTTCATTGACATATAAGATATGGGTCAGCACATTTAGGATTCGAGTTGCTTGAATAGGTTTGAGTTTATTTTGATTAACAAGGAGAGTAAGAAGTCTGCTAAGATAATATTTTTTGATGGAAAAAAGAATAGCAGATAAGGGATCACCTTATCAAACTCCATTGGAACACTTTAAATAACCTTTAGGGGAGCCATTGACAAGTATGGAGATAGATGTCGAATTAAAAAGATAGTTTATCGTTCTTATAAATACATCATTAAACCCAAAACTCTGGAGAACTTTAAAAATGAAGTTCCAGTATATGGTGTCAAAATAATTCCTAATTTCAAGTTTAATGGACACATTCCCACCTCTGGAAACTTTATTGAGAGAATTCGTGCATTCCGAGGCAAGGTAAACGCAGTCCTGATTGGATATTCCCTTGATAAAACAAAATTGGTTCCAAGATATGTATCTCTTACATAGGTAAGAAATCTTGTTGGGTAAAAGTTTGGTAATGATTTTGTAAAGAGAGTTAATAAGATAAATTGGAAAGAATAAATGTATTTCTAATGAATTGGACACTATGGGAATAAGGGTAAGAATTTGAGCATTAAGACCATGAGGAAGTCCACCATTAGAGGAAAAACATTTGACAATCTTACAAACATCTGAATGAACAACCTCCCAGTGATGTTGGAAAAAACCATTATTGATGTCATCGGGACCCGAGGCACTATTAGGGTTGAGACTTAAAATAGTAGCTTTCATTTCATGGTCCAGAGGGGTTTCCAAGAGAAAGAGATTTTTCACCTCACTAACCAAAACTAGGATAACCTCTAGAAGCAGATCCTTATTTATATTAATACCATTGAAAATATTATCAACATATGAGACCACATGATTATCTATGGTCACCTCAGTGTCATAGAGGATGTCATTGTATTTTAGAAAAAGACAAGGGTCTATAGACTTTTCTAATTATTTGCAGGGAATTTTAGAATTTAGTGTTTCTATCTCCATGAAAGAGCCATTTGGTTTTGAATACTTTCTTGCGGATATTGTCATTAAGAACCATAAGGGAATTGATTTACATAGAGATATTCATTTCATTCTGGGTATCTAAAGAGAAATAATCATTTGTTGTGGTGTTTTTAATCTGATTGAGCTCATTCTCAAGGGTGGTTATTTCTTTATCAATTTGTTTTACTTTATCCCCGCACCAACCCTTGAGACACTATTTGAGATGTTTGAGTTTAGTAATACAAGAAAAGGCATTAGAATGGTGATTCATAGATTCCCATTAATTTTTTATGAGGGTAGAACATTCCGAGTCAACAGACCAATCACTGTTAAATTGGAAAGGGATACTAGGTTTGGATATTTTAGAGAGAAGAATTAAAAGAATTGGGTGATGGTTTGAACTAAGAATGGGTAAGGTTATGCTATAGATGGTGTCCCAGGAATCTAGAGTTGGGACATTTGAGAAATCCCTATCAAGTTTTCTAGCAACAACCCTATTGTAATGTCTTCTGTACCAAGTGAATTTAGCACCTATAAGGTTAATTTCAATAAGATTACAATAATATTGCAAGGCTCTAAATTATCTTAAATAAATATTAGAGAGGTATGGTACAATATTCTCATTGGAACTATTAGGGCATATTGAGCCATGAAACTCTATCTGTCCATACAAGAATTATTTTGACTCACAAACCAAAAAAAAATTCTATTATTGAACCCAAAATTAACTTTTCTTTGAAATTCGTTCATCTTGCTGCTTCTGGTTATAATTTAATTGGGAATATTTTTTCATTGAATAAGGATTTTATCACTATTTTAAAAACATCTCAAAAGGTAAATATGGTGAATAAAATCTATAAGAGGGATGAAATTCAAACCTGAAGACCATTGGAGTTTTTTTACTAAAATGTTTATGGTCCTATGAGTAATAATTCAACAAAAAAAGATAATTATTTCATCAAATTCATTGAATATTTTATTATAATATATTTTATTATGTTTATATATCATAAATGACAACATTTGGGCATGTTGAATGGTTTTAGGAGACTAACTGAGAAATAAAGAGGTTATGATTTGAAAATGTCATGGTATAACGATGGGAGTGAATATACTGAAAAATAATTCTCATAATATATTGAAAATCATTTCATAAGCCATGATTTAAGTTCATCATACACTCCACACACAAAAAAAATGTAATTTCTAAAATCAAGAATTGGAGTCTTATGGATATAGTTAGAAACATTCTAAATAATCAGGATACTTCAAGGTATTTCTAGATGCAATATATTACCACTACTAAAATAATTTAAAACCGGTGTTTATTAAGTCCAAATTATGATATAACATCAGATGAAATATTATTATAGAATAATCCAAATATGAAATACTTCCGTGTGTTTAGGTGTTCATTCTTGATCAATACGAAAGGAAATATTTTTGAAATTTTCATGAAAACACTGAAGATGGAAAATTTATTGGCTAAAAACCAAATAGAAGTTCGTATCGATACTACAAAAATATATCTAATAATATAGTTGACAGTTATGATCTATCAGTCATTGATAATAGTGATGAGATAAGAAAATTAATCATGGATGATTCTAATAATGATTAAATCAATACTGAACTGGCTATAAAAAATAAAGATAATGGAGAAATATTTAATGATGATATAGATTATGATTTTTCAAGTGTGATACTAAGAGTTTTAGTAATAATATTGTAAATTTTGGACTGACAAAGCATGTTGATGTTGGAAACATAATCGGATACCAGAATTAAAGGGTTCAAAAAAGAAGAAAAATCAAGATAATTAGTCATACTAGTTTTATTAAAAAAGTTAAACTCAAAATTATTGATGATACATTAGAGAATGAATAATGGATTTAATCCAATAATAAATAAATAAATAAGATAAAAAATAATGAGACATGGGTGCTTGTACCCAACCTTAAATATAAATGCATCATTGTTATAAAATGGGCTTTTAGAAACAATTTAAATAAAAAAGGTGAGGTGATTAAAAACAAAGTCAGACTAATTTTTAAGGGTTAATTGCAAGTTGATAAAATAGATTTTGATGAAACATTTTCTTATATATCCAAACTTAAGACCATCAAGATCCTTCTTTCAATTTCAGCCTAATAAAACTATAAAATCTATCAAATGTATGTCAAGATCATGTGATTAAATGGTGATTTAAATAAAGAAATTTACACCAATAAACCTGATGGTTTAATTCTTGATGAATATGGTAGTGAGGTGTGAAAAATAAAAAATTATCATTACGGATTTAAAAAATCACCAATATCTTTTTACTTTAGGAATGATGAGTATTTGAAGAGTATGAAATTTAAAAAAGGAAAAGTGAATAGAAACTTGTATATGAGGATGACCAACATTGAGTCACTCAATTGGATTGTATATGTTCATGATATCACCTTTTCTGGTGATGAATAAATATTTTATGAAGATTTTACCACACAAATGAAAACCATATTTGAGATGTATTTACTTTGTGAGATGAATTTTTTCTTGGGTTTACAAATTATCCAAGCTATTTATTGTGTTTTTATCTCTAAAAAATTATAACAATTATCTATTAAAAATATTTGGTGTGGAGGATTCTAGATATTTGTTTACACAAATTTCAATGGAACAAAATTGAGTAAAAATAATAAAGTATAGGGTGATGATGAGAAATATCATAGGAAATTAGTTTGTAGTATCTTTTATTTTATTGCCTTGTATCTATAATTATCTTTATTATCACACATTTTGATATGTTTCAATATAATCCTAAGAAGTTAAATTTTATTTATGAAAATAATTTTATTAACTATATCAAGAATACATTCAATTATATCATATTATATTGGAAAAAAGGTGAGAAATAATTACAAGGATTTACAAATACTGATTGGACTGTTCATATAGATAATAATAAGTCTACATCAAGAATAGAATTTTTCATTACTGTAATATGTGTGGAATGGAATAGTAAGAATTAATTTGATTAAAAAAAAGTTGGGTACGTTTTTTCATCACAAGTGGCTACACAAATGATTTTTATAAAGAATCAACTCAAAGATATGTGTGTTTGTGCTAATTTTCCACTAATTATTGTCTTTGATAATCAAGGCATGATAAATATATTGAATATTATAGTGAAACATTCAATATCAAAGAGTATAGAAATTAAATATAATTTATTGAAGGAGAAGGTGTATGAAGTCACTTTGAAGCTGAATTTTTGTTCCTTCTAAGGGGAAAGTTTCTGTTATACTCACAAAACCTCTCCCAATTGAGACTTATGAGAATATGAGATAATTCATGGACCTGAAACCCATTACCTAACATCATATAGATATTTTTATTAGACTTTATCGAACATTAATCATGTTATCTTGAATATAAAGGGGATATATGTGTTGAAGGGGGAGAAACATTTTTAAGAATGAAGTTTTGTAATCCATTTGATAAGATGAGTGTAAGAAATATTCTTGGAATCTACTTAAGGTATTATTTAATAGTTAGTACCATGGGAGTAATTATTTATGGATATAATAGAGGTACGAATTAATCTATCTTGTTTTCTAAACTAATTTAGCTCATATAAATTTAGAGTTTTTTTATTCTTGAATCATTTCTTTGAGATGAGTGGTACCACCCCAATTTAAAGACCTATTGTCTTTTTTCAATAGGGGGAATTTTAGTTCCTAAGTGGTTGAGAAAATTAAAATATATTTGATCATTGAAAAGTGAATTGATTTATAGTGACCTAGGCTTGACATACATGGATATTACATCATTTTAGATGAATATTCATTACATTACCAAAATACATGCCTGAGGACAATAAAAGTTTTGTATCTTTGGAAACATGGAAACAAAATCTTCTATCCTGGTGAAATATCTTCAAATTATCCCATAAAGATATCCAACTTTAGTACTTCTACCTAAAACCTTTCTTCATAGCTTGAGGAAAGGAAAAAAAATAAAGGTGTGAGCTCAGATGCTCAGTAAGGGTAAACAAAGGAAATTCATAGCATAAAAAAGGTATGGAACTTGGGAAAAACATTTGAAGATCATGCCCTATATATTAGAGAAAATAATAAAGAATGATAGTTCATAAGACATGAATAATAAGTAAATAAATAACATTGTACAAGGAATAATAACATAGGAAAATAACTGGAATTTTTTACATGGACATTGGTTTATAACATTGTCAACAAGTATAAGAAAAAACGGGTTCACTTATTAAGTTAAGGACACGAAATCACCCCCCAGTATCAACTTGTGGACATGAAAACAGGTCCATGCATAACATTTTGAACATGTAATCAGGTACACACATAACTTTATGGATGTGAAACCAAGTTCATGCATAAAATTTTGAATGTGTAATCAGGTTCACACATTACCTAATAGACATGAAACCAAGCCCTTGTATAACATTGTGAACAAGTAATTCGGTTCACACAAAACATTATGAACATGAAATAAGGTTCACACATAAACTTATGGACTTGAAACTAGGTCTATGAATAACATTTTTACCACATAATAATGTTCACTAATAAAATTGTGAACATGTAATTAGGTTCATTCAAAAACTTATGTACATGCAAGCAATTCCTTGCACAACTTTGTGAACATGTTATAAAGTTCACTCATAACATTGTAAACATGTAATCAGGTTCACGCATAACATTATGGACATAAAACCAAGTCCATGCATAACATTGTGAACATGTAATCAGGTTTATAAATAACATTAATACTCATGATTCATCTATTTTCACCCAACACATTAGAGGGATATATAGGTCTCACCCATCTCATAATAAAATCATTCATACATGTGCCACAAGATAATAAAACATTCTCCATATCATGACCCATAAAAAGGTATATGTTTTATAAATATAAAATCATAACACATTAAATGAAATTGGTATCATTAACATTTTATCACATCAAAACATATGGAAAATAGATAGGTTTCATAAACATTCCATCAAAGAATAACTCGTGAAAAGAAGTGGGTTTCATAAACATGTGACCCCTGAAAGGGAAATAGGCTTCATAAAGACCACGACATTAATAATAACCCATTCATAGAAAATATATGAATGGAACCTTTAGATAATTTCCTATACAGTAATTAGTAACATTAATAGATGTCATCTTATAAGGAAAATAATTTTGAAATATCTTTTAAATACATTTATTGAGGAAAATATCCTTTTTTCTTTGAAAACTATTTTATTTATAACATAAAACCTATTGAGAAACTTTTTCTTTGAAAATGTCTTTTAAAATTATAAAGTAATATTTTAAAACAATAAAAAAATTTATAAAATCATTTTTCCTTGAAAATTATCTTCAAGTATGTTTTGAAATTTTTTTGGAAAACATGGTTTTTTTAATATAATAGATTTCCAACTAAAGTGAGAGATGGTCAGATTTTTCTTAAAACTTTATCATAAGTACCAATGAGTGTAAAACGGTACTAAAACATGAGTATATATTGGATAAATATATGATAAGGAAAATAATTAATATTATTGAGATATGTACCATAATATTTCATCAAATGAAGCATAATCATAAACAATCTCGAAAAACGATGAGATTGTATCAATAAACTCTTATAACTGGGTAACTTTGGATCATACTCTATATGTAAGAAAAAAAATTAAATTAATAATAAAATATTATTAATGAATTAAATTCATTATATAACATGTAAAATGGAAGTATATAGACCTCTAAAGAGAGTTTAGGTTCATAACAAAACATGAGTCTCAAAAAAGGCAAATTGAGACAAAACATTTTACTAATTTGGTATATTTTGAAACTTAAACCCCATAAAATAAAGATCATAAAAGTGACATGGGAATACCCATAAATTTAATTATGATATTATTATAATTAAATAATGGGAATTACATACATCACACAAAATGAAATAGTGGTGAACATAACATGTATCTTACAAAAATTAAAAGTGAGTTGAAATTCCCCCTACCTTGTGTCTTGACTCTCTCTGTACTCATACAAGCTTCCTGTATAATAAATATAAGTTTATTATATATATATATATATTAAAGAATAATATTCTTACATATATTACCATTTATGGTTTGAATATGACCTTATATTACCCGCTTGTTAACAATGTTTTGTTAAGGTTTCACTTCGGGTAACATCTTTTTCTTCTTTACATGTGTCTTAATTTGTTATATCACTGGTTCTTATAATTATATCATAATTACAGAATTTAAATCATGATATAAATATAATTTATATTTATTATAGGTATATTATAATAATATATACAATAACTAAGTATAAAATGGACTACACCGTTCATGGAGATGGTAAGTTGTATGTACGCATTAATGTTGTTTCTGTTTTTATTATTGTATTGAAAGAAAGTATGTAAATGACATATGTATATGTATGTATGTATGTATGTATATAAATATAATTTTTATAGTAGAATTAATATATCATATATATCATATAATTTCATTATACTCATCCTTAATACATTCCATGTGGTGTGGGAATGAATCAAATCTATTTGAGGGGGTGGTAGTCCACACTTCCTCAAGCGAGATTATCATATTAACACCAAATTGAAAGTAAAAAATATGTGTTTTGTAAAAGGAATAAAGAATATTAAATACATATTAAATATAATATATTACATATATAAATATGTTTTTCATCATAATGTCCACCATAATTGGTGGTAAAGGAGAAATGAACAATCATCGTTTTGTGAGGCAGTAGTTCACCGTACACATAAACAGTACGTTTGATATCCATTATATGGAGGTGTTTGTAATTTTAGATCTAAATATTTTCATAACAACATCATATTATATTAATGATACTGTTTTTTCACAAAATAATGTAATAAAGAGAGTGGTGGTGGTGAATAGGGAAAATTAAGAAAATGATATTCAGAGAAGAGGTTACCTCTTGATCAAGTAACTCTTTTTGGTTTGGGCCAAAAGGCTTCCTTAAGAGACTTTATGAGAAAATGGAGGCTTCAAGGTAGAATTTTGGATTTTTTGGAATTTTATTAGTTAGATATTGGCCAAAATTAATATTTTTTAGATTTGTGAGGAATGGGTAGAGGTGGTGGCCTTTTATAGTGAAGGAAAATGACTCACTTAGAATTTTTCGAAACAAGTTTGGTGTGCACATATTCGTACCAATAAAAGTGATAAAAAACCAAAAAACTCAATAATTCAAGGATTATGGCCTAAATATGGACATACAATGGGTTTTTAACATGTTTCTAGGTCATTTGGGCCTTTAATTTAAAGGCTCGGTCTCTATTTAAGCTTAATTTGGCCTTAATTGTTGTGATTAATTTTAATCACTTTTACTAATAATTTTGGTCAAAAATTAACTTGGTATTATTAAAATATAAATATTAGACTGAATTCAATGGTGTATTTAAGGATTTAAAAATTAAATTCCCAGAAGTGGAAAAATTAAAATTAGTGTTAATCACATAGATGGGACGAAATAACAGGGTTTTAAAGTAAAAAAAAGTTCAAAAGATTATTAAGATTTTATATTTAGTTTTAAAGTGAAATTGAATCAAATAAGATAAATTGTATTAATAGATGTAATGTTTATCTAATGTGGCCTTAAAATTTATAATATCATTTATAATTAATAATTAATTAGAAAAAAGGTAGTTTTTAATTAAAAGAAGTATTTTTTACTATTTATCAAAAATGAAGTTTCTTAGAAAAATTGTCAAAATTCACCTTAGGATAATTTCGGCATTATGAATTCAAAAATGAAGTTTATTTTACCAAATTTAAGTTCTAAATGTTTATAAAATAAATTTTATTATTAAAAGTGGTTCATTCAAGAAAATGATATTTTTAACATAAAAGGACTTTACCAAAAATAGTATCTTTCATTATCATTATGTTTTATTTATATAAATAAATTATAAAAAATTGTAATGTTATTATTACTATTCCTATAACTTTTTTTAATGGTTAGGTTATAATTATATCATTTAAATAACTATATACATATTAATATGTTTCATAGAAACTCAGTGTTGTGTGCATTTTATGCCAAGTCAGCGTTGTGTGTAATGTATTCCAAGTAATACGCCAAGCCCATGTTGTGTGTAACTTATGCCAAGTAGTATTTGCGGGTAGTGGAATCCAAGTTGGTATTGCATGTAACTCAAGAAAAGTCGGTATTTCATGTGAAAAAAATTCTTGACTTAGTGTTTTAATATATATGTATATATATATATATAACTATTTCTAATGTCATGTGAAATGAAAAATATAAAAAATAAAAATTAATTCGAAAAAAATATTTCACAAAATCTCATGGTGTTAAATTCTACCCACCTTAAAATGAATTTCACCATTGAAATTTGTCTGGTTTATCAATGGTTTAATACTTGAAATTTTCATTCATAAAAACCCATTTCATAAAAATGGATACTGAAACTTCTTTTAAAAAATGAAATTTGGAACCATAATTGTTACCCAAAGTAACTCATAATGATATTCCCACATAGTAGAATATAGGTGGGAATCAAATCCATGGATATTGAAGATAAATCTTACCATCAAGTTCTGATGGAGAGTGATAGAGTGTAAGGTCATGAGAAAGTTAATTATCTGAAAGCCATAATTTTGTGATCAACTAAGGTACCTTATGATTCTTTGGAAACGAAATTACTAGGACAGCATTTTTTATTGAAGATAATTATTTCCTAAAGTTAATGAATTTTCATGATAATATATACTTACATTATTTCAAAAAAAATCACCCTTTGTATTTCATTAATCTACTTCACCTCTTTCTCTAAAATGAAAGGTTACTTTTTCATTCCTGAATTACTCACTGATCATGAGATCTATGATATGTCATCCCATTTATCATCAGTTATCATCAATACAAAGTATTTTTAACAGGTTATCCAATATTCATAAATCATCATATGGATAAAAAACAATTTAATATTACTGAATTTATTTGAATTTTAACTTAGAATTTCCGTAAATGGTTAACCTTATAACCCTTTTGAAATTTTATTCATCCTTTCTTCCTTAAATTTGATCTTATCTTATACCAAAAACATTTTTACTAGATACCTGGGTTCATCCTTACATCGATAGAACATTAAATGAGATTTTATTATTCTAAGTCCACGTAGAGGGACACAATCACATGAAACTTCACAAAAGGATGAACAACAAGATTATCATAGGTATTATTCATACAAAATCAAACATGAAATTTCCAAATAGGGGGAAAAGGATAAGTTTTACCCTAATTTTTATTATTCACTTCATCTATTGTGATTTCACAAGCATTCACTTTATCCTTTTTCATCAGAGGTTGTTGTGTCTTATAATCCATATTAGCCCTTGGATTGGGGAAATGACTCGCATAATGCCCAAACTCCAGGCACTTGAAACTCTAAATTCTGGGTGGTTTATTCTGTTGACATTTCTCTCCACTCATTTCATTGAATTTCCTCTTCTCATCACTTCAACATTATTTTTCTCAGTGTCTAAGATTCTCACACTTGAAACACCTTCTTGTTCTTTTAAGGCACTCTCCTAAGTGATCTTTCCCAAATTTTTGGCAAGTAGGTGTTTGAAAACTTTTCTTATCTCCATGGTTTTTAGTTTACCCTTTTAACTCTATACTCCACTTATTGTTAAAACCATGAGACTGATAAGTAACTCTAACCTTCATTTCAACTTTGATCGCACAATTAACAATCTATTCATAGCTACTAAAGTCTCTTATGGACAACACCCTTTTGATATTTGGCTTTTAATCGCCGAATTACCTATCAACTTTACTTTTGGTTTGGATGATAATTACATAAGTGTACCTCTTAAGTCTTGTGAAATTATCTTCATAGGTTTCAATAGATTCATCATCCTTTTGTTTCAACTGAAAGAACTCATTTTCCATCTTCGTAAAAAGAACATGAGAAAATTACATATTTCATATTTAATAATAATTTCTTAAACTCATCCCAATACATGGATTCAATTTCATCTTTCTTCCTCTTATTCTTGATTAGATTCTACCACTGGTATGCTTCACCTTCTAACCAATAAATATCTATAATGACTTTCTCATGATTCAGACACTTGATATTGGAGAATATATTTTCAGTGGTATTGATCCAGTGTTCAGAAAAACATGGATCAGATGACCCACTAAAATAAGGTGGATGATGCTTCATTAAGGAGTAAACAGAATTTTTTTCCCTCTTTTGATCATTTGAAAACTCATCATGATTCATAGATTGAGAAAGCTATGAGATTATGGAAATGAGGTTTTTCTTTCATCCCCCATAGCATTCGAACCTTCAGGAGGGCATTCGTTGCACATTATATCATAATCACCATTAATGTGGTTCTTTCAGGTCTTATCCATTGACTAAAACCAAAATAATATTGTAATAAACAATTATCATAATGAGGAACCACATAATCATGAAGAGTCACTTATAGTATGTCTAAATTATGAAACCTTACTTAATATATGACACCTTAGGTTTATCATAGGTTATTCATATCCAAATTATAATTAAATCATTCATGATGGTTCATGAAGAGTTTGTTATTTCCCAAAACATATCCCTTTATAGTGTCAAACCAGGTGTGCAGTAAGGAATGTTGTCTTGTGCTTGATTATCCTCAGTCAAGCCCAGAACATCTTGTCAAAGTTGTTACCCCAAGGTACATCTGTTCTAGATTCACATCCACTTGTAGAATCTATAAAGGTATGTATTTCTAGGGAACCACTTACTCTATAATTCACCAAAATTCCAGAACATTTTCCTAAACATTAACTTATCCTTATAATTATCCTTAGAGACATCCCTAGACATATCCTTATAAATATAACAAGGGATCTCACTAAAATTCTCTCATACTAGTTTCTAAAGGTTGACTAAACCTTTCCTTTGATACCAACTATAGAAACCTAGGATTGATATACATGTATATTACATCATTTTATATGAATTTATAGTACATTACAAAAATACATGTCTGAGGACCATAATAGTTTAGTGTCTTTGGAAACATGGAAACAAAATTTTCTATCCTTTTGAAAGATCTTTAACATATCCTATAAATATATCCACCTTTATTACTTCTACCTAAAACCTTTCTTCATACCCTAAGGAAATTAAATATAATAAATTGGTGATCTCAGATGCTCAGTAAGGGTAAATAAAGGAAATGCATAAAATAAACAAAATGTTATGGAACTTGATCATAACATTTGAAGATCATGCCCTATAAATTAGAGAACATAATAAAGAATTATAGTTCATAAGACATGAATTATAAAGAAATAAATAACATAGGGCAAGTAGGCATAACATAGGAAAATAAATGGAATTTGTGGAATTAATGTTGGTTTATAATGTTGTGAACATGTATAAGTAGAAATAGGTTTACTTTTTACATTAAGGACATGAAATCAGGACCTAGAATCAACTTGTGGATATAAAATCAGGTCCATGCATAACATTGTGAACATGTAATAAGGTTCATGCATAACCTTATGGATATTAAACCAATTCCATGCATAACATTTTGAATGTGTAATCAGGTTTATGAATTACCGAATGGACATGAAACTAGGTCCATGCATAGCATTGTGAACATGTAATCAGGTTCACACATAACATTATGAACATGAAATCAGGTTCATGCATAAACTTATGGACATGAAACCAGGTCCATACATAAAATTGTGAACACGTAATATGGTTCACTCATAACATTGTGAACATTTAATCAGGCTCATTCATAGACTTAGGGACATGTAACCAGGTCCATGCATAATATTGTGAACATGTAATAAGGTTTACCCATAACATTGTGAACATGTAATCAGGTTCACACATAAACTTATGGAAATGAAACAAGTTCCATCAATTCTATTTTGAACATGTAATCAGGTTCACACATAACATTTATACTCATGATTCATCCATTTTTACCCAATTCATTTGGGGGAGATATAGGTCCCACCCATATCATAATAAAATAATTCATACATGTTCCACAAGATAATAAAACATTCATCGTATCATGACACATAAAAAGAAACAGGTTTTATAAAAACAAAATAATAACCCATGAAATGAAATGGGTATAATTAACATTTTATCACATTAAAAACTATGGAAAAATAGATAAGTTTCATAACAATTTCATCAAATCACAACCCATGAAAATAAGCAGGTTTCATAAACATGTAACCCGTGAAAGGGAAATGGGATTCATAAAGACCGCAATATTAAGCATAAATCATTCATAGAAAGGATATGAATGGAACCTTTATATAATTTCCTATAATTTAATGATTAACATCAATGGATTTCATATTATATGGAAAATAATTTTTAAATATCTTTCAAAAACATTTATTGAGAAAAATATCTTTTCTTCTTTGAAAACTATTTTTTTATAACGTAAAACATTTTGAAACCCTTTTTATTTGAAAATATATTTGAAAATTATAAATGAATATTTTAAAATAATAAAACATTTTTTAAAGTCATTTTTCCTTGAAAATTATCTTCAACTATCTTTTGAAAACATTTTTGAAAAGATAGTTTTTTGAATACAATAGATTTATAACCGAAGAGGGAGACATTCATATTTTTTTTAAAACATTATATTAAGTATGAATGAGTTTAAAATGGTATTAAAACATTAGTATATCTTGAATAAATAGATTAAAAGTAAAATCATGAATATTCTTGAGATATGGACTATAATATTTCATCAAAGTAAGCATAATCATAAACAATCTCAAAAAGCGATGAGATTGTCTCAATAAACTCTTATAACTAGGTAACTTAGGATCATACTTTCCATGTAAGAAATGGAAATTAAATTAATATTATAATATCATTAATGAAGTTAATTCATGGTATAACATGTAAAATATAAGTATATACACCTCGAAAGAGAGTTTAGGTGCATAAAAAAACATGTGTCTCAAAGATGCCAAATTGAGACAAAATATTTTTACCGATTTGGTTTCTTTTGAAACTTAAACCCCCTGAAAGAAGGATAACAAAATAGAAATTTGAATACCCATAAATTTAATTATTATATTATTATAATACAATCATGGTCAGAACATACACCACACAAAAGGAAATAGTGATGAATATAGCATGTATCTCACAGAAATTAAAAGTGAGATGAAATTCCCCTTACCTTTTGTCTTGACTCTCTCTGTACTCATACAAGATTCCTATATAATAAATATTAGTTTATTATAAATATTTTAAATAATAATATTATTATATATATATTACTATATATGGTTTTATTATGACCTTATATTACCCTCTTTTTAATGATCTTATATTAAGGTTTCACTTCGGGTAATATTCTCTTTGTTCTTCACATGTGTCTTAATTTGTGGTATCATTGGTTTTTATAATTATATCATGATTAAAAAATGTTAATCATGGTAATAATTTCATTTATATATTGTATATTTATATTATAATAATCTATATAATAAATAATTATTAAATGGAATACACCGTTCATGGAGACAGTAAGTCGTACGTACGCATGAACGTTGTTTCTGTTTTTATTATCGTATTGAAAGAAAGTATGTAAATGAAATATGTATATATATATATATATATGTGTGTGTGTGTGTGTGTGTCATTATTAAATTATAATTAATATATAATACAAATCATATAATTTCACTATAATGGTCATTAATATATTCCATGTGGTATGGGAATGAATCACATCACTTTGAGGGGGCGGTAATCCACACTTCCTCAAACGAGATTATCGTATTAACACAAAATAGAAAGTAAAGAGATGTGGTTTGTGAAAGGAATAAAGAAACATAAAGGCATAATAAATATAATATATTACATATAAAAATATATTTTCTATCATAATTCTCACCATGATTGGTGGTAAAGGAGAAATGAATAATCGTCGTTTCATGAGGTAGTAGTCTGTCATACATAGAAACAGTATGTTTGATATCTGTTAGATGGAGGTGTATATAAATTTAGATATAAATATTTTCATAAAAATATCCTAGTATATGTATGATAATTTTGTTTTCACACAATAAGTGAATAAAGAGAGTAGATGGGGTGAAGAGGGAAAATAAAGAAAATGAGCTTGAGAGAAGATATTACCTCTTAATATGATAACTCCTTTTGGTTTTTTCCAAAAGGCTTCCTTGAGAGGCTTTATTACCAAATGGAGGATTAAAGGTAGAATGTAGGATTTTTTTAGAAGTTTATTGGTTATTTATTTTCCTAAATTAATATGTTTGAGAGGTTTGATGAATGGGTAGGGGTGGTGGCCTTTTATAGTGATGGAAAAGGACTCACTTGGAATTTTTAGAAATAATTTTGGTGTGCACATGTTCTTACCAAAACAAAGTCATAATAAACAACAAAAATCAATAATGGAAGTTTTATGGCTGAAATATGGACATAAAATGGGTGCTAGAAATGTTTCTAGGTTGTTTGGGCCCTTAATTTTATGGTTTAGTCTCTTTTTAAGCTTAATTAGGCCTTAACTACTGTGATTGATTTTAATCACTTTTACTAATCATTTTGGTCAAAAATTAACTTGGTCTTATAAGAATCTAAATATTAAACTGAATAAAATGGTGCATTTCAGATTTTTGAAATTCAATTCCCAGAAGTGGAAAAATTATGATTACTGTTGATCACGTAGACGGGACAAAATAAAGGGGTTTTAAAGTAGGAAAAAGTTCAAAAGTTTGTTAAGATTTTATATTTAGTTTCAAAGTGAAATTGATTATAATGAATTAAACTGTATTAATAGATGTAATATTTATCTAATGTCACCTTACAATATATAATATAATTTATAATTAATAATTAATTAGAAAAAAGGTAGTTTTTAACTAAAAGCAGTATTTTTCATTATTCATCAAAAAATAAAGTTTCTTAGAAAAATCTCAAAAATTCACCATTGGATAATTTTGGAATTATAAATTAAAAAATTAATTTTATTTTATAAAATTAAATTTTTAAATTTTTCTAAAATTAATTTTATTATTAAAAGAAATTCATTCAAGAAACAGTATTTTAACATAAAAGTACTTTACCAAAAATATTATCTTTCATTATCAATATATTTTATTTATATAAATAAATTATAAAAAATATTTGAAAATTAGTTGTTACTATTAATATAACTATATTTAACAGTTAGGTTATAATTATCTCATTTAAATAACTATATATATATAAGAATATGTTTCATGAAAACTCAGTGTTGTGTGCATTGTACGCCAAATCAACATTGCGTGTAATGTACACCAAGTTGTACACCAAACTGGTGTTGCATGTAACATACACCAAGTTAGTGTTGTGAGTAGCTAAAGATAATTCATTATTTCATGTAGCACAATCCAAGTCATCATTTAATGTGAAAGGAATATTTGACTTGGTTTTTTAATATATATATATATATAAAGAAATATTTATAGTGTCATGTGAAATGAAAAATATCGAAAATATAAATTAATTTGAAAAACAAATTCTAAACACCTCATGGTGTTACATGATTAATTATTAATAAATTTGAATAAGTGGGAGAAAAGAATTTTCATTTTAGTTTATGAGTATATCTTGATTTATTGGGAGAGAATTTAATTTTATAGAATTTATTTAAACTAAAATGACGAGAAGTATTGATAAAAAATATAGAGGGGGTTTATTAGTTTCTTATATCATGATAAATTTTTATTTATTATTAATAAATTTCATGAGGAACAAACATTTTTATGAAAAATAAGTATTCTAATGAAGTTGAAGAGTATTCTGGTTAAATATGGAATTCAGAGGTTATAATCAAGGTTGGTGTTTTACAGTAATAAGGGAAAACCACATTGTAATGTCAGATATTGTGTCATAAATGATTTTATTCTAATCTATGTAATAGTAAGTGTTGAAGCATTTCACACCACAACAGGTAATATTAAGGCACAAAGTTCCTATTTAATATTAATTCTTTTAATAAAGGTTGAATTTTTGCACCATGAAGAATGAGTCCATGCCATAAGGGGAGCTAAGTTTGGTTATGAATCTGAGTTTTAAGAACTATCCATACTGAAATGCATACCCCACAAGAAATTATCATAGATCTGGTTTTTAATGGATGATGAATTCACATTGCAACACATTTGGTTGTGTTTCAAATCAAGGTGATGAATGGATTGTGGAGAATTTTCATGCCTCGATGACATCCTCATGAATTTTTGATGCACCTCTATCTTGTGATGGAAAAATATCTACATCGTGAAGGAGATAATCACACCATAAAACATGTAAGTGTTTCTTTAGTATTTGATTATTTAAGGTTTTTATTCCATAATTCCTTTAATTAGTCATAATACATGTGATTTTTATTCAAAGTAAGTGAATGTTGATATGTGTAATGTTGTAACCTAGTGTCTCACACCACAATGAATTAGTTTCTAGTCAGTTTTCCAGGTTCTAAGATATTTTCAATTTGTATTTTTTTTAATCATTTTAGTGGTTTTTTCATGAATTTTGAGAGAATTTTTTATACTTAATCAAAGGGTTGAACCTATAAAATTCAGGGGTGCTGATATTTGAAATTTTCTAGAAAATTTATTGTGATTAGTTAGAAAAATTACATGCAAAAAATAATTTTTTGAGAGATATAAATATTAGAGTTATTTTCATGCATGAGTAAATTATTAAAAAATATTATGAGATAAATTCATGAGAATACTACTATTCAATGGAGGAAGAATATTAGATTCATCCAATTTAAAGGATACTCTAGCTTCTTTTTCTGATCATACTTAAATAAGATTATTCTATACTATTTTATTGTATAAATTTAATGCTTGAATATTCTAGTCTATGTAAGCATTATATTAGGTCCATGAATATTCCCTTTCCCTTGGTTCTTCCTAATAATAAGATATTGGTTATGTGTGTGGGGAATAATAACCACCATACACCAGAGATGTAGTCAAATTCACTGAGGATTAACATCATAAAATATTCTAGGCACCATATTTATCTTTCCATGTTGAGTTATTCTAAGTGATTTTTATCTTAATGACATGATGGAGAGTCTGTTTAAATAATAAAAAGTTTTCAAAACCGATTTACCCCCACTTAGTTTTGATCATTCATTCAATCGATCCTAAAAATTTTAAAAGGAATCATAATTTTATATAGTTTTTAAATCAATAAAATTATTTTTTTTAATAAAATATCATGGTGTTAAATTCAAAAAGTATATTTCATAAACCATTTATGTTTTTTAAGTAATAATATTTTATTTCCAAGATTACAATGTTACAACCAAAAATTATGAATTTATTCTTAAAATTTCACTATAATACCACCCTACCCACCCATTTCTCTTTACTATAAGGTTTCCTAGTGTATATTTTATATAATTTTCTCTCTCCAGACTCTCTTTAAGAGGTTTTTAATCCATTAAATTCTATATATTAACTTCTAATAAAGTTTCAAGAAAGGTAATTATTTTCTCCTTCTCACTCTTTCTATCTTGTTTTTATTTTTATAAGAAGATATTTTAGTTTTAGTTTTTTACTTTGTTATGCCTTTATATATATTATATAATTATTAATTTCAAGTATTATTCATTATTTTTATCTAAACACTTTCATTAAATTTACTTTTTTTGTAATACTGATAAAATGATTCTATCTCATTATAATATAATCCTTTTGAATAAATCCATAGTATTCCATGTATTTATGGTATTGTTGATATAGAATATTTACTAGGGGTTTGTTTATTTTTGGAAAAGATAAATCAATTTTAATATTTATTGGACTTAAATGGGGATACACCTTTTATTATGACAAGTAAACTCCTGGCAGTGATTCTATTAATATTGGGGGTTCTTTTTGATGAATTGTGTATCCCCAATTAAAATAAAATATATGTGTTACATAATCCTATTTTTAGGAGTCATTTTTTCCTTCAATAAATCTATATTTTTGAACTATAGTCCCTTATAAAATATAATATATTCATAATAATAGATTTTCTAAAAGTTTTTTCATAAATAATGGACTATTCATGGAATTTTTGATAATAATGTCACAATATCTCATTAAAACGTGATATTTTATTTATCTAGGATTATATACATTATGAGTTATTATCAATTAAAAGGTAACATTATCCATATGATATAATAATTTTATAGTGGTTTTATATAAATAAAATACATATTTACCTTATTTATAGAATTCCTTTGACTATTTATCAAATTATATATTTTATTATAAAGGCATCACATTTGAGTAATAATCTCATCAAATGAATGTTTAATATTATATGATCATGTATATAATTTTATTCGTGTTTTTCATTGTGTATTGTGAAATTTATGTGATGGGTGAGTCTATAATTATATACTCCCCCAATGTATTGGGTAATGTTTTATCTCTAGAGATACTACATATCGGACATGATTATAATACTTTGAAATTAGTGGGTAGGCTTGTTGTAAGATTTCATTATGATATCAGAAAATTGGTGAGTATTATTTTCATAAAAGGTATTTTGACAACATTTTTATGATATTATGATATTGAAATGATGTATTTATATACTAAAGAATAAATCTCAACATGGTGAGAGTTACTACATCGTGGTTTGTGTTATGATATAGTTGTGTGTTCCACATAATGATGTTTATGAAATGATATCAAATATCATTTGGTTAGCATTGTTATGTTTATTATTACATTTTTTACACTTTGTGACACATCACATGATGATATGTTATTTATTAATATAATATTAAAGGAGTTTAAGAGTATGTTAATGAATAATATAGTAGTGGTAAATTTTACAATGGATGTCTCTAAAGATTTATTCATTTCATAACAAATTAAAATGATGGAATTCAATTGTAGTGTTAATTCAATGAAGTTATTTTATTTAATAGAGGTTATATACTTTATTTTAGAACATATATGATCATTCTACAACAATACAAAATTATCTTATGTACCCTTCTCTTCATTAGCCTTGTAGATTATTCTAACATATCATTTGAAGGATAATAGATTCTACTGAAGAATTTAATGATTTCATTTCAATCAATGGATACCTTGGGAGGATAGATTCATTTTATTATTACTAGGGGATCTTAATCAAACTCATTGTTGGAAAATATTTTTCATGGATAGTTAGTTGTGATTTTTTTATTATTATAACTTTCATTTTATCATTTCCTCTCTCAATCGATCATATTGATGGGTGTTGTATTCTTCTAATATATTTAGGTATATGGATGTTTTGAAAACCCTTCAACAATATCAGATATAGTTTCTTTGAATGATTTATAAGATTGAGACTAAAAAATAAAAACCCTCTTGGGGGTTTTCCATAACCATGACCATGGTTTATATAACCACATTGTGGTTTATGTAAAAAAAATTTAAAAATGACATGGTTTTTTGAAAATCATTGTTTTTTTTCTTATTGAAAAAAGGTCATCATGAAATTATATTTTTTATATTTTGTTTTGAACCAAAATGTTTTTGGTTCATGAGAATTAGATATATATATATAAAACTAAGACATTTAAAATAGTAACAAATTTTGGTTCAAGGTGTGACCATTAGACAAAAACGTCTTGTTCTTGGAAACCATGGAATGAATTTTGAGTAAATTTATATCTAAAACATATTTTATAATTAAAGGTCATCAAAAATTATATTTTGATGATAAATTTTGATTGAGAATAATGGAATATGGTAATGATGATGATGTGTGTAGTTATAAGATGATAATGGGGAAACATAAAAGATGAAAGGGAATATATTATTTTATAAATATGAATATATTTTTTATAAATCCAGTTATCCTAAAATGACCATGATAAATAATTATTATTTATATTCTCCATTGTTTATTGTTGTTTATGTTATTTTGACCCACTTTGGACAAGTTAAGGGTAGAGCCACATATTGGGGGTGAATTATGTTTCAGTTCACCATAAGTTTATTCATCAAAATTATATTTACTATAACTTCATGAATTGGATGATTGATAGACATGGTGTGCATAATGAAGTAGCAGGACCTCTCCTACGGATGAATAAACATAAAAATTTCTCATCCTCAAATAGTGTGGTGATAAGGTGATGAAGTTCCAAAATTTAGTGAGTAGGGGGTGAGGTTGGTGCTCCAACTGAGGTAGTCAAGATGTGTTGACTAGGTTTTCAGGGGAGAGGGGTTAACTTGTTGAATTGGTGAAATTTAGTATTTAAGTGGGTTATACCTTCAGTGAAATTTGTGTTTAATGAAGATATTAAGGGTGAATATCAAGAGAATCATTTATTACTGAGAGTTGAGTGTGTATTTATATTACATTTACTTAGTAATCAGGTTTTATAATCACTTTCATCTTTTACTGAATTTAAAAGTGCACAACAGTGTTTCTCCCATTCATGTAAGACTCGTTATCCAAAGCATGTTAATCTATAATGTTCTGTTGTATTTTATGTATTTATATTGAATGTATTAACATTTCCTAGAATGAGTGTGAATTGTTTTATCTGTACAAAGTAATACTTTTTGTAGTGAGTAGGTTTTAAAGTCTACCTACTTATTGCACACTCATTCATGGGAATTTAAATTCTGGAGGTCACATTTACACTATGTAGAACCTCCAGTATGTGAAGTTATAGTGGATTATGAATCCTTCTTTGAGTTCTTTTACCTAAAGTATAGGTAATTGTTATTTCTTCCCAGCAAGTTGTATCAATTCCATAGTTGAAGTATATTAGGTTTTATCAATATATTTTATTGAAGATATCTCGATTTTAGTGGAAGATACTACAATCATAAGATATTTAATTGGATGATATCATGGTTTGGGTAAAAAAATTAGAATTTATTTTTATTTCTGTAGAATAAAGACAGAGTATCATATCATTAAAAATGACCTGGGTGGTCTACTTACTAGTTTTTGTCTAGAGAATATGGATAAGGTGGAATGGGAATGGATGGATAGGAAATCAATGGTGCTGGTGTGGATATATTCAAGATGAAATTTTTTCTTTAACATTCATGAAGTAAGGAAAATGTAGTAAGTAATGAAGGTACTAAAAGATATGTATGAGAAAACTATGGCATTAAAAAAGTGTTCATGATGTGGAAGCTATTTATCCTAAGGTTATCAGAATGAAAATTAGTGGAAGATCACATGAATGACTTAAATATGATCTGAGATCTACTCTAATTAGTAAATTTTAAGTTAATGGATGATGTGTGGGTATTCTTAATTCTATCATCAATTATAGGGAGTCGGTATGTAATGGTGACTCTCATGAGTGACTCTAGTGGAAAATAAGATTTTTTTATTTGATGATATAATGAATCAAATTCCCAATAAAGAACTTAATTAGAGTAAAGTCCAACAATCATCTGGTAACACTATCAATGATGAAGAATAAGGATATTCACCACAATGGAAGAAAATATACCAAAATAAACCATTGTAAGATAAGACATGGGATCAGATATGAGTCAAGTTGGATGGTACTAGTCCTACCTACTGGAAATGTGGGAATAAATGACACTTCAAGAAGGACCACATGATTCACAAAGAAATCTTCAAAAGAATATAAACTTCATGATGCTCAAATTATATAGGTATAATGAAAGGTGGTAGTGAATTGTCTTTCACTATCAAAATTATAGGGGATTCATGGTGGTTGAATCAGTAGTATCATTCCATTCAATGGGAGAGTAGAGATGCATTGAAAATTATGTGATTAGATGTTTTGAAAAAGTACATTTTTAGATGATAAAGCTATAGAAATCATTATAAAACGAGATGTAAATATATAGATAAGTAATAGGGGATTCTTGAAGTTGAAAGAAGTTATGCATATCTTAGGGATATGGAAGAACTTAATTTTCATTGGAGAACTTGATAAAGTAGGCTATAGGACTAAATTTTCCAATAGATTATAGAAAGTTACATGAGGATCCATAGTGTTTTCAAAAGGAGTAAAGGCTGAGATGTTTTATTTGACTAGAAGTAAAAAAAAATTAAATTGGCTAGAATTTCATCATAACAAATATGGAGTTTTGGAATTTAATGGTTAGTCATATCAGTGAAAAGAATATGAAAGTTATAACTATTAAAGGTGTACTAAATATTGATCATGAAAACATCAGAATATATGGAAGTATTTTTTTGGAAACTAATAAAGGTGTACTTCAATTTAGATGGATATAACCCTATATCTTAGAAGTTAGGCTAGTTCACTTAGTTGTTTAGGGACCTTTAACTATTCAATCTCTCGATGTTTAACTTTAATTGGTAACTTTTATTGATAATCCAATAAGAAAATTTTATCATCAACATCATTTATTCATTTATTTAAAAATAATGGAAAGGAAAGATAAGTACAAGAACCCTTTGGGGAAAAGCCAAAGCGGGACCTCATGAGCCTAAGGAGGTCTTAAGTAATTATGTCCAAGGGTGTCCACCCTAATCAGGTTCACCCCCTCAGGTTTCAATAGGTTAACATTTGAGACATAGTAAATATGGGAGCCTTGCTCAACTAAAGAGGCCAGGTGGTCTTCCACTTTGTTCCCTTCACACCACGTATGTATCACTTTTATGTTGTTATTATTGAGAATGCCCCGGAACTTTATGATGAAGTAGGATATCGACCATGGTACCTTTCTCATTCCCTTCAAGGAGTTGTGTAGGATAAGAGAATACATCTCCACTTTGGAGAGATTGATAATAGCCTGTTGACAGAGAGAAAGGCCAATAAGGGTAGCATTGTCTTCCGCTTGGATGGAGGAACCACTACCCTGATAGGAAGAGAAAGACAAGATGACCGAGCCTCCAGACTCCCACACGACCCCACCACCTCTGATAACCCCCGCACAGCAGGATCCATCCGTTTTCAGTTTAAACCACATGTCGGAGGGAGCCATCGCACACAAGACCCCTTGGAATACTACTGTCCGAAAAAGATACTGTAACATTGAGCAACAGATGCTGAAGAGTAGGCGACTTCCTCCGGTCCTTTAGCAGGAAAACAAGATCGAGAAGCTGGTTGCAGATTCGGGTAGTGATGGTTCTACCTGAAGTCTGGACTCCCTCAAAATGTGACTTCTTATACGCCTACCATAGGCACCAGCAACCTGTGATGAGCACAACCGTACGGGTCTCCTTCTCTGAACCTGACGTACCCGCGGCGCTAAACCATCTGTCCAGAAATAGAGAATAAGCAATATAGAGGATAGAAAAAATAGTAAATGCCCCCAAAAATACCCAGACCTCCCACGCCCAAATGCCTTCAAAAAAATATGGTCCATACTTTCTTCATGAGGATAATTATAACAACAACATCTCGACCCCAGGCTGATCCCACATCACGAAATGTTTACATCTAAAGGAATTTATTTGTTTCTAATACACCAGAGTATAAAGTTAAACTTAATAGGGATCTATTTTCACCACATGATATCACCCCATTCATCTTTATAAGACTGAGAAATCAATACTCGTATGAAATCCTTTCATGAAAAGGCCCCATAACTGGATATAAAAAAACACATCTATCCAGGTCCTCCTTGGTGGTGATGATGTCAAAATCAGACTTCTGTTTCTCATCAAGGATAGCTGAAATTAAATTCAGAAACATAGGAGCCTCCTTGAATGATATATCCATCACAGGGCATCCTGAAAATCTGATGACCTCACAGGCCCAATTCTGGTGCTAGAACGATAATTCTTCATTCCCCACAATCCATTGGGTAAGGGTATTAAGGTTTGGGATAAGCGAGAGGACAGAGGACTGGAAGGTATAGGCACGATGAACTCCCCAATCCAAACTCCCTCTCCATAGGCCAGCCATATCCCCCCCCCAAAGCATGCATTGCTCCAAGACCTCCCATGAAAATTTATCGTGCATGTAGTGGAGAGTGTCGCCAGGCTCTTGACATTGAGGAATTCATTAAATGTAAACTCATGGTTTAAAGGTAAAGTTTCTAGAAATTGAAATTCTTTTTCATTAATAATGGTGGTCAGTAAACCAGATAAAACTTCTAGAACTTCTGTAAAAATAAAGGGATAAGGCAAGATAATTTTATACCTAGAACTCAGTAAAAAAATAGTTTCTAAATTATTTAATCAGATGTTTATATAGAAGGATCCAAGAATGATTTTTCACTCATAAATGATCAAGGGAAATTTGGTAGAGTAACTCAATACTACTGTATATATTGTCAAAAAAATTTTAGCATCAGCAATTGGGAAGGAACTTTTGGAGGAGTTATGGGTTGGTAAGTGACTGGAAGTTAACCATATTAAAGAACTTTGAAGATTGGAATACATGCCTATTTATATTAATGATAAGTAAAATCTTAGAATAAAAATGTGTAAAGTTTTTTTCATTGGGTATGGTGATGATAACTTTGGATATCGATTATGGGATGACAACAAGAGACAAACCATCAGGAGCTAATATGTTCACCTAAATAAAGGGGTTTTGTGGAGGTAATACAAGTTGTATGAGAAATAAGTTAATAAATCAACTATCAAAGTCCAATTTTATCTAAGTAAGAGCACTGAATGTTTAAAATTTCTATAGAATTTAGATGACGTCACCAGAAGCCCCAAGATATTACTAGAGGGAGGTGTTCTTAAAAGTTCAAGGGTGACTAAATTTTTAGTGGGTGCACTAGAATTTAGGTCTATGTAAGTTAGAATAGAACTGATCAGTATAGTGTAGCCAACTTAGTGGAGGAGGTCAACCAGAGTTAGAAATCATATTTAGAGTTTTGGTGTTGAAATAAAATTTCTTCTTTTAATGGATGTAGGATAACCAAATATCCTAGAAGAGGTGGCCACACATAATGATTCCAAATCATTTAATTCAGTTATGGATAAAGTTATGTCTTATTTTATGTTAAAGTTAACTTATAAGTTCACTAAATTACAATAAGGTAAGAAATAATTATAACATAAATGGGTTTTTTAATTGAAATAGGACTCTAAAGGTAAGAATCACTTCAAGAAAAGGATGGAGGAAAAGGGATTTCAATATAAATAAGGTTTTTATTTCTCCTAAATATTCTCATTGGTAATTAAATACATAACTATGAAGTTAGTGATGAGAATAGGTTCATCAAATGATTTGTACCTTGAGCAAATGGATGCAAATATGGCATTCCTTAATGGTGAGTTTGAGGAAGAAATTAACATAAATAATCTAGTAGTTATCAAATAATATAGATATAGGAATTTGGTTTATATGTTGAATAAAAGTATCTATAGAATGAAGAAAGCATCGAGGTAATAGAATCATAAATTTGATTCATTTATTTCAGAAAAAGTTTTCAATAAGTATAGTCCAGATCATTGTTATTATCATATGGAATAGAGGGATTGTACATTTATCATATTATTGTAATATGTGGAAGATATGCTTCTGTTGGGACCATCAATCCAATAGATTTATAAAATTAAGATTAATTTGGTAAAAATATTCAAGATGAAGGATATAGGGCTTCCTAAGAAAATGGTGGGGATGAAATCTAAAGAGATAGGGGGTAGAACATTGGTTCTACCTCAGAAAGAATACATCTATAAAATTATGGAAATATTTGGGATGATCGGATATAAGTCTGTCTCAAACACCTCTTATCAAATACTTCAAGTTTTCCCAGTCATATGAACCAACAAAAAAATTTGATGCCATGTACATGATGAATTATACATATGAATCAGTGGTATGAAGTTTGATGAATGCAATGATTTGTATTTTTTGGATATTATGTTTGTAGTGTAAGTCGTAAGTCGATTCATGTCGAATATAGGAAAGGTTCACTAAGAAGTTGTAAAGAAGATACTTATTTATTTTAAAGGAACAGAAGATATAGCTTTGTTCTTTGGGATAGATGAGCCTTTGCATGGATATATTGACACCGACTCAGACACCTAGAATAGTACAATAGGATTTGTGTTTACTATTAGATAAATATTATTCAATTTTATTCCATGATTTTAAAGGCTTTTATTATGAGTATAAAAAAATAGTATGCATCTACAATTAATATTGGTAAGGAAATGTTTTGGCCAATGATGTTTTTGAAGGAACTTGAAATAATTCACTAATGATGAGTTATTTTTTGTGATGGACTTAGTGAAATTCACTTAGTTAAAAATCTAGTGTCCCATTTAAAGATTAATCACAATGAACTAAAGTATCATTTCATCAAAAAAATCTAGAGTAAAAGCTGTTAGATCTTCTAAATATAGAAAGAATCCAAAATCCAAAGGATCTATTCATTAAGTAAATAGTTCAATAAATTCTATGGTATCGTCAATATATAGTGGGACTTGAGTTAATGGAAATAAAATGGATAAGGATTTTATATTGAAAATGAAGGAAATTATTTTTATAGAAGTGTTGGAGAGTTACTGAGGTTCCCTGAAATGATTCTTTAAGTGGGACATTTTTAGGAGGTGAAGTTTTTTATTTAACTATAGGTTTATTCATTGACATTACATTTACCAAAAAAAATTCATTGGATGATGGATGGACTCAGTGTATAGATAGTGTCAGTTGAACCTCTCTGGTTAAAGTAAGACCATTGTAAGTTCACATTTTCCAATAGTGTTATAATGAGGAAATGAAATTCTAGAAGTTAAATGAGTAAGGGGTTACCAGGTTGGTACTCTAGCTGAGGTGTTCAAGATCTTTTGTTCAATATTTCAGGATAGAAGGTTTAACTTTTTGGCTTTCTAACACTTATTATTTAATAGGGTTGGACCTTCAGTGTAATGTGTTATTAATAAAGAGATTAAGGGTGAAGATTAAGAGTATCATATATTATTAATAGATAATTAATTTTTTGGATTATTTTTACCTAGTAATATTTTTTATATTCTCATTCATCTTTCGGTGAATATAAAGTAAGCAGGAGTGTTACTCTTGTGTGCATAAGGCTCATTGTCTGAATCAAGTTAGTCTCTTATGTTTTTTCATATTTATATATTTTCATTGAATATTTGTTCCTTTAATATGTGTGAATTTTATTTTACATGAAAAAGATTATTTTTTTTTGTGAGTAGTTTGTAGAGTCTACTTACTTTTGGTAAACTCATTTGTGGTGAGGGAACTTCTTGAGGTCAAATTTCTGCTATGCATAACCTCCAGTGGGAAAAGTTATAGTGGATTTTGGATCCTTCTTACAACGGTTTTACTAGAAGTGTAGGTTTTTAGGGTTTCTTCCCAACACCAAATTCTTAATTATTTTCCTTATATATAAGAGTAATATGGACCTAAAAGGAAAGTATGTTTATTAATTTATTTTGAAACTTTTTATTTTTGTGATTTTTTTCGTGTTTATTGATATTGATTATGGGATTTGGTGTGAGTATGATATATGATATTGTAATAAGAAATTTTAAGGTAAATGTTAGTATATGTAGTAGTATTGATTAGTTTTTTATCATATTTATGATCTTATTAAGGAGTTATTTATGATTAATAATATGTATTCATACCTTTAGGATGTATACATTGATATTTGGAATTAATATAGTTGTATTGGTGTTTTATTTTTCATGTTACGGTTAATTTCACCCATATATATGATATTATACCCTTTTTTCTTGTCATAAACCCATGATATATTGTATGTAAACTTCAATGGATACACTCATTTTCATCACTTAATCGAGGTGGGTCCTGGAACAACTAGTTCATGAAAAAATGGTATCAGATCTAGGTTTTTTGATGATAGATTTTTTACTAGGAACAAATGATTATTGTGTTGTATTAATAGGGTAGTATGAATATATTTTATATATGGTGTATATTTTGGTAAGTAATCATGTGTTGTGTAGATTTTCTATAAGTCATGTTGATTTCATATGCTATTTATGTGGATAATTGATATAATCTAGGGTTTAGTTTTAATTTAATGTGGATGTATGGTTTTATGGTATTTTATATGATGGTTTTGAAATATATTAAGGTGTTTATTTCCTAAAATATAGGTATGGTGTGGTAAAATATTTTTATTAAGTGATTGAATTTATTCAGTTATGGGATCATCTTGGATACGGTTTTAGGAATTTATAATTTGATGAAATTTTATTTATAGGATATTATAAGATGACCCATCATTTATGTTGAGTTTTTTTTGAGCTTAATGTTTTAGTTAAATAGAGTTCATTGAGACATAATTTTATGGATGGTAATAATGATTAATTAGATAAATATTATAATGGAGTGTTATTTAGTTTTCAATGGTAGGGAATGTTTATGCATTCAAGAAGAGTATAAAGTCAAGAAACTAGGAAATTGGTAGAGGTAATAAAAGATTATTTCAATTTTGTGTAAATTCTAATTTGATTTCAAGTATCCTAATAATTGGTTTATTTATTGATATGGCTTGGTAATGGTAAAAAATGGATTGTGGTGATCAATGAAATTTATCTTATTCTTAGAAATAATTATTGATGTTTGAGGAAAAAAATTTCTTATTAACTTTATGAATGAAGGCATGTAAGTGATGATATAAATTCAAAAAGGAGAATCAAGTGTTCATGAGCTTTGGAAATGTTTTTAGAGTTAAATAAGATTTTGTACTTATTTTTTAGATAATAAAGAGATGAAAACATGAAATTATGAGTCTATCTTAAATTCAAATATTTAATTTAATGTTGTTATGTTAGGGTTATAGACTTGAATGAAAGTACAGGGATTATGAAAAAAATTATGGAAAGGGATTTATGAGAAATTTTTCTTCTAATGATACTCATCATTGAGATATCGAAAGTGGTTTTATTAACATTGTATGTCTTGATTCATATCCTAGTAGATCTTGAAAGTGAAGGATAAAGTGATCCTATAGATATTATATATGGTTACGATCATTTGGAAAAAGTGGTTCAAGGTTTTCTAGATTAGAAGATTATATTTTTTTCATTAGTATATTATTTGGATATCAAAAATATAATTTTCATTTATCTTGAAATTGATGAATATTGAATTGATGAGTGGAGGTACTGATGATTCTCTTGAGTTATTGTAAAAAAAATTCTTTCATCTTTACTTTATTATTCCTTAAATGTCGAATTTGTTTTTTGAAAACTCATAGGAGTTTCATATTGATAATCCACCTCCCCAATAAAATGTTGGCTTCTAACCCTTCCATTATCTTTGGTCAGGTTAACATGGTGAAAGCACTGTTTCTATATTGGATAAGTGATTAAAAATACCTTTTTTTAATTATATTGAATTTTCTTCCTTTTTATTTTAACTAAATGTTTTAATTTATAAATTTTATGTGAAGAATGGTAATTTTTTGGTAAAATAAAATAAATGTAATAAAAATGTTTTATAATTAAAATAAAATTATTTTACATGGTATTTATAATTTTACAAATATTATGTTTTATAATAATGGAATAATTATTTAATGAGTTAGACTATCATTTATATTTTTATATTAAGTCTATGAAAATTAATTTAATAATTATTTTTAGAAAATTTTTATAAGTAGTGAATAAAGGAGTTTTTTATGCATATTCATTAATTAAAAAATTCATAATTTTTTATGGTATGGTTACTATTTTTCAAATAATAATTTTGTTTTCAATCATTTAATATTTTGATGTGAAACTATTTAATGAGAGGTATTAGGATGTTATAGAATGAAAATAAAGATTAGAGGATAATATTAAAATAGAGTATATTTATTTGTGATGAGCAAAACAAATTTGGTTCATGCCTATAAATAAAGATTTATATGACTGATGGGATAATATTTCTTTAATATTATGGGATAATATTTAGTGATAGTGGAAGGAAATGAGAGAAGTATCTTTGGTCAAATTTTAAATAGGGTTCATTCCTATAAAATTAAAAAGTACTGAATTTTATTTTATGGGTAAAGAATTATTATATGTTTATTATAAATAAAGGAGTTTATTGTATTTTTATAAAAAATTTATTGTTCTAATATTGGTAATATTGATATCATTGATGAAAAAATATTTATATTAATAAATAAAATTTAATTTTGTGTGAGTGGGAAGCTAAAATTAATTGTTAATAAATATTTAAAAATTAAAATAAATATCTAAAAAGATAACTAACGTATAAATAATTTATTATAGGAATTATATGAGGAAAATATAATTTTTAGGAATTTTGTTTTTATTAATTATTTATGTTTCAAAAATTTCATATTTTATAAAAGAATCAATTATGAGATCAATATATATTGAAAGAGAGGGAGGGGGTGGGTTATGTGACAAAAATATTATATAATTATTTGTAATGGTCAATGATGAAAAATTAAATAAATATAGAGAAGTTTACTTTGTATATGGAATAAATCTAAACCATTTATTAATATATAATTAATATAGAGAAATTATAGTGTTATAGTTGAATCAATTATTCTTCGGTAATAAATATTTTTGGGTCACTCTATTATAAAAAGTGGTGTTGTGCAATTCTTTTTTACCTCAATTCAACATACTCATTCCAATGAAAGAAATTTTTAGTGTAATTTTAAGAATTTCCTTTGATAGTGGTTCAAACTCAAGGATTGAGTCTTGAGATGAGGTGTGGTGGTGAAGAAAAGTGAATATGTAGTGAATAAGTATCATCATATATTAATTCATAGTACATTTCAATCATTTTTTATTTTAATATATTATTGTTGAATAAGTTTTGTTTCATCTAAATATCATATCCAATATCTTTATCAATCTACCTATATTGAACTATTGATTTTATGATTGGATATACAATATCACTATTAATCAACTTTTTTTATCTCTTGAGTTTAACATTAGATGATAAAGAGTTATTGAGGTTTTTTATAATTTTGGTAGAGTTTTATCTTTCTATATTATCATAAATTAACACTATTTATTTTTTATGATTCCATTATTAGAAATGAGTCTTGTTATATTTTCAACATTGTTCAACTGAAATGAGAACTACCTAAATATGGAATAACCTTGGGTTTCAGGTAGAAGCAGTGTAAAATCTTCAGTGGTGGGAGGTTCATCGGATGATGGATATATTCCAATGATTATTTCAGTGGATATTTCACCAAAATATGGTTAAATGGAAGTTATGTTGGATTCATCCTAGTTGGTTTTTCAGAAAAGGATGAATGTGGGGGTAACTTGTTCATCTACCGGTGTTTTTCATTCAACCCAAGTAATGCTACAAGATTTTGGAGTTTTCTAATGGAAATTGTTGGATCCCCATTAATTTTAAAATTTTATGGAATAGGTTGACTGGTTAGGAATCACTATATTAGTGGGAGGAACCACATACACATGTGTAATGTGATTACTTGGAGTTTAGTGATATATGTGTAAGAATATTCATAATGATTGCAAATCCATATATATTTTTATACAAATGATAATGATGTAGTTTTTATCCTATAGATATAAAAATCATTTCTGAATAATATAAACTAAAGTGTTCAACTTTCCATACTTTTCAAAATTTATGTTTTTAACTTAAATGTTGGGTGTGAGTTGTGTGAGTTTTTTCTTGGGTGTGTGTGAGGTTGGCTTAGTGTGGGGAGTAGGGTACAACTTCTTCCTATCTTCTAGTATACCAATATTTAGGGAGTCCTTCCAAAGGATCTGTTTCCACTTTGTTTCATCATCTATTGGATAAATTCTGTTAATTGGAAGTTATATAGATTAATAATAAGTGCTATCAAAGATTTAGGTTTGTTCATATCGCTCTTCATCACACTATGTGGTAGCTCTAGTAAAGTTAACTCTCTTATCTTGACATTATTTTGATTTTAGTGGGATTTTAATATCATATAAAGGTGTGGTGTTAGAAGAGATTAATGCCTTAGTATATAAGTTCATTAGGATAGATTTTGGATTCTGTAGAATGAATATGGAGGAATACTTCATTCAAAAAGACCTGGATGTTTTGTTACTTTTAATAATATTTAAAAGGATAGATAAAAAAGAATTATATTGTTTGGATATGAAATATTTTATTTTTATTATAATTTCATTCAAACATCTAAGTATTTAAGACCATGATGAAGTTGATGAAGGACATGACAGACATGTATGAGAATTTTATTCTACTTCACAATGTTTTCATGATGTGAATGTTGTCTACATAATGTTGTCAAAAGGTAGACCTATAGTAGATAACATGACTAAATTCAACATGATCTGAGGGAAAATTGAATCAATGAAGGTGAAGTTTTTGGATGATGTTGTATAACTTCTAATAATGTCATCATTATCAGATTAATGGGATGATATGTTAACATCAGTTAGCAATTCATGTGGAAAATTTGATTTAGTGTTTGATAAATTCAGGAACTTAATCATGAATGAAGAACTTAGATGAAGGGAGATTCAAGAACCTTTAAGAAATTTGATAAATATCAAATAAATGGTGTGATCACCTCAATGGTGAAGTTGGAAAATATAAAAAGTTAATTCTTGAGGGAGGATTCGAGGTAAATTAGTTGGTCATGATCCTATATTCTAGAAGTGTGGGAAAAGAGGATATCCTAGAAGTATTGAAAGATATTGAAGTTAGTTACCTAAAACCAACTACAATATAAATTTGTTTAATAAAATATTTATAGTGTTTAATATTAATTAATATATTTTCACATTATTATTATTCTTCTGTGTGACTTTTATGTGATAATATATTAACGGTACATGTTGTGTCTAAAGGTCATAGAAGTTCCCCTCTATTATAAGAACCTATAAGTTCAATGAAAATATTCTGAAATAAATATTGTATGGCTGGATGATATCATATGATGAGACACAGATGATATAGTCTATCATTGTTAGGGGCTCATAATACATTAATACTTATTCTCATGAAGTTTATCATTGATAATTTCTAAGAGAATGAGGTTGCAATATCTTAGCTTTTAAATAGTAAATACATATTTATATATTCCATTGGATGTTCCTATTTGAGAAATGTCCCTTAAAACTTAATTTTAATTTATATCAATGAGTTTCATTCTTTAATGTATTTACATAAACCATTATGACATATGTTTATGGTGTAGTTTGGTGCATTGGTTGTGTCACGAATAATATGGTATTAATAAATAAATAAAGAAATGATTTTTCTATTCTATTATTTGAATGAAGTTGATATCTCAATTCCTTTTATGGGAATGGAACTGCCTTATTAATTTCATGTCCATCGCATTCTATCGAAAAGTTCATTTCTGGAAAGTTAAAGAAATAGACTTTGAGTATCTAGGTTGATGACGTCAGTGTGAAACCAATTTGATTAAAGATAAAATGGTATAAGGAAGTATATTACACTGTGTATGTTCATATGAGGATTTATCTCATTAAGAAATTAACTTCTTTCTCTATGGGTTCCATGCATTGTTTCTAGAAAATAACATTTAAATTGAGGAAGTTCCACCTAATTCTATTGAGAACGAGGCCTAGAGGGTCACACGCTAAGAGTGCATACAGAACCTTGATTAAATTCTAATTGAATTTAACATATTGAATAAATATTATTCCTACACATTATTTAATAATTATTTATTTTTATATTGATCATAAATATTTATTCATCGGTTATTCGAGATAATAAATGTGAGTTGTATATTCAAAAAATATGTATTCTATATATTTAGTGAATATAATATTTATTTATTAATCAAAGAGTAATGGAGTGATATTTATTTATTTAAATAAATATTAATTATTAAAGGTTTGATAAATATTGATGAGGATTTATGGAATGAGTTTAGTGGTCCGATGATAAATAATTTATTTAATATTATTTAAAAAATATTAATTAATTTATTCCATAAATAATATTTATTTATCTGTGAGTCTAGCGCATGTCAAGTAAATATTATTATTATTATTATTTTGACATTGGGTTCACCAGGCCCTTGTGAAATTATTACTCATTAATCCTATATCTATTTAAACCCAATTAAAACATTCTCAACACTAATCATCATTCTATATAACAAAATATAGAGAAAATTCTCTCAAGACCTATAATAACCCTTCTCTATATTACATACTTAAACATTATTTAGTACATAAAATCTTTAATTGATACAACATAGAAGATCGAGAGATATAGTGTATTTGGGGATTATGAATATTACATAACAACTTAAATCATAGAACGCAACATCTTATTGAAAACTTCTTTTACATGACCACTACATTCCCTCATACATAGCATTACATAGTATAACCTGAGGACATGCAAAAAAAGAGTGATCTATAAATCCCAGTAAGGGAATAAACATGAAATAACATGAGGAATACAATACATGTTATATAATAGGAATATCAATAGAGAAAAATATAAACATGAACATAAAGGCATGATAAAGATTGATAATCACAACCTAGAGATCTGGCAGTAGCACTTAACATGGAATTAGCATGAGCTAAGGCTCATTACACATGGAGCATGAGTAAACCCTCATTGCACATTAAGCATGAGTAAAACCTCATTTAACTTGAATTATCATGATTCAACACCCATTTCACATGAAGTATCAGGATACTATACTTTACTCAATGCATTGGAGCACTATTAGGGCGCACCGTTCTTAAACATTTCATTTCATGCATAAGTGTGCCACATGGATCATAAAACTTGGATTCATTAAACATAACCATTTATTCCATGATAAATTATCATGGAATTAATACATGAAACACTTTGAAAAATAAGTAAATGTACATAAATGTGAATACCCTTGATAGAGAATTGGGCCTCGTATTCACTACACAATGACATTGTCTTGTAAAATGTAGTGCAATTTCGGCAGCATAACGCTGTGAAATAAGAACTCATAAAAAATGGTTGATGAGAGATAAAGGGATGTATCATAATATTTACATGAAATGTATAAAAAGGGGGTCATATATATACATTTCCTAACAAAAATAATGGAATTTAGATGCATAATACAAAATAATAACTTGGATGTAAAAGAGGAGAGAGAAATCCCTCATGGAATTTCAGCATGGTAACGGGTGTACATGGGAGGAATTAATGAGAGATAAAGGGATATCCCATCATCAAAACATAAATTGGGCAGTATGGGGGAGGTGAAAATTTATACCCCATCATTTTTATTTGAAAACAAAAGGAAATAACAACTTAAAGAAAATTGGACAAAAATGAGAAAGGAAGAAATTCCTTACTTGGAAGTGTGCTTAAAAAGGCTTGGGAGTGGCTTTAGAGAGGCATATTAGGAGCCTGAGGAACCTTGGGAGGATTCTAGAGAGAGTAGGGCAGGGTTTGGTCAAACTCCAAAGGATTTTAGTGAAGAGGAAGTGGGATCTTGGGTGGGTTTATATAGGAAAGGAGAGCGAATTCTTTATTATTTAGGTTTGGGACACCTCACATTAAACTAATCAAAACCTCAAACCAGACCATGGTTTTTTCCCATGGTTTTTTCCAAAGGGAAGTTTAAAACAATATTTTATAAGTCTAATGGACGAAATTCTTAAAATAATAGGGTTTATTATATGGAGGTGAGTCACACTCTCAAGGAAAACAATTTAAAAAGACAAAATATTTTATAAGCCTTGAAGGGTCCACTAAAGCTTTGTAAAATAAATAAATCAAATCCAAAATCACATTATTTTAATGTTAAAAAATATATTGGCCTAAAATAATGTTTATAGTATTTTATTACATCACTATTGGTTCATTATGATGTCATAAAACACATTATATATTTTAATGGTATTTAATAGTTACCCAAAAATTTGACTGTCTCGGAAAATTATGAAAAATTCACCATTGGATAATTTCGACATCATGATTCCAAAAATAATATTAATTTTTTGTAAATAATTTTCTAAATATGTTAATTTTTACTTTTAAAATAAAAATTGACATTTATCGAAAATTCCTAGGTTTTGACAAAAACAGCTTTCAAACCTTAATAAAAATTATAATTGCATTCATAAAATTATACGATAATTTATATTTAATAAAAAGTAAGTTAATATTAATAATAATATTTTATTAAAAAATTATTTAATTCAAAAATCCATTAATTCATCAAAATATATTTCTTAGTTGAATATTAACTAAAAATACTATTAGCGCTTTAAATACTATTTACAAAGTAACAATAAAAAAAATGTATATTCTCTATACAAGAATAATGTATATAATTATAGTACTAGGGTCTTGTTACATAACCCCTTATAACACCCACATAATACCTTAGGGTAAGGTGCACTATAGTGACAGACTCTTGGGGTGGCTCAGATAACATCGCTCGGGTGGTAATCTCTATTAACTTCCACTTCTCCTGTAGTCGATTCCGCTCAAGCTTAACGTGTTCAAGCTCAGTTTGGGCTTGGTCCAGATCAAATCCCAATGATTTCACCTCCTTTCCAAGCTCCGAAAAATGGGCTTCATATGGGTAAATTCTACTAGATGAGGTCATCGATTCCTTTGTTTGAGTAAATTGGATTTGTTAAAGCCATCTATTTATACTAATCATATGATCACTGTTCTATGGATATATTAGCAATGGTAACAACTCTTAATTGTATTTTGAAATCTAAAACATAGAACCAAATAAGTTCATACATTTTACATAACCAAAAGAAGACATTTAAATAGACCAAGATGAATTTTCATTAATGAGTTTTTGGGTCGTTACAATCTTCCCCCCTTAAGAAAATTCACTCTCAAAATTTTCTTTTCCCACACTAAAATAGATGTGGATAAATTCATTTCATCACTTCTTCTTATTCCAATGTCACTTCTTCAAACATTTGGTTTTTCCACAACACGTTCACGAGGGGAATCATCTTATTTTTCAGAACTTTTTATCTACAATCGAAGATCTTCATTGGTTGCTCCTCTTGAGAAATATCATCCTCTAACTATACTACCTCTGAAGAGAGTACATGTGAGGGGTCTGGTATGTACTTCCTTAATAGGGATACATGAAATACATCATGTACTTTGCCCATAGTAGGTGAAAGTGCTAGTCGATATGCCACAGCCCCAACACGATCAAGAATCTCAAAGGGGACCATATACCTAAGACTTAACTTCCCCTTATTTCCAAACCTCATGACCTTGTTCCATGGAGATATGTATAGAAATACCATGTATCCTAATTTAAACTCAGGGTCTCATCGACAGTTATCTTCATAACTCTTCTATTGACTCTAGGATGGCTTGATATGCTGTTGAATAGTTTTCACCTTCTCCACCATTTCTTCGACCATTTCTGGTCCTAGCAGTTTCCGCTCAGAGAATTCATCCCAACATGCCAATGTTCTGAACCTCTTCCCATACAAGGATTCATAAGGTGTCATGTGGATGATCGAATGGAAATTATTATTGTAGGATAATTCAATGAGAGGAATATATTGATCCCAACATCCTTTAAAGTCCAATGAACATGATCTTAAGATATCTTCCAGTGTCTGAATAGTTTTCTTAGATTGGCCATAAGTTTGAGGATGATAAGTTGTACTGAAGTTCAGTTCAGTATCCATATCATGTTGTAGACTCTTCCAAAACGTAGAGGTGAATCTTTGATATAGATCTAATATAATAGATAGTGGTACTCGATGCAACCTTACCACTTCCCTGAGGTATATTCATGCCAGTTGATCCAATGATAAATCCTCCTAAATTGAAATGAAGTGTGTAGACTTTTTAAAATGATCCACAATAACCCATATTGTATTGTTTCCTTTGGATTTTTCGGAAGTCTGGTGACAAAGTATATGGTGATGTTTTCCCATTTCCATGCTGGTATGGGAAATGGTTACATCATCCCATTAGACTTCTTCCTTTCTGACTTCACTTGCTGACACACCAGGCACTTTGATGTATACTCAGCAATCTCCTTCTTCATATTATCCGACCAATAATACTCTCATATATCTCGATACATCTTTATGTTTCCTAGGTGAATAGAGAAATATGAACTATGTGCATCATCCAATTGTTCCTTCTTCAGATCCCAACTTGAGAGAACACATAGTCTTTTCCCAAATCTCATAATTCCTTCTTTATTAACATTGAACTCTGAGGATTTCCCTTTTCTGGTAGCTTCCACTTTCTTTTGAAATCCCAAATCATCCTTTTGAGCATCCTTTAACCTTTCCAAAAGATATGTTTGATCAATCATTTGTGAAATGATTGATGTTGTTCACTTCTTTATGATTCTCATGTCCATCTTCATCAAATCTAAGAAGATTGGATCTTTCTCAATTCTTATCAATGATAGAATCGATGGGTACCTTCTACTTAGAGCATCTGGCACCTTGTTCGATTTCCCAAGGCGGTAATGGATTGAGTAGTCATAGTATTTGATCAACTCTAACCATCTTTGTTGGTGCATGTTTAACTATTTCTATGTGAATATATACTTGAGCCTTTTTTGGTCTGTATACTTCTCCCCAAATAGATAATTATTCCAAATTTTTAAAGTGAAGATCACTGAAGACAACTCCAAATCATGTGTTGGATAATTTTTCTCATGAACATTAAATTCCTTAGATAATAGGCAATGACATTGTCATTTTTCATCAACACACATCCCAGAACCTTCTTCAAAGCATCACTTAATACCACAAAAAGTTCTCCACTTGTGGGTAAAGTGAGTACGGGCACAGTGATAATCCTCCTTTTCAACTCCTTGAAGCTTTATTTGCATTCATCAACCCAAGAAAACTTTACTCCCTTCTGAATTATCTTGGTAATATGGTTAGACAATAGTGATAAATTTCTCACAAATCATCGATAATATCCAGCTAACCCCCAAAATATATAGTTATCTGTTACCAATGTTGGCCTAGGACATACCTCTATTTCATTTGTCTTGGAGGGATCCATAGATATCCCGTTACTTGTGATGATATGGCCCAATAATGAGACCTTCAACTAGAACTCACACTTGTTGTACTTTTCATAGAGCTTCTCCTTTCGCAAGGTCTCTAGTACTGTTCATAGATTCTCCTCATGATCCTCCTTGGTTTTGGAGTATATTAGAATATCATCTATAAATACTACCACAAATTTGTTGAGGTAATATTTAAAGGCTCTATTCATCAAATCCATGAAGATTTCTGGAGCATTAGTGAGTCTGAAAGGCATTACTATGAATTCATAGTGCATGTATCTTGTATGAAAAGAAGTCTTGGGGATATCTTCCTTCTTCACCCTTACTTGATAATATCCCGACCGCAAATCTACCTTGGAAAAGTATTGTGCTCCATGTAACTGATCGAACAAGTCATTAATTTATGGGATAGAATACTTGTTATTTATTGTGATTTTGTTAAGCTCATGATAATCGATGCAAAGGTGCATTGACCCAACCTTCTTCTTGACGAAGAGGACTGGTTCACCCCATGGTGAAGCACTTGGGAATATAAACCCTTTATCCAGATTCTCCTATAGTTTTTTCTTCAACTCCTCAAGCTCCACAACATCCATTCTATATGGATTTTGGATATTGGAAACACCCCATGTATAAGATCAATTGAGAATTCAACATCTCTTCTAGGAGGAAGACCAGGAGATTCCTCAGGAAACACTTCAGTGAATTCCCTCACAATAGGAATGTCTTCAAGGATGGTTGCCTCCTTAGACTCAATCATCTGAGACATATACACAAGCTCATAAGGAAGTAATATCCATGCTTGAGATTATGGAGCTAAAGAGGATTCATCTTCCTCCTTGAACTTGTATAGAATCGGGGGGTCGATTCTCCACATGGAGAGTGATTTCCTTCTCATGGAAATTTATGTTGGCTCTATATAAGGAAATATAATCCATGCCAAGAATTACATCAAATTCCACCAGAGAGAGTATGATGAGGTTCACCGGGAAGTTCAATCCACTAATTAAGATAGAGGAGGAGTTATATTCATGGGATGAAATGATTTCCCCATTTGTCGTACTCACCAATATCTATAATTTCATGATTTTTTGTGGAGTTCAGATTGTTCTAATAAACTTTCAGGATATAAGAGAATGTGTAGAACCTAAATCAAAAAGTATGTTCTCTATTATTGAATGAATAACTGGCGTACCTGTCACCACTTCATTTTCGGGGTTCACTTTGGCAGTAGTGATGGAAAAATCTCTCCATTGCTTCCTTGGAGGTTTTTGGTTGCCTCTGAAAACCCTTGGATTAGGGCACTAATTTGAATGATATCTTATTTCTTAGAAATTGAAGCAAGGAACAATGCATTGAGAGTAAAATGGATAATTCCTCTATTTTTTCGTAGCCATGGATTTTTCTTTTTGGTATTTAATGTCTTGGTGACCTTGTCTTACACACCTATAGTGTTTCCCCATCCCCTTCAGGCAATTTACGGGGTGCTTCCTTATGCACCTTTGGCAAGTATAGTGATGGATTTTCTTAGCACCATTGGATTTATCCATCGGATCACCAGAATTGAATTCCACCTTATGCTTCTTATCCCCATGATACCCCTGAGGTTTTCCAGCCTCTATTTCAACCTTGAGGGAACATCAAACAATTTACTCATAGCTATCGAAGTTGCGGATCACCTAGGATTTCCATGGGCTAAATTTCAGCCCACCAAAGAAGCGGTCAATGTTGCATTCAGGAGTAACAAAAAAGTCGGAAGCGTATCGTACAAGCCTTGTGAATTTTTACCCATACGCTCCAACAGATTCGTCATCTTTTTGCTTGAGTTCAAGGAAGTCCCTTTCCATCTTAAACCAGAGGGTTCATAGAAAATAATTATCAAAAAACATCTTCTGAAAATACTTCCATTCCAACGCCATGATCTCCTCCTCAAGCTTTGTATTTTTTATCAATGTCCACCATTGATCGGCTTCACCCTCCATATGATAAGCAGCCAGAAGAACCTTCTTTTGTTCAGAACATTGAAGGATAGAGAAGATCTTTTCAATGGAGTTGATCCATTTTTCGGTGATTAAGGGATCAGATGATCCATTAAAAGTATAAGGCCTTTATATCATGAATCTCTTGATAGCGACTTGTTCTTTCTTAGAGGGGTTGAAGGTTACTCTTGACCGATGTTTCTATTCAATGATTGAGTTAACTGAGAGATTATTGTGACAAAGTTTGAGATTCTTGCTCCCATAGGATAGGGAATATCATTAGAACAGTTATCACATTGTTCTTCACATCAGTTGTTAGCCTGAGTCCTCCTATTACCAGCCATTGGTTGGAATAAAAGGAAATGTAGGGGTAATACATAAAGGGTAATCCAAAAACAGATGACTTATAAATATATTTTATTTTCTTAACTTATGAATCAATAGGATTCAATCTATGTTATCCATGATCTACTTTCTAACATACATTCTTGGGGGAATTTTTTTTATTCCCTTAATAGTGGTTCATACTAAGCTTTTGAATTTACCAATGCATATCCCCCAAGAGTGTCATAACCAAGAGTGTAGAAACTCCCATTTTCATGTACCAGGATACCCTAGGTCAAGCCTAAAACTCTTTGTCGGGGTTTTCACCCCGAGGTACATCTGTTCCAGAGCCGCCTCTACCTGCTCGTATCTAGATAGGGATGTATTTTCTTGATAAAGCACTTAATAAATACTCACCAAAAATTAGGTATTTTTTATTATACTTAGTCTTATCCATAAGGATTCACTAGGGTTTTCTAATCCTAATCCCAAAAAATAACTAAACCTATCCTCTGATACCAACTATAACAACATTGTTCTTTATTACATACTTAAACATGATTTATTACATAAAACCTTCACTTGATAAAACATAGAAGATCGAGAGGTCTAGTGTCTTTGGGGCTTAGGAACATTAAATAACAACTTAAATCATAGAACACGACATCTTATTAAAAACATCCTTTACATGACCACTACATTCCCTCATACTTATCATTGCATAGGATAACCTGAGGGCATGCATAAAAAAGGGTGACCTATAAAGCCTAGTAAAAGAATAAACAAGGAATAACACGAGGAATACAATACATGTTAGACAATAGACATATAAATGGAGAACAAGAGAAACATGAACATAAATTCATGATAAATCATGATAATCATAACATGGAGATATGACAACAACACTTAATGTGGAATTATCATGAGCCAAGGCACATTACACATGAAGCATGGGTAAACCCTCATTGCACATGAATAATGAGTAAACCCTCGTTTCACTTTAATTATCTTGATTCAACACCCATTTCACTTTACGTATCATGATACTATACTTTACCGAATGCATTTGAGCACTATTAGGGCGCACCCTTCTTAAATATTACATTTCATGTATAAGTGTGCCACATGGATCATAAAACATGGATTCATTAAACATAATCATTTATTCCTTGATAAAAGAGTGTGGAATTCATACATGAAACTCTTTAAAAAATAATTAAATTTTCATAAAGGTAAATACCCTGGATAGAGAAATGTGCATGGTATTCACTACACAATGGCATTGGCTTGGAAAATATAGTGCAATTTCGGCAGCATAAAGGTGTGAAATAAGAACTCATAAAAAATGGATGCTGAGAGATAAATGGGTGTCTCATATTATTTACATGAAATGAACAGTAAGGGTTCATATAGATACATTTCCCAATAAACATAATGGAATTTATATGCATAATAAAAAAGAATTACTAGGATGTAAAAGAGAAGAGAGAAATCCACCACGGAATTTCATCATGGTAATGGGAGTACATGGGAGGAATTAATTAGAGGTAAAGGGGTATCCCATCATCCTAAAATAAAGAGGGAATTATAGGGGAGGTGAGAAATCATTCCCCAACATTTTTAATTGAAAAAAAGGTCATAACAACTTAAATAAAATTGGACAAAAATGAGAAAGGAAAAATCCCTTACTTGGAAGTGTGCATCCAAAGGCTCGGAAGAGGCTTGAGAGTGGATTATTGGGAGATTGGGGAACCTTTTGAGGATTCTAGAGAGAGTAGGGAAGGGTTTGGTTTAACTCCAAAGGATTTGGGTGAAGAGGAAGTGGGAGCTTGGGTGGGTTTATGTAGGAAAAGAGAGGGAATTATTTATTTTTTAGGTTTGGGAAACCTCGCATTAAACTAATCAAAACCACAAACCAGCCCATGGTTTTTTCCAAAAGGGAGTGGAAAACAATATTTTATAAGTAAAATGGTAGAACTTATTAAAATAATAGGGTTTTTATGTAGAGGTGAGTCGCACTATCAAGGAAAACAATTTAAAAAGACAAAATGTTTTATAAGCCTTGAAGGGTCCACTAAAGCTTTGTAAAATAAATCAAACAAACCCAAAATAGAATTATTTTAATTGTAAAACATATTTTAGCAGAACATAATGTTTAGAGTAGTTTATTATATCACTATTGGGTCATTATGATGTCATAAAACACATTATATATTTAAATGGTAGTTAATTTTTCCCCAAAAATTCGATTGTCTCATAAAATTATGAAAAATTCACCGTTGGATAATTTCGATGTACTGATTCAAAAAATAATATTCATTTTATCCAAATAATTTTCTAATTATTTGAATTTTTACTTTTAAAATAAAAACTGACATTTATCGAAAATTCATGGGTTTTGACAAAAACAACTTTCAAACCTTAATAAAAATTACAATTGAATTATATAATAATTTATATTTAATAAAAATTAATTTAATAATAATAATATTTTATTAAAATATTATTTAATTCAAAAATACATTAATTCATCAAAATATATTTCTTAGTTGAATATTCACTAAAAATACTATTTGTGCTTTGAAAACTATTTACAAAGTAACAATAATAAAAAAATGTATATTCTCTATACAAGAATAATGTAAAAAATATTAGTACTATGGTATTGTTACATAACCCCTTATAACACCCACATAAGTCCTTAGGGTAAGGTGTGTGATGGTGACAGACTCTTGGGGAGGTTCGGATAACATCGCTCGGGTGGTAATCTCTATTAACTTACACTTCTCCTGTAGTCGGTTCTGCTCAAACTTAACATGTTCAAGATAAGCTTGGTCTTGGTCAAGAGCAAAGCCCAATGACACCACCTCCTTTCTAAGCTCTAACAAATGGGCTTTGTATGGAGAAAGTCTACTGTATGAGGCTATTTATTCCTTTTTCGGAGTAAATTGGATTTGTTAAAGCCCTATATTTATACTAATCATGTGATTACTGTTCAACAGCTATATTAGCAACAGTCACAATTCTTAGAGGTATTTTAAAATCCAAAACATAGAACCAAATAATTGTATACGTTTTACATAACCACAAGAATACATTTAAATAGACCAAGAGGAATTTTCATTAATGAATTTTTGGGTCGTTATAGGACCTAGAGAGATCATCTCCTATAAATTTCATAAGAATAGAGGGTGATTATCCTTCTCATCCTCTTCCTCCGCCCTCTAAAATAAATATATAATAATAATAATCCTTCTAAATTTAAATTGATTCTTTTGGAAATTTTAAAAAAACACAAGTTTCATAATATTCAGTGTTGGCACCTAGGTATTTCTATGGTGAAATTTTGAGGTTCATGGTGCACATGTGGATAATCGCTAGAGAGGTTTGACCCTTGAATCCTATTTCTACAAAGAAGGTATAATAAGAAGTGGTCTTCTGAATATTCAATGAATAAAGATATCTAACATAAGTTAATTCTTTATTTATATAAATTAATTATAAATTATATGTAATGACCATATCTTATTGGTTTTGGTGTCTATGTCAATTAATTTGGAAATTAATTTTGTTGGTAATGATGTTAATTATAACATACATCTCAAATTATTCATCAATTATGATAAAAATACACATTTGTTACTTCCTAATAGGAACGTCCATTGTTCCGGAAACCTTCAAGTGGTATCAAGAATCCACATGATAATTTATAATTATTTATTGATCGGTAATTAATTTACACATTATCTGTTAGTTTTTAATTTTTAGTTTAATCATTATTTAAATCTAAATGGTGAGATATTCCCTTATTGTTCTTAATTCCTACTCATATAATTTGAATAGATTAATTATAAAAAGAATAAAGAAAACTCGAAGAACCCATCATGATGTGTTAAGGATTTTGGAAAGATAACACAAGAGTACACGATGTATAACCCGAAGGTATACATCATGTACGTGTATTAATTACACAAGGATGAGTCATGAGAAATAAGGGTCATTGTGTAGTTATTAAAAATATGAGTGTATTAAATATGCACCATATATTAACTGGTCCATCCTGATACATAGTTAACTAGACTACACATCATTTAACCCACTTACATGGTGTATAGTCCATGATTAAAATATGTGTCGTCTATTTATTACACAATGTGTGTGACTTGAAACCATGTAACTTCAAGGACACATGGTGTGTGACTGTTATACATGTTATTTACCTCATCAGTTTTTATTTTTTTCTCACAAATATGGTCCCCAAGTATTTAACATGGATAGATGGTGAAGATACATACCCAACATGTAGCTAGATTGTACATGCCATGTATACTACCTATTTTGACAGAAATTCAAATTAATTAATTATTCCATTTAAACATAATCAACATGTTCATTTTTGTTATTTATTGACAGAAGATGTTGTGTGATGGGTTTTATATGTATTAAATTTTTAATTTATTTCTATGTAATATTTAAAACTACATACCATGTATAATTTTAATACACTAACTACTTTGTATGCATTAAAATAATTAAACATAGAATAAATAACATGTTCCCATGTATCATTTTTTAGAAATACACATCATGTAATTACATGAAAAGATTTGTATTCTATATACCATATGATTAGATTGTACATGACCACTATACACACCAGGTAGTTTGGATGAGTACTCATTATGTTGCCTCCAAGTACATGCTTTGTATTTAGTTAATTTTAAATAAAATTATTTGATTTGATTTGTTTAAAATTATAAGGTATGTAAATATAAAGGTTATTTTAGATGGAAATTAAGATAAACTAATTGATTAATTAATAAAGATAATTAATTAATTTGATTTCATTTCATCTTAATTAGAATCAATTAAAATTAATATTATTTTATTAAATACAGAGTATTTTCATGTATGTGGGTGATCATGGGATAAAATCAGCCTATGTATGTGATTTTTTTATTTTAAATTATTCTTACAAAAAATAATAATTTGTTAAATTATATGTGAGTCATATCCTCATCCTCAATATATAAGGTTTTGTGTGATCATGGTTTCATTCATGTAAAACCTAAAACCAATCCTTTGGTTCCCTTTACTGGCATGTGGGTAATGCTTATGTAATATATAGAGATCTTAGGATAGTGGAGATGGATCAAGTTTAGAAATGAGTCAAAGAAAATCCAAGAGATACATAGGAGCATAGCCAAAATTTTGCAACTTGAACCAGGTGTGGTTCCAGAAGTTTATTTCTTACGATCATTGGTTGGTTTATCATCTTATAGATAAAATTTTTAATGTAAAAGTTCATGATCATACCTATTTATTATTTTATTTTTTTCAGTTTCATGGTTAATTATTTATTGATGATTTATCACCATCACTTTATAAATAAAATAATAATCATTCAAGACAAAATTAAAATAAATTAGACAATGTATAAATTTTATCTAGAAATGGTTAATCACTTAAGTAAAATATAATTAATGTTAAAAAGTATGCAATAAGATAAAATAGTCATTTACACATAAATATAAAAAATACCTCAAATCAAAATATTAAGTCATTTAAGCCTCCCATTACTTGAATAACACCCCAACTTGAATCATCGAGTCTGGGTCAGACTACCACATGACCTCATGCATGTGTCCCCATATGCAAGAGGCTTCTGAATAGTGGTGAGGTTCTAAACATTTCCATGGGTATACTATACCCATGTTAAAAGAATCATACATCAAAATCACAAAAAATTATAAATAAACATCCCAAAATAGCATATTACTAACTAAAGTAATATCATCATGCTATTATAAATTACATCATAGTCATACAATATAAAGCAAAGACCCCCAATGTTGTAGGTTAACAAATGTAAAATAACTGAATGAAAAAACTAAAGAAATGGTAGAAATATTTTTGAGTCCATCCTGACATTGCCTCTGTTATTTAAGATCCACCTACTCAGCTCCCCAATGTCGGGGCCTTGCCCTTAACTTGATCCATGACCATGAACTATGCACATGGAGCAATATTTACATGTAGTGTGTGATTATAAAAATTCTAGGACACCACTAGTGTTTCTTTAACATAATTTGAACATGTATATAAAAGTGTATTTCATGATGGAAATTAAATACACAAACAAGAAACCAGTCATATGTTGGGAGACTGTGCACTAACCAGGTTTCCACGAGCCCTAGCCATACCTACTTTAGATTCATACTAGAAGGAATGTATCATATTTCACCACATTTATAACTATTATTCAAAGAAAACACATGTCTTAGATCAATGAAATTATCCAATCAAGCCTCAAGTTAGTCCATAAGGTCATCATGCCCTTATCTCAGCCTCAGATCAGGCCACAAGACTGTCATACCCATTTCTCTATTAGGTCAATCCACAAGATCTTCACATGCTAGCCTCTATCAATCTAGGACACAAGGACATTATTCTATACACTATATATTGGTTTAGGAAATAAATATTTCATGCCCCATCCTCTGTCCTAAGTTAGGCCACAATTTGGTCGTACACTTTCTCTGTCTTCAAGTTCCATCATCATCATTATCACAAATCCCACTAACGCATTCTATGCTTCTAGGGGATAAATAATCCATGATGATCCCACCTGTCACATTTATACCAGATGAAAAACCTATAAAAGAAATAATTCACACACAATAGATCGTAGAACAAAAGTTCATAATCATAATACATAATTCATAGGTATCACGGGTTTCACACACTCACCACATGAAAATCACATCAAGTGTAGGTCTCACAGGACACCCACCCACACACAAGAATACCATATCACACAATAGTTCTCATGACTATTCATTAACACACCTTATAATCATTCCAATTAACTTTATAAAAAGGACCTATATAGTAAGTAATTCCTACATTAGGTGTGTCGATGTCAATTTCCAAGAGTCATCACTAAACTATGTATATGCACCAATGATTCATAGAACCAATCCCAATTCCTCATAGCTTTGATTATAGAATCAATTTCAAGAAGGAGAATGTGACATTACCCAATTAGATCTACCTTAAATGGTATATCTATATCTATTCAAGGGAAGGATGAAAAATTCTCCAAATATGGAATCTATTTATAATTCAACCAAGAATTATCTATTACATCATTATGGAATCCATGGATTTATCCCACATAGATTATATTTTAAATTCATATCAATAGAATTATAGTATTTGGTCTACAATGAAAGACACTTTCCATTTGGGAGTCAACATATCAATCCAATCTTGAAACACTAAAGATACGGGAATGAGAGAGCTAATTCCATGAAAAAGAGATCTTAGGGTTGTTCTGGTCGAATAATCATCCATCCTAAAGAGAGGGGTATCAAAAAGGTGTGTTATAGTGCATTTATGAGAGTTCCATTATTGAAAAGGTCATCTAGGAACCATTTTCCATGTCGATGGGCCTCACCATATGGTTTGTATCTATAATCAGAAACCTAGGTTTCTACCACATCCAATGACTATCCAATGGAACCCGTGTTTATTTAGGGTTTCTTCCACCTCTATCAACTAGTAAGTGGATATGTACTAACTAGTCAGTGGCACACCAGTATATCCAAGCTAATGTTTAGTTCCCCCATATCCTTTTCATCCAATTATCATCTTACAAAAGTATCCAAATATACTCAAAACATAGAACAACCCACCTAATGTACTTTGAAACATAAACTTAACATACCTTGTAATTATAAGGATGTCACAAATATCCCCATATACTAAATTCTCATCCTCAGGAAGTGTCTATAGAGATATTTCTTAGAAAACTTGGTTCATTGTGTCTAGACATTCGAGTCTCACTATCAAGTCTCCTCTTGGATTCATCGATGTTGTCACGGAACTTGAACAGGTGGTACCATATTCCCCATCAACACATTCTCACTCTGGTCCACAATCCTTACCAATTTCTCTATTAATGATGCATCTAGTTCCAACTCAACATCCTCATTGTCGATCACATGTATAGGATCAGGATTATACCTTCAAATTTGATACACATGGAACATGTTATGAATACCTCAATGTTATGGAGGGAGTTCCGATCAATAAACTAGTGTGTTAATATGATTGATGATATAAAATGTTCTGAAGAAAAATGGAACCAACTTCCTTTGTTTACAAAAACATTTATGACCTAACTGAGGTGTCACATGCATGAAAATACAATCACCCATGGTAAATTCCAAGGTCCATTTCTTGCAGTTATAAAATGATAACTTCCTACTCTGAGTGGTCACCACTCACTTTTCAATCAATTGGACATGATCATAGGTCACCTGTACCATAATTGGAACTATAATAGCTGACTCACCATCCTCATTCCAACACAGTAGTGAATGACATGATCGAACATAAAAACCCTTGAACGATGCCAACAAAATCAAAGATCAGTAACCATTATTCTATATAAACTCTTACAAGTCTAGATGATTATTTCATGCTTCACTAAAATCTAGGTTTCATGCCTAAAGTATATAATCCTAAATATGGATCATCCTCTATGACTACCTATAAATCTATGGATGATATTCCATACTCATCTTCAACTAAGTCTCTATCTAATTTTTCAATCCTTTCCAAAATCATGATATGAAATGAGTTTTTCATTCATATTCTATTCTAGTAGTCACTTTATGATGTCATAAAATATCCCACACATAGAGATCTCCTAACTCATTGATAGGAAGAGATTATAATATTAGAAAGAAATGTTCCACCTTTGTTAGCAAATCAGCTAAAACCCACATAGCATCTAGACCTCTCAAGGTTTTGGGAAACCCTATAATAAATTTCATCATCACCTTATCCACTTACACACTAGAACTAGAGTAGGATATATAAATCCAATATATTTTGATGCATGAAATTAATTCTCTGAGAGGTAAGCCAATGAGAGGTGAAACTTGTGATGTAATTATTCATATATAGCCACCAGAACCATCTTCTAATATCATGAAACATCTATGTCAATCCAAGGTTCACTTCCCACTATGAATAATGAGATTCCCTCTTCATCTCTTCTCTAATATAATTATGAAATACAATGCATCCATTAATGTAGATCACACCATCTTCATTTAAAGACAATCCTGAAATTAGTTTGTTCCCCACCGACCATTCTTTTGACACTAAGCATGCAAGATCTGACACCTATATGGATTTCACTCAGTCCACCATGGAAAACATGATAACTAAGGGGGAACATGTCATCAACCCTTGATCTTCATATTCACCCACCAACCATTCATCCAATAATCTCATAAACTTCCACCCTTTTGTTATAAGGTTATCATCCATGAGACTACCTCCTATCATAGTATTTCCTGCTCACTTTTCTAGAACCTTACTACTTGGGTTTAGTATTTCATGGGGATCACCTCATGAAATCTTTGTCTAGCAACCTACGATCTTCAACCCAATGTGCTAAATTATGAGTCTTATGTTTCCAGTGTCTTAAGAAATGACACTTAATCTAGATGATCCTAGTCCATCATCATTTCCAAACACATGGACCACCATAACACATAAAAAAATATCCAAATAGAACCACTACAGTGGTCTCCAACTACTAACCCACACATCCCAAAGGATCATTTTGTTTAACCATGGTGTACTCACAAAGGAACCAATGTTCCTTATCATCATCCAAGTATACCTCCATAATGAACTTCTCTTTAAACCATAATCTACCAAAGAAACTTAGACACATGAAGTCCCTCATTAATTTTTAAATCATCTCCATAATTGTTACACTTCAATTTATCCAAACTAATCAACTATAGATTTATCAAAAAAACACGGTTGTTACACACTTCATCATTAACCTGGAACAAGTTCAATGGGAACTGTTCTATATTTCATTACTTTCCTTTTCATAATACACCAATAAGATATCTAGAGACTCATGGAATACCTATTCCCAAGGTTTCTTAAAAAGTCACTACCCGTAGAAGACACTACAAAAAAAATAATTTTACCAAATAAACTTCTTAATAGAATTTCATGCCAATTTCAACCACACACTTAAAGTCTATTCTCCAGTGATAATTTTTAAAACCCAAGGTTCCTCGAACCATCCAACTATAAAATCTAAAGGCATTCTAGTATGATTCTAAAAACATTCCATCTTATATAATGCATTAATACTACCATGTATCCCATGGTCTATTTCATTCCATGGAACAACCAATAGTTTTATCTCACACCAAGGTCCATGTTTGGTTTCGTAGATGAAACAATAATCTAAACCTTCTTAAGTAACTTTCCAAGGCCCCTTTAATGTCCTAAATTCCCAGTTCACTTCACGAACCACTACAATTAGTATCACTTCAAATGTAGGTTGGTATAATTTCCTAAAAATCATATTTGAACCACTCCCAAGGCACCGAATCACTAACTGATCTCACACTCTATGACACTGAATCGCCCCAAGACTAACCGGTATAGATCCAATGGACATCAATCGTATTTATTATCCTTATTATTATACTAGTATAGATATCACACCTAAGGAAACGTCTTAATTGTCCATAGAAACATCACACATAAACCCATCTAACCTATGGGTCTTTACCCAAAACAACACCCCACTACCTTGGCCACTAAAGGGGTTCACATCTCACTCAATCTTCACATAGGTATATATATATCAAAACCTTGCTCTAATCACTTTAGAGAGAGTCACACAACCATAACATGTAACATCACATTCTAACCAAACCTTTTAAGGGTACACTACTATCATAATATTTATACCAAACCAGTCGACCACTTTCGAGTGAATTATATAAGAAGTCTATTTACCAAACCACACATTTAAAACATCACCACTTGATCCATGATCAAACAAATGAAACATTACTTTTAAAAACAATTCATATCAAGCATAATAAGAAGAGGAATTAAAGAGGTTATAGTAGTTATATTATAAAAACCTAGTTTAAAAGTGTCAAATTGGCCTCACAAAATCCAATTTTAGTACACAGAACCATTTATACATTTAAAAATTCCATTTCAACCCACATTTTCAACCAAAACAGTTTGATAAAACACTTAAGAATCATATAAATACATAAATCCTCATTTTCACTTAAGGTTCCATTGAACACCACACATTTCTTTTTACCCACTTTTGGGCCCCAATGGAATTAAATACCCTTTTAAAATCCTAATTACCTTTTCATTTAAACACATAGATAAAATCCAACAATTTTTCCATTTAAAATTCATTCCATTTGAAAATGATTCCTTTAAAATTTTCATCATCGCTCAAGATTTCCAAAACCATTTAGAAACCAAAATCCTTTGAAACCCATTTAACACGTTTCATGCCAAGTGAATTTTTTACCTTAAAATATCCTAAACAGATCAAACAAAAAAATTCTTACCAAGGGAAATTGTAAAAATAATACTTGTCACCAAATCAAGGCTCAAGTATACATTTTCAATAGCTTTACATTAGTTATATTCACACGTACATATAAAGAAGTATATCATGATTAGGTTCAAATAATTAATTCTCTATAATAATATATTAGGAAGCACAACACATAAAAATTATAACTTGAACACAATTATTTCAACTTTTATCTATTATAAGAAATTATATGCATGAAATGTGTACCTATGTTCCTAGTCATGATGTATGAATGCACTCAAATCCCAAAGATCATAACATCAAAATCATGTGCATCACTCGAGGTAAAATAGGTCAATAGTAGAAGAAAAAAACAAAACAAAAATCCTATCATCGATAACTTAGAGGTCCATTACACATGAGTTGGACAGTAACATGTGTGACTCTCCTTCCTGAGTTTCACACAACTTATCTCTTTTATACCAAGCTCGAAGAAATAAAAAAATAAAAACTTCGTCAAATACCACTTTGTAACACCCCAACCCAAATCACTGGGTGTGGGCTGGAGTCCCACATGACCTCATGTACACCTCTCTATATATAAGAGGTTTTTGACTAGTTATGATGGTATGAATGGTTTTGTGGGGAGATTATTCCCTTGGTAACAAAATCTATACACCAAAATCACAAAAAAAGTATAAATAAAATCCCCAAAACAAAATTTCTGAAACCAAAGTAATATCATCATTCTATGATAAATGAAATCCAATTAATACATTATAAAACAAATATCTCTAATATGGTAGGCCAAACAATGTATAATAACTGAAGAAAAAAAACATAATTACAATAATTTGAAGTGTGTCCTAGCATCACCTTCATCCTCCAAGCTCTGCCTGATCATCTCCTCAATGTAGGTCCATTTCCCTTATCTAGATCCCAGAGAATGAAATATGCACATGAATTTAGATACATGTGTAGGGTGTGAGTATAAACCCATTAGGACACCACCAATGAATATTTAACATAAATTTTACATGTATATAATTTTTATGTTATAATGTAAAGTAAATTCACAAAAAAGAATCCAATCATATTTTGGGAGACCATGCACTGACCAAGATGCCATGAGCCCCGACCATACCTATTTCAACTCCATACTAAATTTACTTTCTCGTACATCATCACATGTATGATCAGGACGCAAGGAAAACACGTGTATTGGATCAAGGCCCATATCCAGTCAAGCCTCGGGTCATTCCATAAAGTCACTACACCCATGGATCAGCCTTATTCTGGGCCACAAGGTCATTGTGACCCTCTATCTATTGGTTCCGGCCATAAGGTCATATCAACCTAGCCTTTATTGGGTCAAGACACAAAGCCTTTGTGTCCCACCCTCTCTCTTAGGTCCATCTAAAAGGTCTTTATTACCCATATTTTTCCACAAATTTGGCCTCAAGGTTGTTTTACCCCTGCCCAATCTTCAAGTTCCATAATCATTATTGTTTAATGTTGCACTAACACATACTACCCCTCTAGTTCTTAACCAAGACATGATAATCACACCTCTCCTTTTTATACTAGATGAAAATCCTCCATAGGCTAATAATACACACACAACAAGTCATAACACAGAAGGGAACAATCATATCAAATAATACATAGGTATCACAGGTTACACACGTACACTATATGAAAATAATATCAATAATGGGTCTCATGTGCCACCCACAAATGTACAAGCATACTATATTATACAATGGTTATCATGGATATCCACGTGCATAAATTCCAATCATACCAATCAACTTTGTACAAAGGACACATGTGCTAAGAAATTTCTACCTCTGTTGGGTTGATGTTAATTTCCAAAAGATATCACTGAACAATGTATTTACACTAAATATCCCTATAACGGATCTTAATTAATCACAACCAATATTTCATCATCAAGATTCAATAAGGAGAATGTGTATTGGGATTAGAGATAGATTAAATTACCCAAAAACATTTTCTACCAATGGTGGATCTAGGTCAATTCAATGGAAGGATATAAATCCTCTAGATATGACATTTATCTATCAATGAAATAATAATTCTCTATTATATCTTGAAATAATCCATAGATTTAGAAAAAATATCATATATCTATTATTCATCTTAATAAAAGGAAAGTATTCAACCAAGAATAGATAAAACTCATAGTTTGGGAGTCAATGGATTGATCCAAACTTGAAATGCCAAAGACAAGGGAAGGAGAGATCCAATTCCATTAAAAGAGAGATTTGAGGAGTATTTTAGTAAAATGAGGGTCAAACATAGAGAGAGGGGTATCAAAAATGCATGTTAGAGTGAATTTACAAGAGCACCCTTAATGATCAGGCTATCTGGGAACCACTGGCTTGTTGATGGGCATCACTGACTGGTCATTCACTATAGGTAAAATCCAGAGCTACTACCTAAGATATCAGCTGACTGGTGGATTTATACTAGCAAGATGTTGGAACTGAAATTCTTCTCAAGTTTTTTCCTTCACCACTATTTAGTCAATGTCTACAGCGACTAGATGGAGGCACACTAGCATCTCTAAACTACTCGTTGGTGCACCCCTCTCCTTCTTGGATTTCAAAAGCCTCAAAAAAGCCTCAAAATGCATAACAACACAACCAAGATATGCCAAAACATAAATTTAACCTACCTTGAAATTATTAGGATGCTAAAAAATGAATCGAAAGAACCAAATTTTTTTATGTCTAAAGATGGGATGCTTACTTTTATCAGAGAATTATTATGAGGGTTATGGGTCAACTTAACCAAATTTGTATTGAATATAATGGTAAAATTCTATTCAATTCCATTTTGGAGGAAAGTTTTAAAGAAATCCAAGCTAGGATTTTCGGATTGTTGAGTCCACTCAATGGATTAAATAACTACATGTTAATTCAGTTGGAAGGTTACACCTGACTAAATTCCCTCAAGTAATCTGTATGGACAAATTCTTGGTTATGAAAAGGTGTGAATGGATCATTTTCCACCAAAATATTCAAAAAAATGGGATATACTGTAACCAGTGGTGAGGGTTATTGGGTTTTGATAAAACAGCGATAGATTAATAAATTAAATTTATTATCTAATTTTTTTTATACATATAAAGTACTAAAAAATCAACTCTTAATTAATGTAGTTTATGGAAATTTATTTCATTATAACAATGTTATAATTTAAGAAATAAATGATGTCCTCACCCTCACATTTTTCTAATTATGGTGTAGTTATTTTATGTACTATGACACTATAAGAAAATTTATATTATCTTCTAGAATTCCCTATACTTATTCAGACACCTCACAAATCAAGAGGAGTGAAGTATTACTACAAAGGATATATGTGTATTCTTTATGTAATGACCCATAATTTTATTAATGTAATTTCCCTTATGAATATATAATTGTGTCATATTTAGTAATATAGTATTATATAATGCAAAAACACCACATAATAAAATTAATAATTGAGTATTTTGGATCTGATCGATCCCCCAAAATAATCTCACTCATGAAAAACACTGTAGAAATGAAGAAGAATATTAGTAATGAAATATGAATTTTAAAAATGATAATATATATATATATAACTTTTATATAAAATATAAGTGAATTAAGAATAAAATATTAATTATTTATAGAAAGTAGTGAACCCATAAGATAGTTCTAAATTAGATTGTTGGAATAGTAATATTACCTTTGGAATGGTAATCTAACAATTAGGAATAATAACCTGGCCAATAGAATAGTAACATCACCTATGGAAATTTAAACTAATATTTATGTATCTTATAAAATGATAATATAGAATATTTATATCATTATGAAAGTAAATAAATGTTTAAATGGTAAAATAATTGATTATATTTTTTGTAAAAAATAAATGTTTTATTTTTATTTTTATAAAAAATATAAAGATTTAAAAGAAATATTATATTAATAAAATTTGTTTATAAATTAATATCATGTTGTATTATAATTATAATATAATTTTATGAGACCATAAGTAATTTTTCAAAAGACCCGAAAATTAATCATAATATTAAAATTAGTATTTTTCAAATAAATGGGTATTTTATTTAAAAATTAAATTTATAAAATTTAGACAATTATTTTCATAAAATGGATTTAATTTTGGAATCTACATATTGAAAAATTATTAGGATGAATTTTGGGTATTTTTCTAAAATATTTTAATTTTTTGAATAGTGAAATACGGTAAAAAATGATATTTAACATTATAAGATAAATACATGAATTTTTTAGTCATGGTTGATGTAAGCACTCATTAGTTGGAACTCACATGAACCATTAACTATATATAGCCATAATAATAAATACTATTGGTAGTATTAATTCCAAATAATAAATTAATGATTATAATATTCAAAAACATTTGTCTCTTCCCCTTATAAATACCACCCCTCACCAACACTTCTCCTCACAACTTATAAGTATTGGAGTTTGAAAATTTTATACCCAATTACCTTCCCAATCATATCCTTGATTTATTATTGATTTTAGTTTTATCCAAATACCATTCCAAGGATCTATAAGTGGTAGCCTAAAAGGAAACAACCAAAGGGAGAGGTAAACTCTAAACTAAAGTTATTTTAATTTTATTCTTCTTCTACCACCCCCATATAATTTCTATACACATAAAAATAGTAACATAAGTATCCTAAATATAATTATTTTTTATTATTATGGTATAATAACCATATCATACCCTCCCTTATTTTGTTTCTAAAATGAAAATTTTGTTTACAAAATGGTTGGTTTTCGCCCCCATGAACAACATACTTACTTTTTCTACACCGCCATCAAGGGTGGTCATAAAAATATTATTATTGTTAAATAATATTATAATAAGTATATTATAAGTTATTTAATGTTATATAATTAATATATATATATATAAATATAATATTAAAAAAAATGAAACTAGTTCTTGATGGTCAGTAAAACTGCCTAAATGAAATAACCATATAACATTAACATTTTTCCTAAATAAATAATCCATATACCGAAAAAAAAGTATATTCGGGACCATTTAAATTTATATAAGGACATTAATAACATTTAATTTTACCTATGTAGTTTTAGGCCCATTTTATAAGAACATCAATAATTATTTGCAAGTGATCTGACCTTGGGACCATGAAATGAATGCCCTCAGAGAAATGAAATTAAACATTAAATCTCATTTAAATGGTTATAAATTAACATAATATAATTATATTAAATCCAATATATGTGAAAAAATTTATTAATTGAGTAATTAATTAATCCTATTTTATTATCTAGTACACTAAGTGTTATTACAGGATGATTCTGGAACATAAGGTAAAGGATCTCTATGAACCACCCTTTTTCTTTAGGCTGTAACCTTTATCTCTCTAAATCACTTTCTATATATATATCTACTTCATGTTTTGTAATTATTATAAATTATTTATATATTAATATTACATATATACCTATCTTATTTTATCTTCCTTTAATGGTTTAATACATGCATTAAGTTCATATCTCAAAAGCCTTCTATAAAATCAAACTCGATTAAGGTAAAAAAAATTATCCCTTAATAATATTTTGTAACATTAATTTAAAGTCATTATTATAATTAATTATTTAATTAGATAGAATAATATTTTAGGTATAAACAATCTACTTTACCTTTGGTTTTCAAATAAATTCCATACTTACTCTTTCTCTAAAATTATTTAACCGGTTCCTTAGAACACCATTTTTGAAAGTTAATTTATATACTAATTCTATACCCTTTATCATGATGTTTTTTAAAAATTAAAACCATATTTTTATACCTATTATTATGTACTCATATATGAACATCCAAAATATTTAATTCCTTATTCTATTTTTAATCATTATGAAATATCCTTTAATTATGATATGAGGCAAAATTATGCAACACATTTTTTCTATGGGTAATTATCATGTTTATGCCTTATTATTGATTTCATTTTGTGGTAAAAATAAGCATTTACATGTTATAATGGGTGTTCCAAAATATCACTCTAATGAATTGGGTAATTTTTTGCCTCATGAGATGTTATTTATGGGGTTAGGGATTAAACCTAATCCATGATGGGACTCTATCGACCATGGGATATTGTCTTGGAAGATATTCTTGACTTATTATTATGTCATTATATATATTTATACCCTTTCCTAAGTTTCCATGTTATTATAATTTTATGGTATTCATGTTATGCTATAATATAATTATCCATGAGCCTTTTATTTAATGATATTATGTCATCCCTTCTGACTCACATGCAATTATTTGTTGTCATTTTTATTCCTTTACTAGAATTATTAGCTCACCCCTTTTATATATGTATTTCCTAGGTTATCATATAAATTTTTAGGAGTTAAAAGGTATTTTGGATTCCATTATGGAGATTAAAATAAAGTTATTTTATTTTAGATTCATGTTTATGTTTTATTTTTATAGTCTTCTAAAGACATTATGTCTTTTGATCCTTGGTTTTAATTTATTGGATACTTATGTTAAAAATTATATAACAATATGTTTAAAAATTTTGGTTCATTATAGTTGGTATCATAGGAAATTATTTTTACTTTAGTGTATTATGACTATAATAATTTTGTGATAAAACTAGATATAAATCTAAGTATATGAAAATATCTTTAAATTTTGGTAAAGTATAGCACAAGTGGTTTCCATGAAATTAAATCTATGTTTGGATACTACAGGTGGATGTGGCTTTGGCATAGTTATCCCTAGGGGTAATAAGCCATAAAAAGAAAAATTGGGGATTAAATCGATCATCACCTAGTTTATGACAAAGAGGCCTTGATGCACACCTGGTTTTACACTCATGGGGGTATTCTTTGGAAAAATAATATAAACCATTATGAAGGATATGAATATATTGATAGGTTAGAAAACCTAATAGGAAACTGCACCATGTATAATGTAAATTAAAACATAAATACTCATAAGTTAATATATACTTTTCATTTATAAGTTATTTATTATATGTTCATAGTTTCTCATTTTACATAATTTTAAGTTTAATTATTCTCTCTTTTTTTATATTTTAGTTAATGGCGAGAAATAGGAGAAACCATGCCAATAACCAATGTGATGGGAAATTTGATGGTTTACCTAATGATATGCTTAATTTTATGGGAGTGTGAATTAGAAACTTCATGGAATTACTGGATTAACTAGCTCATGTTATTAATAATAACTTAAATCATGTGAAACTCCATCCACCTAAAAAAGAGAAATTCATGGTCGATTCCTTTATATGAAAAAGCAATCTTACCATTAGTTGATCTTATAATACCCTCATTATGGAATAATGGATTAATTCCATTAAAAATACATTTTCAATCCTACAATTCTTATAACAATAGAAACTTGTGTTAGTCATTTATCACATGAATGTGGAAGTTGATAAATGGCGGGCATTGATCAAGAACATGAAGTACAAAGAATAAATTAATTACATGGAATGGGAAGGATTAAATAAAATATTTTCCCATAAATATTTTCCCCAAACTCTTCATCTTAAAAGGGAGAGGAAGTTCCTTGAACTGAAGCTAAAGGAATATGATTCTTTTGGGTATAAGAGGAAAACTTCCCAACTCTTTCATGATATGCCTTGGGATTCATCGTCAACACTAAAAGTGAGGTGGACCAATTATTTAGTGGGTTAAGGTTGAGTCTATGAAAATATTTGATGATTTGATACATTGAAAGGTATAAAGATATTGTTCATTGTTCCCTAAAGGTTGATATAGAGATTGGGGACTCTCAATGGTCTCATGGTACTGAAGATAAAATGCATAAAAGAGTGTTTTATTTATGATGATCTATATATAAATATCAATAAGGAAAGAAAAATCAAATTCTCACATGTCAAAAATGTGGGAAGAAGCATCCCAAAAATTGTCTCATGAGAACTGTGAGATGCTTAAAATGTGGAAAATAGGAGAATTAGGATAATCAATGTTGATGATAGATAAATAAACCCACCAAGGTGATGGAATAAAATAAGGTTCAAATCAAAACTCAGCCTATAGTATAGTATTTCATTTAGAAAGAACAAGGAAATTATATAAGTCGATGTTTTAAGTCAAGGATTATTTAAGACAATAAACAACAAAAATATCCAAGGCCTAGAGTGAAAATAGGGGAATAAAGTATCAAATCTAATGAGGTGGATCCAAAAAAATAATGTGGTGATAATTATGCTAGTTATTCATTCAAGAATAGAAAATGTACTTTTTGATTATGGTACTACACATTATTTCATGTCTTGAAAGTTTAGTATAAATATTAAAACACCTGCTCAAAATATGGGGGTTGAGTTATCTATGAGAACATAAAATGGATAAATTGTTGAATCCCAAGTATATAACTCCTCTTTGGTCAATTTTTGTGGACTAAAACTCCTAAAAAATCATACTTACTTAAGTGGAATTTGATTATATATTGGGAATGGATTGGATATCCTTTTATATAGCCAGTATCAACTTCTGGGGGAGGGATATCACTCTTCATATCCTAATTCATCCTCTAATTCAATACAATTTTAAGAAGGGTAATGAATCTCATTTGGAATCATCATATCATGTGTGGATATTATTTCCTTATAAGAAAGAATATCTGGATCAAATTATTGATACAAATGATAGAATCATGCTTCAAGATATGACCATTATGAGGGACTATACTGATGTATTCCTTGAAGAGTTTTTTGATCTTCCTCTTAACTGAGAGTTTTTGTTCTCAATTGAACTTATACATTTATCTCTTCCCAAATCTAAGACTCCATACATAATGGCCACCATTGTGTTGAAAGATATGAAGAACTAGTTACAAGAGAATCTGGATAAGGGTTTTATACACCCAAGTGCTTCACCATGGGGTTCATTTTTTCTCTTCATCAAGAAGATAGATGGGCCAATGTTCCTCTATACTGATTATCATGAACTCGAAAAAATAATGATAAAGAAAAAGTATCCCCTACCATGGATAGATGAATTATTTAATCAACTATATGAGACCTAGTATTTCTCTAAGGAGGGCCTTCGATTGGGATATCAGTGATTAAATGTGAAGAATGAAGATATTCCCAAGATTTCATTTTGAATGACTTATGGACACTATGAGTTCATAGTGATTACCTTAAAAGTCAATATGCTCTAGAAATATCCACAAACTTAATGACTAGCCATAATAGATTTCCTTGAAAAATTTATGGTAGTCTTTATAGATGATTTTTTAAATACTTCAAAGTTAATATAGAGTATGAGTATCATTTGAATATTATGCTAAATACTTTATAAAAGGAGAATTTATATGAAAATTATAGTAAATTAGAGTTTTGTATGGAGTAAATACCATTCTTGTTGTGTTTTATCACCAGAAAAATGATATTTTTGGACCCTTATAAGATAAATGAAATTGAGGAGTACGCTTGACCAACATCTATAATTGAGATTAATAGTTTTCTTGGACTATATGGGTATCACTAATTATTTGTGAGAAACGTATTGTGATTGTAAAACCTTCTAACAAGATAACTTAGAAGGGTGTAAAGTTAGCCTATAATTATGAATGTGAATATAGATTTAAGGAATTAAAAAAGAGACTTATCAATGCACCAATCCACCCACTTCCCTCAAGTGTGGAACTTTTCATGGAATAAAGTGATGATTCAAAGAAGGGCATGGGCTGTGTGATAATGAAGATTGATAAATAGATAGCCTATACCTCAAGAAAATTGAATGTTCATGAGAAAAACTACCCAACACATGGTCTAGAGTTGGATAGAGTGATCTTCACATTGAAGATTTTGTGGCACTATCTTTATAGGGAAAATTTTGAAATATTTATGAATCGTAATAGACACAAATATGTATATTCACATAGAAGGAGCTTAATATTAAATAGTGAATATGGTTACAGATGGTCAAAGAATATGACTTCTCAATCCACTACCATCCTCTAAACATAAATAAAGTGGAATGTGTTCTATGTATAAAGGGTCTAGAAACCTTATCAATGATGAGAAATAAGAAAGATCCAATCTTCATATACTTTCAAAGGATGGAAATGGGGATCATAAAGGTAGTAACATCATCATTTCTTTCTCAAATTATTTCTCAAACATCCCTTATAGAGAATATAAATAATTCTCAAAGATATGATGTGGAAATATAGAAGAAGTTGGAAGCCATAAGAAAAAGAAAATACTCAGAGTTAAAAATTGATAATGAATGATTTGTAATATTTGGTTCATGGCTATGTGTACCATCAAATACTTAGATAAATAGGGAGTTATTGAATGATGCACATATATTGACCTTCTCTGTCCACCTAGGGATAAGGAAGATGTATAGATATCTCTAATAACATTATTGGTGGGACAATATGTAGAAGGAGATCACATAATATACATCAAAATGTCTGGTATATCAGTAGGTGAAGGTTGAAAGTAAAAATTCTAAGGGGATGATACAATCATTTCCTATGCCTACATGGAAATAGTAAAACATCACCATCAACATTGTCACTAGTTTCCCAAAGAAATCAAGAGGAAATAATACTATATGGATTATGGCAGATCATCTTATAAAGATGAATCATTTAATTTCAATTTGAGAGGACTTCTTTCCTGATCAAGTTGCAAGGATATACATCATAGAAGTGTTGAGGCTATATAGAACACTATTATCTAATGTTTATAACTAAGATCTAAGATTTATCTATAAATTTTGGAAAAGTATCCAACTTTATCTAAACACTGAATTAAACTTTAATATGGATTATCATCCCCAAATTGATGGCCAATTTCAATGGGTTATCTAGACACCGAATGATATGTTGAGAGCATTATTGATTAAATTTAAAGGATAATGGGATCAGCATCTTCCTCTGGATTATTCCTCATACAATAATAGTTTCCACTCAAGCATCCAAATAGATCTGTATTAAGAAATTTATTATAAGATATGTAGAACACCTAAGTACTGGGATGAAGTTGGTGAATGTATTCTTTTGGGTCCTAAAATGGTTGAGGAATGGTAAAAAATATCAAGATCATTCATCAGCATATTAGAGAGGATCAGAGTCAAAAAAAGACTTATGCTGACAATCATCGATGAGACCTAGAGTTTTAGGTTGGGGATAAAGTGTTCCTCTATATGTCTCCCTGGAATATAGTCATGATATTTGGGAAGAAGGGAAAGGTAAGTCCCACATACATCAACCCCTTTGAGATTATCTATCACATAGAAGTGTTGGCCTATTGACTAGAACTCCCACCAACCCTTTCAAAAGTATATAAAATATTCCATGTATTCATCTTCAGGAAATATATACCAACTCTATCACATGTACTAAATTGAAATGTGGTGTAGCTGGAAAATGATCTATCTTATGGGGAGTTTTCAGTTAATATCTTGGATCATAGAGACAAATTTACACACAATAAGAAAACTCATCAATTAAAAGTATTATAGAGGAACCATAAGTACATGGAGGCGACATGGGAACTGAAGGAAACCATGAAGTATAATTACCATAAAATTTTTTCACCTTATTATGAAAAATAAAATTTTGAGGAAGAAATTTATTAATGGGGGAAGAATATAACGATCCAAAATTTTGTCAATAGAATTTCCCTTCTGAATATATAATTGTGTCATATTTAGTCATATAATATTGTATATTGCACACGCACACCATGATAAAACCAACTAAAATTTATTATAGTAACTTAAAAATTAAATTTAGAGAATAAATATGGCCATAATAATTAAAATTATTATAATGGGATAAAAATAGAAAATAAGATAACAATAATAGGAAAAAAATTATCTGCTCGATCCCCCAGAAAAATCACACTCACGAACAACACTATAGAAAAGAAGCATAATATTAGTAATGCAATATTAATTTTGAAAATGGTAATATATAAATATATATATATATATATTATAGAAAATATAATTGAATAAAGAATTAAATATGAGGTATTTATAGAAAGCAGGGAACTTATATGACCATTACAAATCTGACTATTAAGAAAAGTAACCTAACTGTTAGAATAGTAACCTCATCCAGGAAAGGTAAAATAATATTTAGATATCTTATAAAATGATAATATGATGTATTTATATCATGATATGAGTGAATAAATTTTTTTAATGATAAAATATATGTTTATGTTTTTGTAAAACATAAGTATTTTATTTTCATTTTTACAAAAAATATAAATATTTAAAATAAGTTTTATTTTTTAATAAAATGGGTTTAAAAATTAATATTAAGTTTTATTATTATGATAATATGAATTTATGAGACCATAAGTAATTTTTCAAACGGTCTAAAAATTGACCATAATATTTAAATTGGTATTTTTTAAATAAATGAGGATTTTATTTAAAAATTAAATTTATCATATTTATGAAATTATTTTCATAATATCGATTTAATTTATAGAATCTACATATAAAAAATATTTAGGTTGAATTTTTTTTATTTTTATGAAACAGTTGAATTTTTTTGTGAATAGTTAAATATAGTAAAATACGTTATTTAACATTATAAGATAAATATATAAATTTTTTAGTCATGAATGATGTAATAACCCATTTGTTTGAACTTTCATGAAACATTTACTATATATATTCAGAAGAATCAATACTATTGGTATTCTTGATCCAAAATAATAAATTAATGATTATAATATTCAAAAACACCCCTCTCCTCCCCTTATAAATACCACCCCTTCTACTCAAAAATTCTAAGACTTGGAACTTTCAAAATTTCTACTCAATTACCTTACCAATTTTCAATCCCATTTTCTAGTTCTTCTTGTCTCATCCTATGACCATTCTAAGGAGCCTTAAGGGGGTAGCCTAAAAGTAGACAACCAGGGGGAGGGGTGAACTCTAAACTAAATTTCTTTTAATTTTATTCTTCTTCTACCACCCCCATATGATCTCTATACACCTAAAAATAGTAAAATTAGTTTAATTAATATATTTATATGTTATTATTATGTTATAATATCCATATTATACCTTCCCTTCTTTCATTTCTAAAATGAAAATTTTGTTTACAATATGGTTAGTTCACCCCCTCCATGAACAACGTACTTCTTTTTTCTGCACCACCTTCTAGGCTAGTAATAAAATTATAATTGTTTTTAAATAAAATTATAATAAGTATATTATAACTTATGATATGTTTCAGAATGAATATATAGACATAATATTAAACAAAACAAAACTAGTTTTTGATTGTCGATAAAACATCCTAAATGAACTAACCATATAACGATAACATTTTTAATAAATAAATCATCCCTATGTAAAAGAAAAAAATTATATTTGGGACCATTTAAATTTATTTAATTACATTAATATATTTTAATTTCAATTTTTTATTTGTATTCCCATTTTACAAGAACATCTATAAATATCCACAAGTGATCTGACCTTGGAACCATGGAATGGACGACTCAGAACAATAAAATTAAACATTATATCTCATTGAAATGGTTATAAATAAACATAATAAAATTAAATTAAATTAAATATATATTTAAATGGTTATTAATTAACAAACTAATGAATATAATTTGATTATCTAGTACATTAAGTGAATGTGCAAAACAATTTTGGATCCTAAGGTAAGGGATCTGTCTGAACCACCCTTTTTCTTTAGGTTATCACCTTTCTCTCTCTAACTCTCTTTATATCTCTCTTTGATGGTATGGAATGATTATAAATTCTTTATATATTTATCTTACATATATAACTAGCTTATTCTCCCTTAATTTTATGGGTTAGTACATGCCTTAAGTTCTTTTCTCAAATTCCTTATTTAAAATAAAACCTAATTAAAGGGAAATTTTCTATCCCTTAATCATTTTTTGTAATTATCAATTAAATTATTTATTATAATTCATGATTTCATTATATAATGGAATATTTTAGGTATAATAATTTTGTTTTACCTTTTTTTCAAATAAAATGGCATACTTACTCTTTCTTTAAAAAACTTTAACTGATTACTTAAAACATCATTTTTAAAGTTCATTTATATACCCAATTCTCAACCCTTTCTCACAAAATTTTTTCCAAATGGATACCATATTTTGATACCTATTATTATTTATTTAGGTATGAATGTAAAAAAATTTAAATTCTTTCTTCTATTTTTAATCTTTATGAAATATCATTTTATTATGATATGTGGCAAGATTATGAAACTCATTTATTTATATGGGTAATTATTATGTTTATGTCTTATGATTAATTTAATTTTTTGGTATATATAGGAATGTACATGTTATGATGGGTTCTGACATATATAACTCCAATTCATTTGGTAATGTGTTTTTTCTCATGAGAAGTTATGTATGGAATTATGGAGTAAACCAAATCCATGATAGAAATTTGTACACCATGTGATGTTGTCTTGGAAGTTAGTCTTGATTTATGCTTATGTCATGTTATATGTTGTTTCCACTTCCTATGTTCTTATGATCTTATGATTACATGTTCTTTATGTTATAATCTCGTATGATTATTCAGGAGCCTTTTATTTTATAATATCACTTCACACCTTCTGAATCACATGCAATGCTTCATTATCATGTTTATTCCCTTACTGATATTTTTAACTTACCCATTTTTCCTATATATTCCTCAAGTTGTCCTATATAGTTTTAGGAGGTCAAAGGGATTTAGGATCCCACTAGGGATATTAAAATAATTAATTTTTACTTTAGTTTCATGTTGATGTTTTATGTACCTAGTATTTTGAATACACCAGGCCTTTGAATCCTCAATTAATATTTATTGGATACTTACGTTAAAAACATGTAACAGTATGTATAAAAGGATTGGGTCGCTATACTCCAATTTACTATTGAAATAAAATATCAGTTTTTTCTATAGAACTAATAATGCTACATAAGTACATGGATTATTATACCATTACATATCATCTATTATCATTTATAATGAGAAATAGAGGGTTTAGATAAATGATATTGTTAGTGAAATAAACTATTGTAAACTATGTAGTTGGGGTTTGGCTTAGTGGTAAGAACCCCATAAATCTATATGAAAAATGGGGGTTCAAAACCCATGGGGCGCAGGTATTGTAGCAGCACTGTAGCGCTACTGTAGCAGCTAAGATACTATTGAAATGGCGGCACTGTAGCGGTTGCAGGGGAACTATAACAGTGGTAGGGGAACTGTAGCGGCGGCGGGTACCGTGTGGTACTGTAGCAGCACGGGTACTGTATCAGTACTATTCACAGAATGGGTCTTGGGCCTAAAATTTGGGCCTACGGGCTATGTAATGGGCTAAATTCCCACTAGGACTACGAGCTATGTAATGGGTATCCCTCTACCCAGTTAAAGAGGTCATTGCTTTGCGTTAATAATAAAAATGAGGCTCTGGCCCTAACCTTTTAAAAAAACTATTGTAACTAGAAGAGGGTATTAATCTATGGATATTGTCTTAAATATACTGAAGTAAATTCATCAGTTAGAAAATTTTGGGATTCCATATGGATAATAAATTATACATTAATCTCATATTATCATCCTTACCTTTTAATTTTTCCTTATTCATCAAGTTATGAGATGAAAAGTATGGATAAATAGCTCATGAATCTTCTATGACTATGCTTCACCAAGTGATAAGGGTTGTTTGGAACTTGGTTCAACAACCCTTACTGTGAACAACATGAAAGGTGGTATTGAAAAGACCATGGCCATGTTATTGTAAATGGTGTATTTGAAACATTTTCAATAAGACAAATGATTTATAGTTAGTGTGGTAAACATGAGGCTAATTTATTCTCATGTGGATAGAAAATACATTTTAAGAATTGAAATTAATGAAGGAATAAGAAATTCAATATACTTCAAATATATTCATCAAAGTATATGATGTTTCTATTTTATATCTTGGGTATCTAATACATTTTTATTTAATAAAATAACCAAATAATTAAGGTTTGTTCTTTCAGTGGATGAGAAATGGGTGATTCCTATATCAAAAGTGAGAAGCATATATAAACATTATAAGAAGTAAAGTGTGTAATCCAAAAGGTTAAGAAAGGGTGATTCCAATATCAGTAATGTGAATCACATAGAAAATTTACAAGAAGTAAGGTGCATTATTCTAGGTGTTGAGGAAGTTTTATTTCTACATCAACCTCAACAAGTGTATATAAACATTATAAGTAAAGTTTGTTCTCCCAGGTGTTGAGGAATAGTGATTCCTATGTCAGCCTTGAGAACCACATAACTTTAAGAAGTAAATTTTTATTCTCTTAGATACTGAAAAGGGTGATTCATAAGTTTTTAGTGATAATAAAACAATTTATGGTTACCAAGATGATTCATTTAAGTTAAAAAATTACTTTAAGAGTTACCTATGATTTTATCTTAGTGTTATTTCAAACGCAATGAACTACACTTAATTAAGAGTTTAGTAATACTTGAATCATAAATATCCATAATTAGTAATAAATGATGAATGTAAATTATAATAATCAGATTTGTTTGTGGAAATATAGTTCTTATTCAAATAAAATAATAAGTTTAAATGTATATACTATTGGTTGAAGAAAAATGGAAATATGGGTGAATTTCATTTTAAAAAAAATAAAGTGAAAGGTAAATAATAGTTTCAAAATAAAATGATTTAGATATAATGATATAATAAATCTATAAATCAATGGAGTGGTAGTTGATAAATTTGATATGAGTTAAAAATTTAATATCAAATTTAAGCATGGAAGTTTTCAAACCAAATTTATGCAAGTATGTGAATCGATAATAAATAATTCAATGTGGAAAAGTAAAGAGATGAAAGACATAATTGATAAAGAGTTTTATGATATCATGATATGTGACCATATGTCTCCACCCCTAAACTAAAAAGGTCAATGTTGTTAACACGACGATATTGTTAGTGATCAAGAAACTAATCCCTCACAATTATGGTTTGTGAGCACCCTCTTGATCTTTTCCACGATCCAAGGAACTCATACCTCACTTTTATGGAGTGAGAACCTATTGGAGAAAGGTAATGAGCAGAGTGAGGTTTTATTTAGGAAAAATCATTAAAATTAAACTCATGAATCTATAGGAAGGATGATTACAAGTTGGTTTAAGATATTTAAAAGAAAGGTAGATGGACATGAGGGATTGATAAGATGATATTTTATCTTAAAGAGGTTTTTAGAAAATAATAAATTCGACATCGGATTGACCCAATAGAATTTATGGGATCAATTAATATCTTACAATGGCAAAAGGAAATCCTTTTATAGAATTGAAGAGGTATAGGAACCTTTTGGATTTAATAATAAGTCATGATGTTGTGTATGAATAGATTAAATGAATTTTGACTAAAATAAATGCTTGTCTCATACTGGATATTTTGACACCACTAGTTACTTGGTAGCAACCACTGGGTAGTCATTGGCCTATCTAAAGACTTCCTATATTCTGTATCTTTTACCAGCTATTTGGTACACCTCTATTGTCTAGTCAGTGAAATGCTAGGAAAACTAGAGCTTCTACCTTCACCACCATCTGGCTGGTGGGACTCCACCTACAGTCTAGTGGTTCTTCAACTATAAAATGGGTTATAAACACATGGAACCGACTTTAAGGTTCCTTTCACTGGGTAGTTGGTGCAATTTTCACACTTCCATTTTCATGCATTTCCTTTTCCACTTACTTCTTAACACTTATAAGGATATTTAAATATATTTTCATGATCTTGAAGGAAGAAAATATATAGAAAAAATCCTTTAATAATACTTTAAATGATCTTAAAGATTTTATGAATTCCATCATATTTTATTTCATAAAACATTAGAAATCACTTAAATAAAAATTAAAAACATAGGTGAGTGTTTTTATCACGAAAACACCATGAGAGAAATAGGTATAACAATATACCCATTTATGGTAAAAATTATTGAAATAAAAAAATAAATTATGTATAAATTAAGAGTGAAAAAATATAGCAATGATATTCATGATTTTTAAAAATATATTCAATAGTCCCATGAATTAAATATGTTTACCATGAAATAAAAAAGTTTTATTAATATATAAAAACAATTAACATAAATTTAGAAAAAAATTTCCTAAAAAATTATCCCCCTTTGAATTCTAATAAAAAATAAAAATTCCCTTTTGATTAAAATTTTTCATAAATTTATCCCTCTATGAGAATAACTAAATTTTATCACACTTTTTTATTATAAAAAAGAGAAAAACAAGGAGAGGAAGGATAAAATCTAAACGAGATAATTTTAAGAAAAACTAAAGGGGTATTTTAAAAATAGATATTATAAAACAAAGTTGAAGAGAAAAAAAAAGATTTTGAAAATAATAAACAAAGAGATTTTGAAAAAATCCCTTAAATTTCAAATACCCTTTTAATAGGATCATTTAATATAGGGAGTTTGTAAATAAAAAAGAAATGAGAAAAATAATAGGTAAAGGAATAAGAAATAATAAGTAAAAGATAAAATGATGAAGAATAGAATAGAGAGGATGAAAGAAAAAAATCAATGCATACCTTTTCTAAGAATCTCAATCTCTTAAAGAGTAATTTTTCACCATTGAAAGATTTTAAAGGAAGAAAGACCCTTGAATGTGAAAGTGTTCTTTTAAAGCATCCTTTCATTGTAATTTAATCAAAGATATCTCAAAAAAAAGTTTAAAGAGATAAGTTTATATAAAATATTTTAACTAATATCTAATATTCTTTTAAGAGAGATAAAAAAAATTTTGAAAAATAAGTAGAGTATATGAAAAATTTATCATCTAATATTAGAAAAAAAAAATTTATTTTAAAAGCAAGTAATAATATTATAAAAATAACAGACTTTTGGAAAATAGATTTTGAAATTATAAAAATAAGAGATAACATTTTGAAAAGAATAATTAATTTGAAAAAATACATCTCTCATGTAAAATTTCAAAAGAATAAAAGAGGTAAGTCTCTCCCTAAAATGATAGTTCATGTGGGATAAATGAATCATAGCAAAGATAATAAGAAAAAAATAAAAAATTAAAGTTTGAAAGTGATTTAAAATAAAATAAATATGATTGAAATAAATTTTAACAAGATAAATAAAGATAGTGTAACACCCCAATATTTCACAATACGTTATATTTAATAAATTTTTTTGCAATCAACCCCAACTTGGCTTGTGTAACACGCAAGATTGAGTCTCTATGAAACAACACTTTAGTGTTAAAATTATTTAAATGATATATTCATAAATTATTGATTAAATATAGTAATATAAATAGTAATAAATAATTTTTAAACGTAATTTATAATCTTTTCACATAAATAAAACATATTTATTATAAAATGTATAAGTTTTGGAAAGATATTTATATGTTTAGAAAATACTATTTTTTTAAAGGAGCTATTTTTTTATGTTCTTTTGTGAACAATAATAAAATTAATTTTAGACACTATTAGAAATTTAATTTTTCAAAATAGAATTTATTTTTGAATTTGTAATATCAAAATTATTTTAGGGTGAATTTTTTTTATTTTTCTAAAAACTTTCAATTTTTGATAAATAGTGAAAAACACTCCATTATTGTTAAAAACTAACTTTTTCATTTAAATAATTATTTTAATTTTAATTTATTTTAAATTAAAAATATTTAAATCATAAATATATTAACCCAATTTAGGTCATTAGAATCATTTTTATAAAATAATTGGATATAAAAATCATTGAACTTTTCTAACGTCTTTTTTCTCGCCTTCTAGCCACATTTGCATATTAGCATTAAACGTAATTTTACTAATTTTGTTAATTAAATTTTGAGAATATTACATACATGGTTGTAATAAATATATAAAATTTGGTCTAATATGATCAAAATATTTTTTTTGAATAGTAACTTTTAAATTTTATTTACCACGGTTAAAGGTAAATATGGTAATTAAAGGTAAAAATAATATTATAATAACACAAAATTACTGTAAAACTTGTAATAATTTCATTGGATAAGTATTTTTTGACCAAAATTAAAATTATTTCAAAAATATTATCCTTTCTAAGCGACTTTGTTTTATTAGGATATTTATTATATTTTATTTAAAAAATAGTTAAAAATGTCATATTCAAATTTTAATAACTATTTTATTTTTAATATGTGGTTATATAAGTGATATAGTTGACTATAAATAGTATTTATAAATATAATAAATTTATATTCATCATTATAATTTATTTATAATTTTTAGACATTAAATAAATAAATTAAATGGTGACACAATGATGATTCAGTAATTGTTTAATTAATTCAGATATCAAATAAATGATATTAAAATTTTTAAAATAAATCTAATGTGGCTTAATTAATGAAATACACTAATTTTATAGATAACTTAGACATGTTATTGACATATTGAAAGTATTTTATTAAGTTTATCATGTTTTTTTAATATTTTTAAAAATGAAAGTATTGAACAGTATTAAAATTGACATAAATGATATTTTAAAATAAATATTATTTTATTAAATGATATAAAAGTCATAAAACTCTAATATTCAGAAAAATAATTTTTATAATGTCAAATATTTTTTAAATTATTCAATTGGAGTTATTTTTGAATTTTATAGTAACTATATTAACCCTATAGTGTAAAAATACAGGAAGACCTGATAAGAGTTAAACTGTTTAACTAAGAGTTAAATCTGAAGGATAAGGTTAATTTTATGACCTAAACATGTATAAAATAAATTTTTCGAGATTATTTAGACACATAATCTTATTATTCTCAAAATAAATCTATTTGGATCTATTTTAATACAAAAATAAAATTATAATAAATTAATATTTTAAGATCTTCTAAAAGTGCACATCACCTCTCTTATAAAAGAGCACTTCTCCTTCTCTTTAATTCACACGTCCAAAGCCCTTTGTCTCGGCCCAACCCTTCCCATTTACCATACCAACATTCATCACTACATCCTATAGTCCATAATTTGGTAATAAATCCATCCTAAGGAGTCCTTTTGTGAAAATAAAAAGGAGATACCTGAAAAAGAGGTAATTCCTTTATCACCTCTTTCAAAGTTATTTTCTTCTTTTACTTCCTCTTACTATGTTGTTTACATACTAAATTAATATATCTAGAACATAATATATTCTTAGATTTTTTTATTATTTTTTTACAACCATATTCATACTTTTACCCATCCTATGAAAAATAATATCACCCTGTGTGCGTGTGTACGGCTTACGGTCTCCACACCGTGGTGTAAGCTATTTTTCATGTACACTTTATTTATATGGGTATAATGATGAATATAAATTTTTTAAATAATAAATATAAAATTATAATTTTTCTTTAAAATTCATAATCCATCCAATTCCATACCATTTAACCATTAATGAAATGATATTATCTCTCATGTGTACATACGGCTTACCATCTCCATGATGCGATGAGACTCATCTTCCGCATTCACCATTCAAGAATGATTATAAAAATATATATTATTAATAAGTATGAAATATATTACATAATAATTTTACTTTAATGATATATATATATATATGTAAATATATGTCATTCACTTACTTCCATTTAATAAGATAAGAAAACGGAAACTTCGTTCATGCATACGTACGGTCTACCGTCTCTATGAACGGTGTATTCCATTTAATATATCTATCTATTGTATATATTTATATTATGAATATATATGATATATAAATAATTTGATACATTATTTAATTAATTAAATCATAATATAAGTAATACAATCAATAATAACAAGTTAAAATATGTATGATAAAGAAAAAGATTATTACCTGAAATGTTGCTTTAACTTGGAAATTATTAATAAACGGGTAATATAAAGACATAAACGAATAATATATGATATCATAAATATTATTATGATTCTTTTATAAGGTAATAATATGTTTAAAACCATTGTACAGGAGTTTTGCACACATACATAGAGTATCGGGCTTAAGGTGAGGGAATTTTGTCTCACTTTTAATTTTTGTGAGATATAAGTCATGTTCACCACCTATTTCTTGTGTGTGGTGTATGTAATACCCCTATTATATTTTATATGATGAATACATTTATCTTAATTGTATTTAAATATTCATTTGATGATATTGGGTTTATTATTTAAATGTTCAAAGTGGTATGGGACGCTTTGAATGTTTAAAGAATTAATCCTTTATCCATTTCAATATCCTTGATATTATAATAAATATTTAATTATATATACATAAAGTATTATATAGAAAATTTTATGTCTATTTTTAAGTTTATTAAAATGTTTTCAAAAATAAATCTTTTAAGGTTTCTATGAAAGTTTTAACTTCATAATCTCATTATTATCCGAAGTTGTTTAGATGTAAGTATCTACTAGGACACATTTATCATCCTTGTCCATGTTTCTTAATATGTATTTCAGATTATAATAGACAATTTTTTAAAGTCATTTTTACCCATTTTTGAATTTTTATATATTTTATTGAAAAGAATCTTTCTGTCATTTTCTAAATGAGTTACTTTATGAATTTTTCAAAAAATTGAGGAAAGAATGCTTTTTAACTTATACGGTGCAAGCGGTTATTTTCATTGTCATGACGCCTGAACATTTTGAAGCTTCCCTTACAAGATTACAATGTTATTTTCAAAAATAAATGTTTTATTTTTTAATTTTTTGTCTTTTAAATGATTTCAAAGTAAAAGGGAATATTTCTCTCAAAGAGTTTTAATAGACTTATTATATTATTTTCATCTATGTCGACATCCTTTGTTGGATTTTATGCTTAATTGAGGTTAATTTATTATGATACAATATTCCATTTTTTATAGAAGGGATTATGATATGTTTGACTATGGATGTGTTATTTTGATACAATTCATGTTTTATGGTTAAATTATTAACATTTTTTATGCTAGTTTTAATAAAAATGTTTGTGTTATGTTTTACCCCTTTCATAAGAGGAATGCATTGGACATAGTAAGTTATGGGTGGGGCCCACTATAGCCCCTATATGCATCAATAGGTATCATGATACAAACTAGTGTCTTGGAATAAGACCTTTTTAATATATTTATGTATGGCCTTGGCATGAGGCCTTGAAATTATGGTTATGATGTAAGAAATTATGTATTCCTTCATTATGAGATTAGTTATTGATATTTATGTGATTATTCGACAAGTAGAATATCCATATGAATGTTTAAATGGAATTATTTTATTTATTCTTTCCATATTATGTAGAAGGTAATTTTTAAAATACTCGTGTTTTAATTTTTTACCTTTCCTTAAAAGTTTATGTTTATTTATTAAATCTTATGCTATATTTTTTAACCATACTGAGCATATGAGCTCACCCATTTCTTATATTTTATTTTCCCAGGATTCTAAGAAGTGTATTATGATTTATATAAATCGTTAATATAGTAGAATAAGGGAATTCTCAATGTATTATCAATGTTATATTTTATGTTTTTAAATGTAATGTAAAGTTCATGTATGTAATATATTTTCCAAGGATGCTAAATTGACTGGTCCTTTGGGATTTGATTCGCTATAATCATGCCAATGTATTAAAATAATGTATTGGATCTATGAATCTAGGGTTAGGGTGTTATAGTTGGTATCAGAGGAAGTTTAGTAACAACCTTGGAAACAAGATTTAGAAAACCTAGATTAGGGATCATAACCCTAAGATAAACTTAGATGATAAGTATATAGGAACATCTTAAAATTGTGGTAATGTAGATATTATGTGAGAATTCATAGAAAATACATGTCTATCTGGATACTAAAAGTAGAAATGGTTCTGGAACATATTTACCTAGGAGTAATAACTCTAAAAAGGTGTTCTGATCTTGACTCGGGGTAACCTGGGACACAACAACGGGCCTTACTTCACACCTGGTTAGAAACTCTTGGGGGATATTATTATGATAATTTACATTTTCTTTAAAAACTTTTATGAATGATTTATGAGTAAATATTTCCCCAAAGAAACCATTTTTATGATTATGAGACTAGATATGTGTAAATCCTCAATTTATGTTAAGCATTTTTTGTAGTTTTTAGATTGGACATTATGATATGATCTAACCTAGTGTATGTCATCATTTAGAAATGGAACCCAATATAAGTAATGTGAACCTCACTGATGCACGTGATCCAAAGAGTAATAAGGATCATATCATTTATAGTCTTAATCCAATACTTCAAAGGGAAATAATCTCCCAAGAATTCTCATCACATGAGGACATACTATTAAGTGATAGTGAGATTGGTAAAGAATACCCTAAGTATTATGGATTCAAAGGGAATCATGAGAATAAAATGATATCTACGAAAAAATTAGATAAATAGAATAAGGGAAAGAAGTATTTTCCCACAAATGATAATTGTGGAAGGAAACACCCTGGTGCCTACTTGGGAAAATAGTTTTCTTCAATTATGGAGAAAAAGTACACCATACTCATGATTGTAAGGGAAAAAAATAATTTTTCAATGTTCAATGATTCTACTATAATAATATGAGGCGCTATTCAAGATAATTCCCCAAGAATCAAAGGAATATATCCTAAAAGTTTCTAATGGATCATAATCAAGATTATGCTTATACCACGGATGAAGAGGAATGATTAATAAATATATGTTTGGATTGAATAATTATGCCATTTGAGTATTATATCAATGATTTACTGGTTATATGAATTATGAAAATAAATAAGGATTATAATTTAGTACTATTTCATTATGGATTTGAGATTGTATGGTACCAATTAAAGTGTCACAGTTACAAGTTAAACTTTTCGGAATATATATGGTTGAGGGAAAGATAACCCTTAATATGTTTCTGATACTGAGATAATGATGTTGGAATAAACATAGGATTGATTTGGATAATTTATATTGGATATTATCAACTACCTTAGAAATGGTTAATAGTTTTTTTATTCCATTATTGTTGGAGTTTACAACATTTTTGTATTTAAGAAGTATATCTAATATTCTATGTTTTATGTAAGAAATAAGAAATAATGAACATATTCAATAAGGTCTTAATGTAAGTTAGGGTATTAACATGATTTAAGAGGATACATTATGAAGTTATTCACATGTTTGGTATGTGAAAAAAGATATCTGCATTATGTTATTTTGATTTTAGAAATTTAGTGATGTTCTTTAAAAATTTATGGAATATGAGTTTGGGCAGATGTATTTTGGATAAGACTAAAGGTTGGAATGGAATAAGTTGGAAATTTGATATTATTGTTTAAGGTTAAAATATTTTTTCAGATTATTTTTTAATTTTATAATAATATTTTTTTAGGAAAAGGACTACCTGCAGGTCGGGTGACAACCTGTCGCGTCAGACAAGGATGCGGGAATCGAACCCACAACTGAAGTGTGACAATGCTTTATCACCTACCAATAGCCTATGTGATTTCCTAGTTTGTATAATATATATTTTTATATTTAAATGGTTTTAAATATCAAGAATATATTCATATTTAGAACCCTATACATTTAAGATAAATAGAATATTTTTTAATATTATTATTTGGAGAGAAATATGAGTTTAAGTTAAAAATTAGTTAAAGGATAAAACTTTAATTATAAAGTAATTATTATTTATTTTTTTCTTATTATAAGTATTAAATAAATTTTTAAACTATAGGTAAATGAAATTAAAACCAAAAAAAATCCTAGTACTTTCTTTACGGATGAATCTAGTGGTCCCTTAGATCATCACCAACTTCTAGATTTGTGATTGTTAACTTTTTTCTAACCATGTTCCCCATTTCTATCCATCATAACTTTATGGTTATATTTATCTTACACATCCATGTTTTACTATATGTAACCCTGGTATGTTTTATCTATGGTTACCTTCATACTTCTCTTTCTTTATTTTAAAATGGTGGTCTCATTAATCCATTTTATGATGTGGGATTTCAATAAAGATATTTAGAAAAGTCCAACTCATAGTTTTAGATTACGAGTTTAAATTTAGAGGACTCAATTTATTGAATGAGGGGAGAATTTAACACCCTAATATTTTATGTCACATTATCTTCAATAACTATTGTTGCACTAAACACTGACTTGTCTTGTGTAACATGCAAGATTGAGCCTCTACAAAAAAACACTTTAGTGTTAAAATTATTTAAATGATATATTCATAAATTATACATTAAATATAGTAATATAAGTAGTAATAAATAATTTTTAAATTTTATTTATTATTTTTTCACATTAATAAAACATTTTTCTAATAAAATGTATAAGTTTCGGTAAAATAGTTATATGTTTAGAAAATATTATTTTCTTAAAGGAACTACTTTTTATGCCCCTTTGTGAACAATAATAAAATTAATTTTAGACACTATTAGAAATTAAATTTAGTAAAATTTAATTCATTTTTTAATTCGTAATATCAAAATTATCTTAAGGTGATTTTTTGGTATTTTTCTGAAAACTTTCAATTTTTTTATAATAGTGAAAAACACTGCATTATTATTAAAAACTAACTTTTTCATTTAAATAATTATTTTAATCTACATATATTTTAAATTCACAATAGATAAATAATTCATATATTAACCCAATTTAGGTCATTTTAATAATTTTTATAATAGAATTAGATATAAATTTCATTAAAACTTTTCAGCGTCTTTTTACCTACCTTCTAGCCACATTTGCATATAAGCATTAAATATAATTTTACTACTTTTGTGAATCGAATTTAGAAAATCTGACTTACATGGTTGTAATTAGTATGAAAAATATGGTATAATAGTATAAAAATAATTTTTGGTGAATAGTAACTTTTGAATTATATTTTCCACGGTGAAAGGTAAATAGGGTAATTAAAGGTAAAAATAATATTATAATAATATAAAATTAGCCTAACACTTGTCCTATTTTTATTTTATAAGTATGTTTCAACCAAAATAAACCTTAGTCCAAAAATATGATTCTTTTTAATCAACTTTTTCTTGATTAGAACATTTATTATATTTTATTTAAAGAAGAGTTAAAAATGTCATATTCAAATTTTAATAACTATTTTATTTTTAATATGTGGTTATATAAGTGATACGGTTGAATATAAATAGTATTTATAAATATAATAAATCTATCTACATCATGATAATTTATTTATAATTTTTATACGTTAAATAAATAAATTTAATGGTGGCACAATGATGATACAGTAATTGTTTAATTAATTGAGAAATAAAATAAATGATATTAGAAATTTTAAAATAAACTTAATTTTACTTAATTAATGATATAAACTAATTTTATAGATATGTTAGACATGTTAGTGAAATATTTTAATTATTGTCTTGAAGTTATCATGTTGGTTTGATATTTTTTAAAATGAAAATATTGAATAGTATTAAAATTGACATAAATAATATTTTAAAATAAATACAATTTTATTAAATGATATAAAAGCCATAAAACTATAAGGTTCATTAAAATAACTTTTATAATGTAAAATATGTCATAAATTATCCAATTGGTGTTCATTTGGAATTTTATAGTAATTATATTAACCTTATAGAGTAAAAATACAAGAAGATACTATAAGAGTCAAACTATTTAACTAAAGGGTTAAATCCAAAAGATAAGATTGATTTTATGTCCTAAACATGTATAAAATTAATTTTTTGATATTATTTCTACTCATATCCATATTATACTCAAACTAAATCACTTTTAGCAATTTTAAATCAAAAATAAATTTATAATAAATTAATATTTTAAGATATTACAAAAGTGCCCATCACCTCTCTTATAAAGGGTCACTTCTCCTTCTCTTTAATTCACACCATCAAATCACTTTGTCTTGGCCAAACCCAACCCATTTCCTCTCCCAAATTCATTTACTACATCTTAGAGTCCATTCTTTGGGAAGAAATCTATCCAAAGGATTCCTTTTGTGCAAATCAAAAGAAGATACCCTAAAACGAGGTAATTGTTTTGTCACCTCTTTCAAAGTTCTTTTCTTCTCATACTTCATCTTACTATGTTGTTTCCATAATAAAGTAATAAATTAAGTATTTAATATATTATGATATGTTTTTATTATTATGGGACAACCATATTCTTCCTTTTACCCATCCTATAAAAAATAATATCACCGTGTGTGTGTACATACGGCTTATCATCTCCACATCGTGGTGTAAACTATTTTTTCATGTAAACTTTATTTCAATAGGTATAAAGAAGAATAAAAAGGTTTTAAATAATAAATATAACATGATATTGTTTCTGTAAAATTCATATTCCATCCAATTACATACCATTTAACCATTAAGTAAATGATATCATCGCTCGTGCGTATGTACGACTTACCGTCTCCATGATGTGATGAGATTCATATTCCACGTTCACCATTCAAGAGTGATTATAAAAATATATATTATTAATAAGTATGAAATATATGAAATAATAATTTTACTATAATATATATATATACACATATATGTCATTCACTTACTTTCATTCAATACGATAATAAAATGGAAACATCGTTCATGCGTACGTACGGCCTACCGTCTCCCTAAACGATATATTCTATTTTATATATCTATCTATTATATATATTAATATTTTAAATATATATTATATATAAATAATTTTATACATTATTAAAGTAATTAAATCATTATCTAAGTAATACTATCAAGAATAACAAGTCAAAAAATGTACGATAAAGAAAGAGATTATTACCCGAAATCTCGATTCAACTTGAAAATTATTAATAAATGGGAAATATAAATCCATAAACAAATATTATATGATATCATAATTATTATTATAATTCTGGTGTTAGTAAATAATATGTTTAAAACCATTATATAATATTTTTGGACACATAAGGAGAGTATCATACTTAAGGTATGATAATTTTGTCTCACTTTTAATTTCTGTGATATATAAGTCATATTCACCACCTATTTCCTATGTGTGGTATATGTACTACCTGTAAGAACCCAGACCTTCTTTTCAGGTATGTTTTTCCTTTCTGGTCTTTTTTGGAGAAAAGAGGAATTTCTGGAAATTTTCTAAGTACACGTCGTGTACTTTATGAGTACGCACCATGTACTCAGAATCCACAGTAGGTCGTGTGATGGTCGTATAGTAGCATCACACATGGCTGTGTGGGAGTGACTGGAGGATGCTTAAAGTAGAGTATGGAAAAGGCGAGTACACGCAGTCTACTCCAAAATTACACGTCGTGTACTTTCTTTTTTTCATTAAACGCACAAGGGTCGCGTCTGATGGACAGAAACCAATCCTTCTAGATTTTGTTCATCTGAGAGCGTTGAGCATCCATGGATCTTCAATGATCCCCCGATCCTTTGTTTGTCCTTCGATTCGAGCATAGTTGATTGATTTGGAATCGCATCGATGATTTCTCTCTTCTGCTTAAGCCTTGTTTTCCATTTCATCTTCTTTTCCAAGTTATCATGGGTTGAACATTTTGGAAGTTTTCTTAGATCTATGACATTCCAAGGAGATTCAAGATTCATGGTTCAAGTATACTGATCTCCTAACCCTGAGGTAGGTGGTTTGTGCCTTTCCATTCAAAGTCTTTGAGTATTATGTGAAACTTCCACCAATACCCTTGAATGGGGTATTGTGTGTTACTGTTTTTCCCCTATTTTTGCCTACCATTCTTGTATGCCGGTGTAGAGGATATTTGGATATGAATAGAGATTATTGTTATGCTTTGGATGTGTCTTTCCATTCATATACTTTTTACGACAGTTTGGTCTTGTTCATATTTTGGTTTCTTTGCCTTATTCCATGTATGTTGTTGTAGGATGGAGAGTTTGTATTTCTATCGTTCTTGATATGCTATAGAATATTTATCCAAGTTGTTATATATATTTACTTTGGCTATATCGCACTGCTATGCTCATTGACTTACATAGGGCCGTGAGAACCTGGTGTAGTAGACTATAGGGGGAATTGACTACGTGAGCTTCCTTAGAGAGTCTTTGATCATTTTTTACTATAAGGGGGATTCACCTAGTGATCTTCCTCAAATATTCCTTTATTAATTTATACTATAAGGGGATTTACTTCATGAGCTTCCTCAGAGAGTCTTTGTTTGAATTGAACAACCTGGGCTACAAGGGGAATTGACCGAGTGAGCTTCCTCATAGAGTCCTAGACCTCGGGGCTATAAGGGGGATTGACATGTGATCTTCCTCAGAGAGTCCCTGAATAACTTAGACTATTAGAGGAATGGACTGTGTGAGGAGAGTCTTACTTTACCTTTGACTATAAGGGGATATACTATGAGCGCTTCCTCAGAGAGTTTTTATTAAATTCCTATATAGAACTAGGGGGTTTAGACCAAGTGTGATACCTAGATGGTTGTCTGTAATTATTAGGTAGTACCAGAAGGGATGGATATGAGTACTTCCCAGAGGGTTACCTACTTATGGTTAGATATTTGTCTCACTATTGCATGATTGAACTGTGGAATGTTACTGCTAAGCACTGTCTTGTTACTGTTTACTGTTTATTGTACTTTTACCTGCCATATACTCAATGATTGTTAGGAACAGATCTTCAAGTGGTTGCCTACTAGTATTTATTCTCTCACCCTATTTGGGTCATTCTTTTGGGCCCAAACAGATTATATTGTTTCATATTTAGATAAGGTCAAGCGCCCTTCTACTTCAGGTACTTGACTTGTTGTGGAGCTGGAGAGCATGGGACCAAGCTATGGCTTGTGATGCTGAGGAGTGTATCTGTTTATTTTTTCTTATTTTTTATTTTTGTTTAGCACTGTTTGTATTTCTATCATGGTGACTTATTTGGTTGTTTCCCTAGAAATATGTATCATGCATCATTTCATATATATATGTGCTCCAGCTATTTACTATTCTAGTTTTCCGTTATTTACTATTGTTGGATATTTACTGCTTCTGCTATTGTATGTGTTGTTTACTTATATTGTGTACTCTGCCAATGAGGGAATAGTTTCCCCACTATCACACCCTAGGCCCTCACTTCTAGTCAGCAGCTTCTGGAGTATGGGGAAATGCACTTGAGGCCATGTGACCAACCGGGTACGGGGTTCCTCTGGGTGGCTTCCAGAACCGGGACATTACAAAGTGGTATTAGAGGAATTATTTTCTTCTTAACTTACTGTTTAGATAATATAGCTAGGGATAGGATGGAATAGGTACTTGGTAATAAGTTGTTCCCAGGAGTAGCTAACCCGTGTACAGAGAAAAGTTATTCTACCTCGTTTGTTGCAATTTTTATGGTTTGCAATTTTACAGTTTATTTGATTTTACTGTTGGGTGATTCACATGTTTTCTATTGTTACCATTGATGTTATTAAGGGTCTATTTTCATTCCAACCCGATGAGATGAGTGTATGACATCTCATACATCATATAGGAGCTTGCTAGGAATCACATTTCATGCATTCTTACCATGCCATCTAGGGTGAATTAGCAATTTCATGTTGTTGTGATATATGTGGTGAAGAATATGCATGATCTTGTGATAGATGCCTTGATAAAATACATGTTGTTTGATAGGGTATTGTTTGTGTAATGTTTTGTCCGAATGAACACCAAAATTTGGTTCTTGAGGTGTTATGGGCCCTCATAGACCAGAACTTGGGGAATCATTGACTTTTTTACCTTGTTATAACATTTATAAGATGCCAAGATTTGACTTGTGGGGAGTATGGTCCCTCATAGATCAAAATTTGGCACTTTAAATGTTTTTTTTAGTGTTTTCCTGGGTTTTGGAGTATTTTATAAGGATTACTGTCCAGAAAAACCCAGAATACACACTGTATAGTTTTGACTACGTGCCATGTGTTCTTATGTTCGGGAAGAAACAGTTTTTCTTAAGTATACACTATGTGCTCTATGTACACACTGTGTAGTCTCTAACTTTGTCATAGGCCGTGTGGTCAGAGACATGCACTACTGGAAATATGACTTTTACCGACGGTTTTGGCCAAAACGTTTGTATAGTTCATTAATTTGGACCCATACCAATGGCTTGGCCAAAACCGTTGGTATAAGTCACTTATATGGACCTATACCAACGGTTTTGGACAAACCGTTGGTATAGGGGGACCTATACCAACGGTTTTGGCCAAACCGTTGGTATAGGTCCCTTATATAGACCCTATACCAACGGTTTGGCCAAACAATTGGTATAGGTCCCCCCTATACCAACGGTTTCACAAAAACCATTGGTATAGGTCCCAAAATCCAAGGACCTATACCAACAGTTATCAAAACCGTTGGTATAGGTCCTTCGATTTTTTAACGAATCTTCTTACCGAGAACATTATATAAATCAAAATTTAAAATAATTTTAACAATACATATATATATTTATGAAATTATGTTCACAAAAGTCATGTTAGGTTAGTGGTTAAGTCATTCAATTATAAACTAGAGGTTATGGGATCAAATCCCACCGAATGTTTTTTTTGAAATACATATACCAACGGTTTTGAGAACCGTTGGTATAGATTTTCATATTACTTATACCAACGGTTTTTAAAACCGTTGGTATAGGTCTATACCAACAGTTTTCCCAAAACCGTTGGTATAAACCTATTGTCACGGCTTACTTGGAAACGGTCCTCCAAACCGTTGGTATAGCCTATACCAACGGTTTTGGGACCTATTCCAACGGTTCCAAACCGTTGGTATAGGGTATTTTTCCAGTAGTGATGGAATGATGAAAGTCCAATGGGAACACACCGTGTACAAGTTGAACACACCATGTAGTGTTGACCCTGTGCCCACCCATGTAACTAACAACACGGGAAGATAAACCTTAAGCTATACATGTCGTTTCAGTATTGAACACACCGTGTAGTCTGACCTAGGTACTCGGTCGTGTCACTAACAACACGGGTCGGTGTTATCCTTTCATGTACATGTCGTGTCCGCCTTGGACACTCCGTGTAGTGTGAACCATGTGTCGGGTCATGTTACTAACAACATGGGCCAGGTGAAGCTTGTCTAGTACATGTTGTGTCTACCATGAACACACCGTGTAGTCTTGCCTTAGGTGAGAGTCGTGTGGTTTAGCCATATAGAAGGACTCGGGTAGGGAAGGGGAACTCAAGTACACGTCGTGTGTAGAGATAACACGTCGTGTGTCTGGGGTGTTACAAAACCAGTCTGGACAGGAGTACACGCCCATGTGAATGACTTCAGGGAACATGCCGTGTTGTAAATGTACACGTCGTGTAGTCATGTTTTGTAAAACATGAGTGCTTTCCTTTTCATGTTCCCTTCTTACACTTATTTTTTTCAGTCCTTGATAATCTTGATCTAAGATGTGTGCTTGTATTTGCAAAGTCATGCCACCGAGATGTCCTCCGGTTGTGCGTCAGTTTCCAGACAGTGATCAAACACCGGACATGGCCGATCAGGGACTACCTATAGATCCTCTGGTTGTGCCATCCTTAGCACCAGCTGTGGTACCTGACATAGGTGTTTATGCAGTGTTCAGGGAGGGATTTTTTAGGATGATTCAAACCTTTCAAGGAGCTCCACCTCCTACCCCATCGATGGCTAACTTGACGCGGGTCTTTCAGTAGTAGAATCCTCCCACCTTCTTGGGGGGTGGAGGACCCCAGGATGCTGAGTCATGTCTAGAGGCCACGCTAACAATTTTCAAGCATCTGGAGATAACTCCAGAGAAGAGGGTAAATCTCACTACCTACATGCTCCAAGACTCCTCCAAGAGGTGGTAGGATGTGATCTCATAGGCGGGATACCCGTAGAACATGGCTTGGGATGAGTTCTGGCACATCTTCTACGATTACTTCTACCAGGAGACCTTGAGGGCCGATCGAGCCTGGGAGTTCATGAGCCTGGAGCAGCGTACTCTTTCAGTCATGGAGTATTCCTCTCACTTCACAGATCTGCGGCATTTCACGCCTATTACAAGAGGCTATTAGTTGTTCCTCGCATGAAAGTTTGAGGACAGTATCAGGCATGACATCTGGTCATAGGTGAACATATTCAGGTTGACTTAGATATCTTCCATCGTTAACTAGGCCCTGGTCACTGAGCACAATCTAAAGGATTCTAGAGTTGTGAGCCAGGGCGGTTCAATATCCAAAGTTAGTGCTCCACCAGCTGATAGCAGGAAGCACCATAGGGAGTCTTCACGAGGAGATCAGAGTAAGCGGGATGCATCTTTTGGTAGCCAGGTGGTGTTCTACTAGTGTGGGAGAAGCGGGCATATGATGCCACGTTTCCTGAGAGACCCAGTGTAGTGTCGATCTTTCAGTAAGATGGGTCACCTTCAGTGATTTTTTCAGTTCTTCTCACCAGCAGCTGGTGACAGGGGTTCTTCCATGACTCCTCGTTCAGGAGCAGCACCACAAGCTTCTCACCAGTCAGGGAACTGGAGTTATTCTGGACATTCAGGCTGAGGTGGAGGTCGTGTTCATGGAATCCAGTCACCTGGTTTTCAGCGACATCAGGGTGTATTAGCTTAGAGTGGTCAGGCAGGGTCACAGGGTCGCGGTGTAGGCCAAACTTTTGCAGTGGAGTAGACCCAGCAGGAGCAGGATCCCGGACCTTCTACTATTCAAGGTATGATCTTAGTAGCCTCAGTCTTAGATTCTGCTCTTTTCTATATAGAGGATTCCCATAGCTTTATATCTATTACTTTTCTGGAGAGCCTTGGGCTTTTCATCTTTTCTTCTGATGATATCGTGATTCTAGACACTCCATTGGGAACTAAAACATCTGGTGTATGTCAGTGAAAGGAGTACCCTCTTGAGGTTGGTGGGTGTCACTTCTTATGGGACCTCTATGTCCTAGAAATGATAGGATATGATTTCATTCTCGGGATGGACTGGTTAGTTCCATTCCAGGAAATCGTTGATTGTTATCGCCGCAGGGTGAGTTTTATATCACCAGAGGGTGGATCCTTTCTTTATAGGGGTGAGTGGGATGTCCAGGTGAGAAGAGCAGGTCCAGAGCATCATGGTTTGGTAAGAGTTATAGTCCAGATTTCTAGTATTTATCTAGATGACCAGGGGACTTCACAATTAGACTTTCCTCCAGTGGTGGATCATTTCAGAGATGTCTTTCCAGAGGACTTTTTATGTTTGCCTCCAGAGCATGACGTATACTTCTCAATTGATCTTGTGCCAGGAGCGGTACCGGTGTCCATTCCTCCTTATAGGATGGCTACACCTGAGTTGTAGAAGCTCAAGAAATAGTTGTATGAGTTTCAAGAAAAGGGTTTTATCTGAAATAGTACTTCTCCTTGGGGTTCGCATATCCTGTTAGTGAAGAAGGCAGACAATACCCTCAGGCTTTGTGTGGATTATCAAAAGTTGAACTAGTTGATGGTCAAGAACCGATATCCCTTGCCGAGGATCGATGATCTCTTTGATCAGCTTCGAGGAGCCCAGGTGTTCTCTAAGATTTAATTGAGGTCCATTTATCATAATTTGTGCATTAGAACATCTGATATACCTCTCACATCCTTCCAGAGCAGGTATGGTCTCTATGAGTATATGGTTGTGTCATTCGGTCTCCCGAATGTGCCTACATTTTTCCTGGAACTGATGAACCGAGTGTTCCATACCTACTTGGATTCCTTCATTGTTGTTTTCATGGATGATATCTTGGTGTACTCTCACACTCGACACGACCATGCTACCCATATTGAGATTGTTTTGAGTACACTGAGGGAGAATCATTTATAAGATAAGCTCTCAAAGTGCCACTTTTAGATGGACCAAATTCACATTTTGTGTCATGTTATCTCATAGGTAGGAGTATCAGTAGAACCAGAGAAATTGAGATCTATATTTTCCTTGAAGAATCCAAATAACTTCTTTTAGGTGCAGAGTTTTCTGGGGCTAGCTGGATACTGTAGATATTTCATACAGGACATTTCACGCTTATCAGCACCGCTGATAGGTCTGACCAAGAAGGGGGCGAAGTTCTTATGGTCAGATTCATGTGAGTCAGCCATTCAGGAGCTGAAAGGGAGGTTGAATTCAGCACTGATACTATTCTTGATAGATCTGGGAAAGAGATATACTATTTACTAAAATGCATCAGGTATCAGGTTGGGAGATGTTCTTATGCAGGGAGATGGAGTCATTGCATACGGGTCTCGGCAGTTAAGGCCACATGATAGGAATTACATGATGCATGATAGGGAGTTGGTAGCTCTTGTTCATGCCTTACACGGTTGGAGACATTATCTTTTGGGAGAGCATTTTTTGGTCTTCACCGACCACAAAAGTCTCAAGTATATTTTCACTCAGTGTGATCTAAATTTGAGACAGCATGGGTGGGTTGAGTACCTACAATCCTTTGACATTGAGATTGCTTATATGCCTAGGAAAGGCAATGTAGTGGCTGATGCGTTGAGAAAGAGGACTCAAGTATAGGCAGTTCAGGAGGGCAGTAGTGAGTGGAAGCTTATGGTGGTGTTCTTTGAGATGCATTTGGAGGTGCACGATAGATAGGGTCAGACTTTTCTTTCTTCTGTAGCTGTTACCTCTCCCCTTCTTGATCGAGTACGAATGAGGCAGCTATCAGATTCTGAAGGCCTATTCCTACGGGAAAGTGTGTCATTATAGGACCCTATTTCTGGGTGGACCGTAGGTGAGGATGAGATATTGCGTTTCCAGGGACGCATATGGGTACCAGAAAATATACGCGAGGAGCTGATGTGGGATTTTCATTCCTCTGTTTGGGCAGTTCATCCTGGCATCACCAAGATGTATCGTGATTTACATCATCAGGATTGGTGTCCAGGTATGAAGAGGGACATTTCTGGTTTCATCATGAGGTGTTCCACTTGTCAGCAGGTGAAGGCGGAGCATCAGCAACCAGCAGGGCTTTTCCAATAGTTACCCATTCCTGAGTGGAAGTGGAATGATGTCATGATGGACTTCATGACAAGTTTGTCGAGGTCTCCTTGAGGGAATGACGCAGTATGGGTTGTCATTGACAGACTCACGAAGGTTTCTCATTTCTTTACGATCAAGGATACCTTTAGTGTTAATGAGTTGGTGCGGTTGTACATCCGTGAGATTGTACGTCTTTATGAAGTTCTACACTCCATTTTTTCAGGCAGGGATGGACGTTTTACTTCTCGGTTCTAGAAGGGGCTTCAGAAGGCTTTGGGTACACAGGTACTTTTGAGTACTACTTACCATCCTTAGACAGATGGCTAGTCTGAGCGTACGATTCATGTGCTTGAGGAGATTCTCCGAGCATGCATTCTAGATTTTGGAGGTTCTTGGGAGAAGCATATACCTCTTGTGGATTTTTCCTAAAACAATAGTTTTCAAGCAAATATTTAGATAGAACCTTATGAGGCTTTGTATGGTAGGTCATGCCGATCACCCTTATGTTGGCTGGAGGCAGGAGAGGTAGCTTTGCTGGGACCTCATCTTGTTCAGGAGACCTTAGAGCAGATAGAGTTGATTCGGAGAAGGATGGATATTTCACAGTCTCGACAGAAGTCTTATGTTGACCAGTGGAGACAACCTCTGGAGTTCGAGGTCGGAGATCAGGTTTTCCTGCATGTCACACCGAGGTTGGGACACAAGAGGATTAGGAGACAGGGTAATCTTTCACCGAGGTACATCGGACCATTTGTGGTATTTGAGAGAGTCGGGCCAGTTGCCTATAAGTTTTAGTTACCTCAGAGGTACCGAGCTATGCATAACTTCTTCCACATTTCTCAGCTTGGATGTTACTTCTCAGACCCGTCTCATGTCTTTCAACCCAAGGAGGTTGAGCTCAAAGTGGATGCATCGTTTGAAGATCATCTTATCCAGATTGTGGATCACAGTACAAAGATTCTTCGTGGATGGTATGTTCCTCTACGGGTGGGTGCAGAACGAGACTTAGGAGAGGGAGGCAGATGTACAAGCACAGTGGCCAGAAATGTTTGAGGGTTCTTCTTCTACACTGCGCTAGGGAAATTCATGGATGAATTTCTTTAAGGGGGGAAGTTTGTAAGAACCCGAACCTTCTTTTCAGGTATGTTTTTCTTTTCTGTTCATTTTTGTAGAAAATAGGAAATTTTGGAAATTTTTTAATTACACGTCGTGTGCTTTATGAGTACACGTCGTGTACTCAGAAGCCACAGTAGGACCTGTGTTGGACGTGTAGTAGCCGCACACACGGTCTTGTGGTAGTTACTGGAGGCTGATTAAAGTGGAGTATGAAAAAGGAAAGTACACACCATGTACTCCAAAAGTACACACTGTTTACTTTATTTTTTTCATTAAACACACCGGGTCGCATCTGACGGAAAGAAACCACTCCTAGGTTTCGTTCATCCGAGAGCACTGAGCATCTGCGGATCTTCAAGAATCCCCCGATCCTCAGTCCATCCTCCGATTCGAGCACCATTGATTGAGTTGGAATCGCATCGGTGAGTTCTCTCTTCTTCTTGAGACTTGTTTTCCATTTCCTCTTCTTTTCCAAGTTATCGTGGGTTGAACATTTTGGATGTTTTCTTAGATCTAATATGTTTCAAATAGATTCAAGCTTCGTGGTTCAAGTATATTGATCTCCTAACCTTGAGGTAGGTGGTTTGTGCCTTTCTGTTTGAAGTCTTTGAGTATTATGTGAAAATTCCACCAATACCCTTGAACAGGGTATCGTGTGTTACTATTTTGCCCCTATTGTTTCCTACCATGCTTGTATGCCAGTGTAGAGGATATTGGGATATGAATAGAGTTGATTGTTATGCTTTGGATGCGTTGTTCCATGCATGTACTTTTTACGAATGTTTGGTCCTGTTCAGCTTTTGGATGCTTTACCTGATTCCATGCATGTTGTTGTAGGATGGAGAGTTTGTATTTATGACATGATTGATATGTTTTCGACTTTTTATCCAAGTAGTTTTCTAGATTTACTTTGGCTATATAGCACTGTTATGCTCGTTGACTTACACAAGTCCGTGAGAACCTGGTGTAGTAGACTATAGGAGGAATTGACCGGGTGAGCTTCCTTAGAGAGTCTTTGATAATTTTTTACTATAAGGGGGATTGACCGAGTGATCTTCCTCAGAGAGTCCTTGATTACTTTATAATATAATGGGATTGACTTCATGAGCTTCCTCAGAGAGTCTTTGTTTGAATTGAATGACTTGGGCTAGAAGGGGAATTGACCGAGTGAGATTCCTCAGAGAGTCCTAGAACTCGGGGCTGTAAAGGGAATTGACATGTGAGATTTCTCATAGAGACCCTGACTACCTTACATTGTGCAAGGAATGGATTGTGTGAGTTTCCTCAGAGAGTATTTATTTTCCTTTGACTATAAGGGGATAGACTGTGAGCACTTCCTTAGAGAGTCTTTATTAAATTTCTATACAGAACCAGGGGGGTTAGACCGAGTGTACTGACCAGAGGGTTGTCTATCCTTCTTTGGTAGGACTAGAAGGGATGGCTGTGAGTAATTCCCAGAGGGTTACCTCTTTCTGGTTAGTTGTTTGCCTCACTATTTTATGATTGAACTGTGGAATGTTACTGTTAATCACTGTCTTATTACTGTTTATTGTTTACTGTTTACTGTACTTTTACCTGCCATATACTCACTAACTGTTAGGCACAGATCTTTGATTGGTTTCTTACTGGGATTTAGTCTCACACCCTGTTTGGGTCATGCTTTTGGGCCCAAATAGATTATATTGTTGCAGGTTTAGATAAGGTCAAGCTCCCTTATACTTCAGGTACTTGACTTGCTGTGGAGCTGGAGAGCATGGGACCAAGCTATGGCTTGCGATGCTGAGGAGTTTATCTGTTTATTTTTTCTTCTTTTGTAATTTGGTTTAGCAATGTTTTTATTTCCAACATGGTTACTTGTTTGGATGTTTCCTGAGACATATGTATCATGCATCATTTCATATATATATGTGTGTGCTCCAACTGTTTACTATTCTAGTCTTCTGCTGTTTACTATTGTTGGATATTTACTAATTCCTCTATTATATGTGTTGTTTACTTCTTCTATGTACTCTACCAATGAGGGAATAGTTTCCCCACTATCACACCCTAGGCCCTCACTGCTATTCAGAATCCTCTGGCGTTCGGGGAAATGTGCTTGAGGCTATGTGACCAACTGGGTACGGGTCACCTCTGGGTGGCTTCCGGAACCGGGATGTTACACTACCCCTATCATGTTAGATATCATGAATAAATTTATCTTCATGGTATTTAAAGATTCATTTGAATATATTTGGATTATTATTTAAATTTTAAAAGTGGTATAGGATGCTTTGAATTTTTAATGAATTAATCATTTCTCCATTTAAATATTCTTGATATTATCATATATATTTACTTATATGTATATAAAGGGTTATAAATAAAATTTTATGTCTATTTTTAAGTTTATTAAAATGTTTTAAAAAATAAATATTTTATGATTTTTATGAAATGGTTAACTTCACAATCTCATTATTATCTGAGGTTGTTTATACATAAGTATCTACTGGGACACATTTATCATCCATGTCCATGTTTCTTAAAAATGTATTTCAAACTATAATAAAAAATTGTTTAAATTCATTTTTACCCATTATTTGACTTTTTATAACACATTTTGAAAGTAAACTTTCCATTTTTTTCAAATGAGGTACTTTTTGACATTTTTGAAAAATTAAGGAAAGAATGTTTTTTAACTTACACGGCACAAACAGTTAGTTCCGCCATCATGAACCCTTAACATTTTGAATCTTACCTTACAAGATTATAAGGTTATTTTTAAAAATAAATGTTTTATTTTATAATAGTGTGGATTTTAAATGATTTCGAAGTAAAAGGGAATATTTCTCTCAAAGATTTTTAATTAAATTATTAGATTATTTTCATCTATGTCAACATATTTTATTGGGTTTTACACTTAATTAAGGTTGATTTATTATGATACAATCTTCCATATTGTATTGAAGGGATTGTGATACGATTGAATTTGGATGTGTTATTTTGATACCATTCATGGTTTATGGTTAATGTGTTAACATTTTTAAGGTATTTTTTATATGAATTTTTATGTTATGTTTTACCCCTTTCATAAGAGGAATGCATTGGACTTAGTAAGTGATAGGTGGGGCCCGCTACAACTCCTCAATACATCAGTAGGTCTCATGAGACAAAATGGTGTCTTAGAATAAGTCATTTATAGTATATTTATGTATGATCTTGGCATGAGTCCTTGATAGTATGGTTATGATGTCTGGAATTATGCATTCCCTCATTATGAGATTAATTATTGATATTAAATGTGATTATTTGACTAATATAATATCCATGTGAATGTTTAAATTGAGTTATTTGATTTATTCTTTCCATATTATGTAGAAGATAATTTTTCAAAGTCTTATGTTTTAATTTTATACCTTGACTTAAAATTTTATGCTTATTTATAAAATCTTTTGCTGTATTGTTTAACCTTATAGAGCATCTTAGCTCACCCATTTCTTATGTTTTATTTTCCTAGGATTCTAAGAAGTGTATTATGAAATATATAAAGGGTTATTCTAGGATAATAATTGATTTCTCAAAATATTATCAATGTTTTATTTTATGTTTTGAATTGTCATTTAAAGGTCATGTATGTAATATATTTTCTAATGATGTCAAACTAATCAGTCCTTCAAGATTTGTTTCCCTATAATCATGCCAATGTATTAAAATAATGCACTGAATCCGGACATCTGGGGTCGAGGTGTTATAGATATTAATTGGTGAAATGAATATTATTACAATAAAACCATTCTTATATCACCCTTAATGAGTTTTTAACTATCCAGGGTTATAGGTTTAGTGAAAATATCAATGATTTGATATTCCATTTGAACAAATTGCAATAAGATGTCACTTTTTTGGAAGTAATCTATTAGTAAATGGTGAAAATATCAATGTTTTTGTTGTGATAGTGTTGTATAGGATTATTATAGATATTTATAGCATAATTTGTATCATACTTGATGTGGATATGGTCAAAAGTAATCCTGAAATTGAAGAGAGAGTGTTACATCCATAGTATTTAGGTGAAAAAACTCCCAGCAACTATGTATTCCACTTCAGTTGTAGAAAGAGAAATCCAGTTATTATTCTCCCTACATTATGGTACAATGTATTTTTCAAGTAGGTGTAAATTTACACTTTTACTCTTCTTATCTATTTTGTATCCTCCAAAATCATCATTGGAAAAAGAAGTTAATTCAAAACAGGTTCCTTTTGGATAAAACAAACTGAGATTTTTGGGTCATTTTAAATATAAAAAAAATTATTTTTAAAATATTTAATATTATATTCCTTTGTATTTGATGGAAAATTATCAAAAAGGAAAACATTAAACAAGATATTTGGCCGAGTCACAATAAGATAAAGTATACTACCTGTAACAGCCCCAGACTCTCACTCCCATATCTAGAGATAAAAAAATAATCTTTACATTTCTAGATTTTATAATGAAAAATGTGAACTAATTTTTTCCATATAAACCTTATGAGTATAAAATTAAACATTATATCACTTACATACCCAAGGAATTTTTAGGTTAAGTGTTTTATTGAATTAGGAAAAACTTTTACATAAACAACACTCATAAATTCAAGAGATTATTTTTTTCCAAATATACCAATCTTTTTATATTGCATATTAAGTATTCAACATATCCCATAATTTTTTTCACATATGAAACCTTTATAGACTCAAAAAATTCATCATCATTCTTTATAACCTAGAAAAAAAGAAATATGAAAAGGTTGACCACAAATTCATAGTAAGGTTAAACATAATCATTAACAATTGAATGTCATCAATGAGAGTAAGATGAGCATAAGGGTATGAAGATATAATAAAAGTGCATGATCATAACATAAAATAATTCAAACCCATAAGTACCTGAATTATCAATCATAAAACATGGAATAAATATTAAATAATGACAAGAGTTTTTGGAATCACTGATCATGATACATGTGATGTCAATCTAGATCAAACTTATCATTAAAAACTCATAAAAAGAATATAAAAAACAAGTAGGTAACTTGGGAAATCATTTATATATCACTCTTAAACCCACTCTTACAAATGAAATGATCATATGGCCGACTTCCATACCCAATTAATTGGAGGCCTATTATGGACCTACCCATCCTTTGTTATAATGTAACCACCCATATGTAATAATCTAAGTTTTCATATGAGGAAAAGATCCCTTATTTTTCTGTTTTAATGTTTAAATCCAGCCTAATGTGAATTAAATTTGTTGTCATGTAGGTATCGGATGTGTATGAGGCTTTTTCAAAGCCTGAAACCCAGTTTTAAGTGTGAAAAATGTCTAGCACGCGGTTAGTTCAAACCTTGTGGGGCAGTCTGCACAGTCTTGAAAAATCATGTGAGACCTAGGTAGTGAGCAGGATGGGTTTGTATGGTTAAATAAAACTATGTGAATTGGGGTTTATGACCATATGGCCATGTTATAAATTTTAATAGAGTATTTTTCTATGAATTTTTCATGGTTAGTCAAATCATGTGAGGAAATTGTGCGGGTGACCCTTCTCTACAGCTAAGCATGCATGATTGGCGTATAGTTTGGCCAAACCATGTGACCGATGATTTATTTATTAAATTAACATTTTCCCTCTAAAATATAATTTAAACATAAACCTATTTTTCTTCCTTCTATTGAGTGTAAAAAAACACCTTGGGAGATCATTTTTTAGAAAATTTCTAGGCTTTGATCTCGATCCTCCATCTAATATCTGATTTAATCACACTCATCTCATTAGATTCACATCAGTGAGTACTAAATACCTTTTTATTCATTCTTAATTTGGTTTAGTATTGCTTGTGTTATTTAGGTGTAATCTCATTTTCCCTAATTTTAGGTTCTTTGTATTTTCTTCATTTTTATCTTGACCAGAGTTGAATATGTAGTTAATAATGGATATCCATTCTACTACCAAGATATGGTAGGTGGTATATTCTTTTCCCATTGTTTTTGGTGCTTTATAGGCCTAGTTTTCATTGTGTTGCATGCTAGAATTTCCATCACATCCCCAGAATTGAAATAATATATTGAATTAAATGGAATTGGACCTATTAATCCCTTAGGTAACATTGAGATGTTATGGTAGTTGTTTCCCCAACCAAGGCCACCCATGGGGTGTTCACTTTTCTTATGACGCATGTTGAAACACCTGTGGGGTGTGATCTAGTCTTTACTAGTTAAATGAATCTTAGTTATATTTAAATGATAATGAATTGTTAAGATAAGAGATGGGTTTCCTCCTTTACATATTGGTGATTTAATTAAATGATTTATATGGAATTGGTATTTATTATGTGAATTTTTTAGCAATTGTATAAATGATCTGGTATAATCATTGGTTTACTTGAATATGAAATGTGTATAATGAGTGGGTATACTCATGGTATGAAATGGTAATGGTTTTGGTTGATGAATGAAATGATATTTATTTAAAATTTTAATGGACTCCATGGTTGTTATACTAAAGGTCTTAATTCCATTTAGATTCCTTGGATGTTACTCCTTCGATCTTGAAATGGTATTGGACTCTACGGATGAAGATTTCTTCTTGGGTCTTGATTCTGGGGGATGCCATGGGCCGTGCTACCCCTTGGATCTGTCTTGCTTGGAATAACGTAGGACATGTTTAGTTGGAATGATCCTAGGACTCTGAACAATTCCTAACTGAGTTCCCATCAAGAGGATCATGGGACTTGATGAGGATTCTTTGGTCTTATACACCTTGGATCTGGTCCTTCATGGTCAGACACTTTTATTATACAGCACAGCAGTGGGAAATATGTTATGCTTGGTTGAACAGATCAATCTTGGTTTCACAAACACTTCACTATACAGAAAGTTCGTGGTTGACATGATATGTATGGATATACTACAAGGTCATATTGGTTATTTATGTATTGATTATAGCTTCCTTGTTAAATTATATGTTCACTTCTTTTCAGGGATCACCTTAAGGCTATATAGTATCACTTGTAGTACTTACATTCCATGGGCATCTATACTTTCATTTACTGCTTACCTGTTTATGTTCATGATACTTAGCTTATTATATTTCATATCTTGGTTTTGTATAGATTATTGGGTGGTTACCTATTAGGATTATATCTCACACCCTATTTGGGCCATTGTTGGGTACTTGAACAGACTATTTAGATGTAGGTAGGGATCGGGGTAAGTTTCCACAATTCGATGGTTGATTTTATACCATGCTTAAAAGTATGGGAGAATGGAACCAGGATAAGGGTTTAAATTCTATTTGTAGATAGAACATTTTAGTCTTTTGTTATTTTGGAATATGTATTGTATTATACTTATTTGTACTTATTTTGTATACTTTGCAGATACATTAAATTATCATCATTATGTATGATATTCCTTGTTTCATTATTATTTATTCATGTTGTTCATAAATTTTTTTGTATGATTTACTACTTTTGGTGCTTGAATGTTATTTATATTTCACTCTGTTATACTTGGGAGATGATGAAATAGTCTCCCCATTGACACACCTAGGCCCTCACTGTTAGTTTTCAGCCTCTAGAATTTGGGGAGATGCACTTCAGGCCTTGTGTCCAACCAGTCTCAGGGCACTGTTGTGTGTAATCTAGGTCTGGGACGTTACAAAGTGGTATTAAAGGATTTTTTTTCTAGTTTGATTTACTATTTGGAGATAATAGACATGGATATAAAGTTAATTGAGTTTTGTAATGAGCTATGTCTTGGAGTAGCTACCCTACGTATAGGAAAAATCCAAATTACCTGGAATTAAATTTTTGTTTTCTATATTTTGACTATTATAGTTTATCTGATTCCATTATTGGGTGATGCACTTGAATTTTTATGTTATTATTGATATGAATATGGATTCTATTTAATTTAAACCCGATGATATGAGGGTATTCCATCTCATGCATCATATAGACACTTTATAGGAATCACATTCCATGCATTATTCCATGCTATATAGGATGCATTGCATATTTTCATTCTATTATGTTAGGTGTTGTGATAGATGTACTTGTTGTTCTAATAGATTTTTTATAGTGGATAGAGAAATAGATTCCATATTTCAGTTCATGAGGATTATGGTCCCTTATGGACAGGTAAGTGATGCACCATTTTTTTCAATTATAAAAGTAAATTTGATATGGTATGGATTATATGGGAAGAAAATTTTGGTTCATGAGGTGTCATGGGACCTCATGGATTGAAAATTGGTGAACCATTGGTTAAATTTTTTGAATAAATTAATGATGGAAATTAAATATAAAACAAATTTTAATTGAAATGAAAAATCGAAATGATAAATAGAGACTTGACCTGGACCCTGTTTTGAGTGGGAAAGAGGCAATGTCTCTAGTGGTTTTTTGTGACTGTTCTTCTTAAATTCTTGGATTTAAGATAATGATGTGTGGTATGACTTGGTTTTAGGAGTTTTTTTACCTTTACTATGCTTTTGAGCTACAAAATTTGATATCATTTTTTATAAGGCATATGTTTGGAATTGTAGAGGCATTCCACCATGATGACCTTCATTTGTACGCCAGGAGGGTGGTGATGACCTTGATCTAGAGGAGATGGGTCATGGGGTACCAATGGATCATCCTTTAGTTTTAGTTTCTACACTAGATGTTGTTTTGGAGATGGGTGTTGAGGCACAATTCTGTGAGGGGTTCTATCACTTTATGCAAACGTTTTAGGGAGCACTGCAGCATGCCTTATCTATGGATGATCTGGTGTGGGTGTTCCAACAGTAGTATAATCCCATGTTTTTAGGGGATGGAGTTCCATAGAATGATGAGATATGGATAGAGATTATACTATATATCTTTGATTATCTATAGGAACCTCATGAAAATAGATTAATGCTCATAACTTACATGATTTTTGGAATAGAAAAGCACTGGTGGGATGTTCTGAAAGAGGATGACATATTCTGAGATATGGTTTAGTATGATTTTAAAACTGTGTTTTATGATTATTTCTACCCCAAGACTCTACAAGAAGAGTGACCTAGTGATTTCATGCATCTGGATTAGGTTTCTATAATGGTTATGAATTACTCATGATGCTTTACATAGTTTCATCATTTTTCATCAACAAACCTTACTGATTAGATATCAAGGATTAGGCACTTCAAGGAAGGTCTTAGACATTCTATCATATCTTAGGTCAATTTGTTCAAATTGACCTTTTTCACTGATATTTGTAATCAGGTATTGATTACAGATCATAACCTAAGGGAAGATGGGGGTGAAGTGAAAAGAAATATAGTCTCTTGACCTAGTAGCTCGACTTTCATCAGAAGGAAGCAACATTTTGAGGCTTCCCATAAGATTAGATTCATTAAAACTATGAGTATTGGTTGCTCATTTTTCTATCATTAGTTTGGGAGATGGTTTCACATGAATAATTAGTGTGATCATGAAACATTCTAGTTTTGATCTTGTAGCAGGATAATCCACATGCATATATTTTGCAGGACCTTCCCTCCAGTAGTGAGTGGTAGGGGTTCAGCTCTGACACCAAGTTCGAGAGAAGATTTCTCAGTTCTATGTCAGGAAGGAAGCTGGAGCAGTACCAGTTGATCTGGATGAGGTGGTGTTGGTCGTGTTTGAGGCATCCAGGCACCAGTTGCACTGATACATTAGAGTGTCACTACTCCAGGTGTGTGTTTGTGACACAAGGTCTTGGTTCGGGCCAGATTTATTCTTTATATACTACCCCAAATTATAAGGGTGTCATACTATCTATAATGAGAGGTATGATCTTATTATCCTTCAATATTTCTTTTTCACTTTTTGATATAGGTGAATCACATAGTTTCGTATCTGCACCTATGGTGAAAATCCTTGGGCCTGTTACACTGTCTTCTGAGAGCGTTATGACACTAGACACTCCATTGGGAATTAGAATGGAGGATGTATTACAGTGTAGGTACTAAACCCTTAAGGTTGGTTTGTGTCACTTTATCTGGAATCTTTTTTCCCTCTAGATTATAGGGTTTTATTTCATAGTTGGAATGGATTGATTAGTATCTTATTGATCTTACGTTGACTGTTACCGCTGAAGGGTGACTTTCACATCACTAGAGAGTGTAGTTCATACTCAAAAAGGTGAATGGGATTTCTAGGAGAGATGACCTAGACTAGAGCATCCTGGGTTGGGTGAGATGACATTCCAGATCGCTAGTTTATATCTATATGATTAGGGAACATGTTAGGCATATTTTCCCTCCAGTGGTTGATCATTGCATGGATATTTTCCCAGAAGAATTTTCAAGATTACCTTAAGTGATAGTGGTATATTTATCAATAAATATAGTTCCAAGAGCTACACTAATATCCATTCCTCTTTATAAGATATTTATTATTGAGATGAAATATCACAAGAGGCAGCTAGAGGATTTAGAGGCAAATGGTTTCATCCAACCCAGTACTTCTTCAAGGGGTTATTCGGTCCTTTTTACAAAAAAGGTGAATAGAACACTTAGGATATCTATGGAGTACTAGAAATTGAACCAACTAATGATTAAGAATTAGTATCCTCTACTGTTGATAGATTCTCTCTTTGACTAGCTATGAGGATCTCGAGTCTTCTATAATATTTATTTGAGATTTGGTTATCATCAAGTGTTTGTTAAACCATCAGACATACCATGCATGGCCTTTCATTTAATTTATTGTCTCTATGAGTATTTAGTTATGTTGTTCGATCTCACAAACACACCAAAGATCTTCATGGAATTAATGGTCTGAGTGTTCCATCCTTATCTAGATTTGTTTTTGGTGGTTTTTTTGGACAACATCTTGGTGTATTCTCACAATCAACATGAACTTTCCAAACATATTGATATTGTATTAGATACACTGAAATAGAATCAGTTATATGCCAATATCACAAATTTAGTTTTCTAGACAGATTATATTCACTTCCTAGATCACATTATCTCATAGATAAGAGCACCAGTTGACTCAAAGAAGGTGAGATCTGTGGTTTCCTAGGAGCATCCCAAGAATTTATTTGAGGTACAAAGTTTCTTGGGGATATCTAGTTACTATAATCATTTCATAAAAGACTTCTCACACTTAACAAACCTACTTACAAGCTTGACTAAGAAAGGTGTGAAGTTTTTATGGGTAGATTTCTATGAGACCACCTTTTAGGAGCTGAAAGGGATATTGACTTCAGCACTGATACTGATTTTTATGGAGTCAGGAAGGAGTTACACTATTTACTATGATGCATCAGGTATCAAGATAGGAGCAGTGCTTATGCAGAAATATAGAGTTTTGGCATATGGGTCTTAGCTGTTGTGGCCACATGTGAGGAATTACCCGATACATGATCTCGAATAAGCTGCAGTCATTCAGGCATTGCACTGTTGGAGACATTACTTACTTGGAGAGTTGTTTATGGTGTACATGGACCACAAAAGCCTCAAGTACATATTTACACAACATGATCTGAATATGAGGTAGAGGAGGTGGGTTTAATACCTACAGTCTTTCAATTTTGATCTTTCCTACATTCCTGGTAAAGGAAATGAAGTGGTTGATGCACTGATTAGGAGGACTTGGATATAGGAAGTTCAGCAAGCCAATAGCGAGTGGCGGCTCATGGATTTGTTCTCTAAGATACACTTGGAGGTGTAGGAAAATCAAGGGAAGAATTTTCTATCATATTTAGTTGTGACCTACACCATAATGGATAGAGTGAGGATGAGAAAACTATCAGATTTTCAGAGCCCAATCCTATAGAAGAGTGTGGTAGGTGAGGACCCTCCTCCTGGTTGGACTATAGGTGATGATAAAATTCTATGAGTACATGATCATATTTGGGTTTCTTTAGATATATGCAAGGAGATGATGTGATAATTTCAGGCTTCAACTTGGGAATTACAACATGGTTTTAGTAATATGTAATGGTATTTACATAGCAAGTACTGGCAGTTGGGTATGAAAAGATATGTAGCTATTTTTTTCATGAGGTCTTCCACCTATCAGTAGGTGAATATGGAACACCAGTGACCAACTATACTACTAAAGTAGTTACATATATCTGAGTGGAAGTGGGTTGAGGTAGTGATAGATTTCATGATAGTTTTACCGAGGTCACATTGATGTAATGATGATGTATGGGTTGATTTTCATAGGCTCACAAAGGTTTCACATTTCCTTCTGATCAAGGAAACCTTCGGTATTGATGATCTTGTGAGGTTGTATATTCGTGAGATAGTATGACTTTATAGGTTCCTATTCACTATCATTTTAGATAGGTACACCCAGTTTATATCTCATTTATGGAAGAGTTTACAGAGGGAATTTGGTACACATGTTCTTCTAAGCACAGCATACCACCCTAGACTAATGTCCAATCAAAGCATGTGAAAAAAGTGCCTGATGAAATGCTACAATCATGCATCCTAGATTTTGGGGGCTCTTGGGAGAGTAATATAACTCTAGTAGAATTATCCTAAAATAATATTTTTCATGTTATTATTTAGATGGATCCTTATGAGTCTTTGTATGGTAGGCCATACCAATCACACCTATGTTGGTTAGAGGCAGGAGAGACAGTTATGCTTCAACTTCATCTTGTTCAGGAGACCGTAGAGTAGGTTAAGTTGATTTGGAAGTGGATGGATACTGAGTAGTCTTGTAAGAAATCATACACTGACCAACCACAGACAACCTCTATAGTTTGAGGTTGGGTATTGGGTTTTCTTACATGTTTCACTGAGGTTGGGACATAGTATAATCATAAGATATGGTAATATTTCACCATGATATGTCGGGTCATTCGAAATTTTGGGTAGAGTTAGGTTGGTATCCTATCGGTTGAAGTTACCTTAGAGGTACCGATCCATACATGATGTCTTCCACATATCTTAGCTATGCTGATATCGCTCAAACTATTCTCAGTCTTTTCATCCTAAGGAGTTTGAGTTACAGGCAGATGCATCCTTTGATTATCATCCTATTCATATCTTTGATAGGAGCATGAAGTTTCTACAATGTTGATCAGTTCCTCTAGTACGGGTTCTATATAAGAATGACCATTTATAGGATGAGACTTGGGAGCGAGAGGCTGACTTACATGCTCATTGTCTGAAGTTATTCTCAAATGAATCTTAAACACCCTTGAGAGAGAAATTCGGGGATGAATTTATTTAATGAGGGGAGATTATAAGAACCCAAGTTTTCATATGAGGTAAAGATCTCTTCTTTTTCAGTTTTAATATTTAAAATGGTCTAATTTGAATTCTCTTTGAGGAAACTAAAACAAAATGTGCCTTTAAAAGTACTAAAAATTGCCTTTATTAGCACTAGAGAAGTGATGAAAACCTGAGTGAGATTAAAATCCCTTGACTTTTCTCAGTAATTTTATTTAACACTAATAAAGAGTACCTTTATCAAAATTTTTAAAATCACTAATAAAAGATACATTTATCAATGATTTCAAAAGAACTAATAAAGTATGAATATATTAGTTCTTTTAAAAGTGCTGATAAAGTACACATTTATCAGCACTTTCGAAAGTGCTGGTAAAGGGTCATGTTGTAGTGTACTGTAATAGCACACTACAATACCAGTGCAATATGCTATAACAACTCACCAAAGAACCAAAAACACCAACAAATATCAAAAAAATCAATTACCAATATAGAATTTAAATGAAATTAAATTCACAATCCAAATTCAATAAAAAAACATTATATTATAGACATTTCAAACATTGATTTATACAATTACATAAGTAAAAATTATTACATAAATTCAAAAACATCAATGTTCCTTTGTATTTTAATCTTGACCCCGACTCATGTTATTGTCAAACAAACCAACCTTGGTTGAGAAAAATAATTCACCTATATAAGAAAACAATTCTTATATTGGTAATAATATAAAGAAATAAATTAATAGAATTTGTTAATTTTAAACTAAAATTTCAGTCATACTAGGATAATTGTGTATCAGATTGAGTTGTAGTTGATTCTTACATGTCACACTGTTTATTGTTAATATTCAATAATTATATCTATGAAAATTAATTAAATAAGTATAATAAAAAATACTCATGGGTGCAACCTAGTGGCCTATGGGTCTCAAGGGTCTTCGGGCCATCAAAGTACTTCAGTTTACATGGTCTTTAGGCCATTGAGACCATGGAGTAGCCTAATTCACATAGATCAGGCCCTAAAATAGGATCAAAGCAATAAGAATAGCAGTCACCATAAGCAGAGAAAACCGAATTGGAAGAATGAGAGGGTATGGAAACCTCCATTGGGACCAGGCACCGTACAGCTTTGTACGGGGTAATACTAGCTGATCAGCAATGCAAGGTGGGGATCTAGGTGATCAATGATGCAGAATCTAGGGAGGGAAAATTCTAGTGGGTTGGGCCTACAGGTTATGTATTGGGCATGGTATGCCTCTAGGCCTTTGGGTCATGTATTGCAAGTCATCTCGGGCCTTGTTCCTTGGTCCTACGGGTCATGTACGGGTTCCCCTTCAACCCTTAAAAGGGGGATTATCCATAATAAAATAAAAATAAGGCCTTCAGGCCATTCGGTCAAGTTTTCCCTTTTACTAAAATTGATGTCAATTTTAAATAAAAAGATGCACTTGAAGTCATACTAGTCACACCGTGTGTCAGATTGAGATTGGGATAATTATTACATGTCTCAAATGACTTATGGATTGTTTTCCTAAAGTATCAAAACAATACAAATGTGTTTGATTGGTTTTGAGTAGGCCAGTTGTCCGTTTTACTAAAATTGATGTCAATTTTAAATAAAAAGGCACACTTGGAGTCATACTGGTCACATCATGTGTCGGATTGAGGTCAGGAAAATTCCTACATGTTTAAAATTACTTATGGATCATTTTTTTTTATGTATAAAAATATTCCTAGCATGTTAGCTCGGTTTTGAGTACATCGCTTATCTTTTTTACTAAAATGTCATTTTAAACTGGAAACACGCACTTTGAATTATACTGATCACATCGTGTATCAATTTAACATGAGACTACTTCTATGATTTCATAAATGACTTATGAATATTTTTCCTAAATTATCAAGAAAATATGATCATGTTTGATCAGTTTTCAATGAGTGGCATTTTTTTAACTAAATTGTCGATTTTAAACTGATAACGGATACTTTCAGCCATATTGGGCTCATTATGTATCAGATTAAGATTATTCTAATTAATACACATAAAAATTAATTATGGGTCATTTTTTTAAATTATCAAAATAATATGAATGTGTTTTCTTGGTTTTGAATAGGTCAGTTGTCCATTTTACAAAAAAATGATGTCAATTTTAAAGAAAAATACGCAATTGAAGCCATACTGATCACACCAGGATTCAGATTGAGATGATATTAATTAATACACATATAAAATGACTTATGTATCATTTTAATAACTTATTAAAACAATTCTAATGAATTTTATTGGTTTTGAGTAGGTCAGTTGTCCATTTTACAAAAATTGATGTCAATTTTAAATAAAAAGACACACTTAGAGTCATACCGGTCACACCGTGCATCATATTGATGTTTTTTCAATTCCAACATATCTAAAATGACTTATGGATTGTTTTCATAAATTATCATAACAATATGAATGTGTTATCTCAGTTTTTAGTACATAACATATCTTTTGTACTAAAATGTCATTTTAAACTGGAAACATGCACTTTGACTCATACAAATCACATCGTGTATCAGTTTGATGTGATACTAATTCATACATGTCAAAAATGACTTATAAATTTTTTTCCCTAAATTATCAAGAAAATATGAAAAAAATTTATCATTTTTCAATGAGTATAATTTTTTGAACTAAAATGTCAATTTTAAACAGATAACAAACACTTTGAGTCATACCGAGCACATCATGTATCGAATTGAGATGATATTTATTACTACATGTCAAAATTGACTTATGGATCATTTATCTAAAGTATCAAAACAAGATGAATGCGTTTTTTTTGGTTTTGAGTAGGTCTGTTTTCCATTTTACTAAAATTGATTTCAATTTTAAATAAAAATATGTACTTGAAATCATACTGGTCACACCATGCATAAAATTGAGAAGTGTCCAATTCCTACACATCCAAAAAGACTTATGGATTTTTTTCCTAAAGTATAAAAATAATCCAAATTTGTTTGATAATTTTTGATTAGTCTAGTTTTCCATTTTACTAAAATTGATTTCACTTTTAAATAAAAAACACAATTGGAGTCATACCCATCACACCATGTGTTGGATTTAGGTGTGGATGATTCCTACACGTATAAAATGACTTATGTATTGTTTTCTAAAGTATAAAAACAATCCAGATAAGTTATCTTGGCTTTTCCTTTTTACTAAAATGTAATTTTAAAATAGAAACACACACTTTGACTCATACCAATCACATCATGTATCGGTTTTATGTGAGACTGATTCTTAAACTCAAAAATGACTTATGAATCATTGTACTAAATTATCAAGAAAATATGATTATGTTTGATGGGTTTTCAGGGAGTGGAATTTTTTAAACTAAAATGTCTATTTTAAACTGATAAGGGATACATTGATTCATACCGAGAACATCGTGTATCAGATTGAGGTGAGGCTGATTCGTACAGATCAAAAATGACTAATGGATCATTTTTGTAAAGTATAAAATCCATATGAATGCATTTTTTTGGTTTTGAGTAGGTCATTTTTTCATTTTACTAAAATTGATGTTAATTTTAAATAAAATGATACAATTGAATTCATACTGGTCACATCGTGGGTTATATTGAGATATGTAAAATTTATACACATCAAAAATAACTTATGGATCATTTTACTAAAGTATTAAAACAATATGAATGTGTTTGATTGGTTTTAAGTATGATAATTGTCCATTTTACTAAAATTGATGTTAATTTTAAATAAAAAGATTCACTTTGAGTCATACCAGACACACTATACATTATATTGAGGTTAAAATAATTCCTAAATGTCTCAAATGACTTATGGATAATTTTACAAAAGTATCAAAAAAATCCAAATGTTTTAACTAAATTTTGACTACATCACTTGTCTCTTTTACTAAAATGTCATTTTAAACTAGAGACATTCACTTTGACTCATATTAATAACATATTGTATTATTTTTATTTGATAATGATTCCTATATGTCAAAAATGAATTATTAATTGTTTTCCTAAATTATCAAGAAAATTTGATCATGTTTGATCAATTTTCATTGAGTGACATTTTTTTGAACTAAAATTTTGATTTCAAACTGATAACATACAGTTTGAGTCATACCAAGAACATAACTTATCTTATTGGGGTGTGACTAATTTATACACCTAAAAAATAACTTATGGATCATTTTTGTAAAGTATAAAAATAATCTGAATGCATTTTCTCAGTTTTGAGTAGGTCAGTTGTACATTTTACTAAAATTGATGTCAATATTAAATAAAAAGACACGCTTGAAGTCATACCGGTCACACCGTGCATAGAATTGATATGAAAAAAATTACTACACATATCAAATGAATTATGGATCATTCTCAAAAAGTATCAAAACATTATGAATGTGTTTGATTGGTTTTGAGTGGGATATTTTTCCATTTTACTAAAATTGATGTCAATTTTAAATAAAAATACACACTTGGAGTCATACTAGTCACACCATGTATTGGATTGAGGTGAATAAAATTATTGAACATATTAAATGACTTATGGATAATTTTTATAAATTATAAAAACAATTTGAATGTGGTTGATTAGTTTCAAGTACATCACTTGTCTTTTTTACTAAAATGTCATTTTAAACTAAGAACATGCACTTAGACTCATATTGATCACATCATGTATTGGTTAAACATGATACTAATTCCTACACATTATAAATGAATTATGAATAAGTTTCCTAAATTATCAAGAAAATATGAGCATGTTTGATCAGTTTTCAGGGAGTGTAATTTTTTAAACTAAAATGTCAATTTTAAACTGATAGTAGACACTTTGTGTCATACTGGACACATCATGTATCATATTGAGGTTTGTATGACTCTTAAATGTCACAAATGACATATGGACCATTTTAATAAAGTATAAAAACAATATGATTGGTTTTTTTTTGGTTTTTAGTTGGTTATTTTTTTTATTTTACTAAAATTGATATCAATTTTAAATAAAAATATTCACTTGAAGTTATACCAGTCATGTCGTGCGTCAGATTGAGATGAGGCTGATTATTACATGTCTAAAATGACTTATTGATGTTTTTAATTAAGTATCAAAATAATATAAATTCATTTGATCTATTTTGAGTGGTCCAATTTCCCATTTTACTAAAATTGATGTCAATTTTAAATAAAAATACACACTTGGAGTCACATCGGTCACACCATGCATTGGATTGAGTTGAGACCGATTTCTACATGTCACAAATGACTTATGGATCATTTTTCTAAAGTATCAAAACAATATGAATATTTTTTATTGGTTTTGAGTATGTCAGGTTTCTTTTTTACTAAAATTAATATCAATTTTAAACAAAAAGAATCACTTGGAGTCGTACTAATAACATTGTGCGTCGAATTGAGGTGAAACGGATTCCTACACATCACAAATGACTTATAGATCATTTTCATAAATTATCAAAACAATATGAATATGTTTTCTTGGTTTTGAGTATGTTAGTTGTCTTTTTTACTAAAATTAATGTCAATTTTAAACAAAAATAAGCACTTGGAATCATACTGGTCACACTATGTGTCGGATTGAGGTATGCCCGATTCGTACACATATCAAAGTCTCAAAAAATACCTAAATACCAATGTTATAACGATTTACATTGCCTTAATTTTTTGATCTACCAACATTTTATATTGACTCGATATTCTTAGCTAAAAACCCTTTCTCGATGTTGAAATATAGAAGATTAGAGGAAGATCATGTTTTCATTATATCATTAAAAGTCACCACAATGACCACATGATATTCCTATAATCTTCTATATTTCAACGAGAAATTTTTTTTTCTAAGAACATAGAGTCAATATGAATTCCCAAAAGATATGTGAAAGAAATTAAATAAGTATTACATAAAAAATGTTAAGAAAATTAACTTACAAATAGTAGATAAAATAATGAAAAAAATAATTAAATAAGTAGTAGGGATTAACCTTTTCATGATGGTTGTATGAATTCTTGATTAATTTCCTTATTTTAATTATCTCAGTTGTATTTTTGAAATACAATCTCTCATGAGCATGGGAAACTTCAAACAAACCAACCCAACTCGAACAAAAGAATCCAGATGTATAAGAAAACAATTATTATATTAGTAATACTAAAAATAAATAAATAAAAACATAAATATGAAATAATACATTAATTATATGGACAATGATTTTACTGTGAAAAAATAAATATTACCTATTTCATTTAGCATAGGTATTGGAGGGAACTTGAAGGAAAGTGATAAATGAAATACTATAGGGGTGAAAAGGCTTTGAGAGAGAAGAAGTATATGGAAGATTTGGTACAGAAAAGCATGAAAGATGGATAGACCACCCCAAATCAAACAAAATAATCAACCTATATAATAAAAAAATTATTATGTGATTAACACTAAAAATAAATAAATAAAACATAAATATAAAACAATACATTAATTCTATGGACAATGATTTTACTATGTAAACATCAATATTACCTCTATGATTGAGCAGAGACAACGTCATTTCTTTTCCTGCAAAGGAATGATAGATAGAAAAAAATATTATAAAATTAACAAAATCTTCAAGGAATAATGAAAATTAAATTAGTATTATATTATATAATTCTTTTGTTAAAATATAGAAATTATATCATAATATTACCTTTACATCTTTCCAAAGGGTTTCCTTGATTATAGTTTTTTCTTCTCAGCGATTGGAAACATTATCATTTGAAAAATAAATTGTCTGCAAGAGTATTTAAGAATTTAATTTATATTATGTTAATGTAGTATAGAACATATAATATTATGAGGAAAACATAGTATATTAAAAAAAACTTTTACCTTATCATTGAACTTTATTTATTTATTTTTTAAGGTTTTAGGGATTTGGTTCCTCTATAGAGAATCCAAATCCCCTCTTTGAGGTCCCCTCTAATCAACAAGACATTATTTACATTAGGACCTTCATGAACTGATTATGATCTCCTAATGAAAGGCTCATCCTTGATTGAATTTTTATCTAACCCGACATTTGTTTTAATCCTCAGTAGGAAAATCAAGCAATTCTTTTTTGTTGGATATGAGATATAAAATACCTACACTTCTTGTGATTCCATTATGAATGGATCATCTTTTTCCCATTACACACTAAAATTCACCTTCACTAATGATGTCATCTAGGATTAGTATTTATGTCTTCAATGTAAAAATATTATATTTCCTAAAAAACAATCTTTGAGGAATGATTCAATCGAACAAAGTATGTGTGTTTTTCAAAAATGGGACACCCCAACATTCCTTTAATGTTGTAGCTAGATAAATTTCCATAAGAGAAGAATTCATTTATCATCCCATAAAACATGGCCCTTAATGTGAATTATTTACTTGTATGAGAATCATACATTTTAATACTTATATCCCACATCAATTTCAAATCTTTAATCAATGGAGCTAAATAAACATCAATATCATTATTGGGTTTCATTGGTCCAAATATAAGAAGAGTAAACATAATGTATTTTCACTTCATGCATAAATATGGTGGAAAGTTTTAATTTACCAACATAATGGGCTATGTATTGTGAGTAATACTCTATAAACCAAAAGTATTTATTCCATCTATAGATAACACAAGATGAAATTTTCTCGACTCATTTCCAAATTCAAGATACTCGTAATCAATTTTCTTTCACATAGGAGACTCTACTGGATGACGTAGGTTATCATATTTAATTCTTTTATCTTCATTACATGTCAATCTTATCATTATTTCCTAATATCTATATAGTTTTATAAATTGTGTAATGATAGGAAAGTAAGATACTGGTTTTGAAGTACTTGATTCATTTTTTCTTGCATCGATTTGTGCCACACTGATTAAATTTTATGAGTGATTCTCTATCCTTGAAAAACATTATGAAATAATTTGGATAAGAATTTATTTTTTTAGAGATCATTTCCATTGAAAATAAAATTTGTTTAGTGTCATATATTAGAAATGGTAGTTCATTTTCTTCTAGTAGCATACCATTCAGGAAACCAAGTTCTTCTGTAAACCTAGTGTCACTCCATCTGCTGCCAGCTTTCAATTTATATAACTTCAATACAACTGACAATGTTGTGTATTTAGTACAACTAGTATACAATGGTTCTTGGCACAATTATTTAACTTCTCAAACAAATTTGGACAATCATGAAGGTTGTCTTCAATTGTCATTTCCATTTCTTCCATGTGATCTCCATCATCATTTACACTGGTATTCATATCAAATGATCCATAAACTGCAATATCATCCCAATCGTTGTCCACATTCTGCTTTTTCACATGTTTAGTCCAACATTTATAGTTGTGATCTATTCTGTGACAAATCAAAGGTTCTTCCAACTATTCTATACTAAACACACATCCTACATCTCTTTTGGGCATGCACCTATGTTTCTTGAAATAATCTAAGAAGTAGTCATCCATGGGATGAATGATTCTCAGAGAAGTAAAAGAAATAAAAAAGAGATATAGGATGAGTCTCAAGCAACAAATTGCAATAATAAATTTTCAGAATATGAAGTTTATGAGGATGATAGTTTTCTATAAAAGATATAGGGGATGAGTCTCGAGAAACAAATTTCAATAATAATTGTTGTTTAACACACATCAAGCCTTTTTAAATCCCCTAAACAAATTAAAATATAATATAGGCAATTATATAGGAATAAGAAACCCAAATATGATAAACAAGAATAATAAACTCTAATTCAATAAACTAGAATATATAAAAAATTATTTATAAAAAATTTTAATAAATAAATAGTTATTTCATATAAATGTATGGTAATCAAAGATTACTAGGGGTGGAACCAATACATATGACCTAAAATAATGATTACCTAAAAATAATATCTAATATATATAATTTTATGACCTTCATTCTATTTTTTGGAACAAGTGATGTAACAAACTAAGGAATTATTACATTTAATATTAACGGTATATCAAATATTTGAAAACATCTCAAGACTCTTGGGATGTCATATCACTACACTGACCCATCCCAAGGATTTTAGGGAGGTCATCACAACATATATACCCATCTGAAGGAAGGTAGGCCATATAATACACATTAATCTGTATCCTTGAGACTCTAGGTAGGTCCATAAAGAATTTGGAATAAATAAATAATACACATCAACAAGATATATCCCAGATAAGGGAGAAAAAAACCAATCCTTTCAACATTTATCCCATACATACTAGCCTCTACCGAGACGAAATGACTCTAGTGATGTCACATTTTCTATGTGGAATACCCTTATTTAACTCATAAATCTAAGTGGAATCAAAAAATTAACATATCTGTAAAACATAGCTCCCCATATAAAATAACTACTACACAAATATGAAAATAACTAGCTAGTTTAATATGCCAGGAAGAAATATCATAGGCTACCCAACCACCATCATGGAAATTGATACATATAAAATTATATATGAGATATAAAATAGTATGAGACTTATACCATATGGTTAATTCCAATATTAATACAAATAAAATAAAGCATGATTCATCTGCATTTTCACATAAATAAAAGAGTAGCTCATAAATTCACAACTACAATTGAGAAGGAAGGAGATGCTTGTATGGCCTCGGACCGAAGCTGGGAAGGCTCACAGTATTGGTTTTTCACTCTAAAAATTTAAATCATCAAAATGGATGATCTTCGTGTCCAAATATCCAAAGTAGATAACTCACCACACTCACAGTTGCAAAAAATCATCCACCTTGCTGAGACTAATTGATGTTTTACACCCTGAGTTCTATAAGAGAAAGTATATAAATGCTTACATTTGAAAGAAAGTCAAGAAATACTTATAGTTAAGCCTTGTATTAGTTAGACCCTTAAATCATTCAAGCCTTGAATTTGAGCCTTGGATTTGTTTGATCCTTGATTCGAGCTTTGATTCACCAAGGAGGGGCACCGATAGTAGGTGGATTTTATAGAAAGCATTTGATATTATGATGGGTTCAAGACTCGTTAGGTTTTTTAAAACAGATCAAGACACTATTATTTGTGCTTCCAAAAAAGAACTGATAAATATACCTTTTATCAACACTTAAGTAAAAATGCACTCATAAAAAGATTATTTATCAGTACTTTTTTAGCACTGATAAAGATAGAGCTTTATCAGCACTAAAAAAGTGCTGATAAAGGATTTATAATTATAATTATAAATAAAAAATTTGTGTATATATATATATATAATATATAAATATAGATATAGTAAATATATTATTTATTTAAATATATTTATTATAATTTTATAATTATTTAAATATATAATTATTTAATTATAATTATGTAAATATTTTAAAAATAATAATATTTATATCATTATATATATTTATATGACTATATATATATTAATAAATATATATAAATATCAATATCATGGATATATTCATTATTTAAATAAATTTATTATAAATTTAATAATTATTTAAATATATATAATTATTTATTGACAATTATAAAAATACTTTTAAAAAATTTATTTATTTATTTATAATTATAAATATGTAAATGTATAAATATAGTAAATGTACATTTATAAATATTTTTATTTATAAATATTTTTTTACAAATATATTTAATTATAAATATTTTTTTACGAATATATTTTTTACACTATTAATGAATATCTAATCTTAAGTGCATGCATGTTAAAAATGAGTGAAATTGAATAAATTAGAAATAAGTACATTAACAATATTGAAAAAATAGATAAGTTTTGTGTGTGTGCATTGTAAATAAAAATTAATTAATTATGTATATATGAAATAAATATAACACCTGTTTGATCTATGTTAAATTGAAAAATCAAAAGACATTCAATTATATCCATTACCTATGAAATTAGTCATTATTTTTAATTCATATTATTTTTTAATTATAAACCATTTCACAAAAATATATAAATATTTAATGTAAAGAATAAATATTTTTTACTATACAAATCATATTTATATACATTAATATATTTCTATATATTTAATATAAACTATTTATAAACATTATCAATAATTATCTAGTTAATAAAATGTTTAATATTTATCTCGATTTACTTACTTTTAGTTTTTATTTTTTTAGTTTTAAATTTCCATATATATATATATAATACATACTATTTATTATTATTTATAATTAATATATAGTATAATCAATTTATTCTTTTTTATCAACAACTATTTAATTAATAAAATTTGTAATAATTTATTTAATAAACTCATTTTTTATTTTTTATTTTTTATTTTTTATTTATTTAATTGTTTCATTTTATTCAGACCTTGATTGGAATTAAAAAACACTGATAAAGGTTACCCTTTATTATCACACCCTTTATCTGTGCTAACCATAAAGCACTGATAAGGGGTACCCTTTATCAGCGCTAAAAAAGCACTGATAAAAGGTACAATTTATCGGTGATTTTTTTAGTGCTGATAAAGGTTCCTTTTATCAGCACTTTTTTCTAGCACTAATAAATACCAATTCTATTAAAGGTTTGTTTTATAGTAGTGGTTAATGGAGGTATTGTGGGTTTCTGGGGCTTGTTCGGAGCCCAAAATCTAGTTTCAGGGGTGAAAATTGCCTGGCACACGGTTAGTTCAAACCATGTCAGGTAGTCTGCACAGTCTGAAAAACCATGAGAGGCTTAGTAAGAGATCAAGAGGTGGATAAATGGTTAAATAAAACCTTGATAATTGGGGTGTATAGCCATGTGTGTCATGACCCGTCCCCTGGGGCCCGTGCCGTGACTACCCCAAGCCCGCCTTCCATAGGCCATGGGCTGGTGACTAGCACCAAAGGCGTAATTCCCTAAAACTGGGAAGGAATTGCCTTTATAACCTGTAAACACACACACAAGCAATCACACAGTTGAACTAAACACCAAGTAAACTATATAACAAAAGAGTGATGAAAGTAAAAGGGGCCAGAATACAAGCCCAACTGGAAGGTACAAGTACAATAGTGATACAATACAACTAAAAGATAAGTGAAGACAGCTACTGGATCATCCTACGGGGTTCCTACCTGAAGGGTAGGTATAGATCGCCTCTTCATCACTCCACATCCAACTGTCTCCTTCGTGTACCGACTCACCGTATGGTCCACCTCCAGGTACCATCCAGTCCTGGTACTCTCAGCCTCAGTCAGCGATGTCTGTCGTCTGCATCCAACACAAAAAGGTGCGGGCATAGCCCGTGCAGGGGTCAGTATAACGATACTCAGTAGGGACCCCGATAACCTCAAGGTCTCACAAAATCTACCAAGGATAAACCACAAATAATGAAATAAACATATAACCGTACTTAGGTATATGACCATACATATACCTAAGTTATCAAGTGATCCATCTCAATCATGAGGAAAACACAGAAAAAACTGACTCATCTCAGCCAAGATTTTATTCTAGGGGTAATATCAAGTAACATACCCAATCACATTTTCGAAACCTCGGCTGCTAGATTACTCCCCCTCTATCGAGTATAGTGGGCTTTCCATGACACCAAGCGTGCTTCCCACTAACCTTGGACTGCTGAGGTACTCCTCCTGTCGAGTATCGTGGATCTACCGCGTCACCAAGCGTGCTCCCCACCATGGGTTTGTCGCATCACCAAGTGTACTCCCCCATTTAGCTTGTTGAGGTACTCCTCCTGTCGATTATCGTGGGTCTGCCGCGACACCAAGGCGCTCCCCAATATGGGTCTGCTACAACACCAAGGTTCTCCCCACTGGACTAGTTGAGTCACTTCGAGTTGAAACGGTCAGTAGTCGTCAGGTCTCAGCCAGCTACTAGGTCTCCGCACTACGCTCGCTCGTCTCCGGAAGGATCCACTCCATGAGATACTATTCAATACTCCAACTATCACGAAGTCCGATGAAGAAGTATCTCAAAGGTCTGTCATGTCATAGGGGTCTCAACGTAATAGACGGTGCATCAAACGGACACCCGGTCTGTGAGTTATTAGCCTTTTAGTCTCAGGGGTCAGATTGGATTCGTGCTCGTTCCAACCTAATTGTTTCTTATCTCAAACCAAAACTCCATTGGAGTATACTCAAAGGGACCATCTCACTCCAAGATTTCCAGCACCGCTGACAGTTCGTCAAACGGAAGTTCGGTGCCAAAGTTATGGCCAAAAGAGTGTAAAGGGTCGTAGCGGGCCCGGGTCCGGTCTGACACAGTCGGACCGACCCGGACCGACCTGGAATGGGTCGACCTGGTTCAGGTCGAACCGGCCCGACATGCTAGGTCAGGCTCGGCCCATGATGCGGCCCGGTCCACTGGGAGGTCCGGCAGGACGCGAGGGGTCGTGAAGCCCGTGGGGGTCATGGGGCGGCTCGGCTGTGGGGGTGTCGTGAGGTGTGGGGATGGTTCAATCGGGGCCCCACGGGGGCACGAGCCGGTTCAACCAGGGCGCCGCGAGGGGTGCGGGTCGGTTCGGCCGGGACGCTGTGAGGGGCACGGGTCGGTTCGATCGGAGCACGGAGAGGAGCGCGGTCCGGTTCAGCCGAGGCACTGCAAGGGGCGTGGGCTAGTTCGGCCAGAAAGGTGGAGCGCCGCAAGGGCGGCACGGGTCATGGTGGTCACGGGTGGCAGCGTCGTTGCCTCCATCACCTTCGTCGTCTTCATCGCCTTCCTCCATTTCAAAGAGTACACCAAAGAAGAATGGTGGAGGGGTCGAGCCATGTTGGTTTGACCCGCACCCTCCATGTTTAGGGTGGTAGAATTTGGCTCAACAAGAAATAAGAACAATGAACTTCAAATTTTACAACCTCTGCAATGATTCTTTCCCAAACCACAAAAGAAAACAAGGAAAGTATTATCACGCAAATAAACCCCCTACCTGGGGTTGATACGTCGATGGAGTCATGGGGAAGAAGGGAAATCATTGGGAAAAGACAGACATCAGTTCGTCGTAATCGAAGACGTCCTATGTCGAAGGAAGTCTCGACGAAGAAGGTCAAATTCGGGGTCAGCATTCTTCGTTGGAAGAACGCATTCTTCATTCGGAGAAGTAGTTCTTCATTGGAGAGCTTTTCTCCCAAGGCTCCACCAAAATGAAAAGTGTGCCAAAATAATATATTATGGAATCTATTATTTTGTTGGAAGAATTCAAAAAGTTTCATTAATTATGGTAGTTGGAATAATTAAATCTTGAGGGTTGTAACAATTAAAGTTATATGCATTGGCACAATTAATGTGGAGGAGGTTAAGAGGCTCCTTCACATTAATGAGGGGGGTTGAGGGTTTCTCTCAATTAAAGGGGGGTTTAGTCCCGGGTGCTCCCCACCACCATAACCTCTCATTAGAGGTTAAGGTATGGTGGTTCCGAAACCTCAACTTCCCCATGGAGGTTTAGTTCCGATGGACCCCACCTCCCAACACCCACACGGGGGTTGCAAATAAAAATAAAAATTCCATACACTTTTATTTTTATTTTATTCTTACACAAAAAACCCAAAAACTAACTTTCACCCTCAACCAACTGTCGTTGAGGTGAAAGTCTTCTTAAGTGAATATCGGCGCTGCGAGTTCAAAGGTGCCCTCAGATTTCAATTTCGAGTGCCAGTTCAAAAGTTAGAAAAACTTGCTCGCACGTTTACTGAACATACCCGAAATAAAGTTCAGAAATTCATTCTAGGCACTTCGGGCCTCAGAATCCTACACCCTCAATTTTTGGGGACTCATAAAATTCCCATATATTTAAAAAAAATTACATGGAAATTTAGGGTCTTTACATTCTCCCCACATCAGGATTTATGTCCCCATAAGCCACAACTCAAACTAAGGGAACAAGTGGAGGTACTGAGCATGCATATGGGCCTCCCACTCCCATGTGCTCTCCTGGAGGTTCTCGTGCTTCCAGTGAACGCGCACCAAAGGTATCGACCATCCACGATGGACCTACTCTTGTAAATCCTCAATATCTACTGAAACCTCCGTAAAAGTCACCTCATCATCGACATTTAACTCTCCATGGTCGATAATGTGACAAGGGTCGTGCACATATCTCCTCAGCTGGGATATGTGGAAGACATCGTGCACCCGGTGCAATTGAGGTGGAAGATCTAAGCGGTATGACACCTCACCAACTCTGTTGAGGACCTAAAAATTTCTAATGAACCTCATAGATAACTTGTCGCCTCAGCCAAATCTACACAAACCTCGTCGAGTTGAGACCCGTAAGAGACGTGGTCTCCATCCTCGAACTCTAGAGGTCTCTGTATCCTATCAGCATACAACTTCTGTCTGTTTTGTGTAGTCTTCATCTCCTCCTGGATGACCTGCACCTTCTCTTTTGTTGGCCATACCATCTCTGGTCCCACTAGTGTGGAATCCCCTGGGTCAGTCCAGCATAAGGGTGATCTTCAAGGTTTCCCGTATAATGCCTCAAAAGGTGAAATCCTAATGGTCGAGTGATAGATGTTGTTGTACGAAAACTCCACCAAAGGAAAGTGATCCTCCCAGCTGTGACTGAAGTCAAGGACACAAGCACGCAGCATGTCCTTGATGGTCTGAATGGTCTGGTCAGTTTGACCATCTGTCTGAGGATGGAAGGCGGTGCTCAAACAAAGCTTCATCTCGAAAGCCTCCTGCAACCCCTTCCATAGCCGGGAAGTAAAACGTGTATTACGATCGGAGACAATCGTTGTGGGTACTCTATGTAGCCGCACAATATCCTACACATAGAGGTGTCTCGAGCTCTCTACTGAACCCTGCTCTCTAATCGGTAGGAAGTGGGCCAACTTGGTGAGTCGGTCAACAATCACCCAAATTGAGTCAATTCCCCTAGATGTACATGGAAGACCTATCAAGAAGTCTATGGATATCCCATCCCACTTTCACTCTGGTACCTCTAAAGGATGAACCAAGCCTGTTAGTACCTGATGCTCCACCTTCACTTGCTGACAAGTGAGGCATCAAGAGACAAACTCTGCAACTGCTTTCTTCATTCCTGACCACCAGTGTTGTCATCAGAGATCCTAGTACATCTTCACCACTCCTGGATGTACCTCTAGAAGGGATTTTTGGAACTCCCTCAACACTTCCTCATGAAGTGACACTAGTACCATGGTACCTCCTCTGAAGAGGATGACGTGCTCCCCACCTTCAGAAAATACATCGGGTGCATATCCTATGGATATCTGAGCATGTCATGTCTCACAGTCAGCGTCCCCACGCTGCGCCTCCCTGACTCACTAAAGAAGTGGGGGAGTTATTGTAAGAGATTGAAGAAAAGATACTCCATATCTATCCACAAAGGATATCTGCAAAGCGGCCAGATGCTCTATCAACTCACCTAGCAGTTGTATATCATACCTCCTGCTGAGTGCATTAGCAATAACATTCCTCTTACCAGGAGTATAAACTATCTCAAATTCATAATCCTGGAGGAACTCAAGCCAACTTCATTGTATCTGGTTCAGGTCCTTCTGGGATAAGATATACCTGAGACTCTTGTGTTCAGAGTACACGGTAAAACGCTTGCCCATCATATAGTGTCTCCACATCTTCAAGGAAAATACCACTGGTTCTAACTCCAGGTCATGGGTAGCATATTTTTTCTCATGTTGTCTCAGATGTCGAGAGCCATATGTGATCACTACTCGCTCATTCATCAGGACACATCCTAGTTTGGTCCCTGATGCATCGCAGTAGACTACGTACCCTACGCTTCCTCTAGAATCCTCAAGATGCGGGAACTATTCAGCCTCTACCACAGCTCTTGAAAGCTCTGTTGGCATCTCTCTGGCCATACAAAGGGTTCTCCCTTATTCTTCAAGGATGATAGTGGTGCTACAAATCTGTAGAAATTTGGCACAAATCGCCAGTAGTATCCAGCCAAACCTAGGAAACTTTGTACCTCTGTCACACTCCTAGGTGGATCCCAAGCTAGTACCACCTCAATATTTGTTGGATCCACTGCAACTCTAGCCTCTGAGATGACATGTCCTAGAAAGTGAACCTCTTGGATCTATAACTGGAACTTCAAGAGCTTACCATAAAGCTGGTTCTCTCAGAGTGTGTCCAGTACTACCCGTAAATGATAGGCATGCTCCTCCTTAGTAGTTAAGTATATCAGAATTTTGTCAATGAAGACTACAACAAAGCGATCAAGGTATGGATAAAATATCATGTCCATAAGTCCCATGAACACTGCTGGAGCATTTGTTACTCCAAATGACATAACCAAGAACTCGTAGTGGCCATACCGACACATGAAGGCTGTCTTCTGCACATCCTCATCTTTTACTCTGAGCTAGTGATAGCCTAATCTGAGATCTATCTTCGAGAAACATCATTATCCCTTAAGTTGAACAAAAAGATCTTCAATCCTCAAGAGTGGGTACTTTTTCTTCACGGTCACCTAGTTCAGGCACTGATAGTCAACACAAATCCTCAAGCAACCATCCACCTTCTTGGAGAAAAGAATCGGGGCTTCCCAGGGAGAAACACTAGGCCGAATGAATCCCTTCCCCTGCAAGTCCTCCAGTTGTACCCACAGCTCACGAAGCTCCGCGGGAGCCATCCAATATGTTGGTGTAGATATCGGTGTCATCCCGGGGTACAAGTCAATGTAAAATTTTACCTCTCTGTGAGGAAGTAGACCTGGGACATAATCAGAAAAAACATTCATGTACTAGTCCACCACTACAGGATAACTCAGACTCTCCACATCAACATCTCTGAGTGTAAGGCTAGACTACTGATGATTGATTAGCTACACTCTCCTCCAAGCAAGTCTATTATGTGCTACAAAGGCTCCCTTCTCATCGGTGAAGGAAAACCTGGTCCCATCCGTGCAGACGCACCGCACTTTGCACCTAATATAGTCAATCTGAGTATGGAATGTAGATAACCAGTCCATACCCAAGATGACGTCATAAGGCCTTAACACTACAACTTGGAGATCCCAGCTGAAGCTCTCGCCTCCTAGAGTAAGCTCACACTACCAGCACCAGTGTGTAATCATCAAATATGCTCCTGTTGGATTATCTAGCCATAAGGATCTAGCCAACGACTCTGTCGGAATCTCTGAATGAGGGCAGTGGCAATAAAAGAATGACTAGAACCTGTGTCTATAAGTACTAAAACTAAGGTGGATTAGACACAGATCGTACCTCGTATCATCTTCAGAGCGCCATGATCGTTGGCCTCAGCTACATGGAGCTGATCTCTCCCTTGTCCACCTACTCCCTATGGTCGGGGTGGACCTCCTGGTGGTGGTGGTGGTAATATCTTAAATCATTTCCCACCTCCAGCTGCATGACCAGCTCCTCTGCCTCGTCTTCCTACTCCCTACAGACCACCTCGATTGAATCTCTATCTTTGGTTGGGCGGTCCTTCGATCGTCTGCTGATTATCCAAATGGTGGGTCATAAAGTCACGAGCCATGTGACCCTGTCCGCCGCATGTGAAACACTTCCCGCTCCTGGCATGTCTAACTCTGCTTCAGGTGCCCCTCACTATCGATCCTGAGTCATGTGGTCATCCACTTGTAGGTCTGGTCCTCTTGGACCTCTGTGACGTCTGTATGCTACCTGCTATAGATGAATCCTCTATGTGATGACTGGTAGTGGGTCTCACTGCTGGTGTCTACTCAACAAGGAAATTCTCCACCAAGAGGGCTCTCTCTAACACTCCCGCATGCATCGGGATGCTAAGTGAGATCACTAAATCCCTGATCTCCCTCTTGAGTCCCTACTCAAAGGTTCGGGTCCTGAAGAATGGGTCCCGCACCATATATGTGGAGTAGCGTGAGAGTTCAGTGAACCTCGCTGAGTACTGAGCTACAGTCATGATTCCCTTCTACAGATGAAGTAGCTTCTGTATGCGCACTATGCAAAGAGTTTTTGGGAAAAACTATGCCCAAAATAGGCTCTCGAAGTCTACCCAGAGAATTTTCACCTCGTCGTGGACCTGGAGCATCAAGATCCACCATCTGCATGTTGCTACCTGTAGAAGTCTAGTGGCAAGGATCACCATGATATCAGCTGGTGTCCCAACGAGTTGAAAGAATCTCACCACAGCCTACAGCCAATCCTTAGTCCCATGTGGGTCCATCTCTCCCCTAAACCTAGGTGGCCTATGGTGCTAGAACTCGTGAAACACACTCAAGCGGTGTGCACCATCTGCTTCTAGGGCTGGTGGCATCTGTGGCTCAACAGGGAAAGGTACCGCTGGTGCCTCTGCTGATGCCTCTACAAGAAGAGGGCCCGGCACTGAGGCCTCATTGCTCTGTGGGATATCAGTGCATACAACTCTCGGAACTCTAGCCGGTTGTCTGCGTGGAGGAATACTGAAAAAAACAGGTGCGCTACGGTTAACATTTATACCTGGTGAGATGACATAGTGAGCTGACGTAAACAAAAACTTTTTAAAACACCCATGCAATCAGTGTTTTTGTGCACTGAGTTGGAAATCAGAATTCAGGGTCCTATTGTATGGATACGTTGGTCGTCGCACCAATACTAGACTCCCTGAACTGAAAACCAAACTCACTACACTTGACACTATTGCTTCACAGAAAAGATCAGATTCGTAAGTTCTATGGTAGAACCGACTCCTCTGATACCAATTTTTCACGACCTGTCCCCCAGGGCCCGTGTCGTGACTACCCCAATCCCACATTCCATAGGCCATGGGCTAGAAACTAGAACCAAAGGCATAATTCCCTAAAACAGGGATGTAATTTCCTTTATAACCTATAAACACACACACAAGCTATCACACAGCTGGACGAAACACCAAGTAAACTGTATAACAAAAGAGTGTTGAAAGGAAAAGGGGACAGAATACAAGACCAACTGGAAAGTATATGTACAATAGTAATACAATACAACTAAAAGATAAGGGAAGACAGGTACTGGATCGTCCTCCGGGGTTCCTACCTGAAGGGTAGGTACATATCACCTCCTCAGCACTCCACATCTGACTGTCTCCTCCATGTACCGACTCGTCGTATGTTCCACCTCTAGGTACCATATATTCCTGGTACTCTCAGCCTCAGTCAGTGTTGTTCATCGTCTGCATCCAACACAATAAGGTGCGGTCATAGCTTGTGCAGGGGTGATTATAACGATACTCAGTAGGGACCTCGAGACCCTCAAGGTCTCACAAAATCCACCAAGGATAAACCAAAAAGAATTAAATCAACAGATAACCCTACTTAGTTATATACCCATACATATACCTAAGTTATCAAGTGATCCATCTCAATCATAAGTAAAACACAGAAAAACTAACTCAGCTCAATCAGGATTTTATTCTAGGGGTAGTATCAAGTAACATCCCCAGTCACATTTTTGAAACCTCAGCTGCTGGAGAACTCCTTCTCTATCGAGTATTGTGGGCATGTCGTGACACCAAGCGTGGTTCCCACTAACCTTGGACTGCTGAGGTACTCCTCTTGTCGAGTATCGTGGATCTACTACATCACCAAGCATGCTCCCCACTGTGGGTCTGCCGCGTCACCAAGCACGCTCCCCCTCATAGCCTGCTGAGGTACTCCTCATGTCGAGTACCATGGGTCTGCCGCGACACCAAGGCGCTCCCCACTGTGGGTCTACCATGACACCAAGGTGCTCCCCACTGTGGGTCTGCCACGACACCAAGGTGCTCCCCACTGGACTAGTCAAGTCACTCCAAGTCAAAACGGTCAGCAGTCGTCAGGTCTCATCCAGCTACTAGGTCTCCTAACTACGCTCGATCGTCTCCAGGAGGATCCTCTCCATGAGCTACTGGTCGATACTCCAACTTTCAAAAAATCCCACGAAGAAGTATCTCAAAGGTCTGCCATGTCATAGGTGTCTCAATGCAACAGACGGCGTGTCAAACGGATGTCCAGTCTAGGAGTTATTAGCCTTTTAGTCCCGAGAGCCCGGTTGGATTCGTGCTCGATCCAACCTGATTTTTTCCCATATCAAACCAAAACTATAGTGGAGTATACTCAAAGGGACCGTCTCTCTATAAGATTTCCAGCGCTGCTAACGGTTCGTCAAATGGGCGTCCGGTGCCAAAGTTATGGCCAAAAGAGCATAAAAAGTCATAATGGGTCAGGGTCCGGTCTGACCCGGACGGACCGACCCAGCCTGACCTGGCATGGGTTGACCCAATCCAGGTCTACCCAGCCTCACCCACTGGGACGGGCCTGGCCCGTGATTCGGCTCGGTCCGCTAGGAGGTCTGGCAGGCTGCGAGGGGCCGCAGAGCCCGCGGGGGTCACGGGGCGGCTCGGCCGCAGGGGTGTCACGAGGGCACGGGGCCGATTCGGCCGGGGCGCCGCGGGGGAACGGGCCGGTTTGGTCGGGGCTCCATAAGGGGCATGGGCTGGTTCATCTAGGGCACCGCGGGGGCATGGGCCGGTTCGGCCGGGGCACCGCGAGGGGCGCGAGGCGGTTCGTTCGGGGTGCCGCGAGGGGTGTGGGCTGGGGCGCAGCGAGGGGCGTGGGCCAGTTCAGTGGAGGCGCCGCAAGGGGCGTGGGCCGGTTCGGCTGGGGCGCTGTGAGGAGCGTGGGTCAGTTCGGCCAGGAAGGTGGAGCGCCGCGGGGCCGGTGCGGGTCGTGGTGGCCATGGGTGGTGGCGTCTTCACCTTCGTCGCCTTCGTCCTCTTCATCACCTTCCTCCATTTCGAAGAGTACACCAAAGAATAACGACGGAGGGGTTGGTCCAAGTTGGTTTGGCCCGCACCCTCCGCATTTAGGGTGGTAGCATTTGGCTCAACAAGAAAGAAGAACGATGAACTTCAAATTTTACAACCTCCACAATGATTCTTTCCCAAACCACAAAAGAAAACAAGGAAAGTGTTATCATGCAAATAAACCCCTACCTCGTGTTGATATGTTGACGGAGCCGTGGGGAAGAAGAAAAATTGTTGGGAAAAGATGGATATCTGTTCTTCATAGTCTAAGACGTCCTACGTCGGAGTAATTCTCAAGGAAGAAGGTCGAAGTTGGGGTCAGCATTCTTCATTGGTGTTCTTATTTGGAAGAACGCGTTCTTCATTCAGATATGTAGTTCTTAGTTGGATAGATTTTCTCCCAAGCCTCCACTAAAATGGAAAGTGTGCCAAAATAATAGATTATGCAATCTATTATTTTGTTGGAAGAATTAAATAAGTTTCATTAATTATGGTGGGTGGAATAATTAAATCATGAGGGTTGGCAAAATTAAAGGTATGTGTGTTGGCACAATTAATGTAGAGGAAGTCAAGAGGCTCATCCACATTAATGAGGGGGGTTGAGATTTTCTCTCAATTAAAGGGGGGTTTAGACCCAGGTGGTCCCCTCCACCATAACCTCTCATGAGAGGTTAAGGTCTGGTGGTCCCCACACCTCAACTTCTACATGGAGGTTTAGTTTCGGTGGACTCCACTTTCCAACACCCACATGGGTGTTGCAAATAAAAATAAAAATCTCATACACTTTTATTTTTATTTTATTCTTACAAAAAAACCCAAAAACTAACTTTCACCCTCGACCAACTATCATTGAGGTGAAAGTCTTCTTAAGCGAATATCGGTGATGTGAGTTCAACGGTTCCCTTAGATTTCAATTCCGAGCACCAATTCCAAATTTATAAAAACCCGCTTATATGTTTACTGAACGTACCCGAAATAAATTTCAAAAAATCATTTCGGGCACTCTGATCCTAAGAATCACGCACCGTCAATTTTCATGGACTCGTAAAATTTCCATATATTTTAAAAAAAATTACATGGAAATTTCGGTTCTTTATAATTTGGCCATGTATATAATTTTAAAAAAATATTTTTTCATGGTTTCCATATATTTAGTCAAACTATGCGAGGAAACCATGTGGGTGACCCTTTTATATATCTATGCATGCACAATTGGTGCATGGTTTAAAAAACAATGCATCTAAACCATGAGTCCCGATATATATTTAGGAAATTACCATTTAAAATCTAATTTGAACCTAAACCTATTTTTCTTTCTTCTCTTTAGTGGACAGTAGCATCTTGGGAGCTCATTTTTTATCCAAATTCTAGGCTTTGATCCTGATCCTCCATCCAATCTTCGATTCAAGTTCCACTCATCTTGTTAGATTTACATCAATGAATAATCAATTCATTTATATCCATTATTCTTTTTTTGTATCAGCTGCACTATTTAGGTTCAAACTCTTTTGCCTTAATTTTAGGTTCTTTGTCTATTCTTCATTTTTTACCCGATCAGAGTCGAATCAGGAGTTGATATTGGATGATAAATCTACTACCAAGATACAGTAGATGGTATATACTTTTACCATTAGTTTTAGTGATTTATAGACCTAGCTACCATTTTTCCACTCGTTGTACTTTCCAACGCGACCCTGGAATTAAAATGATAAATTGAATTAAATGGAATTGGACCTATTAGGGAATCCCTTAGGTACCCTTGAGATTTTTGGTGGTTGTTTCCCCAACCAAGGCCACCCATGGGGTGTTTCCTTTGCCTATTCCACATGTTGAACTTCCCATGGGGTGTGATATAGTATTTCCTAGTTAAATGAAGCTTAGTTATATTTAAATGATATTGAATTTTTAGATAAGAAATGGATTAACTCCTTTTCATGTTGATGCCTTCAATTAAATGAATTATATGGAATTGGTATTTCTTATATGGATTTGTTAGAAATTATATAAATGATTGGGTATACTTATTGGTTTCCTTGAATATGAAATTTGGATAATTAATAGGTATACTCATAGTATGAAATGGTAATGGTTTCGGTTGATGAATGAAATAAGATGTATTTAAAATAGTAGCGGATGCCATGGTTGGTATACCAAGGGTATTGATTCCATTTAGATTCCTTGGATGTTACTACTTAGATCTTGATGCAGTAGTGTATTCCTCAGATAGATATTTCTCATTGGTTTTTGATTCTGTGGGATTCCATGGGCCTTGCTACCCCTTGGATATATTTTTCTTGGACTTGTGTAGGACATGTTCGGTTGACATGCTCTAAGGACTCCAACTAGTGCCTAATAGAGTTTCCATAAAGAATATCTTGGTACTTGGTGAGGATGTCTTGGTCTTCTACACCTTGGATATGGCCCTTCATGGTCCGACACTTTGATTATAATACATGGTCGTGGGAAATATGTTATGCTTGGTTGAATGGCTCGGTCTTGGTTGAATAGACACTTCACTATTCGACAAGTTCGTGGTTGACATGATATGTATGGATATATGTAATTCCATGTTGGTTATTTATGTATTGATTAGAAATTCCTTGTTATAGTATCTTGTCATTTTTTTCTAGGAAGCCTCTTAAGGCTATACAGTATCACTTTTAGTACATACATGACATGGGAATCTTTAATTTTCATTTATTACTTACCTATTTACATGTACACTTCTTAGATTATTATATTTCACAGTCTAGTTTTGTATAGATATTTGGTTGGTTACCTATTGAGATTGTAAGTTACACCATATTCAAGACACCATTGGGTAACCAAATAGACTATTTAGATGCAGTTAGGGATCGGGGTAAGCTCCCACAGTTCGATGGTTGATTTTGTACCATGATTAAGAGCAGGGGAGCACGGGATCGGGTTGAGGATCACGATGATATTTGGAGATATAACTTTTTGTAATTTTCATATTTTTGGATATATACTGTATTGTACTACTTTGTACCTTTTTTGGATGATTTATAGATATATTAAATGATCATCATTGTGTATGATATACCTTATTACATTGTTATCTATTCTTGTTGTCTGTCTATTGTGTGTATGATTTATTACTTTTCCTACTTGAATCTAATTGATATTATGATGTATTACACTTTATAAATAAAGGAATAGTCTCCCCGCTAACACACCTAGTATTTCACTTCTAGTTAATAGCCTCTTGCATTTTTAGAGATGTGCTTGAGGCCTTGTGACGAACTGGGCTCGGGGCACTATTGAGAGGCATCTAGGTCTGGGATGTTACACCATACTTGGTTTATAATAGAACCACCCATCGTTGGTTTATAATGAAACTACACATCATAAAAAAATTACTAAGAACCATAACATAAATAAAGTACATAAATATTTCATTTCATCATAAAACTCATAAAACATTTATTATTCCTTTCATAACATGATTAACATATAGAAAAGAAATTGGTTCCATGATAAATATTTGAGACAATAATAATACATCCAGACAAATAATGAGGATGGTATAAATAAAAAATATCCCCAATAGAGTAAAAGTAACATCAAGGGTTTTTTATGTTGATGAAAAAAAAATATCATTAAAATATCATTAAAAACATTCTTAAGAAAAATAACCTCTTCACATTGAAAATTAATTTTAAAAACTAAAAAATGAAAAAATATTGTTAAAATAGTTTTCTTTAAAAATAACCTTGGAAAATTATAATGGAATATTAAAAAATAATGGTCATGATGGTGGGAAAAGTTTTTCATGATGGAAATGTTAAAAATAAACATTCATTTCAAATATTTTGTAAAGGGAGTCAAAAGTGACCAATTTGGAAAAATGTTAAGAAATTTCACTTTAAAACCATTTAAAATAAGGTAAAATACTATGAAAAATATATATAAGAAATAATTTATATTTATAAAATAACATTTTTGAAAAAAAAATAGAAAACATGGATATGGAAGAGAAATATTACTAATCTAAAATATGGTACAAGATCGGTATCACTTAAAAGTGACTTCCTTGATGTTTCACTAATCAATAAGTGATGAAATAGAAATTAAACATGTAAATAATATTCATAAACATAATATAGTAAACAATATATAGTTTAAGGAAATAAGAGCATATGATTTTCTACAAAGTAACCTTTAACATAAACAATCCTGAAAAGAAAATAGATTATAACATAAAGTATTTTACAATTTATTAACTTTTGAATCATAATCCTCATGAAATAAAAACATAAAATGAAACTTTAAATATAATTAAAATAAGGATATTTATGATATAAAAAATCAATGGGGTATTATATAAACCTCATAAAGTAATATGGGTGCATATCATAAACATATGTCCAAAGGAAATGCAATTTGAGATGAATAACCTTTACAAAAGATCATATAATTGAATTGAGAATTAATAAAATAAAATATTATGTGTAAAAAATGTAAATCAAAAAAACATTAAATAAATAATAAATAATTTTATATATCCACTCACACATAATCATGCCATAACAAAGTCAGTGAAGAATATTTATAACCTAGTGAAAGGAAATTGAGTTAAGAAACACTTTATCACTAGGTAACATTCAATTCAAATACCCTTAAATGAAATAATTCAAATTATAACCTAAAATACCATGAATTGTGAATTATTATTAATATATAATGTAAAATGGGAAACATATACACCATATGAAATAAATTAGGTGCATAACATTAAAATATTCCTCAATGAAAGGAAATTGAAATTAAATATCTTACTACTTTAAAAATATATTGATCAAAACCATATGAATGAGATAACCTCATATGAATTCATAAATACAAATTATTATCATTATAATAATAATAAAATACATTAATGTTCATTATATACTCCACATAATAAAAATACATCATGAATATGGTATATAACTCACAAAAATAAAAGTGATATGAGAAACTCTTACCTCGAGCCCAGACTTTCTATGTATATCCTTTAAATCCTTTATAATAAGCTTATATAGATTAATTTATTTATTAATAAAATTTTATAGTTTTAATAACTTATATTTAAATAATTTATTTTACTTATTTTAATTACATATTTAAATATTTAATCATTTAAGTCCACGTCGAGTGTTTTGAGGATGTTCGGTCCATATTTTCAAAACAGCTTCAGTATGTTGAATGTGGTCAAAAGGGTCACTGTTAAATCATATAAAGAATAATAATAATTAAATAATTATAATTTTTACACATAAATTATACTTTTAAAACCAACCATGAATAATTTTGATGAAAAATAAATTATGTTATAATTATGGAGACTGTAGGTCGTACGTACGCATAAGAAACGTTTCTATTTTTTAACGATCATTATGGAAAGAAGGTAAGTATTATTTTATCTTTAAATAATTATAATAATATAATAAATATAATATTATTTTATTAAATACATTTATATAAATTATCCAAGTGATGTGGAGATGAAAAATGAATCACATCGCTTTGTGGAGTCGTTGGTCCACACGTATGAACAAACGATGTTATCACCTTTCAATGAATAGAAAGGTAAGAAAATATATGATATATTGCCTTTTTATAATAATAAATATTTAATTAATATAATATATAAACATTAAATCCATCATCATCAACATCCAAGAGAGGTGATTATGGAAAAAAAATATGTTGATTCACGAGGCGATAGTTCACCGTACACACGAACAATGGTTTTGTTTCCTATTTGATAGAGGAGGATATGTATTTAGATTATACCATTAAAATAATAAAATATTAGTATATATTATATATTTATATTATTATATCATCATGTTTTAATAATATTTTAAGGATTTTGAATAAGAAATAAAACAGAACAATCAGTTAATAATGATACCTCTTCTTCGAATGTCCTCTTTAGGTTTACACAAAAATACTTCCTAGGATGATTTTATAATAAAACCAAGGATTATATGACATGGGTATGAAATTGATTAGGGGATTTTGGATTTTATTGTTCAAACCAAAAGTTTTCAAAGGTTTGAGGAAGAGAGGAGAGGGGGTCTCCTTTTATAAGTGGGAATGAATGGAACTTTTGTAAATACCCAAAACAATTATTCAATAATGGGGAGTCACTCTCGAACCAAGTTCCTAAATAATTAATAAATAATTAATTATATGTAATATAAGTTCAATACACACCTTCACATCAGAAAAAAGAAACATGTTTTAAACATTTTAATCCTTAATCTCTAAGGTTACTCACTTTTACCATTTTTATTTTCAATTATAGTAACTAGTTTTTTTACTATTTCAGGGTCGGGATAGTTACTATAAAGGGATAATTGTCACATAATTGGAACATGGTTGATATTTCCAGAAAATATTATAATAACGTGGCTGAATATAGAATTTTTATAAATTTTAAATCATTTGATAAAATATTATTTATTATAAAATATCATTAATACCAATTTTTACACTATTTATTTAATTTGACTTTAAAACCATCAAGATGAGGATGGAATTAAAATATAAACCATTAAACCCATTATAAAATGTAATAATTGTCTAAAAAATTCATTTAACATCATAATTCATTGAATTTATATTACTTTTAATATTTTTGAAACCATTTATTTTATTTGTTTATTAATTAAATAATTATTATGCCATCTTTGCGTAAGCTATTAAGGAAATTATTTCATCAAAAAATATAAATATATTACAATGATAAAAAACATTTACCTTTAAAATTAATATTTATAACTAAAAATTAATTGTTTTTATCATTATCACAAATTATTATTGAAATTAAAAAGCAAGGAAGGTTCCTTGTTTATCTTTTTCTTTACTTAAATTATTATAAAGATCATAATCATATAATTTGGCTCTAAAATTAAAAGTTTCCAGAAAATATTTGAGATAGGGTATAAATATTAACATAAAATAAAAATTAGACAAGTTTTTATGTCATTAAAATCATTATATATGTGGTTTACCTCCCTGAAAAAACTCGTTTTCACCTTAACCGTGATAAAATATTTTTATTGTTTTCACTATTCATTATTACCAAAAAAATAAATTGACCCTATTATATAATATAAATTTTTATGATTCCAAATAATAAATACATTTAATCAAATTCAATTTACATAAGTTTATGAATTTAATTTAAAATAAAACTTGCAGATGCGATGGAAAAGCGGTTTTTCAATAAATGTATTTTTTAAGCATAAGATTATCTTACCCTAAATCACTAACTAGTAATCATAATTATATGAATTTAAATTAATATATATATATATAATATATATAAATTTCATTTATATCATACCTAATTATGGTTTATTTTAATTAATTAAAATGGAGAAACATTATGCACTTGAAAAAAGTTTTTAGAAAAAAATATTTTTTTATGCCTAAAAATAAACTTATACTAAAATAAAATATAAAGTTTATTAAAATTTAATTAATTGTGTAAAATATAAATAATTTATACTTATTCTACTTTAAAAAAATTCAAATCATAAAGGGTATTTTATATTACTTAATTTATTGAAAATAAATGACAGTTTTACAAAAATCGGTATTTTTCACTGAAAAATCAATATTTTGTAAAAAATACAAAAACTTCACCATAAATTTATTTTGATATGATGATTTGAAAAATTAACTTCTTTTTATAAAAACATTTTCTAAAATTTTAAGAAATTAATTATAATATTTTCTCACAAAAATCAATAAAATTCATTTTTGAAGAAAACCTATTTTTGATGAATAAAATGAATTTACTAAAAAAAATGAGTGATTATTTACTAAAAATTTGTTAATAAATTTATATTTAGAAATAAATTTATATATATATATCATAAATTTTTTAATCATATTCATACTCTCCAATTTAACGACGAGGTTATAATGATCGTATTTAAATAATAATGTTTTATGGTTTGTTTAGGAACAATGTTGTGTGTCACATAAGATATCAAACACAATTATATTTTTTAAAAAAACTCTGGGTGTTACATCCCCCCCTAATAAATCGTTTCCTAGTAATTTTAACTTGAACTTTGTAATCAAACTTTAAACATTTGAATATTTCTTTTTCAAAAACCCACATCATAAAAATGGTTAATTAAACATTCTCTTAAAAATTAAGAAATATAAGTATAAAGGGAATATGAAATAACAAGAAACTAGGTTTCCACATAAGAATAATATTAGTGGGAATTGAAAATATATATTTTTAAAGAAGATTCATTTAGGAGGTAATGATTTTTTTATTTTTATTTTTTGAAGAGAGAAAAGACCATTGATTTAATGAATAACATTTTTATTTCAAGATATTTTTCTTAGAGTTGAGAAATTTATTTACCAGATTGAAAAATAAGATAATAAAATATACTTATGTGACAAGTATAATTTCATCCTTTAATTGATTTCCACCACAATCTCATCTTTTTCTTTATATGACGAATATTCATTATGAAGTTTTTTATACATGAAGCACTAAAATCAACTTCTAATAGATCATATAACCATGATAGGATAACAATTTATTCCTCATGTATTTATACATTAACCAAAACCAAAATGGTGAGCACAAGTTAAGATAATTCCTGAAATGAATAAACCTTCACATTAATAAGTAATACTTTAATCTCTAAAATTCAACAATAATACCCAAAGTTCAAACTAAATAATTCCATAAATAACTATCCTTAAAATTATTCAAAATATTACTGATCAATATTGAAACCTAAAAATTAGAATTATTTTATCACATATTATTCCAATATAAATTTAATATTTATAAATAAGTAAAATAATCATTCTTAAGGTCAAAAATGTAAATTCCCTCATCACATAATCTTTATATCCTAAATAATAGTTGTTGGCGCCAAAAATGTGGCCCGAAATAAAGGAACGAAAAAGGTCGTCGCGCTGCCTCGCGAAGCTCCGTCGCAAAGCACCGCCGCGAAGCGCCGCCACGAAGCACCGCCGCGAAGCCCCGCCGCAAAGCGCCCCAACCATGGCGGCGCCGCGAAGCACCAGAGGCGGTAATCCTCCGCGAACCCATTTGACGTTCGCGAGCTGCCGCGAAGCACCAGAGGCGGTAATCCTCCGCGAACCCATTTGACGTTCGCGAGCCGCCGCGAAGCACCAGAGGCGGTAATCCTCCGCGAACCCATTTGACGTTCGCGATCTGCCGCGAAGCACCGAAGGCGGCGCGCGAGCCCTGCTTCGCGGCGCCCCTTCCCTATAAATACTGGACTCCCCCTGAGTCCCGGACGGACAATCCGACCTTTCGGCTTCTCCTCTCCCGAATCGCGAATCACTCATTGCCCCGGGAATCATGAGCTCCGCGAGGTATTTCTACTTCGCGAGACGTCTCTGCTTTGTCTCGTTTTGAGCCCCTCTTCCGAGAGGGATGCCCTTCGCGAAGCTCAAGGGCGTTCGCAGAGGAAGGGGATTCCCAAGGGAACCCGGGCAGCCGCGGAGCGTTTATGCTTCGCGAAACACCCAACCCATGATATTGATCCCTATGCCAAGGCAGGATCACTATACAACACGAAGCACACTGCTTCGCAGGACCCTGCTTCGCGAGGCACCCCTTCTTCGCGAGGCAGTGCTCCGCGAACACTGTTCCACTTCGCGAAGCACCTCCCACTCACACCAATGCCCCATGCTAAGGCCAAGGCACCCCACTTCGCGAAGCACACTCCTTTGCTTAGCGATTCTTCTTCCCGTGCGACCCTCCAGGTTTGCACGATGTGATTTCAAAGTCCCATGGACAATACCACCCGTAGCGTTGCTTCGCCTAATTCCTCTTCGCATAGGCACGCTAACGGCTATTGCTTCTTCGCATAGCCATGCTAATGTGGACCCCTCGATGGTTCGTCCCACGAACCCCCTTTACCATGGCCTTACCGGTACCTTCCCTTCCCCAAGGACCAAAGGGTACCAGTTATGTAAGTCCTAGGGGTGTGGAGTGAACCCACTTTGTCCGAGCTGCAGGACGTTAAACTGCCAAGCACCACGTCCTCAACACATGACGTTAAAATGTGACCCAACCTCGTCTCCCTCACGAAGGGTCCCCCCAGCTCGAACATTCTTTACACCACTCGTCTCCACGGGAATGGAACCCTTCCGCACATGGAATGAGATCCTCCTTGTCGGAGTGGCGTATGTTCGCAGGGGAAGGGCTTCCTCAGAGCGTAAGCCCCTAACCTTTGGTACGGATGATTGCACCCGTGCATCTCCATACTTCCCCACTACCAAGGTCGGTGGAGGATGTGATAGGAAACGAGGCACCTCCCTATGGGCCTCCATCCTGTAGTAAGTCCCAACACCATGGGCCGCCCAACGCATAAGCCCCTTTTCGCTTCTCACGGACGCACCCTTCGTGACGTGATCGTCAGGTCCTTGCAACCTCTTGTTTCTCACACCGAGCATGACTCACGTGGGCTTAGAGTGAGCACCGACCCTGACCACCCATCTCAGTGAACTACGAGGTCTTTGATCCATGTCAAGGCATGGTACGTAGGAAGCCTCTATGAGGTCCAAGCCCAACCGTCATTTCACATCGGGTCTCACCCCCGTCCAGCACGACGTTAAACTGCATTCTGGTCCAGTGGTAAGCCATTGCGACCCACTTATCTCAGTGAACTACGAGGTCTTTGATCCATGTCAAGGAATGGTACGTAGGAAGCCTCTATGAGGTCCAAGCCCACCCGTCATTTCACGTCGGGTCTCACCCCCGTCCAGCACGACGTTAAACTGCATTCTGGTCCAGTGGTAAGCCATTGCGACCCACCCATCTCAGTGAACTACGAGGTGTTTGATCCATGTCAAGGCATGGTACGTAGGAAACCTCTATGAGGTCCAAGACCACCCGTCATTTCACGTCGGGTCTCACCCCCGTCCAGCACGACGTTAAACTGCATTCTGGTCCAGTGGTAAGCCATTGCGACCCACCCATCTCAGTGAACTACGAGGTCTTTGATCCATGTCAAGGCACGGTACGTAGGAAGCCTCTATGAGGTCCAAGCCCACCCATCATTCACGTCGGGTCCCATTCTGGTCCAGTGGTAAGCCATTGCGACCCATCATCCCTTTTGAACTACGAGGTCTTTGATCCATGTCAAGGCATGGTACGTAGGAAGCCTCTATGAGGTTCAAGCCCACCAATAGTGGACCCCCGGGTCTACTTTCACGTCGGTTCACCGACAAACCCCTTTTGAACTACGAGGACTTTGATCCATGTCAAGGCATGGTACGTAGGAGGCCTCTATGAGGTTCAAGCCACATTGCTCGGTCGTTCATTCACGTCGAGTTTCGCCCTCGTCCAGTATGACGTTAAACTGTATTCCCCCCTTGTCCTGCATGACATGAAACTGCTCACCCATTCCCGTTTGAACTACGAGGTCTTTGATCCATGTCAAGGCATGGTACGTAGGAAGCCTCCAGAAGTTCAAGCCCACCCATCATTGGACCAAGGTCCACCTTTACGTCGGTACGCCGACGATTCTCATCGGACCAAGGTCCACATTCACGTCGGTTCACTGGCCATCTCTCATCGGACCAAGGTCCACCTTTCCCGAACTACGCGGATTTTGATTCCCAGCCACGGGGATACATAGGAAGCCTCATCAAGGCTCAAGCCCAACTTCACTGTCGCCCCCCTGCGATGGTCCCACTTCACTCTCCTTCCACTCCATTCACCAATCGCCCATGGGCTGGCCCCGGTATCGATATCCTTTCAAGGAGGATCCCTCAAATCCGATCTATCCTAGCTAATGCTCTGGTTGGTTTGATCCGTCCCCGCTGGACGTTAAACTTGCGACATACCCTGTGTTGAACACGGGAAGCTGAGGAAAACCTCAGATATGTGTCTGTGACACATAATTCCCCGTGCTCGATGTGGGATGCCTCGGGCTTCCACGCCCTCGAGAATCCTTGTGGTCAAGGATAACAGACAAACATTCCAGGTACCCCAGCATCCAGACACGCTAATGATGCCTCAACGTGACTACTCCCCTGACCGAAGGTTGCTGCCCTGATTCGACCCTTTGGAATGTCCCGACAGAAGTAGTGTAATTAACCGGCGTCCATGGAAACATGGCACTGGGAAGAGTTTCACGAACTATGTATTAAATCTATAAGGGAGACCCGGACTAGGTGATGAGTTCTGAGGAGGGATCCGTAGGAGGAAGAACTGACATACCATCATCCCGTTTCGATCAAGGAGCATACGTCCCTGAATAAGGAGCGAATGCCGCCCGCCTTTAGAAATCGGGAATGCGGGGCAACAGCCGCGCGTCCTCATAGACGGATGTGCGCGCCCCGGCGAAAGCGTCGGAAACAGAACTGGTGAACCCGACGTGAAATTCTTCTCCTCAATATGGAGATTAGTAGCGTTCGAGACACCAGTAGATTAACGTGTCACCGGATCCAGATATCCGGTGCCTGGTCCCGCCAAGCAAATAGTGGGCCTATCGTGAAACTCACCGGAATTCGGGGTAGTAGAACGTGGGGCACTCCGCTCTGCAGCGTGTTGGCGTGGATCCTTCTCACAGACATGGAGAATGGAAGAACGCTGGGGCACTGGCTGTCAATCCTTTTCCTCTCAGTACTGATGAGTTGACCCCTTCGTTTCTCAGGAACCAGGTTGCTATTTCAGAGATGCGGTCACCATCTGCTCCTCGCCCACGCAGGGGCAGGGGCAACACCACGACGGCCACCCCACATGGCGCCACTACTGCCACGATGGCTGCCACGTCACGGAATACGGGATGCCCACGTCCCCTTTCCCCATCAGAGGTCATCCAATGAAGGGTGATCAACAGCCTCGTGCGCAGTTATGAGGAAGAAGGGGTCATCCCAACCCGAGATATGGCCCGCCTGGACCTGGAGGCCTCCAGGCCCCGCCGTCAACGCCGCACTAACAGGCTGCTCAGGGAGCCCCTGCTCCCCACCCCGACATTCAACCGTTTCGGGAGCCTATCCCCAGAACAACATGACGACTCCGTGCCTTACGCTGAAGAGGCGGGCACTGTCTGGCTCAGTCCGCTCAGGGCCCCGACCCGGGGCCCCCAGGCGAGAGCTCCCATCCAGCCGCGTCAGCGCCGCCGTCCGGCCCTGCAGGAAGAGCAGGCAGACTACGTCCCTGCACCACCTGCACCGGCCCGCCTGACCCGACGTCAGCGCCGGGCCCGGGCTGAGGACGCTCGCTCAGGCGCGTCCACGTCAACAGCTACAGTGGCCCGAGCCACCGCCGACGGGCATTGTGAAGCCCCCGCGTACATTGAGTAGGGGCACCCCTTCACCCAACCAGGATCGAGACCCCAACCACCCCACGGGAAGGCTGGGTTGACTCTTCGGGTTGCAGGCCCAAGTGGTGATCTCCGCGAGCTAACCCGCGGTAATTCCACCCCGTACAGAGGTCCTCCCCGTACCACTACTCCATAGAGCATGGGCCTTCCCCACTCCGAGGTTCGTCATGGAGGCATGCCTCGTGCTACCCCCATCCTGCAGGAAGACCTGCCCTGCGGCAGTGACGCTCAGCGCGGAAACATTTCCCGCGCCCGCTGTACAGGGTATGGAGTCCATCCTTCTGAAGGCATCGTCCATCTGGTCCTTCTCCAATGTGGGGGCCCTCCCTACATCCTCTCTGCAACCGGAGAAGGTCCTCCTCGCCCCAGCAACTCGAGGAGTGAAGGTCGGCCTCACTCCACTCGCATCGACCATGGAGGTCCTCCCCATGCTCCTGCCAGTTCCAACATAGGCCCCGCCCACATGGGTACTGTTCATGGAGGTCCTCCCCATGTACCCTTCGACATTTGCCCTGGTGCCCCTCGCACCCCGGCTATCTCGAATGGGGGCCCTCTCCGCCACGGCACCAGCGCCGCCCCGAGGCTTCCTGATAGGGGTCAACCCTGTCCCGAAGAGCCACCCAGGGGCAAAAGAGCGGGTCGTCACCGCCACAAGAAGAATCCTGGGAAGGCCCAGGTGGAGATCAAACCTGCCCGCTTCTCCGATTCGGAAGAGGAATGCGATTCAGCGATGGAACCTTCTCCCCGCTCCTCCGTATCAAGGGCTGGGGCAGGAACCAGACGCGTTAGCCTCGTTCTCCCAGAATTTGAGGTCCACCGGATTCCCGTCTCTCTCCACAGGTACATCCAGGAGGAAGAAATCCTGGGAATTCCGCAGGTCTCGACCACGCAATCACCGCCTCTGTCACCAGAAGAGCCCTCTACCTCTACCAGAGATCACGTAGAGTTATTTTGGGGGCCAATGACGGTAGAGCGACGACACGACCTGTCGCCGGTAGCCGCGGGTCCTGTTCCGGAAGCTGCGATTATCATCCCATCGTATCGTGACATCGTGGCCAGGTCACCTCACTCTTCGGAGGATGGCCTAGAATTCGGCGGCCAGTCAGCTCGTTTGCCGTATTCTCCGCTGCCGAGCTTACTATCCCAAAGGTCTGCCTCGGTACCACTTCTGGTTCCTCAGCCGCCCCCGGTTGATGAGTGGGGCAACACAGGGCTAGACCCTGAGTCCGAGCCTAGGAGCTTCTGGAGTATCCTTGCAGCGGATTACTTCCCGGAGAAGTTCCGGCCGACGGTGGCACTGAATTTCCGCATACCAGAGTCTCTTACCCCTGAAGACGTGGGGTTCTTTTGTCGAACCCTGTGGGCGACACACTTCCGCCTCCGTTATGAACGGGTGGTGTACCCCAGAAGTCGTGAGCACTTCGAAGAAATCGGCGAGCAATGCCGCCTGATCGATACAGCTGCACTTCTTGTGGCCCAGCACCCTGATTCGCCAGGCCACCAGAGCGCCCTTCAACGAAAATGTGTTCAGAGTCTTAAAGCACTCTGCAGAATCGTCAGGGAAGCCACCCCCCATGTGCAAGTTCGTGGTTGGGGACACTATGCCGCTCTCCTCTTCGACCCTATCCGACGACAGCCCGATTCTCTATGCGACATCGAGGATATGCTCTCAAGAGGGGTCGCAGTCTACATGGATGACGTTGTGGATAAGGAAGATGAGCTTGAGTTCCTTGATGGAGACTTACCACCCGAGGGCGTACCGCCGCTGCTCGACCCGTCAGGGAGAGTTACCCGTCAGCAGAGAAGCCTGCTAGGCCTCCCCGTACCCACCGAGTCACTGGTACTCGGTCGAAACACTGGCAAGGGTAAGGAGCACGTCGGAACAGTCAAGCACTCTGACCCATCCACCTCTGTGCAAGAAAACAGACGAAGATCCTGAGAAGGCCACGTTACGCCAGCAGCTTGCTGAGCAGAAGAGGTTGGTTGATGAACTCTTGGCTAAACGCGCCGCAGAGCGACGACCCGACTATGGTAATCCCAGGCTGGGGCAGCAGGGGCAGGAACAATTTCCCCCCGGTGAGATGCCTCCGAGCAACCCTGATCATGCTACTACCGCAGACAGGGCGGAAGCCGGAACATACGGCAAGAGGGCGCGATACGTCTCGCCAAACCCCCCTGAGCGACGGGGCAATCTGAAGAATCCAACATGGGTTCCCCCAGTCGCCCCGCAGGTCGTCCAGCCAGTTGACCCACGAGCGGCCGAAGCCGTCTACCGTGTTGAAGAACCTGGAAATGCACTTGTGGTTAGGGATCCCCGTCAAGACAGGGACCCCCACCCGGAGGACCTTATTGCGGCACTCACAGCCCGCCTCGAGGCGTTGGAAACGCGGCAGGTGGCGGTCCCACCGGATGGAAAGCCTTATCCCGCGTGGGTGGATGATATGCCCGCGCCTCCGGGTTTTGGGAACCCCACTTTCTCGCCTTTTAACGGGATAGGGGACCCGCCCCAGCACTTGGCTCATTTCTCTTCCAGGTGTGGCCCCATGCTGGGGACCCCGGCTCAGCAAGAAGCCTCCAAGCTCTGATGTTTTGTACAGACATTGGAAGGTCCGGCATTCGTCTGGTACAGCTAGCTCCCTATCGGATCGGTGACCGGTTGGGAGGATCTTTGCCAGCAGTTCTTATACCAGTTCAGCTCCACCACGCGAAAGACCAGCATTGCAGACCTCTTCAAGTGCAAACAGAGGCCTGATGAGCGGGTTGCAGATTTCATCGCCCGGTGGAAAGGACTTACGTATTCCCTTGATATGCCACTGACTCAGGAGCAATTACTGACGATGTGTGGGGGGAACGTCAAGACAGAGCTGGTACCATCCTTGATTACCCAGAACTACCATGGAGGGTTCAGATATTTTTCGTACAAGGCTCAACGCCTCGAGGAAGCCCTGCAACAGGCCAGTCAGGCACGTCTGCTGCCCCCTATGATCCCAGCCAGGAGGACCGCCAGGGCTGAACCCGCCGCGGTGGCTCAAATAGAAGCCCCGAGGCAGCTGGAATTGCTGCCGGCGGCACCACCCTCGCAACCCCGCAGAGGTCCTCCACCTCAAGCACAGGCTCCCGCCCAGCAGCGACCGCCTCAGAACCGACAGGTTCCCCCGCGCAACGCGCCACAGCCACCTAGGCGAGACAACCAGGCGCCACCTCCTCGGAAGGCCCCTCTGGTCCCTCGTCAGGACTAGGCCACCAGGGCCCCCTATTCGGAAAGAAGTTACCAAACCTATTCGTTCAACGAAAATCAGGTCCCTGGCTACTTCCGAAGTGCTCTAGAGCAAGGGATTGTGCGTCTGCCTGAGTGCAGAAGGCCGGCAGAGGCGCACCTCACCGATCACCCCAACTAATTCCCTTATCATCGGATCCTGGGGCAAACCCTCAAGCGATGCTATGTGTTTAAAGACTGGCTTCAGGACCAGGTCAACAACAACATAGTCAAGTTGGGCCCAGCACCAGCGCAAGTGGCAGGCGTCTTTGCAGGATCAGAAATCGGCAGCGACAGCGAAGGTGAGTGGCAGCAGGTCCCTAGCAACAGATCCCAGAAATATGACGACTGGATGGCTCAAAAAACCGTCGTTCGTGCCCAGGGTATCATCCGGGCGCGCCTGAAGTAGTCGGAACCTTCAGAAGAAGTAGTCGGTGCCTCTGCGTCGTCTTCACAGTCGGCATCTGCCCAAAAGGGCAAGCAGCGGCGACGCAAGAAGAAGCAACGTGCACCGCCAGTGCCGTCTTCATCCCGCACTCTTGGAGACTTTATGCCCCCCGAAATAGGGATCCCTCCCAGAATCCGCCCAGCGGCGGATGACTCCTCGAGCGATAGCCAAGGGTACGCTTCGGTTAACACCGTGGAGCTGGTAAAGCCCTATATGACCCCCGACGAGGGGGAACCCCAGGCAGACCTCCCCAACGTTTCCAGCTGACGTCAACATCAGCAGAATCACAATCGCGCCGGTCATCGAGGTATGTCAGCAGACACTTGTGGACAAGCCGTGAACACTACAGAGACCAGGCAGCAGGCTCAGCGCAGATCTCAGCACGCGCAGACCCATCTAACACCCTCGGCTCTACCTCCACCGTTGTTCGTGCTTCTAGATCGTGGGGAGCCGCCTCGTCCGTATCATAGTCAGTCTTGCCCGGCTACCAGCCAGCCTCTGCTGCCCGATCTTAGCCCGACGACTACTCTTCAGGCTTCTACTGGTAGGCAGCAAGATGTACCCAGTACTAGTCAATCGTCGGTTCAGCCAGCCGGACCCGCTGTGCATCCAAATGCCGAACGACCTCCTGTAAGCAGAGGTTCGTGTTTGGCACGAAAGTACGATGTTCTGAAGCACCTGGCTGGCATCCCGGCGAGGCTTTCCATCCTTGAGGCCCTTCTCCTGTCATCTGAAATGCGCGAAGCACTTGCCGAGGCCCTAAGGATCCCCCTCCAGTTCGAGACGGAAGTAGCAGCTGCGGAAGCCTTCCATACCGAGACGATTGAAAACGCCGAATGTCAAGCGGTCATCTCGTTCTCCGGTGAATATGAGGACCCTCCTATACAGGGGCACATTCGCCCACTGTATATCACTTCCCGCTTCAACGGCGTGGAAGTCCGCCGCTGCCTCGTTGACACGGGTTTTGGAATCAACCTAATTCCGACCCGGAAGCTGCGAAAGCTGGGTCTGTCTGAAGGTGATTTAACTCCCTCTAACCTCAGGATCCAGGGGTACGACAGGACAGAGCAAACCCCAGTCGGTAAGATCCGCCTGAAGACTCAGTTCGGTGGCTTAATTGCCAGCACCGAGTTCATGGTTGTTTCTCAGGACACCGCCTACAACGCATTGATGGGTAGGCCATGGCTCCATCTGCATGAAGAGGTCCCCTCGTCGTATCACCGGTGCCTCAAGTACTCGCTCAACGGTCGAGTAGGTGTGCTCCAAGGAGACGCGTCCCCTTTCGCTTCTTGTGAGGCCCGCTATCTGGATGCGGGTTATTACAAAAGTAAGGACAAGCAAATCCTGGTAAGCGAGGATGAGCCCGCCCCGATCACAAGTGATCCCTGGGCAAGCATGGACGACGCCTACATCCTCCCGATCCACCAGTTGGAGGCCACGACCCCCGACATGGGGCAATGATTTGTTGTTTCGGGTATGCAAGGAAGACATGTTCTCGTGTCCAAGCGATGGCGGAAAATCACCTCGTACTCCTAAATCAACCAGGCTTAGGTGATCCCGGAATCTTCTACCCCTATACGGTACCGGGATGTCAAGATGATGACAATGGCGGTGCGCCATACGTGTCTCTTCCGCCGGGATGGAATTAACCGACTCAGGCCGACACGTCACCACTGCTTTGATATCATCAAACGTGGCTCTTTAGGCCGAAGGCCAGATGGGATAGGGTCGACTGCCTTCATTGCCATGGTCTCGATGGCAAGTGAGTCTCCTGATGTGATGACCGCTGCTGCCCGAGTCGGCACCAGCTGCCCCGTGGATCTTGATAGCCCAGAAGTATCTTCCATCGCGGGAAGTCCCCCCACGGGTGGGGAAGAAGGCTTGGAGGATGCTCCCCTAGCCTTTGAAGAAGGCGTCTCTACCACGGTTGATGAACTGGTACAGGTGAACCTTGGTAGCGAGGCAGATCCGAGACCCACATTGTTCAGTGCGGCCATGTCCCTCGAGGAGCGGCAGCAGTACGTAGACTTACTCAAACAGCACCGTGATGTGTTTGCCTGGAGTTATGATGAGATGCCGGGGCTGGATCCCCAAGTGGCCGTCCACCGTCTGGGCCTCCCAGCAAAACATCGTGGGTTTAAGCAGCCTCCCAGGAAGATTCACCCTTCCCATGGTGCTATGGTTGAGGCCGAAGTTGATAAGCTAATCAAAGCCAACTTCGTCAAGGAGGTCCATTACCACAAGTGGCTTGCCAACATTGTGCCAGTCAGGAAGAAGAATGGGCATATCAGAGTCTGTATCGACTTCCGCGATCTTAATCGCCACTTCCCAAAGGATGACTTCCCACTCCCGGTGACGGAGCTGTTGATTGATGCCACGGCCGGATTCCAAGCCCTCTATTTCATGGATGGGTATTCCAGGTATAACCAGATCCGGATGGCCCTTGAAGACGAGGAGTCCACTGCCTTCAGGGCTCCCCAGCGTACCTTTTTCTACCAGGTAATGCCATTCGGTTTGAAGAATGCATGTGCCACTTATCAGAGGGCCATGCATCGCATATTCAAACCGATCCTCGGGACATTGGTGGAATGCTACGTGGACGACCTCATAGTCAAGTCACATCAGCGCCAGGACCATCTCAAAGACCTTGAGAAAGTGTTCGGCTTCCTCTGTTCCCGTCACCTGAAGATGAACCCGCTGAAGTGTGCCTTCGGAGTCACCTCCGGGAAGTTTCTGGGCTTTGTTGTCAGATACCGAGGTATCGAGATCGACCCGGAGAAGATCAAGGCCATCATCCAAATGCCTCCCCCGAGCAACATTCGAGAGCTCCGAGGCCTTCAAGGCCACTTAGCCTATATACGCCGATTCATTGCGAATCTGGCCGGCAAGTGTAATCCCTTTTCTCGGCTCATGAAGAAAGGCGCTGCCTACGAATGGGATGAGGAGTGTCAGACCGCCTTCGAGGAAATCAAGCAGTATCTGCTCCAACCTCCGGTCTTGATGCCACCTGTCTCCGGAAAGCCGCTGGTCCTTTACGTGACCGCCCTGGAGAGATCCCTCGGTGCGCTGCTCACCCAGAAGAACAACGAGGGTACTGAGAATAGTCTCTACTATCTCAGCCGCATGCTTCTCGATACGGAGATTCGATACTCCCCTGTCGAAAAGAGTTGTCTTGTGCTCGTCTTCGCCGTGCATAAGTTGCGGCACTACCTGTAACACCACGAGGTGCAATTGATCTCTCGGGTAGATCCACTGAAGTACATCCTGAACCGCCCCATGCTGACTGGCCGACTAGCACGGTGGGCGGTGATTCTCCAGTAGTTTGATATCAGGTTTATACCTCAGATGGCCATTAAGGGACAGGCATTGGCAGACTTTTTAGCTGCCCATCCAACCTCCGCGGATCAATCCCTGGACCTGGACTTCCCTGATGAGACGATCCTCTCAGTCGATCATGCTGCCCCGTGTTGGAAAATGCATTTCGACGGTGCCTCCCGGAGCCCCACCGGTAGGAAGCTCAACGATCCCAAGCTCAACAGAGTGGGCCTGGGTATTGTCTTCATTACCCCGGCGCAGGCCGTCCTGCCGTACTCGTTCCTGTTTTCAGAAGGCTGTACGAATAACGAGGCAGAGTACCAAGCTCTCATCACCAACCTCGAGTTGTCCCTTGAGATCCATGTTCCCCACCTACATGTGAAGGGAGATTCCGATCTGGTAATCAAACAGGTTAATGGCGACTACGTCGTCAGGAAGCCAGAGCTTGCACCGTTGCTGGAGTACACCCTCCTCCTAATGGCCCAGTTCTCTTCTCGGCCAGAGGTTACCCATGTCCCACAGTCGCAGAACGGCCAAGCAGACGCCCTGGCTGGCTTAGCCGCGTCGCTCGCAGAACCCGAGCAAGATGATTTGGTCATACACGTGGCCCACCGGAGAGTCATTGCCCCCATCACCCAAGAGGACCTTGATAGCCTGCGGGTAAGTCATCTCAACGCCGGACCCTCCGTATCGGGAATCCCGGGTTCGTCGGACGCAGTGGTTGAAACCACCCTCGACTAGAGAGCACCTTTTGTCGAGTATCTCCAAAATGGTCAGCTCCCGGACGACCGGGCCGAACGCGAGCAAATCCGATGCCACGCGCTGCAATTTACCCTCCGGAGCGGCCCCAGCCTGGAACAGATCCTTTATAAGCGGAGTTTCGATGGTTTCCTCCTCCGTTGCCTCCAAGGAGGAGAGATACCTCAAGTTATGAAAGAGGTTCACGCCGGTTCATGTGGCACCCATCAAGCTGGGCCGAAACTGTCCCATCAAATCCGGAGGTTGGGGTACTTTTGGCCCTCTATGATCCACGATTGTATTGGATACGCCAAGAGATTCCACGCGTGCCAAGTACACGCCAACTTCTTGCATCGGCCGCCGGAGCCCCTCCACCCCACCAAGTACTCTTGGCCATTTGCGGTATGGGGACTTGATGTAGTGGGACCGTATCCACCGGCAACAGCCCGCCAGTGCAGGTTCATCCTGACTGCTACATATTTCTTCTCCAAGTGGGCAGAAGCAGTTCTGCTCAAAGAGGTCAAGGCCCGTTCCATCGTTGACTTTGCGAGCTCCAACTTTATCCACCGGTTTGGAGTCCCTCACGCTGTCCTCATTGATAACGGCACCAACTTCCGAGCAGCTGAATTGAAGAAATTGTACGCTAAGTACGACATCCGGTTGAACCATACCTCCCGCTACGACACGCAGGCAAATGGACAGATCGAGGCGTTCAACAAGACCCTCTCTAACATTCTGCAGAATATGGTTGGTCAGAACAAGAAGAGTTGGCCGGACAAGCTCCCCAACGCCCTCTGGGCTTACCGTACGATGACTCGCAACTCTACCCAGGTGACCCCATATTCCCTGGTGTATGGAGCTGAGGCCGTCCTACCCATTGAGATTCAGCTGCCATCGCTACGCACTGCAGTTTATGATCACCAGACATCAGATGAGGTAGCCGAGATCCGTCTAGCTGAATTAGAGGCACTGGACGAGAACCGGCTTCGTGCCCTGCACAATCTGGAAATGCATCAGGACAAGATAGCGAGAGCCTTTGACAAGAAGGTTCGTCTCCACTCTTTTCTACAGGGTGACCTGGTATTGGCCCTTCGAGCGCCAATGATTCCCAGTAGGAAACCGCCCAAGTTACAACCCAAATGGGAAGGGCCTTATATCATCCATAAGGTTTACCCCAATGGATCATACTCCTTGGTGACCACGGATGGAGAGCGTATAACCCTTCCCACCAATGCCAAGTTCCTCAAGCGATACTTTTCCTAGGGAAAAAGTGGTCCTGCACGACCCTAAACTGCGAGAGGGTCCTGCACGACCCTAAACTGCGACTTGGTCCCGCACGACCTTAAACTGCATCTCCGTCCTCACTGCAAGACGTTAAACTGCAAGCCGGTCAGGCCTTCCTGAACGAGGCTCAGCCTCAGGCCCCTCGGCCTCCTTGGGCCCCTGGCCCCGTCTCCACCGCAGTTTGGCCCCCAGGCCCCCTTGTTGTTTTTTTTCAACTTACCCTCTTGTGGGATTGTACGGTATGGTGTAGGACCACGTCCTCATTCACGCCGGATTACTTGTTGTACCGTACATATCCCCAAATGAGGTGCTTCTCATCGTCCCGCATGACGTTAAACTGCACTTCTAGAACTACGTGTGGCTTGATTCTCATCCTTATGAGATACGTAGGAACTCTCGGACACCTCGTCTTGAGCCCAGCCCCAAGCTTTTCCCTTCCACTATTCCCCCTAGGAATAGTTTTCTTGGAGGATCTTTGTGTAGCAGGGAGTAGGGTTTCTTGGCCCCGCTTATGCAACCCCGCTCGCACAAAGATTGTAAGGGTCTCACCATGCGCCCACTCCCTTTCTTCTATCCTCCCACGTCCTCACCGCATGACGCTAAACTGCATGGCCTTCAAGAACTACGTATGGATTGATTCTCATCCTTATGAGATATGTAGGAACGCCCGGACACTTCGTCCGTGGGCCCAGCCCAAAAGCCAAAATCTTCCCCTCGGGTCAAGACATGGCAGGGTGCACACTTTTTCCCTGACCCACATCAAGCAAGCCTCGACCCGGCTGCACATTCCCCCCTGGAGGTGTTTGCCCCTTTCGTGGATAGATACAACTATTCTTCACCCACTCCTTGACTGGGATTCCGTCATTTTTCACACCCAGAGGGACCCCCAAGAACGGCCTGGATACAATACCCAAGGGCTCTCCTACCAATACGGGCCAACACCCTCGAGGGTTTTCAAGAAACAAATCGATACAAGTCCCGCGTTGCGAATTTGGTCAGCGGTCGACGCTCATTTGTTGCCCCCATACGGGTCACCATAGGAACGCTGTGTTTCGAATATGGTCAACAGTGTCCTCGATTTTCGGGTCCACCCCGAGATGTCCCAGACATCAAGAACAGTGGTTCATTCTGCCCCATCCCGAGGTGACAAACTTCCCCCAGGTGGTGCTAGCGATCTGGGCCATGACCCAGGATTCCTCATGAGGGTGTACGGTGTGATGTAGGACTACGTCCTCATTCACGTCCCATGTCGTACGCCCTCCCTTTACGAGGCCCAGCCTCAGGCCCCTTGGCCTTCCCGGGTCCCCGACCCTCGTCCTTATGTAAGACGTTAAACTGCAGACCAGTCAGGCCTTTCTGACTGATAACTTTCCCTTCTCTCCGGGCCACGGCCCATGATCCCTCATAAGGGTGTACAGTGTGATGTAGGACTACGTCCTCATTCACGTCCCATGTCGTACGCCCTCCCTTTACGAGGCCCAGCCTAAGGCCCCTTGGACTTTTCGGGTCCCCGACCCTCGTCCTCATGTAAGATGTTAAACTACAAACCAGTCAGGCCTTCCTGACTGATGCCTGATCTTAGGCCCCTTGGCCTTCTCCCCAATCTCTCACCCAGAGTGTACGGTGTGGTGTAGGACTACGTACTCATTCACGTCGGGATCATGTTCCATGCCGTACGACTCCCCTTACGAGGCCCAGCCTCAGGCCCCTTGGCCTCCTTGGGCCCCTGGCCCCTCGTCCTCATGTAAGAAGTTAAACTGTGAACCGGTCAGGCCTTCCTGACTGATGCCTGACCTTAGGCCCCTTGGTCTTTTCGGGCCACAACCCAGGTCCCCTCTTGCCCAGGGTGTATGGTGTGATGTGGGACTATGTCCTCATTCACGTCGGCTTCTTCACCATACCACACACCTCCTTTGTTTCGGGGTATATTGCTTCCCCTTCTCGTCCAGTATGACATTAAACTACGTATAGAGAACTACGTGTGGCTTGATTCCCATCCTAATGGGATACGTAGGACCACCTGGATGTCCAAGATTTGGATCCAGCCCCATCTCTCGGGAATCCTCATCCCATCCCGGCCCCTTGGCCTATCCTTTATCCATGAGAGGATTATATGGTGTGGTGTGGGATTATGTCCTCATTCACGATGGTTTCGTAATGACCACGCCATGCTCCCCCCCTACTGAGTTGTTTCGTCGATCCCTTTTTCGGCGGTTCACCAATGTGCTTAAGAGTACTCTAGTTTATTACCTGGAATGCCAAGCTTTACTCGGACACATCTGCACCCGCTTTCCAGGCTTTTCGTATCCCCGCATCAGGGCTTTCATCATCTTTCACACCCAGAGGGACCCCCAAGAACGGCCTGGATACTACGCCCAAGGTCTCTCCTACCGATACGAGCCAACGCCCCCGAGGGTTTTGGACAACAAATCGATAAAATCCCGCGTTGCGAATATGGTCAGCGGTCGATGCTCGTTTGTTGTTCCCACCTCGGGCTAACGCGATACGGACACTGTGTTTCCATCATGGTTAACAGTTTTCCTCTATCGCCACATCAACCCATTGAGCCCAAATGACGGGTACACGATTCACACCCTTCATCACTTCATCATGTCCAAGTAGAGTCTCAGGATTCTTGGTACTTTTCGTCCGTGCACGTCTGCACGTTGGGAGAACAAGCTGCATCAAAGGTGTCCTTCGAAACTCTCCTCCCACTCCCCTTTGATGGACGCCCCAAGTATTGCGATGAGGATACCCCCCTTGTTTCCCACACCGAGTTTATCTCACGTGGGCTTAGGGATTGGGTTGACATCTGTGCTTACTCGGGAGTTTTCACCACCCACGGTCCGAGCTCTAAGACCATAAACTAAGATTCTCATCTGGAACTACGTTCAGCGTGATTCCTATCTCGATAGGATACGTAGGAATGCTCGGACCCCTTGTCTCTAGGCCCAGCTTGATTTCAGCAAATTTACCTCTCTAATCCTGCCTTCAGGGCCCTGATTACAGGGCTACGTGGCGCAGTGAGGGACTACGTCCTCATTCACGTCGGGTTTGCAATAGCTGCACCACGCACGCCCCCATTCTGAGGTTCAGTCCTCCTATTCCCTATCCTGCATGACATTAAAAGATACCCTTCAGAACTATGTGTAGCTTGATTCCCATCCTCATGGGATACGTAGGACCACCTGGATGTTTAAGATTCGGGTCCAGCCCCACCTCCTGGTGATCTCCTGATCTCCCAGTCACCTAGGCCACTTGGCCTATCCCTCTCCAGGAGGGGGAGGTGTAGGTATGATACAAGGTTTTGGGCACCATGCCCCCTTCCCCCGGAAACCTGCCATCTCTCGATCACCCTCAAAGTTGAGTCCCTTGACTCCTTGCAGTGGTTCACCCATGTATTAAGAGCACTCTAGTCTAGGAACAAGAGTATCATATTCAACTTGATCAAGTTCCTTCCACTTTTCAAGCTTTGTGTTCCCCTCTATTCAGACTTTCATCATCTTTCACATCCAGAGGGACCCCCAAGAACGGCATGGATAAAATGCCCAAGGGCTCTCCTACCGATACGGGCCAACGCCCCCGAGGGTTTTGGACAACAAATCGATAAAATCCCGCGTTGCGAATATGTTCAGCGGTCGATGCTCGTTTGTTAGTCCTCATTTCAGGCTAACGCGACAGGATTCTGTGTTGCGAACATGGTCAGAAGTAATTCTCTGCCATCACGCCAGCCTCTTTAGTCCTCAAATGTTGGTTGCATGATTCACATCATTTTCCGCCCCATCATGTCCAGGTGGAATCTCGACACTTTTGGCTCTATCCCTCAGTGCACCTTTGTATGCTAGGGGGACAAAGCTGCAATCTGGCATCCTTTGGGGCTCCCATGGTCTGAGATCTAAGACCATAAACTAAGATCCATTCGGGACTACGTTCAACTTGATTCCCATCCTCATGGGATACGTAGGACCGCCCAGACGCCCTATCTCTGGGTACAACCCATTCAAGAATCCAGTCACTCTCCCTGTATCACCTCAGTATAGGCCCCTCGGCCTAAGGTTTCCCTCTCCGAACGGCGTACAATTTGATGTGGGATCATGTCTCTGTCAATTTTTTTTTATAACACTGCGCACATTTCCCGCCTAGCATCGTCTCTGCTACGTCTTCGCTGCATGACGATAAAATGCATGTTTGGTCTTATCATACGACCCTAAACTGTGACATTATCGTCCTGGCCACACGACGAAAAACGGCACCGCATTGTGGTGACCTCGTTGTAGAGGACATCACGTTGGGTATTGGTCACGTGCCATGCCATTTGTCAACGCCCATCACGGCTTGATTCTTGTGGCGACATCACGACCTACTGTTCTAGGCCTGTCGCTTCACAAAAAAAACCATTCACCTTAAATAACAAACAAGATACATCAAATTCCGCTTATTTTAGTGCAAGGGCCACGCCCAAACTCCCCTTTTCCCCTGGCACTGTTATCCTACCATGTCACTTCCAGAACTACGTATGGCTTGATTCTCATCCCTATGAGATACGTAGGAGCGCCCGGGCACTTCCCCGCGGGCCCAGCCTAACCTTTGTGTTCGGTCCCTCGACTCAAGCATTTCCCCAGAGAATGCATGGTAAGTAGGGATTAGGTCCTCCTTCACGTCGGGTTTTGATGCCATGCGTCCCCTGCTCCCTTTACCCATTTGTGGTCTAAGGTCCATCAAGAACTACGTAAGTCTTGATAAGGCTTGATTCTCATCCCTATGAGATACGTAGGAGCGCCCAAGCACTTCCCCGCGGGCCCAGTCTAACTTTTCATGGTCCGAATTCTATGACCCTAAACTAAGATCTCCCCAAGGGAAAGGAATCTGCTCCCTCTCTCTAATACGTTTCGTTGCCGTATTCAGATGTGATCTGACAAAGAGCCCGAAGCATGGGATTTTCACAGGGACGTTCCCCTCATCCCATGACCAAGCTTCGTGAGCTCGCTATTTGGATCCTCATTCTCTTCCACATCCAAAAGGACCCTCGGACGACGTGGATAATAAGCTTAAGGGCTCTCCATGAATTCTGGACCTAAGGGCCCTTCAATCGTTTCGGGCCAACGTCCCTACGGATATCTGACAACATTTGTGACATGGTCCCGTGTTTCGAACATGGTCAACGGTCGACCCTCATTTGTTTGTCCCCATTTTAGGCTAACACGACAGGATGCTGTGATGCGAACATGGTCAGCAGTAATCCTCCATCGTCACGCCGCCATTCGTCCTGCATGACGTTAAACTGCGCTTTCAGAACTACGTATGTCTTGATTCCCATCATCATGGAATACGTAGAGACACCCGGGCATTTCACCTAGGGTCCAGCCCCAGGAATCGCAAAATCCTATTCCTCCCCATTTCCAGCCCTCGCCAGAGAGGCCCTATCTGGAAGAAAGAATGATCCGGGATCAGACCGATGCGCCCATCTGGCATACTCCCACCACGGTGGTGTAACTACCGAAATGTTGGATTCTGTTTGAACAAACCATCACTCCATATTCCACGCTTTGCGTGCCCCTTATTCGGACCCTCGTCCTCTTTCATGTCTGAAGGAACCCCCTAACGGCCTGGTCTCATGCCGCATCGGCTCACCTACCGTCCTGGGCCAACGTTCCGGAAGACTGGTCATGTTTGGAGGGACCCCCAATAACGGCCTGGATACTACGCCCAAGGGCTCTCCTACCGTTACGGGCCAATGTCCCGAAGGATTGATCGACAACAAATTGATAAAATCCCGCGTTGCGAATATGGTCAGCGGTCGATGCTCATTTGTTGTCCCCATTTCAGGCTAACACAGTAAGGGTACCGTTTCCCCTCCAAGGTTAACGGTTGTCCCTTATTGTCATTCCATCCCCACAGTGTTCCGAATCTTGGGTATCGTGATTCACACTTCCTATTTTCATCTGTTTGGACCGATTTCAGCGCCCCTGGCGTTTCCCCGTTCGTGCATAAGAGCACGTTGAAGAAACGGTAATTTGGCTATCTTGGAAGTTCCTTCTCCGATCAAGCCAACTACCTCCTGCATCTCACATTGGGCTCGACCCATGTGGATTTGAAGGATTGTCGCCAAACGTACCGCAAACATTGTAGGGATGTAACAAGGCAATTCGACAGTGGAAATCGTGCGTGCTACGGCATTCAAAACAAAGGTAAAATTTGGAAGCACGAAAGTACCAATAAAAGGGTTTTGGATTTGTTACAATACTCGGGGGTTGACTTCCCCCATGGATGGGTTGACCCCGTCAAAAGAGCGTTGCAGCTCCGCCACCCGCTGACTTGAGGCGTCCAAAGCTTGTTGCTGCTGATTCAACTCCCGCTCCTCTTCAGCAGCGGCGGGGCGTAATTCGTCAACTCTGGCCCTGGCCCTTTCTACCTCGGCCTGGGTAGTAGCCATCCTTCCAGAGGTCTGCCCCATATGCTCCTCAACCTCTGCCAGCTGGGCCTTCAACCGTGAGACCAGCTCAGATTGCGCATCAAGAGAGGCTGAAAGCTCGTCTGCCCGGGTCTGCATCTGTTGAACCTCGCCTTCAGCCTCCTGGAGCTTCTTAATTCTGGTCGCCTTCCTCTACTGCCAGCCCACACTGAGCCCACGATCATGCTCCCGGATCTTCTCAGCCATAAGATCTCGGATGAGTGCATGAGGACGTTGGGCATCCACTCCCCCAGCGCACAGTTCGCGCAACTGCGAGCGAAGCCTATCCATTTCGGCCATCCATTGTGCTTGGGGAGTGTCCTTGATAAAGCGTACGATCAGCTTCCACGACCGGCGGCGAACTATGTTGCCGTCTTCCTCGTCGGAGGCTGTTTCGTCCTAGTCTGCGCGATTGGCAGTCTCATACGCGGGATACGCCTGCAGGAAATCCTCGGCAGGATCAACATCTGACGTCGAATCCAGCGCGACACCTGGTGCCGAAGCAGGCGCGACAGAGCTGGGACCGACCGGTTGATCCTCTTCCTCAGAGTCCACCTCAATGATTTCGGGTATGACCCTGCTAGAAGACCCGCCAGTGATGATGTGCGTCGTAGCTTGAGGAGATGGATGGACTATCGCCACCATCACTGGCATGCCCCTAGGAGGGACGCCGCCAGATATCCCGACAAGCCTCGCCACAGCAGCCCACGCCAGTCGAAGAACTGCACGACAAAGAGGGACATAAACGTTAGTTGGCGTGGCCTACATGTGACAACGAGGAGATCGGTGGAGGAGACTTACGAAGATCGACCTCCACCCGCTGCTCCTGAGCCGGTACTGATGGAACCCCGAGACGAGGCCCCCCGTATACTGTTGGAAGTTCTGGAGATTCCGGAGGAGCCACCTCAGGCTCCCTGGTCCCACCAGACGCAGAACTGGACGCAGCCATAGGCGCGGGTTCTGAAGGTCTCGCATCATCACCCTCCAAGGAGCGAGAACGAGGCCTATGAACAAGTTCCTCCTGCATGGCTCAAACATTGATGAGAAGTCCATAGGGACCCAGGAACAGGTCGTAAGGAGAGAAGTTCGGAATGCTACCTCGAGAGCCTCCGCGAAATCGTCGGATTCTGAGCCTCGGTCTCCGACCTCTCCCTCCTCCAGCGGGCTCCCTCCGCAAGCCTCATCCTCCCGAGAGGAGTCCTCTGATTCCTCCAGCAAGGGGAAGTGCTCCCTCAGATCGGCAGCCGATAACTGTGGGGGGACCGTCTGATTCAACAGTACCCTCACCCGATCCGTCATTGGGCGAGGAACACCACTAGAGTGGACGTAATCCTCCAGCTCTTCCAGGTACTATTCTGCCTCCGCCGGGGACGCCATGAACCCTGTCCGAACTGGGATTATACCCGGTAATTCCATCCCGAGGCGATTCAGGTGGGCCCATATCTCGGATGGGCTGAGGAATTTCCGGTTGACATCCCAAATGTACCAAGCCTTCGGGAAGACGGCGTCCTCTTCCATGTCAATGTGACGCAGGCGCTTTCCCGGAGCCTGAGTGGATATCCTACGGAATCCCCTTGGTGGTCGCCCCTCCGAATGACCCTGCTCTCCCGGAATCACCGGATCCACCGCTGCTGCCATACCCTCGGCCGGTGCGGGTCTCGCCGCCATGGCAGCCCCGCTGCCGCGAGCATCCCTAGCTGCCCTCCGACCCCGACCTCGAGATAGAGGAGGCCCACCGTCACCAACCCGGATCGTTGGCTGCTTCAGCATCTCCCCCGGATAAGCGGCCTCCCAACTGATGGCGTACTCCTTCACTAATCTGAAGGCGGAGGTGGATGGAGGAAATGCAATCCGCATCTTTCCATCTTCGCGTGTGAACATGAGCCACATCTGCCTCATCACACACGGGTGCTCCTCGTGACGCACCTCCCAGTAGACCTGCGGGGTCAGCCGATGGAGGCACCGGAACTGCCTCGCAAAACGATGCGGGGTGTACGGTTTGCAGATTGGCTCACGATCTATCTGAGCCACCAAAACTCCACCTCGGAAGGCCAGAAGGTAAGCTCGATGTTCTTCCGTTCCTCGCCCGTCGTCAGTAAGTATTCCCGTCGGCAACGGGAAGGGGTGGAAATTAAACTCATCCGCCCTCCACACCCGATTCAGCACCATCGGGACAGCCAGTTTGAACGGGAAGCTCCCAACTGCATTCAGGATGGAGGGGCGAAAGTTCGATCCCGGCGGCGAAATGGGGTTTGGATACTCGTAAATCCCCCTGACATGCGCTGCAATCCACCCATACAGGAGGTGTAAGGGCCCGCATATTCTTGGCGGCTTCTTGCCCTCGCTAATATGCCGCAGCATTCTGTACAGTTTGGTGAGCATCGGGATCCTCAGGTTGATCCGCTGCCCCATGGCCAACATCGACGCCATGATGAACGAGCTGGGTCGTACCCCCATGCTTGTATCTCTCACCGGTAGGATCCAGCCACATATGAGAGCCGCGATGAACGCCGCCAGCTTGACTATCGGCTGTTGTTCAGTGCTGACGCTGAAACCCAAAGTCTTCCATTGGCTGTCCTCCAAGACCCGCCAATACGAGTGCCCCTTGCCCCGTTGGTCCGCCCTCGGACAAGTTCAAGGCCTCGGAGGGAACTCTCGATCTTCTGGGAAATTCAGGAAGCATTTGAACCATCTTCTAAAGTGGACATCCCTCACTGCCTCCTTGTCCTCTCCAGGGACAAGCGCCATCAGCGCCGATGCCAGTCGTGGAATTTGCTCCGCATCCCCCCACGCGCTGGCAACGGGGAGGAACTCGTCATACATGGCCCCCAAGATTGGGACCCCAGAAATCTGGTGGACATCCCACAGGCTGATGCCCACCTCCCCGTGATGAAGGTGAAAAGTGTTGGTCCTAGATGACCATCTACTCAGCAACTCCGGCATTAGCTGCTTTGGTTGGTAAATGTGGAATTGGGAGGCCCACGCCGCCTCATACAATCCCACTCTCCTCAGATCGGCCCCGAAATCCTCGCATGAGGCGCCTACCCAGTAGGCCCAGGCCCAGTCGTCGGTAAAATTGCCGCCCTGGCGCAGGTCCCACTCATCGGACCATCCCTTCTTCGAATCCTGCAAAGCCACCTTCATCATGGTACGATAGAGGGGAGGGGAAGTCTCCGATTGCAGTGGCTTCCCGTCGATGTCGTTCACATGGTTGTAGAGACAATCAACGGTGACGGGTGTGAAGTCCTCCCGCGCGTGACCATCGGCTGCCCTGAACCATTGGTGCTGGCACGGTGTGCTCCTGAACCAGCAAGCTGGTTCATCCCTACTCGCCTCAGGGATGAAGACGTCATCCCTCAGCCCGAATCCGTACAATGGCAGTTTCTTGCACTGCGGATAATCCTTCCGACCTTCCGATAGCAGATCTGTCAAAGAAGTGTGGTCCGAGTGGCTCTGAACCATTTCCCCCAAGCCTGGACGGTTGGCCATCTCATCCCGACGAGCAGCATCTGCAAGCACTCCCAGCACAGCCTCTTGATGGGCCATTTTGATGCCGACCCTCAGAAAAGTTTTTTTCCCCCCTGGGTCGCGAAGCTCGGCCGCGAAGTTGAATTGCGAAGCTCGGCCGCGAAGTTGAATCGCGAAGCTCGGTCGCGAAGCTGAATCGCGAAGCTCGGTCGCGAGAATAAGCCACGAAGTCTGGCCAAGGCCGAAAAGAAGTTCGCCTAGCGCGGACGCGGAGTCGGAGACCCGCGGTTCGCCGCAAAGCTCGATTCGCGAAGGGCTGTCGCAGAGTACGCGGAGCTTCGCGAAGTCGAGAGCACAAAAAGACAAGGAAGGCACATGAAGACAAAAGAGGGCGGACCCCCTATTTATAGGCGGCGACCCCAGAGCATCGCGGCGCGCCTCACCCGCGCGAAGCATCGCGGCGCGTCCGGATCCGCGGCCCCGGCGAGCATCGCGGGCCCCCTTCGCGATGCTGCGTCGCGAACCACCGACAATTTTGGCGATTTTCCCTCAGACTTCGACCCTTCGCCCTTCGTGGCTCCAAGTCTGAGGGGGGGAATTTGTTGGCGCCAAAAATGTGGCCCGAAAGAAAGGAACGAAAAAGGCCGGCGCGTTGCCTCGCGAAGCTCCGTCGCGAAGCGCCGCCGCGAAGCCCCGCCGCAAAGCGCCCCAACCATGGTGGCGCTGCGAAGCACCAGAGGCGGTAATCCTCCGCGAACCCATTTGACGTTCGCGAGCCGCCGCGAAGCACCAGAGGCAGTAATCCCCTGCGAACCCATTTGACGTTCGCGAGCCGCCGCGAAGCACCGAAGGCAGCGTGCGAGCCCTGCTTCGCGGCGCCCCTTCCCTACAAATACTGGACTCCCCCTGAGTCCCGGACGGACAATCCGACCTTTCGGCTTCTCCTCTCCCGAATCACGAAGCACTCTTTGCCCCGGGAATCATGAGCTCCGCGAGGTATTTCTACTTCGCGAGACGCCTCTTCTTTGTCTCGTTTTGATCCCCTCTTCCGGGAGGGATGCCCTTCGCGAAGCTCAGGGGCGTTCGCGGAGGAAGGGGATTCCCAAGGGAACCCGGGCAGCCACGGAGCGTTTATGCTTCGTGAAACACCCAAGCCATGCTAGTGATCCCTATGCCAAGGCAGGATCACTATACATCTCGAAGAACACTGCTTCGCAGGACCCTGCTTCGCGAGGCACCCCTTCTTCACGAGGCAGTGCTCCGCGAACACTGTTCCACTTCGCGAAGCACCTCCCACTCACACCAATGCCCCATGCTAAGGCCAAGGAACCCCACTTCGCGAATCACACTCCTTTGCTTAGCGATTCCTCTTCCCGTGCGACCCTCCAGGTTTGCACGATGTGATTTCAAAGTCCCATGGACAATACCACCCGTAGCGTTGCTTCGCCTAATGCCTCTTCGCATAGGCACGCTAATGGCTATTGCTTCTTCGCATACTCACGCTAACGTGGACCCCTCGATGGTTCGTCCCACGACCCCCCTTTACCATGGCCTTACCGGTACCTTCCCTTCCCCAAGGACCAGAGGGTACCGGTTATGTAAGTCCTAGGGGTGTGGAGTGAACCCACTTCGTCCGAGCTGCAGGACGTTAAACTGCCAAGCACCATGTCCTCAACACATGACGTTAAACTGTGACCCAACCTCGTCTCCCTCACGAAGGGTCCCCCCAGCTCGAACATTCTTTACACCACTCGTCTCCACGGGAATGGAACTCTTCCGCACATGGAATGAGATCCTCCTTGTCGGAGTGGCATATGTTCGCAGGGGAAGGGCTGCCTCAGAGCGTAAGCCCCTAACCTTTGGTACGGATGATTGCACCCGTGCATCTCCGTACTTCCCCACTACCAAGGTCGGTGGAGGACGTGATAGGAAATGAGGCACCTCCCAATGGGCCTCCATCCTGGAGTAAGTCCCAACACCATGGGCCGCCCAACGCGTAAGCCCCTTTTCGCTTCTCACGGACGCACCCTTCGCGACGTGATCGTCAGGTCCTTGCAACCTCTTGTTTCTCACACCGAGCATGACTCACGTGGGCTTAGAGTGAGCACTGACCCTGACCACCCATCTCAGTGAACTACGAGGTCTTTGATCCATGTCAAGGCATGGTACGTAGCAAGCCTCTATGAGGTCCAAGCCCACCCGTCATTTCACGTCGGGTCTCACCCCCGTCCAGCACGACGTTAAACTGCATTCTAGTCCAGTGGTAAGCCATTGCGACCCACTTATCTCAGTGAACTACGAGGTCTTTGATCCATGTCAAGGCATGGTACGTAGGAAGCCTCTATGAGGTCCAAGCCCACCCGTCATTTCACGTCGGGTCTCACCCCCGTCCATTACGACGTTAAACTGCATTCTGGTCCAGTGGTAAGCCATTGCGACCCACCCATCTCATTGAACTATGAGGTCTTTGATCCATGTCAAGGCATGGTACGTAGGAAGCCTCTATGAGGTCCAAGCCCACCCGTCATTTCACGTCGGGTCTCACCCCCGTCCAGCACGACGTTAAACTGCATTCTGGTCCAGTGGTAAGCCATTGCGACCCACCCATCTCAGTGAACTACGAGGTCTTTGATCCATGTCAAGGCACGGTATGTAGGAAGCCTCTATGATGTCCAATCCCACCCGTCATTCACGTCGGGTCCCATTCCGGTCCAGTGGTAAGCCATTGCGACCCATCATCCCTTTTGAACTACGAGGTCTTTGATCCATGTCAAGGCATGGTACGTAGGAAGCCTCTATGTGGTTCAAGCCCACCAATAGTGGACCCCCAGGTCTACTTTCACGTCGGTTCACCGACAAACCCCTTTTGAACTATGAGGACTTTGATCCATGTCAAGGCATGGTACGTAGGAGGCCTCTATGAGGTTCAAGCCACATTGTTCGGTCGTTCATTCACGTCGAGTTTCTCCCTCGTCCAACATGACGTTAAACTGTATGCCCCCCTTGTCCTACATGACATTAAACTGCTCACCCATTCCCGTTTGAACTACGAGGTCTTTGATCCATGTCAAGGCATGGTACGTAGGAAGCCTCCAGAGGTTCAAGCCCACCCCTCATTGGACCAAGGTCCACCTTTACGTCGGTACGCCGACGATGCTCATCGGACCAAGGTCCAAATTCACGTCGGTTCACTGACCATCTTTCATCGGACCAAGGTCCACCTTCACATCGGTACTCTGACGAGGCCCATCGGACCAAGGTCCACCTTTCCCGAACTACGCGGATTTTGATTCCCTGCCACGGGGGTACGTAGGAAGCCTCGTCAAGGCTCAAGCCCAACTTCACTGTCGCCCCCCTGCGATGGTCTCACTTCACTCTCCTTCCACTCCATTCACCAATCACCCATGGGCTGGCCCCAGTATCGATATCCTTTCAAGGAGGATCCCTCAAATCCGATCTATCCTAGCTAATGATCTGGTTGGGTTGATCCGTCCCCGCTGGACGTTAAACTTGCGACATACCCTGTGTTGAACACGGGAAGCTGAGGAAAACCTCAGATATGTGTCTGTGACACATAATTCCCCGCGCTCGATGTGGGATGCCTCGGGCTTCCACGCCCTCGAGAAGCCTTGTGGTCAAGGATAACAGACAAACATGCCAGGTACCCCAGCATCCAGACACGCTACTGATGCCTCAACGTGACTACTCCCCTGACCGAAGGTTGCTGCCCTGACTGGACCCTTTGGAATGTCCCGACAGAAGCAGTGTAATTAACCGGCGTCCATGGAAACATGGCACTGGGAAGAGTTTCACGAACTACGTATTAAATCTATAAGGGAGACCCGAACTAGGTGATGAGTTCTGAGGAGGGATCCGCAGGAGGAAGAACCGACATCCCATCATCCCGTTTCGATCAAGGAGTAGACGTCCCTGAATAAGGAGCGAATGTCACCCGCCATTGGAAAGCAGGAATGCGGGGAAACAGCTGTGCGTCCTCACAGAAGGATGCGCGCGCCCCGGCGAAAGCGTCGGAAACAATAGTATTAATGAAATTTTTAACCTAAAGTTTTATCTCATACCATTCATATTACATCCCTAAAAGTGTAATATAATTCTTCCAAAATAATATTTCATGTTAAAACTAAGGGTTACATATACCCTCACCCAATAAAACTTCTCCCAAAATATTTTTGATGTCCCGAACTGACCCATTGGGGCCTTTCTAGCCAATGATAAGTCAAGTGTGAAAACCCCAATCTCACCTCTAATAGACTAGGGCCTGGTGACCATCACTGAGTAGGAATATCACACACATGGGAGTCATTATCCTAAGGAACCTATATGCACGCATTAATCTCCAAGCCCTTGTAATTCTAATAAAGTAAATAAAATAGAAACCAATGCATGCATAACATCTATCAAACATCCGAGTATGAAAATAAGTATTGAAAAGTGATAGATGGTATAAATTAAATCCAAATGAAAAATTCAAATAAGTACGATCTATTCAAAAGGAGGGGACTAATACCAAATACAACACTGATATACATCTCAGTCTGTTTAGCCCATAAATATGCTCTGTCTACTCCCAATCTTCCTATAACTTCATCAAAAGTTTTCTTGTCAGTATAAGACACAACATGTTTGGGAAGATCCCATGTATGGGTGATTATAACAATACTCAGTAGGATACCCCCAAATAACCAAACATAAAACATCAATATTAGTCAACTCATAATAGTAATACAATAAACAAACCCATATATACTCATAATAGACAACCAGTATCAAGTGGTCTCAAACAATAATATGATCCATATGATACTAATAAAGTCTTCTAGGTAATTCTCACTCCATGATCTATTTCATCATTGGTGACGCTCAACCAAGAGGTCATGGCCATCGAGCCCCCCACCCCACCCCCTCCCCCCCACCCCAGATAAGTACTCACTAGATCTATGAAGATATCATCATCCTAGTAGGGGATCACATGCAGGGACACTGGGGGACACCAAAAACCCTACTATATTGGACTTCTAGATATGGGATCAATTCTTGGTTCATAGAGTTCATGCCAATACCATGAACCACACCTAAGAATGATATAGAATCTCACCCTAGTCCCAGGGGGGATAAACTGAACTCTATATGAATCTAAACCCATAGATGGGGTGACAATATTATTTCAAGGATATAATGTCACATTATACCCTCATGGAAAGGGACTAGGGAATCACACTCAACTGATCCTAGTCTAAACTGAGGAAATGAAGGGTTCTAAACACCCTCATAGGAAGTACAGAGCATGTACTAAGGGTACACAGTGTGTCCTCCCGACCTCTAGTATTCCCATATATCATTGTTTCACGTGGAATGTAAAAATACAAATACAAATACTATCTTATTATTTTTCATAGTGTTTATAGGTTAACCGAAACTCTTCATATGACATCGGTTTATTCCCATGAACTTCAGGTTGTTCCCATGTACACCTGGTCGTGTCAAAGTGCATAGCCTAGGTCATGTACTCTTGTCGTGTTTGATTACACATCTTAGCCCATTTACTCTAATCATACTCATGCACCCAAGAAAACATGGTGATTTATCGAGTCATATCACATGGTGTGTGACATGTTTCACATTATGTGGGATCTTTTCCTTCTTCACAGAAACCCTAGCATTATAGCCAGGGTCCCACATGACTTGTAATTTTGTATTACACGCTATATAACATGTGTTTTCTAAAAACCCATAAATTACTTCATGCATCATCCATATATACCCCCAACACAATTGATCTTGTTGGGAAATTCGGATTTGGGTTCATCTTACCCTTGCCATTATCGTTCGTCAAAAACTGATCTTTGATCTGCTTGAAAATCACCACATCAAGTTGTACTATCACTGCACCATGTTTTCATCATGCATCAATTGGTAAAATGAAAATCATTGGTCTAATATTTACCCTAATATGATATTACTTTGTTGTCTCACCTCAATCATACCCTTTATTGTAAATCATACTCACGGTATCGATCTGTTGCACTGAAGAATGGTCGTGAAATGATCCGATATCGGGTATTTGTCGAACCGTGAGCCAAAGAAATTTCTTGTGATGAAAATGTGAAGAAATGGGAGATAAAAACATAAACCATAAACATGAGGAATGAACCTCATATTTTCTTCATTTTATATTTGATCCATTTTTTTAGAATTGAAAAATGAAGAGGAATAAGCAACAACTAACAAATAAATCTACTATAGAATAAATCATTCATCGATGCATGAATCAATTATTGTTTATGGAATTGATATATTTTTTACAAGGTATAAATAAACTTTAATAATTAACATAAATAAAAATAATACCTTGAGTTCATATTGGTTTCTAATGAAGAAATATCTTGTTCCATAGTCATTGGTGAAATCCATGAACTCTATTGGCATAAACGATCCCTGCGATATCGATACAATCCTCTGATCCTTTTTCATTCACCAATGATCTCCCATGGTTCCTATATAGGTCTCCATGGTTATGTGTATAACCCTAATAATTTCCCATAAATGGATACTTATAGAGGAATAATCTAGGTCATTTAAATTTAATAATAAATAAATTAAATTTATTTGTTTATTTATTATCTTTACAAAACCATGCTCAGACTAAGCGTCTGACATGATCAAATTTTATGTTGTGCCTAGGGTAAAATATATTCTCTGAACCCGATGGTAGCCTCATATTTCTGATATAATCCTTTATTCATTATTTAGTCCACTTTTCAAAAAAAATACACGTGTGTCATTTTAATATATTTAAAAATTTTAAAATATAAATTCTAGGCACACTAGGACTTGGAATCTCACACCATCTCAGATCATGGTATGAAAATATTTCTAGATATATTTAAAATATTTATATGGGAAAAAAATGAGACATTACATTCTCCCCACCTTAGGTCTTTTCATTCCAAAAAATTGAAAAATACTACTCAAAAATATGTGGATACAGAGCATAAATTTGCGTCTCCTACTCACAGGTGGTCACATGAATATTCTTGTGCTTCCACTAGAAAAGCATAAAATGAATCTCTTGCCTATGTAGGATCTTATCTTACTGATCCTTGATCTTTACTGGGTACTTCGAAAAGGTAAATTAATCCTCAATTTTCATCTCACCCCAGTAAATAACATGCAATGGGTCATTTACAAACTGCCTCATCTGTGAAAAGTGGAAGATATCGTGTACCCAACCTAACTACGGCGATAGAGATAAGAAGTACATCACCTCACTAGATCTGAATAGAATTTGGAAAGGTCCAATGAATCTTGGAAATAAATTGTCACCCCAGACAAATATCTATAATCCATTTCAAGGTAAGACCTTCCGGATCACATGGTCTCCCTCCTCAAACTCTAAAGGTCTTTATCTTCAATCTGCATAAGACTTCTGACGGCTCTATAAAGTCCTCATCCTCTCCTGGATGACTTGCACCTTATCTATCATAGCTCACACCAACTCTAGGCCCATTAGTGATGAATCTCCTGGATTAGTACAATATAGTGGTAACCTATAGGGTCTCCCTTAAAAGGACTTGAATGGTTCCATACTGATGGTGGAATGGTAGATTTTTTTGTATGAAAACTTCACCAAGGTTAGGTGATCCTCCTAACTATAAACAAAGTCCAACATGAAAATCCACAGAATGTCCTCCATATCCAGAATGGTCTACTCAACATGGACATCATTATGGGGGTGAAAAACTATGCTCAAATGAAACTGAGTCCCAAGTTACTCATGAAATACTCTCTATAATTATGACATGAACCCATCATCATGCACTAAAATGGTCATCAAGGGAACTCTGTGGAGCTAGACTATCTCATACATGTAAAGGTATCCTAATATCTCTACTAAACTCTTCTCTCAGATATCTATGAAGTGAACTAACTTGGTGAGTTAGTATATGGTCACCCATATGGCATTGTGTCCTATAGATGTATGTGGTAACCCCATCACAAATTCCATAGATATCCCATCCCTCTTCCACTCTATAACCTCAAGGGGTTGAGATAAACTCACTAGAACCTAATGCCCATCCTTCACTTTCTAATAAGTGAGGCATCAATAGAAAAACAATCCTATAACTTTCTTCATACTTGAACACTAAAAAAACATTGGAGGTCTAGTTACATCTTTTACACACCTATATATATCACTAAAGTGGATGTATGAAACTCTATCATCAACTCCCCTTGCAACATCACTAGTACCATTTTTCTACCTCTAAAAAGGATGATGTTCTCCCCACCTTTAGAAAATTCATCGGGAGAACATCTTGTGGATATATGAGCACGTAAGGTATCAAATTCAGTATCTACATGATGAGATTACCTGACACACTATAGAATTAGTGTAGAAATATCCATAGAATGTAGATATAAAGCATCATCCTTGTCCAGTAAGGACAACTACAATGAGGCTAACTACTCTGAATCCTTGATCAATAACTGCAAGAAAGGTCTTATATTGAGGGAATCTACTACCACATTCCCCTTACTAGGAGTATAGACTATCTCAAAGTCACAATCCTGGAGTAACTTCAACCATAACCTATTTATAAAGTTATTATCCCTCTATCAGAATATATACCTGAGTCTCTTATGGTTAGAGTAGTTGATAAACCAATCACTCATAAGGTAGTGTTTCCACATTTTCAGGGAAAAGACTACCACTACCAACTCAATATCATGGGTCACGTAGTTTTTCTCATGTGGTCTCAACTTTCAAGACCCATAGAAAATCATATCCCGCCTCTACATTATAACACAACCAAGTCCATTCTCTAAGGCATCACAGAACACTACATACTTAATGCCCTCCTCTAGAGATCTCAAGATGGGGGTGCTTGTCAACCTTTGACTCAGCTTTTGAAAATCCAACTGACACCTCTTTGCCCACTTTCTCGGTCAAAGAAGTTAATGTTTTTGATTTCCTAGATAAATTGGGCATGAATCTTCTGTAGTATCCTATCATCCCAAGGAATCTCTACACCTCCATCATACTCTTGGGTGGAACCCAATATAACACTTCCTCAACCTTCACTGGGTCTACTACTACACTATTAGTTGAGATAAAATGTCCTAGAAAGTATACCTCCTGAATCCATAATTAACACTTTGAGAGTTTTCTATAAATTTATTTCTCTCATAGTATGTTTAGAACCATCCTCAAGTGTCTCATGTGCTCCTTCTATGACTTCAAGTACACTAGGATATAATCAATGAATAACACCACAAACTATTCTAAAAATGGATAAAACAGCTTATTAATGAGTACAATGAACACTTTTGGTGTGTTGCACCACACCAAAACGCATCACCAAGTACTCTTAGTTACCATAAAAACATTGTAATTCTATCATTGGTACATCCTCATCACATACTCACAGTTGGTGATAGCCTGATCTAAGGTCAATCTTTGAGAACCACTGAACCCCTCTTAACTGATCAAAGAGGATGTCGATCCTCAGTAGTAGATACTTATTCTTTACAATCCCTTGGTTTAGACACCAAAAATACACACACAACCTCAAACTCTCATTTTCCTTCTTAGTGAACAATATTGGGGTTGCCCAAGGGGAACACTGGGTCTCACAAATCCCTTCTTCTACAAGTCATCCAATTGAACCCACAGCTCTTGAAGTTCTATGATAACCATCTGATATGTTTTCACAGATATCATATAAATCATGAGGTGTAAGTCAATATAGAATTCTATCTCTCGGAAGGGAGGTAAGCCAGGTACATCCTCAGGAAATATGTACTCATACTCTTCTACCACTATTAGGAACTAAAATACCATATTATCTACTACTTCAAGGGAAATACTAGTTTAATAGTGACTAATCAGTTATATCCTCTTACATTTGATCCCATCCTTCTCTTCCTGGGCTTCCTTCTCACCCAAGAAGGAAAACCTCAATCCTTTTTTATGGATACACTACATCATCTTCTTGAAACCAAAAATATAGGCATGAACTATGGATAGTCATTCTATACCTAATATGATGTCATAAGGACTCATCGCTGCAACAAAGAGATCACATACAAAGATTTCACCTCTAAGAATCATGTCACATTGTCAAATGAATTGTGTGATCATTGATTCACCTTTTTTCAGAGTCTCTAAGTGCAAGGGTCAAGCTAAGGTCTAAACCTGAATCTCCAATTATCAAACCAGAGAATTGGAAAGGAGAGAGTGGTTTGCATATGTGTCTATTGGTACTATAGATAAAGTAGAGAACACACATATTATACCTCTAATCATGTTGGGAGCCTTAGGTTTGTAGGAATCTACTGGCTATAGTTATCCCCTCTCCATACCATCAGCTCCCTGAGCCTGGTGTCGACCACCTAGGAGTGATGGTAGAAATAAGTAAAATTATCCACTGCCACTTACTGATCTTCCAGATCCTCTACCATGTCCACCACCCTACAGACCTCCCTACTCCTTATTTTATCTCTATCTAGTTGGTTTTGTTGACCATATCCCTATAATTTGTACAATTGTTTAGATAATCATTAGTATGGTGTCCCCGACCGTCACATGAGAAGAACTACCTCTCTCTCGAATTACTTGAGCCATCCTGAGATCCCTAAACCATTGATCCTATATCCTTGGATGGTATCCTAAATCATCTCACACACCCTAATCATTGTGACTATCATTATCTGCTAGATTCTTAAATCCCATCACCAACATGACCACTACCAGCATATGTTATTAGCATCCACTCTTCTAGGAATCTCTTCACTACTAAATCCAACTCAAGCAGTCTAGCATAGGTGGGAATGAAAATAGATATTTTTGAAACCATATATATCAGTGTATACCTTGATAAAAGGTATATTCCATGAAGAATCGATCTCAAAAAATATCCAATAAATATCATGATAGATCAGTAAACCTCACAAAATACTCATCCATGATCATAATTTCCTTCTATAAATGCATAATATCTTGGATTTACACTGATCAAAACATGGTTAGATTGAATTCCACCCTAAAAATATGCTTGAAGACCAACCAGAAGAGAGTTATCTTTCCATGTGACTAATCCACCATATTCCACTATCACCCAGTGAAGCCCTAAAGAAGACTCACTATGAGGACTATCATTATATTTTTAGGCATCCTCAACTACCTAGGGGTTTGGATGACCCTGAAGCCTGGGAGGTCACTTCCACTGAAGCTCATGTAGCACACTCATCCTAAATGAATCCTCGACCAATAATTTCGGTGATATTTTCTACCCAATGGGTGGTGGAATAACTGTAAAACCACTCAGAGGTATTATCTCATGTACAGACCCCTATAATGAATCCTCTTCACTCAGTGTATCATATTTGGTATCATGTAGTGGAATCCTAGTTGACTATCTTTGTGAAGGCATCCTGAAATAGAAAAGATGCATCACAGTCAATGAGTACATCTGAGGTGAAAAATCAATAAGTACATGGAAACCACAACCCAAACCTATATGATGCATGTACCAATGTTTTTTTCCTACAACCTATTCTTACATGTATTGAGTCAACAAGCAGGTTATCAAAGTCCTGGTGAATAAATATGTAGGCCAGTGCACCAACACTGGACACCCTATGTAACATCCCAGGTAAATAAAGAATATGAAATTTTCATATTTATTAATATTTGTGAATAAAATATCAATATTACTTTAAAGTGGATGCTATGTTCGATGGCGTACCCAACACGCAACAATGATTTTCTTTGAAATCATACGTTGAACACTAATAATATAATAATATTATTTTAAATGGTAGTTAACGTCGAGCCATTGTAATGGCGGGAATGAACATAAATAACTAAAAATGATTATATATGTCTGTCAAATATTTTTACATTTATCCAATAAATGTTAGAGGCTTAAAATGAGAATGAATCCAATTTTAAGCATAAATCTTCTCATATTCTTTAAAAGGTCGATTAACTGCCTTTTGATGGCGAACCCTTTTTAGATATACTTTTTGAGAATTTTATATGTTTTATTTGAAAAAATAAAATCCTTATTTAGAATCAAGACATCAAAATTTACTTTGTGTAAATTTTTGTTATTTTTCTGATAAAGATTATTTTTAGTGAAAAATGCTGTATTTTAATTCGAAACCTCCTTTTAATCTAATTTATTTATATTGTTAGATTATCTTTTTAATTGGTTTTAAAGTTTAATTAAAATATATTTTTACCATTTAATCCAATGGTGGTCATTTTAATTAATTTCACTTTGAAATTGGACATAAACAATTGTAAATATTTTAATAGATATTGTTTCTTAAAAACACGCTATTTGATTTGACAGCGGGAATTGATTATAAAATTAAATAATGAAACTTATATGTAGTGAATTTGGTAAAATTGATATCATTTTTTAATTTCTAATATCAAATATATCTTAGGGTGAATATTTGGTATTTTTCTGAAAAAATTTTATTTTCAATGAATAGTGAAAAATACTGCATTTTAATTCAAAACTGCCTTTTCATCCAATTTATTTATATAGACATATTTTCATTTTAATTGGTTTTAAGGTTTAATTTAATTATTTTTTATCATTTAATACAATTTTTTTCATTTTATGTAATTTCACTTTTAAATTGGATGTAAAAACAAATCAATCTTTTGATAGATTTTACTTCTTAAAAGCCCGTCTTTGGTTTTGACAACGGGAATTATTTTAAATTAATTACTGAAATTTCTGTGTTTGGAATTTGATAAAATGGATTCCATATTTGGAATCATAAATACCAAATTATTTAATTAAGACTCTTTTGTTTTTGGACATTATGAATAGTAACGATGGTAATTATCTTTAATTATCGTGTTTAATTAGTAATCGGGTAGTTAAGGGTAATAAAATAATATCATAAAAATATAAAATGACCCCAACATGTGTCCTAATGCTATTGGTGGTGTCTTGGACGACCATGGTATGTCTTGTTCCAACCTTGGGACCCCATGGAATCACTTTAGTGTGATAGTGACCTTTTATCATATATTTTTTTAAAGAAAGGAAAATGTAACCAAAGTATGTATCACCTAAGTAAAAAAATTAATTTTGTTTACATAAATTATCTCTTTGACTATAAACATTCATTGTAAATATAAAAATATTTCCTACATTATGTTAATTTTTTTATAATTTTTAAAATTTAATAAATAAATTTATTTATGACATCGTGATGATGCAGTGATTACCTCATTAATGAACGATTTAAATAAAATGAAAAGATAAGATAAAATCTAAGACTTAAACTTGTCAAAAACCTATTGGATGGGTGGATTTAGAACCCTTATCACCTTATCCTTGAAATATATAACTGTGAGGCCTTTAATATCTGAAAATAATTTTATAATAAAGTAACTTTTCAAGACTTTACAAGAGTGCCCCTCCTCCCTCTTATAAAAGCCACCCACCTCTACCCCCTTAACCACACCTCTCAAGCCTTTGGATCGACCAAAATCTGCTCACTTTATCTCTCCACATCCATCTCTTCATCCAAGAATCCTTACCTTAGGCATAATGATCTTCAAGAAACCCTTTTGGTTCAAACAAAAGGGAGTTACCCGATTGAAAGGTAATGTCTTCTCTTATGTTCTTTTGTTTTATTTTGATTCTCCAACCCCTTAAACTCTTTTTATTCCTTTATTTTGTAAAAACACATGTATCTTAAATATACTAGGATTTTTTTATGAGAATTATTAGAGCTACACTTATACACACCTCCGTTTAATGGTTAAAGAACATACTGTTTCCGTGGATGGCGAATTACAGCCTCACGAAATGATGATTGTTCTATATTCTCCTACCACCTCTCATGGTGGCCATTATGATGGCACTATATTTATTTATGATATATATTATATTTATTTCCTCTCTATTCTTCTGTATTTTATATTTAAAACATACCTTTATGCTTTTCATGTTGTGAAAATGCGATAATTTCATTTGAGGAAGTGTGACTACCGCCCCCTCAAGTGATGTGACTCGTTCATGCAATACATTGAATGTATAAAGAATAAAATTAATGAACTTATATAACCTATCTAACATATATAGTATACTTTAATTATAATATATATATATATCTCTCTCGTTTAGTTTTAATTCCATTAATGTGACAAAGAAATGAAAGTAGCATTCATGCGTACGTACGGCCTACCGTCTCCATGAACGGTGCATTTCATTTTATTATCTCCAAATGTTATGGAATAGTATAAAATGAATATATACTGGATATATATTATATTTAAATCATTAATAATATTTTTGAGATGGTTTAATTATAACTACATGGACAATTCTTTTCAAACAAGTTCATTTTTTACTCATGTACTGAACATCGACAAAAATGTCTGATATGAACTCAAATAATTATCTAATTATTATAACATTATAATATGTGATATGAATTGAATAATAAAAATTAAATTATTTACTTAAGAAATTATTAATTGACCGAAATTTATTATTCAGGAATATAAATAAATGAACAAGACAAGTTGGACTTGAGGTAAGGGATCCAATCTCTCTCTTTCTTTTCAAGTACTCTCGTTTATGTCACTTCTTTTAAGATCCTATTTCTTATGTTGGGGGATGTTCTTATATATTCCTATTACTATACTTTTTATGTTCATATGAGGAGAGAACCTAATTTATTTCTTCAATCTATTTTTTTGTAAGTTTTAAGTGGCGTTGTTAGGCTGCTGAATTTTTATATGGGGATATCTTATCTCACTTTTAATTCTGTGAGATCTCCATTGTTCGCCACTTATTTATTGCATGTGGTGTATTGTGTTCTTCCATTTTATATATATTATCATTATTATATTTATATTCATGGTATTCTATGATTCATATTGTGTTTATTATCTTTTGGTCATACGACTCGATTGATTACAATGAGGTATGCGGTTTTTATCTCACTTTTTGTTCCCGTGAGATTCATGATAAATTTGACACTGTTTCCTTTTGTGTGGTGTATGTACTGCCCATGATTGTATTATTTGTGTAATATACTTTAATTTATGGGTATTTACATCTTCATTGTATGACCCTTATTTCATGGGGTGTACGTTTCGAAAGTTACCCGAATCGATAAGGGAACCTTTCACCCTCCTCTTTTTAAAAGACTTCTTTTTGTTAGGACTTTTAATTTACTTATTATTATGTTGGGATATGTTCTTATATATCCTTATTTCTTTAAATGATTTTTTTAAGTTATGATATACCCTTGTTATCTCTCATCATCACATTTTTTTTAACTGATGCTTTTAGGCTGTCGAATTTCTGTAAGGGAACTTCTTAACCCAATTTCAATTCATTGGGTCAAACCTATACTTCTTGATTATGTCATACTATGAATATGTGTGGATGACCTTCAATTTTTTTACACTTAATATCCTCTTATGTTAGGTGTATTTATATTTTCCACACATAATCATGTAATTGATTTATCCTTAATCTAAGGATACCGACTTTGTAAGGGACTTCGTTTCAATCCCCTTTCATTGAGGCATATTATGTTTTATACACAACTTTATTTTTTTATGGTGTATAAACCCCTTTGACTTTTACTTTTATTAAAAAGGAATCTTTTTTTATGAATCATTTTACTAAATGAAAAAATTAATGTTTTGTCTTACGTATGCGGCGACAACAACTTCTCCACCGCTGTGACCATTATTTGAGTTTCAGCTTCCTCTACAAGTCATAACTTTTTTTAAATGAAAAATAAATACCATGTTTTAATTTTCTTTTATTTTTGTATTGAAAATGGTTTTTATAATGTTTTTATTATATCAATGTGTTGTATTTATATCTTGTTATTGAAATGTGAAAATGTTATGTTTCCTTTATGCATGTTTTATGCGATACGATTATGTTATGGTTCTTGGGCATTGTTTATGAAGACGGGTGGTTCCATGATAAACTAAGGGTGGGTGAGCCTGTGATAGCTCTCTAATGCATTGGGTAACATGAAGTAGTTAAACATTAAGGTTTCTCCGAAGATATTTAGGGAATATACTTTGATGGGTATTCCAAATGTAACCAAGAGGGTTGCTCCCTAAGTAAGAATGTTATGAATTCCTCAAGTTACCTTTATGTCCTATGATTTCTATGAGTTATTCATAAATCATATGATTCCATGAGGTATGTTAAATTACTTATGTTTTATGAGTAAATAATTATTTCATTGATTTTTATGTATACATGAACTAATGTTTTCTTCCCCTATTTTTATATCCCTTGCTGAGATTTTTATGCTCATCATGAGTTTTTGAAATGTTTTCCACAGGACTTAAAGATGAATAGGGTCAAGGATGGATCAAGGAAAGAAATTATATCTAAAACATGGAACTATAAATGTTTCTTTTATGAGTTTTTTTTTATGAAAAAAATGGAAACTGAGTAGAAGTGTCTACTTTGTAATCTTTTGAGATGTAATAGTTATGTCCTAATTCTCAAAAAATCTAAACCTGAAAAGATCCTCAATGTGAATTATTCATTTAATTCAATATTATGTAATTTTTTAAGGCTGGGTTCTTTTACCCTAGCTTGAAAGATAAACTAAAATCACATTAACACTATTTTAATAAATCCCAAAACAATCCTCATAGCTAGACATTCCTAACTCTGAACCTATGGTATAAATGATGCCTCCAATACCACTCTATTAAGACCCAACCTATTAAGACCCATCTGGCTGGCGATAAGACGAGTGTGAATACCCCAATCCCACCTCCAATAATCTAAGGGCCGGTATCCAATGTCAAGTAAGAATATTACACACATGAGATGTATTAACCTGAGGTACTTGTATGCATGCACACATCTTCAATACCATATAATGATAAGAAAGTAAAAACAATTTTTACCAATGCATTCATAATATCTATCACACATCAGAGTATAAAAATAAGTATTCAAAAGTGATAAAGGGTCTAAATACAAGCACAATGAAAATTGAAATGGATTCCAACCTACTTAAAAGGATGTGACTACTTCTAAATGCAACATCAGTATACACCTCGGTTTTCCTAGCCTAGAACTATGATCTTCCTACTCTCGGTACTCCCAAGACTTCGTAAAAAGTTTGTTTATATGCATAAGGCATGACATATGTGGGAAGATCCCATTCATGAGTGATTATAAAAATACCCAATAGGACACCCTAAAATAACCAAGCATGAATCATCAATAGTAGTCAACTCATAAGAATTGTATAATAAACATACCTAGATATACTCATAATAGACAACCAGTCTCAAGTGGTCTCAACCAATATTTCCATCCATAGGATATTGTTCAAGGATTTTTGGTAATGATCATTCTGGGAGTACTCACTCCATGATCTGTGTCATAACTAATGATGCTCATCCAAGAGGTCATGATTGTCAAGACCCACCCAATAAGTACTCACTGGATCTCTAAAGATCTCATCTTCCAAGTAGGGTATCACACCCAGGGACATTGGGGGATACCAAAAACCCTACTAGATCATCCTTTTAGATATGGGATCAATGCCCTATGCATGGATTTCACATCAATACCATGAACCCCACCTCGTAATAATAGAGTATCCCACCCTGGTCCCATGGGGGGATTCACAAATCTCTATCTAAATATGAACTCATAAAGGGGATCACAATCCTATGTTGAGGACATAATGTCACATTGTACCCTCATGGAAAGGGGCCAAGGAATCACACTCAACTAATCCTAGTCTTAAATGAGGGGAAAAAGGGTTCAAATCACACTCATAGGGAGTACATAGTGTGTATTAGGGGTACACAGTGTGTCCTTCCAACCTTTGGTCTGCTCGTGTATTAATGTATCGCATTCCATGTAAACCTAAAAGTACAAATAATTTCCTATCAGGTTACATGGAATGTAGAGATTGATTGGAACTTTTTCCATTTTATATATATATATATATATATGTGAATCTATACTTTGGTCCATGCTCATGTACACCTCATTGTGCCTGAGTATAGGACTCAACCCATGTACTTTGGTTGTGTCCGAGTACATGGCTTAGCCCATGTACTTTGTCCATACTTATGTTCCCAATGGTACACAATAATTATTCAGGTTATATCACATGGTGTGCTACATGTTTCACAAGGCATGTGATATTTTTATTCTCCGTAGAAACCCTACCATCGGAGCTAGGGTCTCACATAGCATGTAATTCCATATTACACATTGTGTAATGTGGGTTTTCTAGAAACTCAAGGATTCCTTCCTGTGAATTCTAGATCTTCTAATACCATAATCAATCTCATTGGGAAATGAAAAACTGGAGTCATATGACCCTCACCATCATCTTTATTTAAAAACTAGGATTCAAACTACTCAAAAATTACAAAATTGGTCCATACTATCACCATACAATGATGTCATCACGTGTAAACTAGGAAAATAGAAATCAACAGTCTGATCCTAAACCTCCTTTGATCATCCTCCATTTTCGTGCCACAATCATATCCTTTATTGTGAACCACACCCATGGTAACGATTTATTGTGCAAAATAATGATCATGAAATGATTGGATATTGGGTATTCATCGAACCATGGTCTGAATAAATTGATCATGATGAACGTGCAAAGAAATGGGAGAGAAAACCATAAATCATAAACATAAGGAATGAACCTCGTCCTTTTTTCATTTTGAACTTTATATATTTCTGAATAATTGATTAATGAAGAGGAATAGGTAACAAATAATAAATATATCAACTATAGAATAAATCATTCATCAATGCGCGAATCAATTCCTGTTTGTGGAATTGATCTGTGTTCAACATGGAATAAATAAATGGGATGAATTCACATAAATAAAATATCTTACCTTCAGTTTTTATTGGATTATAATGAAGAATGATCATGTTTCATAGTCATTGGTGAAATCCATGAACTCCTTTTGTATAGATGATACCTGCGGTATCGAACTAATCCTCTGATCCATTTTCATCCACCAATAATCTTAAAAAGTTCATCTACAGGTCTCCAGGGTCATGCATCTAACCTTTAGACTTACAAATAATTGAGTATTTATAGAGGAAGGATCTAGGTCATGTAAATTTAACAATAAATAAATTAAATTTATTAATTAATTTCTTATCCACCCATAACCGCACTCAACCCAAGCGTCTGATGAGCTCCAATATTATATCGTACCTAGGGTAAAACCAATGTTACGAACTCAACGAAAACCTCAGATTTCTGATATGAGCCTCTATTCAGGGATTATCACCATTTTTCATGAAAACTACATGTGTTTGATATTAATATTTTTAATATTTTTACAATATCAATTTTGAGCGCAACGGGCCTCATAATATCATGTTGTCTCAGCACCTAGCTTCGAATATATTATTATATATATTTCAAATCTTTACATTGAAAAAACTAAAACATTATAATTGATTGATTAAAATTTTCATTACATAAAAAATCAAAATGGGTTTCTAGTATTTTAAACTTATGATTGACCTTAAACTTGTAAAGCCATTATAGATCCATAACTATTAAGATAACATCACATTAAGACATCTTAATCTCCAAATTTATCAAAACACTACTCTCATACCAATTGTAACATCCCTAGACCCGTACTCCTAGATCTAGTACTAAAAATATAATCTTTACATTTTGTATTTGAAACCAATAAATGTGACCTAATTTTTTCCATCCAAACCTTACAACATAAAAATGAAATATTCTATTACTTATATACCCAATGACCTTTCAGGTTTAGAGTTTTTGAGAATTAGTAAAAACTCTTACATAAACAGCACTTGCAACTTCAAGAGATTATTTTTTCCATTATACCCATATTTCCATATTCCTTACCAAGTATTAAATGTATCCCATGAATTTATTCACATATGATGCCTTTATATACTCAAAAAATTTATCATTATTCTTCATAACCTATTTAAAATGAAACCTAAGAATGGTGAGATCAAATAATCAGTAAGGGAAAACATAAGCATTAATAATTAAATTTCATCAGTGAGGGTAAGATGAGAATAAGAGTATTATGAAATAATCAATGTGCATGAGCATAAAATAAGAAAATTCATACCCATAAATACCTAGATAATCAATCATAAAACATGGCATAAAGATTTTATAAAGGAAAGAGTCATTAGAATCACTAATCATGAGCCATGTGATGTCAATATTGATCAGAGGTATCATTAAAAACTCATAGAAATCATACATAAAACATGTAGGTAACTTGTTAAATCATTTTAATATCACTCTCACAAATATAATAACCATACGTTCAACTTTCATACCCAATACATTGGAGGGCTATCACAGACCCACACATCATTGGTTATAACATAACCACCCATCCTTGGTTTATAATGAAACCACCCATCCTTAGTTTATAATGGAACCACATATAATTATAAACAATTCCCAAGAACCATAACACAAATAAAGTATATAGATATTTCATTTCATCATAAAACTCATAGAAACATCCATTATTCCTTTTATAACTTGATTAACCCATGGAAAAGAAATGGGATCCATGATAATCTCTTTGAAACAATAATAATCCATATAGAGAAATAATGAGGATGATATCGATAAAAAATATTCCTAATAGATCATAATTAACATCAATATTTGTTGATGTTGATGAATGGAAATACCATTAAAAGATCACTAAAAAAATTCTTCATGAAAAAAACCTTTTAAATTTGAAAATTACTTTTAAAAACTAAAAAAATCACAAAATATTGTGAAAATATTTTTCTTTGAAAATAACTATGAAATATTATAAATGAATCTTTAAATAAAATAATGGTCATGATGGTTGGAAAATCTTTTCATGGTGTAAATGTTAAAAATAAAAATTCTTTTCAAACATTTTGTAATGGGAGTCAAAGTGACCCATTTAGAAAACATTAAAATTTTCATTTTAAAACCATTTGAAAGAAGGTTTAAGACCATGTAAAATAGATTTAGGAAATAATTTATGTTTATAAAATAATTTTTTTGAAAATATTTTAGAAAACATGGATATGGAAGAGAAATATTCCTGATCTAAAATAAGGTACAAGATTGTTATCACTTACAAGTGACTTCTTTTATGTTTCTTTAATCAATAATGGATGAAATGAAAATTAAACATGTAAATAACATTCATAACTAGAAGAGAATAAAATATTTTTTTTTTACGAAAATAATTTCATATGATTTTTTCCAAAGTAACCTTGAACATAAACAATCCCAAAAAAGAGTTTTTAATGTAAATCTTTTTCCACTTTAGTAACTTTTCAATCGTAAGCCCCATGAAATAATAACATAAAATGAAAATTTAAATATAATTAACATAAGGATATTTATGATATAACATGTAAATGTGGTATTATATACTCCTCAAAAAATATGATAGGTGCATATCATAAACATATGTCCCAAGGAAAGGGAATTTGAGATAAATAGCCCTTACAAAGATTATAACATTGAATTGAGAATTAATAAATGAAGAGATTATGTGTAACAATTTTAAATACATAAAAAACAAGTTTAAATATAGAATAAATAAATTTATATATCAATTCACACACAATAATGTAATTACAAAGTCAATGAAGAAGAGTTATAACCCAGTGAAAGGAAATTGAGTTAAGAAACCCTTTACCACTTGGTAAATTTCAAGTCAAATCCTATTGGATGAAATAATTAAAATTATAATTTAAAATACCATGAAGTAAAAATTATTCATTATATAATATTTAAAAGGGACAAAATATAATCCATGTAAAATAAATTAAGTTCATAACATTAAAATATGGCTCAATGAAAGGAAATTGAGATGAAATCTCTTACTGCTTTGGTAATATCTGGATCAAAACCTCATGAAATTTAGAAACTAATATAGATTCATAAATCAAAATAATTATTATGAAAAGAATCATAAAATACATCCATTGGATTTATATACACCACATAATAAAAATAAATGGTGAATATGGCATATGTCTCACAGAAATAAAAGTGAGATGAGAAACTCTTACCTCAAGTCAATACTTTCTATGTATGTCCTTTAAATTCTATATAATGAGTTTATATAAATTATTTTATTTCCTAATACCCTTCTAAAGGTTTAATAACTTATAATTAAACCATTTATTTTATTTATTTTAATTTCATATTTAAATATTTAATTAGTTAAGTCCACATTGAGTGTTTTCAGGATGTTTGGTCCATATTTTCAAAACAGCTTCGGTATGTTAATCGTGATCTAAGGGGTAATTGTTCCATTATCTCCAAAATAATAATCAGGTAGTAATTATGATTTTTATACATCTATTATACTTTTAAAACTGACCATTAATAATGGTTATGAAAAATGAACTACTTTACAATCATGGAGTTGGTAGGTCGTACAATACAAAAAATCAGGCAATTAGAAGGGGTTATTTTTTTAATTTAGAGGGGTTGAAACCCTCTCTAAACACTTTAGTAGTGGTTACCCATAATCACTACTAAAGTGTCCACCTACTATGATTATAGGCGGTTATAGATAGCACCGGTAAAATGATCTTGTATTTAGCGGTGGTTAGATTAGAATGGGTTTTAACCCCCTCTAATTTCACCCTAAATGCATCATAAACTGATCAATTAGGGGATATTTTAACCACCCCTACTTTAATTTTCAGTTTAGGGGTGGTTGTAACTACTCCTAAATGAATTCAAAATTCTCATGTTTAGGGGCAGTTTTAATATAACCTACCATAAACTATCACTGTTTAAAAAAAAATCCAAGCCCCAAACCCCCATAGACAACCCCCACCCCCACCAAACCCCTAGAAAATCCTGGGACACACCCCACCCCACCCCTGGACAACCCCAGGACACACCCCCAAGCCCCCTGGACAACCCCCCAACACACCCCCATGCCACCCCTAGACAACCCCCCCCCCCCCCCCCCACTATGACCTTAGCCCAACAACCCCTAAAAACCCAACAAATGTCCCCCAGCACACCTAGAAAACCCACCGCACTGACCCCACCTGCAAACAACTATCAAGGCTCAGGCTCAAGCCTCCCTGGGGGAAACTTTCCATGGGCTCACCCCAAGCACACACTGCCCGATGTCACCAACGCTAAGGGATTAAAAATACTCCCCTCTAAGAATCAAACTACAGACCATATGGAATGAACCATGCACCCGAACCACTCCGACTGATGACATTTTGATTTATATATACAATAAATTTTATTTATTTAGATACAAGAATTTTGGATTACATATATATATATATATGTCTGTATGTATGTATATATACATATATATTATTGTATAGAAATATAAATAATATAATATATTTGTGTATATATAATATATTTGTATATAATATATATTTATGTATAATATATATATATTATATCTGTGTATATAAAATATATATATAAAATATTACATTTAAAAATATAAATATATATTTATATATATGTTTATAAATATATTTATATTTATGTGTGTGTATGTATTAATGTATTTATATAATATTTATAGATATAATTTATTTATTTATTTATATAATTATTTTTATATACTTATATATGTGTGTGTTTGTGTGTAACGATAATATTATTAATTATTATTATTATTACAGCTATTTTTTAAATTATAAAAATTATATGTTGGTTTTACAAATACTATACATTTATATATTTTATGATTTATATTATACATATATTATATTAAATACATTTATACTATATATTTATGTATGTAATTATATATGTTTATATTTTATCATGTATACACACATATATATACAGACAAAATTAAATACATTCATATAATTGGAAATATATATAATATAATTAAATGATATATATTTACTAAATAGATTTATACTTAATATGATATACTAAAATATATATAAAATAATTATATCATATATTTTAATTTATATATAATGAAATATTTATAATATAATATATACAATATAAATATTTAATATATATTTATATTTAATTTTAATTTTCTCTATATTATATATATTTGTATACATACTATAATATAAATTTATTTATAAATAAATACACAATAAAAATGTATTTAAAAAAATATATGTATAATATAAATCATAATATAAATGTATAGTATTTATAAAACCATATATAAATTTTATATATTTGAATAGATATACTTATAATTACATTTATATTATGTACACTAATATATATATATATATATGTATACATTTTTGTTTATATGTATAAGTATTTATTTAAAGTATTTATATAATTTATTTATATATATGTGTTTATAATGCATTTAAAAACATTTATATAATGTGTTTATGTAATATATATATATACACACACACATATATATATATATTATAAAATTTGAATTTATATGAGATTTATTTTAAAAAAATAAATAAAATTTAGAGAGGATTAAAAACCCCCTCTAATCAAATGGATTTGTGGTGGTTCATGAACCCACTCTAATTTCTTTAATTAGATAGGGTTCATAACCACCTCTAATTTCTTAAAATAAAGGGGGTTCAAAACCCCCTCTAATGTCATATATCATATGAGGTTCACAACCCCATATAATTTATTAAATTATAGAAAGTTTTAAACCCCCTCTAATTTCATAAATTAGATGGGGTTCACAAACCCCTATAATTTCTTAAATTAGTGTGGGTTGTGAACCCCCACTATTTCCATTTAAAAAATATCTCATTATATATATATATATATATCATCTAATATACAAACTAATATATATATATATAGCGCCTCTAAAATACAACCGAATGTATAGCACCACTAATTATTAAATTAGTGTAGGTTTTGATATAAATGACTCTAAAATCCAACGAAATATTAAAAAAATAATGCTAAAAAAATTAGAGGGGGTTGTGCATAGCCCCCTCTAAAAACTCGTCGTTAATCTGCTAGTTTATTTGTAATGGTATGTACGCATGAGCAATGTTTCCATTTTTCAACGATCGTTATGGAAAGAAGTTGAGTATTACTTTTTCTTTACATAATGATCATAATATCATAAATATCATATTATTTCTTCAAATACATTTATATATATCATCCATGTGATGTGGTGATGAAAAACGAATCACATTGCTTCATGAAGGCGGTAGTCTACACGTACGCATGAATGACATTATCATCTTTCAATAAAATATAAAGGTAAGAAAATATTTGATATATTATATTTTAATAATGATAAATATTTCATTAATATTGTATATAAATATTAAATCCATCATCATGAATAGATGTGAGAGGTGATGATGTAAAATGACTTACATCAGTTCGTGAGGCGGTAGTCCGTCATACACACGAATGATGGATTTGTTTCTCATTTGATATAGGGGGATATGGATTTAGGTTATTACATTAACATAATAAAATATTAGTATATATGAGATACTGATGTTATTATATCATCCTAGTTGGATAATATTTTAAATATGTGAAAGAAGAAATAAAATAGAATGCTAGGTTAAGAATGATACCTCTTCTTCAGATGACCTCTTTAGGTTTGCACCAAAATCATTCCTAAGAGGGTTTTATAATAAAAAAAATGGATTCTAGGACATGGGTATGGAATTATGTAATGTATTTAAAAATTTATTAGATAAATCAAAATGATTTTAAGGTGTGAAGAGTAGAGAAGAGGGGGTGGCCTTTTATAAGTGGGAATGAGTGGCATTTTTATAAATACCTGGAACTATTCAATAATAGGGATTCACTATCAAACTAAGTTCCTATAAGGTTTAAAAATAATATAGTGGTAAAAATATAAATTTTATACAAACCTTAACCACAAAAAAACATGTTTTAAATATTTTATTCCTTAACCACTAAGGTTTCTCACTTTTACCATTTTCGTTTTCACCTATGGTAACTAGTTTTTTACTCTCTATGGGTCAATATAGTTAGTATAAAAGAAAAAAATGTCACATAATTGGAATAAATTTGATATTTTAAACCATATCCTAATAAATTGTCTTAATATATTATTTTTATAAATTTTAAATCATTTAATAAAATATTATTTATTATAAAATATCATTAATTTCAATTTTGACACTATTTATTTAATTTGACTTTAAAAATATCAAGATAAGGATGAAATTAAAATATAAACCTTTACAAATGTATAAAATGTTATAATTATCTAAAAAATTAATTTAACACAATAATTCATTCAATTTATTTTACATTTAATATTTTTAAAATCATTTATTCTATGTTTCTATTAATCAAATAATTATTATGTCAGTGTTGCGTAAGATCTTTAGAGAATTATTTCATTAATAAAAATTAGAAATAAATTACCATGATAAAGAACAATTACCTTTAAAATTACTATTTATAACCCAATATAGATTGTTTTTATCCTTATTATATAATATTATAGATATTAAAAGCAAGGACGGTTCTTTTTTGTCTTTTTCTTTATTTAATTATTATATAGGTCATAATCATGGAATGTGGATCCAAAATAAGAAATTTCTTGAAAATATATGATAATGGGTCTAAATATAACAATACAATAGAAATTATACAAGTTTATAGGTCATTATAACCATTATCTCTTTATTTTAACCCGCTAGTAAGATCGTTTTCACCTTAACTACGGTAAAATATTTTTACTATTTTCACAATTCATTGTGAACACAAATTAATATTACATTATTATATAATATAGATTAAAATAATTAAAATCTTGAATCTATTTTATCAAATTCAACTCACATAAGTGAAAAAATTAATTTAAAATAAAACCCACAGATGCGATGAAAAAACGATTATTCAAGAAATGTATTTTTCATGCATAAGATGATCTTATATTAACTCTATAAATAGTAATAATCATTATATTAATTTCAATAAATATTTATAGATATATAATATATAAATTTTAATTAAATAATTCCCCATTATGTGTTATTTAAATTAATTAAAATGGAGAATCATTTTGCACTTTAAAACGGTTTTTAGAAAAAATACATTTTTAACCCAAAAAATAAACTTATACTAAAATCCAGTATAAATATTATTAAAATATAATTAATTATATTAAGTATAAATAATTAATAATTAGTTTACTTTACATCAAGTTTAAATCATAAAGGGGATTTTAAATCAGTTAATTTATTAAAAAGAAATGATAGTTTTTTCAAAAATCGGTATTTTTCACTATAAAATCAATATTTTCCAAAACAAATACCAAAACTTCACCCAAAATTATTTTTGATATGATTATTTAGAAAATTATGTTAATTTTATCAAATAAATTTTCTAAAATTTCAATATATTAATTATAGTATTTTATCACAAAAATTAATAAAAATAATTTTTGAAGAAAACGTATTTTTGATGAATAAAATGACTTTATTAAAATATATTTGTTATTTACTAATCATTTATCAATAAATTTATATTGAATATTAACTTTATACATATCTTTAAAAAATTATTTAATCTTATCCATACCCTCTAGTTTAATGACTAGGTTATAACAGTCATATTTAATAATAATATTTTATGGTTTGTTTTGAATTGGTTTTTTGTGTTGCATATGCTTTAAAAAATAGTTATATATTTAAAAAAACTTAGGGTGTTACAATACCAATCATACTTATATAAATATTTTTTTCATCTTACCAGATTCATACAATGCTAACTTACAAGTTTTACTCATGAGCGTGCTAATTTCTTTATCATGATCTATGTTGAATTGTTTTAAGAGTTCATTACTGTATTTGAATTGGTTTAAAAAGATACCATCGTTTCTTTAAGAAATTAGAAAATAGAGAAATAATTTGAGTTCACCCATAAATATAATTTCAAATTTAATTTTCATTAAATTAAATGATTCAAAATAAATAGATTCATTGGTAGAGATGAAAATAACATCATCAATTTAATTTTGAATGATTAAAATATCATTTGAGATGTTTTTGAGAAAAAGGGTTGACTCTGAATTTATAATTTTAAAACCATTTGAAATAAGATAATTTTAATGATGTTTATAATAATATTTAGGGTCTTGTTTTAAACTATAAATATTTTTAGATAGTTTGAAAACATAATTTTGAAAAATATGATTTTTAAAACTAGTTGGTTCTTCGAAAAAAAATTTCAAACATAAAATCATTTAAAAATGTGATTTTGACATCCATTTAAGATAGTTTGAATTTGATATAAGAGAATAATGTCAATAATATTTTAATGGAATCTAACCAAGTGATGGGTGTAAAGTTTTTACCATAGTTTATTCCTTCTTATTGGTTATAATATTTAGTTTCTAAATGGCCTTTGTTTCTAGTGATATTACCAAGATCATCTGGTTTATTTCTAAAACCCCATTTACAGCCTATAATAGGATGATTGTTAGGTATTTTTATGATACTCCATATATAATTTTTATTGAATTTATATATTTTATCTTGTATGTAAAGTATCTAATTTTCATCATTAAGTTTTTGGTATTCAAGGTTAGAGATAAAGGTAACATGTTCAACTTCAATTAATATTGGTCTGTAAGTATGGGTTCCCGATTGAAAATATTCAATTACATTTTCAAGGGGATGGTTTTTAGATTTTTTTGAAATATTTAAGAAAATAATTTTAAGGATATTATTATTATTATTCAACCTCGATTTAAAAAGGTTTATTTAAAACATCATTTTTAAAAAACATTTTGAGAAAAATATTTTGGAAAATTTTCATAAAAACAATATGGAATGATTCTTCCACCATATTAGTCCTTTTATTAAAGCCTTAATATGACTTTATTGAGTTATAGTACACAATAAATATATATTAATAAAATTTAGAATCAAATTTTCCAAGATTGTATTTGGTGCTTAAAATAGAACATTTGCAACCAAAAACTTTGAACGACATGAATTTGTGTTTTCTTCCAAAGTTCATAAGGGGTATTTTAAAAAAAAGACTCATGAGAATGTTATTAATGGTAAATCATATAGTATTCACTGACTCATCCAAAAAAATATTTTTTCAAATTAAAATTATTTAAAATAGTTCAATAAATTTCTTGGATTGTTTGATTTTTCCTCTCTAATACCCCATTTTATTGAGGGTTTGAGGATCAAAAAAATAGTGGTTATATCTTTCAAAATAACATAAAACACAAAATTTATTATTATTGAATTATTATTCATTATCACTTGTAATTTAAATAATTTTAAAACATTTTTCACTTTCAACAATTTTAGAAAACTTGATGAAGGATTTACAAGTTTCATTTTTATGAGATAAGAAATAAGTCCATGTGAATCTTGTAAAGTCATAAAAATTTACAAAGGTATAGGATTTTCCTCTAAGATTTTTAATTTGAGAAGGTCCAAAAATATTGAGATAAATTAACTCAATATATTTTGAAGAGTAAATTATTTTTTTATATTTAAGGATTTGTGTTGCTTACTATGTTGTCATGCCTCACAAACCATGTCATATTTGAAATGAAATTCAGGAATATCTCATACTTGTTGATAATGGTTAAGTTTTATAAGAGATTGTGTGCTAAAATGACCAAGTAATCTATGAAAAATCCAAGAATTTATAACTTGTGAAGTCAAACATTTGATGGTTTAGTTATCAAGATATTTTAAATTGATTGTATAAACATTTTGAAATCTTGAAGTGGTAAATAAAAGTTTTTCTTTTACAGTGAAAAAATTTGCAGAAATAATTTTTGAAAGAAATTTTAAAAACACTATCAAAAAATTAACAAATGATTATTAAATTATGTTTCAATCCTTCTATGAATAAAATATTTTTTTTATAGTTGAGTTATAAAAACTGATTCTACCTTCACCGATTATCTTACCCTTAGAGTTATCTTCAAATGTGGCATCACCTATTTCAATAGTTTATTGATTTTATTGAATTTAGATAGGTATCCACATATGTTTCTTGATAAACCGCTGTCTAGGTACTATATTACTTATTGGGTTCTTCTCAAAAGACACTTTCCCTACAAAATTAAATAACTAATGGTTTTAGAATCCAAATAAACTTGGGCCCACTGATTTTATCCAATAAATATTTAGGAATACATATTTTTTTGGCATGATAATTTATTTTGGAAAAATTAAAAGAATGATAGATTTATTTTGGTCTCCCATGTAATGCATATTTACAATCACATTCATATATTAAATGACCAATATTTTTTCAACAATTACAGAATTTATCTTATGAGTAACCTTTAACAAAATTAGTTTTCAAGGAATTTCTTAAGGTACTTTTATAATTGGAGAAAACAAGACTAACCCATTATTTTACATATATTTGAGAGGCCAAATTTTTATTTAAATTATTTTATCCTTAGTTGAATTTGGAAAGATAACTTTTGAGGTCTTTTATGGTTGATTCAAGTTTAACTACATCCTATTGATTTTTAAATTTAATGGATAAGTCTTCTTTTACTTTGAATAGAATATCCTTATCTTTTTTAAGTTGATTTGTTTATTTAATTACTTTCTTATATTTCTTTTCAATATATTTATATAATTAATAAAGTGAATGAAAGACATTTTTAAGTTGATCACAAATGTATTTTAGGTCTTTATAATTAAATTTAATGGAGGATAAAGAAGAATAGGAATGAGAATAATTAGGGGAAGAAGAGGATGATGAAATATAAAGAGGGAACTAACCTATATATCTTCATCAATATGCTCTATAATTCACTTGAGGCTTGAGGTACTTGAAGTGGATGGGGAATTTGAATCCATGGAGTCAACAATTTCACTCCATGTTGTGACTTTGAAATCCTTTTACCTTGTTTATTTTTTTTTGAGAAACTTATTATAGACTGGTCACACCGTCTTGATGTGACCTTTATTTTTTACATTCATATCATGTAAGTTATAGTTTTCCTTTTTAATTACCTTATTTTATTATTTGTAAAATTTATTCTTCTTGAAGAAGTCGTTCATGTTCTTATAAATTTGAGCATAGTTTATAACTTCACCTCCGAATAGTTCATCACTGGTATCTCTAAATGAAATGGTTTTCTTTAAATATTTGACTTGATTTTCCTAATTTTCCCCATGTCACTTAATCTTTATTTCATATGAAATTAATTATTTTATTATTTCCTCGATGGTTATCTTCTTAAAATATTTTTCTTCTTGAGTGAAAGTGGGTTTAGGATCTCAGGAGCTAGGTAAAACCCATATATTTTCTTTACAATCATTTCTATAGATAAATCATCAATGAGGGGATCTCTACTATTGAAAATTTCATTGAAGTGCATACACATGATAGTAATATATTTATTATGATTCATGGATAAACTTTTAAAATATTGAAGATATATATCTAATCTAGTATATTTGACCTTATTTATCCTTTCATGGGTAACTTCTAATAATTTCTAAATTTCATAACCTATTTTTCAAGTATAAACATGATTAAACTCATTTCTTTCAAGGACAAAATGTAATGAATTCATATATTTTATATTAGGTTCAAAATTCTTAACATATTTAGGGGTCCATTTTTCTTTATATTATTTGGTTGGAACATACTCATGCATTACCATTTTTTATATAGTGTAAATAATACTAATAAGGAAATTTGACATCTGATTCTTCCAATAATAATAGTAAGTGCTGTCAAAAATAGGATAATGCGAATACGAATTAGTTTCCATAATAAAATATCATGATTTGAAATCAATTAAGATTTAAAAACCACAATTTTTAAAACATAATTTTGAAATCAAAATAATTTTTGATAAAAACATAAATCACCCATTTGATACCAATTTTTGGTATGATAAAAATTTTAAGGGGGTAAATTTATATTTCAAAATTTAAAGTAGTAGGTAAAGGAAATTTTCAAAATAAAAATATTTTGATACAACAAAATAATAAAGTGATAAATTTATTGAGTGATAGTTGATAAATTTTATCTGGGTTAAAAAATTAATATGAAATTTAGGTGTAGAAGTGATCAAATTGAATTTATGAAATTATGTGAATCGATGAAAAATAATTAAATGTGTAAAAGTAAAGAGAAGGAAAAAATAATTGATAAGGAGTTAAAAAAAAACACAATGTGTGCCTCTATGTTTCAAAATCTTGACTCAATAGGTCAATGTTATTAATCCTTTGATATTGGTGATGGTCAAGAAACTCTTCCCTCACAATTGTGTTTTTTCATCACCCTCTTGAGCTTCGTCGATATCCAAGGAACTTTTCCTTCACTTTTATGGAGTGAGGGCCTATTGGAGAAAGGTTATAAGAGGATATAGGTTTTATTTAGGAAAACTCATTATAATGTTGATCAAAAATCTCTATAAAGGATGAAAATAATTTGGGTTGAGTGATTTGATATAAAGGTAGAACCTTGATAGATTGAGAATATTAAATTGGATCTTAGTGAGTTTTTGAGCAATATAGTGATTCAACATCAAATTAATCCAAGAGTGTTGATGTGCGAAAGTCGTATCTTCTAAGGTGTGAGAGAAATAATTTTATAGGCTCCAAGACCTATGGTAAATTTATAGAATTTGTTGTGATTCATGAATCCATGTAAGACTTGATTCAATGAATTTTGACTGCAATAAAATTTAGACTTGGATTGGCTATTGTGGTTCCACTGGTTACCTGGTAGACAATTTCCTACCTAGAGACTTCATTGATTCTAGATATTCTACCAACTAGTCAGTACACCTCCACCGAATAGCTGATGGACTACTAGGAAAATGTGATCTTATTCCTTCATCACTAGTTATCCAGTGGGACCCCACCAGCTAGTCAGTGCTCCTTCTTTCGCAACACTGGTTCTTTCCACATGGAACTGGCTAGTCGATTCCCTACATCGGGTATCTGGTGTTGTCTACACACTTCCATCTTCATGTGGAACCTCCTTATCTTCCTTATAAACACTTATAAGGTTATTTTAAAAAATCCATGATCTTTATGGAGGAAAAGAGATATTAACAATCCTTCAAGAATACTTCAAATGATCTTCAAGATGTCATGAATTTTATCACTTGGTATTTAATAAAAACATTGAAACTCTCTTAAAGAAAAATTAGATATATAAATTAGGGTTTGTGATCATGAAAACACCATGATATAGAGACATGGGTACAACATATATCTAGTATTATTTTTATACTCTTTAGATCTAAAACTTTTAGGTATATTACATAATTATGTTTTAGATTGAGAAAAAATTAGATATAAAAGTAATCCACAAAGCTTCTAGAGTTAGTTCAAGCTTAGTGGAATGAAATATTCCAAGTTGATGATAAATGTAAATTAAATATATTTATTTAAGAAATTTTAGGATTGATAAATGAAACTAATGAATGCTCTTGGTAAAAGATGCAAGATCCTCTAAGATGGTATTTTATAGAATACCTTAACCAAGTATTCATTAATCATTAAGTGTAGAGGTTTTCCTAAACCTTTATTACCTTATTCACATCATAGAGATGGTGATAATACAAGGTAGGTTGATAATGAGTCTTATATATATATATATATATATATATATATTGAAAGTATTAAAAGATACTTTCCAGACATTTCTTGCAAGATAATATCATAGAAACTAAACATATAAAAACTAAATTGACTAGTGGATATCATATAAGTTAGGATATAATGGGAGTCCATTATATCACATGCCTAAGGTGTTTTGATGATAATTATTTTTTAAGTTATCCTTAGCTTCAAAGTCACATCAAAGGAAACACAAAGTGAATCTTAATTAATTATCCCACAACTCCTAAGGATATTAACATCCCCAATATAGAAAGGTATCAATCATACCTACTATATTTTTGTGTCAGAAGTACATATCTTTTTATATAATGGTATAAATCAAGTATTAAGTTTAAACTTGGCTCCAGATTCATAATTTTTCATAAGAATAGTTGATAACCCAAGTTTTAATGGGAGAAATTATTTTAGATACATGAAATGTATAGGAAATTTAAAAACATAGTAGTGGTTTTATATTCATCATGATGGGTGATATATATTATTTTTTAAGAATAATAATTCCTATAAGAAGAAGTGGGTGTAAACCTAGCTCTGATTGACAAGTTCATTTAAAAATAAATATGGGCTCCATATACCAAAATATAGTTTATTATTTTGGTATCTTTTCAGGTTGATGTAAATTCATTGGTAGGTATTCAAGAGAACCCATACATGGATGGTCAAGTTTAAACCAATAAAACATAAATGATTAATAAAAGGTTTACAATATTTATACATTTTCTATATTCACTATAGTGGGTGATAATACCTTCTTACTAATCATCATGTGAAATTCCATTAAAATTTTACTTGTCACGGTTTTTACATGATCATTTTATTGGGTATTGTATGTCAAGACCATGCTCATTAATGGAAACCTTGTGGGAGATGTATATATGACACGACTAGAATGGTTGGTGACATCAATAAATACCAATGTGATATATAAGTTTCAAGGATCCATTTATGGATCAAAACAATCATAATGACCATATGAAATTTATTTGAAGTGAATGTGTGCCCGGGTGTCTATAAGAGGTTAGTGGAAGAGTTATAGTTTTCGATACAGATATGTTTAACAAAATATATAAAATGATTGATTATTATTTTAGTTAATTAATACTAAAATGTTAAATTTTCAAAGATAACTTAATTAGAAACCTGAGTTATAAGAAACAAGATCTTATAGAATATATCTATGGGTTTCTTAATCCAAATCATTATGCCTAGCAGACATAGTATTCAAAAAATAAAATATGGAACAATGAACCTGATTTGTTCCAATGTTACATGGTTTTTTATTGATGTATAGACTGCATATGTTTAAGAGTAATTTGGAAATATATCTCACATTTGATGATATATACAAAAGATTGATCTTGTTTATGCATAAATAATAGAATGAAAATATCAAACGAGAAATGGGAATACTAGTTTTTAATATGGTATAAAACTAGTATAATTTAGATCACTTTGATCTATAATTATAGTAAGTCAAAGTTAATATATAATTATAATGAATATTATATCTGGTTGTCACACCCACCTTCTTAAATTAATTTTTTATTTTATTAATTATTGGCCTTGGCTTCTCTCGCCAAGGTCTGAACTGGGTCCTGGATAAAAATTGACGACGTTTAATGTTTTTACTGGGTTTCGGACTCATGTGCGGTCACCCCACGTTTGGCGGTAGCCGCGCAACTGGCCCTAGTTCTGTGAAATTGCATATTATTATTATTTTATCATAATTTTTATTATTATTTTTATTATCATTATTATATATATTATTATTATTTTTATTATTTTGTTATTATTATTTTATTATTATTATTGTTGTTGTTTATGTTATCCTAATTATAATTTTTATTCTTAATATTATTATTATTATTCTCATTATTATTATTTTTATAATTATCTTTTTTATTGTTAATAAATTTTATTAAAATTACCTTTATTATTGTTAATTTTATTATTATTGTTTTTGGTTTTATAATTGATATTATTATTATTCTAGTATTATTATTATTATTATTATCACCATTAATATTATTATCACTAATATTATTATCATTGTTTGTAATAATATTATTTTTATAAAAAAAAACCCTGACACCCTAATCTACCTGCATACCCCCCCCTCCTGTTGCACACTGCGGCCCACACCCCTCCTTCCCATTCCCTGTCCTCACGCACCAGCCCCCCCTACCCGGTCCTCAGCCTCATGCCGCCTTGCCCCTGCTACACCCCGGCCAGCCACCTCACCCCGACTGGCCTCTGCCCTGGCTCCCACCTCCTCGCCTTGCCCCGTCATGCCCAGTCCCCTCCTTCATTCTCTCCTTCGCGCCGCCTCCCCAGTCTGACCGCATTCCCCATCTGGCCGCCTTCTTCTCTATAGCGGCCCTCTCGGTTTTCCTCCACCTGCCGACCCCGCGCCCCGGCCTCCTGCCTCGCCCGACTTCCGCACCCCCTGCCCTTGGCCTCGCTCCCTCCGGCTTTCCCAGCTGGCCTTCTATCCTGGCAGCACCTCCCCCCTAAGATCTGCCACCTCCCATCCCTATTCTCTTCCCAGCCAGCTCCGCCCTCACCGACCCCCCTACTCACGCTCCGGCCCCTACCTCCGGCCCTTTGCCGCATCTCTCTCCCTTTGCCGCATCTCCGGCCCTTTGCCGCGTCTCCAACCCTTTGTCGCATCTCCATCCCTTTGTCATGTCTCCAGACCTTTGTCGCGTCTCCATCCATTTTCCGCATTTCCAGCCCTCTAGCCACCTCCGACAACTCCACCTCGCCTGCGCCATACTTCCCGACCGCTGCACCTCTGGCGAGTTCGTGCCCCGACCTCCCGTGGTCCGACCAGCCCACCTCCAGCTACTGGTCTCCTTGTTTCAGCTGAAAACACTCCAAAATTTACTACTCCAGCACCTCGTCGCTCCATAATATTTATTCACTTATTCTCTTATTTATTTATTTATTTATTCTTTTACTTATTTATTTTTTTGTTTATTTATTTTTTTGTTTGCTGGTTTGTTTGTTTATTCATTTATTTATTTATTTATTCTTTTATTTATTTATTTATTCTTTTATTTATTTATTTACTTATTTATTTATTTTTCCTTCATTTCACCTTTGGTGTTTTCCCTTCATTTTAACTAAATCAAATGCATCGTGTTGTGTCTGCGCATTTCTCTCGTTGTCTAAGGTGTGAGGTTGGTCATCGATGTTCTGTTCTTCCCTCCACAGAGGCGTTTCAACGTCCGTGCTGAATTTGAGGTAGGAGAATCTGTATCTTTCCTTTCCAAATAAATTCATTTAATGCATGTGTGTTTTAATTTATTCTTTTGCTTGATTTTCACCTTTTCAAAGTAATTTATTTTTTTATGAAATCATTCATACTTTATTTGGCGTGTTTATGGAAATTGTTAGAAACTAGTTACTTGTTTATAAAAGTGTTGGTAAACTGGTTGAGTTGTTTGTATAAATGTTTATAAATTATTCTATCTTTTAATTAATTTTTTCGTTCATTATGAATTTTCAAAGGGGGAGTTTAAATATTTTTCATGAAGTCGTGGTCTGTTGGTCTTGAAAAGTGCTTTTGGTTGTTTGTGTGGTGTGGGTTAAGTTTTAAAAAGTGCAAGAGTAGTTTTTCAAAAGGTTTGGTTATGAAATGGTTTATAAAATAGCGTTCTCTTGCGAGTTGGTGAAATTGAGAGTCAAACCTCTGTTTTTTCCTTTGAAAGGTTTTACCAAATGAATAACTAATTTATTTAATGATGCTTGGAATTCAAATCATGGGTGAAAAGTGCTTCGACATGTGTTTGGTTTTAAAAGATGGTTTTGGGGTGTGTGTCAACATTGAAGCTTGAAGGGGTACTTAGAGTGGTTTTGAAATGTGTTTTGACGTGAGTTTGAAAATAGAAAAGGCTCGTTTGGTAGTAGTAAGATGATTTGGTGTGCATTTTGGAACCTAAGGTCCTGTTTGGCTTTTTAAATACAAAATTGGTGTTTTGGGTTGTTTTAGAAGAGCTTGTGAAATGTTTTCATAAAGGAATTTTATTTTGTAAAACTAGAGGTTTGGTTTATAACTTTAAGTGTTTAATAAAGTGGTTCTGATAACCGAATGATTTAATGGCCCGGTTGGCACCTTTGATGATATGATATACTTATATGTATACATATATATACTGGGGAACCTCTATATAGGGGATATCCCTTATGGGTTATCGTATGAAGTGTCCCTGTTTGGGGTAGGCAAGTGCGGTGAGATGAGTCACGCGTGCGAGCGCCTCCTACTTACACAGTATTATTTTAACCACCGTGGGTTCCAGAGCATCTTTTAGAGATCGAGTGATGGTTTTTTATCAACCCCGATTAGACGGGTTGGTACCCCCTGGATGTGTTGTTAGGCCAGACGAGCTTTTCCACTAGATTGGTCATTTAGGGCAGCCATTTGGTTATAAACTTAGGAGCTTCAACATATTCCGGTATAAACCGAGTACGTTCAGGGATCTTATAGGGATTTTTAGGATCACCCATGGTTACTGGATTATTTTCATTACTTGTTTACTTTCTATGCACTGGTCTTGTTTACTTTTCATGTGCTAGTTTATTTTCAACTTTCACTCTTACTTGTTTTACTCTAGCACAGCATTGGTATATTCTATTTTGGATTTTGTTTATAAAATGTCAAATGTTTTTGGAAAATGGCATGTAGCGTGTGTTGGGTTTTTAAATGGGAAAAACGTGTTGCTTATTTTCAAAATGTGAAAAACCTACTTTTATAATTGTATTTCAAACTTGATTTAATGGATTGTTTCGGGAAAGGAAGGACCTGGATTCAATGTTTTACTATTGGCATCCCTACTGAGCATTTTAAATGCTCACGCCTACTTTATAATTTTAGTTTCAGGTTTCCTTTGATCAGGTTTCCCTTGGTTGAGTTTCTCATTGTTGTAGCAAGGTCAGCTTTTGGTTGGGAGGTGACCTGGATAGTCACATGGAAGTACGTTGAGGTGTTCTATTTATTTTTTTCTATTGTGCTGATCAAGTTCCATTTTATTATTCCATTTATTCTTGTTTATATATTTATCTTTTATTGTCCAAATCATTCCAAATGATTTAATTTTGATGCCCGGCACTGGTTTCCAGCCCGTGGGGATCGGGAACGCCCCTCAGGCCATGTCGCGGACTGGCTCAGGTGACCAGTTCAGGGTCGACTCGGGTTGGTTCATGAAACAATGGTATCAGAGGAAGGTTTTTGTTATTTGGGGTATCCGATAGATGGATATTAGGATTTTTGGGACTCGAGAGGTAGGTACGGGAAGGGCGTCATGAACCCTTGCCCATTTTGAACCTCGAGTCGCCAGGGGTTGTCCAGGAAATGAGTCCTTGTTTCTTTCTAATTCGCTTTTGATTAAGGGATGACAATAGAGGAAAGTCGATGTCACGTCGTGATTTCACATGGAGTAGTGACCCATGGGTAGTTCGAGTACACGGTTTATGTTCCTCCTAGTTGTTGGCTCTTACTTGGGGCATGGCCCACTACCATGTCGCCAGGTTAAGCATGACTACTAGTCCCTCACTTCGAAAATTTGATGCAATTTGAGTGTCATATTGGTTCTGATTGGTGTAAGTGCACTTTTAAAAATGAAAAAAGTGTTTTTTAAATGAAAATGATTTATTTTAAATGACATTAAATTTGTGAAAGATATTTTTTAAAACTGAAAGTTATTGGTTTAAAAATCTGGTGATTGCTTGGAACTGGTAAAGATATGGTTTGGGTGCAACCTCGGGTACTCTTTATGAATGTTTTCACATGCGAGGGAATACATGAGAAGTGTGTGTTGGTGCGTATGGATGAAAGCAGATGAAGACATGTGCAGTGGTTCATGGGATTACTAAGGTGTGCACTTGGAATTAATGTCTTGACCTTGTTTCTCTAAAGTGATTTTAATAAAGAGAAAATAATTTTTGGAAATTGAAATTGGTTTGAAAAGTGGGGTTGGTATTTGGAAAATGTCCTTCAAATAATGTGTTTTTTAAATCTAAAATAAAAAGGGGGTTTAAAGGAAGAAATTTTGGTTTGTGTTTGCATTTGTTTGTTCTTCTTTGAGCTGATTGTTTTTAGATGATGGTGCTTCCAATGATGTTACTTCGGCTTGATATTGGTTTTGGTTATGTGTTTTATATGTTGTTCAGAAAATGCTGCCCAGAAAGGTCCCCAGGGTTTCTGATAAGTCATGCCCAGTTTTTGGTCCTTCTCAGACATTGTCGATCCTTCACGGTGATCAGGGTTTGTTAGAAGCAGCAGAATGGCTTGAAGGGGTCGAGCGTGTCTTCAGGGTATTGGGAACTCCTGAAGTTGTCAGAGTGCGTGCTGTTTTGGGGTAGTTTGAAGGTTCATCTCTACACAAATGGGAGTTGGTCACCCCTCCATCACTACAAGATGAGATGGTGTGGGATATCTTTAAATCTTTCTTCGTCCGATGGTTTATACCTGAAGAGGTGAAAACGAAGAAAAAGGAAGAGCTCATGCATATTCAACAAGGCCAATGGATGGTGAAGGCATATGTTGAACATTTCAAGGAGCTTTTGTCCTTTCATCCAGAGGTAGTGTCACAGGATTTGATGAAGTCTTCTCTCTTCATTGGGGGTCTTCACCCAGAGATCATGGAGTGGGTCCTCCTTTATAAAGATCATCATTTCAGAAAGTTGGTGGATGAGGAGTTTTTAGCTGAACTCATCTCCGGAGTGGAAGTGCTTGGAAATCCAACATATCCAGTTACTCATGAAGGTTCCCCATTTGGTGAGCAGGATGTGCCAGAGGAACTTTTTTCAAAAGAGTCCTCTGTAGTGATTTTGGCTTCTAGTTCGTCAGACTGTTCAGTGGTGTACCACCAGTGTGGCTTGTTCGGGCACGTGAAGCTGTCATGTCGCATCCCTCCAAAGACGTGTCATCATTGTGGGTGCATGGGTCATCTAGAGAAGTTTTGCAGGAAGTGTCGCCTGAAGAAGATGATGTTACCAGAGGAATTTCAGTGTCTGACTATGAGGCAAGAGATGTTTCATCCATCAAAGCCCCAGCCACAGGCCTTGGGGTAAATCTCGCGCTCAATCAAGAGTTTCCAGGGGTGTGAAGCATTGGTCCGCGTCTTGTGTTCCATGTTGGAAGTAGAACATTTAAAGTCTTTTCATTTTCGTTTTTGTACTATTAAAGTTTTGATGTTTTTGTAAGTTCATTGTTTAATCGTGAAATTATAATAGACATGTTTTGTTGTAATCCAACAGTTTTGTTTGTCAGATTATGTTTTTCTGAATCATGCATTTTTCTTAAAGATGTGTCTGGCCCCGGTATGGGTTGATCTTGGTTTAGTGGTGTTCATTTGGGGATGAAAGTGCCTACGAAGGAGTCAATGATTATAGTTAGGCTCAAGTGTACTACTGATATAAAATTATTCTCAGAGTCGTTGTCCTCTCGTGCTATAAAAGTTAGTATGGATCAGTTGGGAGTTCCCGCGTCACCCCCCCTCTCGGGGTGGTATGTTTAGGTGTTAAATTTCTATGCTAGTTGAATTATTGTGGTGGGGATAACCCTCTCGTGTTATCACATTTGCTTGTGGTGTGGTTCCTTTCAGTTTTAGTCGGGCATGGATTCTTTATTTGTCTATTGTTCAGCTAGGTGACTTTCTGGGGGCAGAAATTGTCTATGGTGGGGAAAATTATCACACCCGCCTTCTTAAATTAATTTTTTATTTTATTAATTCTTGGCCCCGGGTTCTCTCGCCATGGTCCAAACTGGGTCCCGGATCAAAATTGATGATTTTTAATGTTTTTACTAGGTTTCGAACCCGTGCACGGTCACCCCACGTTTGGCGGTATCCGAGAAACCGGCCCTAGTGTCGTGCAATTGCTTATTATTATTATTATTATTATTATTTTATCATAATTGTTATTATTATTCTTATTATCATTATTCTATATATTATTATTTCTATTATTATTGTGTTATTGTTATTTTATTATTATTTTTGTTGTTGTTTATGTTATCCTAATTATAATTTTTATTCTTAATATTATTATTATTATTATTCTCATTATTAATATTTTTATAATTATATTTTTTATTGTTAATAAATTTTATTAAAATTACATTTATTATTGTTAATTTTATTATTGTTTTTTTTTGGTTTTATTATAGATATTATTATTATTCTAGTATTATTATTATTATTGTTATTATCATTAATATTAATATCACTAATATCATTATTATTGTTTGTAATAATATTATTTTTATAAAAAAAACCCCTAGAAACCCCCAATATACCCGCATACCCCCCCCCCCTTTCCTGTTTCACACTGTGGCCGACACCCCTCTTTCCCCTTGTCCGCACGCACCATCCCCCCTACCCGGTCCTCAGCCTCACACCACCTTGCCCTTGTTGCGCCCCGGCCAGCCACCTCACCCTGACCGGCCTCTGCCCCGGCTCCCACCTCCTTGCCTCGCCCCACCGTGCCCAGTCCCCTCCTTCATTCTCTCCTCCATGTCGCCTCCCCAGTCCAGCTGCCTTCCCTGTCCGGCCACCTTCTCCTCTACAGCAGCCCTCCCAGTTTCCCTCCGCCTGCCAACCCTACGCCCCGGCCTCCTACCTCTCCCGGTTTCCACACCCCCTACCCTCAGCCTCGCCCCCTCCATCTTTTCCAGCTGGCCTCCTGTCCTGGCAGCGCCTCCCCCCTGAGATCTGCCGCCTCCCCTTCCTATTCCCTGCCCAGCCAGCTCCGCCCTCACCGGCCCCCTACTCACGTGGCTCTTTGTCGCGTCTCTGGCCCTTTTCTGCGTCTCCAACCCTGTTTTGTGTCTCCGGCCCTTTGTCATGTCACCGACCCTTTGTCGTGTCTCTGGCCCTTTGTCGTGTCTCCGGTCCTTTGTCACGTCTCCGGCCCTCTAGCGGCCTCCAACAACTCCGCCTCACCAACACCGTGCTTCCTGACCACTGCACCTCCGGCGAGTTCGTGCTCTAGCCTCCCGCGGTCTGACCAGCCCACCTATAGCCTCTGGTCTCCTTGTTTCGGCCGACAGCACTCCCTAATTCGCTGCTCCAGCACCCCGTCACTCCGGTATATTTATTCACTTATTCTCTTATTTATTTATTTATTTATTCTTTTACTTATTTCATTATTTTTTTATTTATTTGTTTTTTTGTTTGTTTATTTGTTTATTCATTAGTTTATTTATTTAATATTTTATTTATTTATTTATTCTTTTACTTATTTATTTATTATTTTATTTATTTATTTGTTTGTTTGTTTATTTATTTTTCCTTCATTTCACCTTTGGAGTTTTCCCTTCATTTTAACTAAATCTAATGCATAGTGTTGTGTTCACGCATTTCTCTCGTTGTCTAAGGTGTGTGGTTGTTCTGCGATGTTCCGTTATTCCCTCCATTGAGGTGTTGCTACGTCCACAGTGAATTTGAGGTAGCCGAATCCAAATCTTTCCTTTCCGAATAAATTCATTTAATTCCTGTGATTTTAATTGATTATTTTACTTGATTTTTACCTTTTCAAAGTAATTGATTTTTTTATGAAATCATTCATACTTTATTTGGCCTGTTTATGGAAATTGTTAGATTCTGGTTACTTTTTTATAAAATTTTTGGTAAACTGGTTGAGTTGTATGTATAAATGTTTATAAATTATTCAGTCTTTTAATTGATTGTTTGGTTCATTATGAATTTTCAAAGGGGGGTTTAACTGTTTTTCTTGAAGTCGTGGTCCGTTGGTATTGAAAAAGTTCTTTTGGTTGTGTGCATGCTGTGGGTTAAGTTTTAAAAGGTTCAAGAGTAGTTTTTCAAAGGGTTTGGTTATGCAATGGTTTATAAAATAGTTTTCTCTTGTGGGTTGGTGAAATTGAGAGGAAAACCTCTCTTTTTTACTTTGAATGGTTTTACGAAATGAATAATTGATTTATTTAATGATGCTTGGAATTCAAATCATGGGTGAAAATTTTTTCGACGTGTGTTTGGTTTTTCAATAGGGTTTTGGGGTGTGTGTCAACATTGAAGCTTTAAGGGGTACTTAGAGTGGTTTTGAAATGTTTTTTGGTGTGATTTTGAAAATGGAAAAGGCTCATTTGGTAGTAGTAAAATGATTTGGTGTGCGTTTTGGAACGTAAGGGCTCATTTGGCTTTTTAAATACAAAAGTGGTGTTTAGGGTTGTTTTAGAAGAGCTTGTGAAATGTTTTCATAAAGGTGTTTGATTTTGTAAAACTAGAGGTTTGGTTTATAACTTTAAGCATTTAATAAAGTGGTTCTGATAACCGAATGATTCGACGGCCCGATTGGTACCTTTGATGATATGATATACTTATATGTATGTATGTATATATATATATATATATATATATATTGGGGAACCTATGTATGGGGGATATCCCTTATGGGTTATCGTATGAAGTGTCCGTGTTTGGGGTAGGAAAGTGCGGTGAGATGAGTCATGCGTGCAAGGGCCTCCTACTTACACGGTATTATTGTAACCACCATGGGTTCTTGAGTGACTTTTAGAGATCGAGTGATGGTTGCTAATCAAACCTGATTAGACGGGTTGGTACCCCCTGGATTTGTTGTTAGGCCAGGTGGGCTTTGCCACTGGATTGGTCAGTTAGGGCAGCCAGTTGGTTATAGACTTAGGAGCTTCACCATACGCCGGCAGGTGGTTCCGAAACTGAGTATGTTCAGGGGTCTTCTAGGGATGTTTAGGATCACCCATGGTTACTGGATTATTTTCATTTCTTGTTTAATTTCTGTTCACTGGTCTTGTTTACTTTCTGTGTGCTAGTTTATTTTCAGCTTTTACTCTTACTAGTTTTACTCTAGCACAGCATTGGTATATTTTGTTTTGGATTTTGTTTATAAAATGAAAAATGATTTTGGAGAATGGAATGTAGCGTGTGTTGGGTTTTTAAATGGGAAAAACGTGTTGCTTATTTTCAAATGTGAAAACCATTCTTTTATAATTGTATTTCAAACTTGCATTAATGGATTGTTTCAGGAAAGGAAGGACCTGGATTCAGTGGTTTACTCTTGGAATCCCTACTGAGCATTTTAAATTCTCATTCCTACTTTATCATTTCAGTTACAGGTTTTCTTTGATGAGGTTTCTCTCGGTTGAGTTTCTCATTATTGTGTCAAGGTCGGCTTTTGGTTGGGAGGTGACCTGGATGGTCACATGGAGGTATGTTGAGGTGTTCTGTTTATTTTTTTTTGTTACACTTCTTGAGTTACATTTTATTATTCCATTTATTCTTGTTTATCTATTTATCATTTATGGTCCAAATCATTCCCAGCGATTTAATTTTGAAGCCTGGAACTGGTTTCCAGCTAGTAGGGATCGGGAACATACCTCGGGCCATGTCATGGACCGGCTCGGGTGATCAGTTCAGGGTCGACCTGAGTTGGTTCGTGACACTGGTAGTTATTAATATACAATAAACTAAGTATGTTGCATCTTCTGATATAGCTTAATAATAAATTCTAACAACGATTTGTTCTAGGTTTTGGATTTGTACTTGGATATTAAAATTCAATTATATCATAATGAATTTTAACTATAGTATTATCTAAGATATCAAGGGTGATTGAGGATAAAAGGACTATACTCGGTGACATCATCTCATGATGAATTTTTCTTAGGGATGTGAAGTTGCAGTAAGAAGACCATCCACAGGTAGTGTGGTGGGATTAGCAGTTGTATCCATATCTTAGTAGAAGCATGTTTATCATGTAAATCTAACTAGTTGAGTTATTAGTACTTAGATATAGTTCAAGTGGGAGTCTATTGGAGTTAGTTCTCTAAAACCAACTACTATGATTATTGGAATATTCATAGTGTTTAATATTAATTAATATATTATCACATGAGGATCATTATTTTTGTGATTTCTATGTGATAATATTGTAAGGGTACTAATCATACTGAAATGTCATAGAAATTATCCACTATTATAAGAACCTAGTAGTACTATGAAAATATTCTTAAATACATGTTCTATGGATGGATGATATTATATGATAGAACACATATGATATAGGATATCAGGGGGAGGGACTCATAAAACATTGAGACTTATTCTCATGAATTTCATCTTTAGTAATATTTATGAGAAGGGTGTTATGAGAACTTGACCCACCAGTAGAAAATACACATTTATATGTGTCATTACATGTTCCTATCTATGAACATTTGTAATTGATGTTAGAATTTTAGGTTATTATTAATAATTATCATGAGTCATGTGGTTTAACATATTACTATAAACCATGACAACATATATTCATGGTGAAGTTCGGTGTGTTGGGTACATCACAAATGATATGGAATTAATGAATAAAGAAAGAAATATTTGTCCCTTATGTTCTTTAATGACAGTTTATATCTTAGAATCTTTAATGGGAATGAAAATACCTTATTAATTCTATGGTCATGGAGTTCTATCAGCAAGTTAATTTCTATAATTTCAAAGAAAGAGACATAGATTTTCTAGGTTAATGACACATGTGTGAAACCTTCTTTATTAGATATATCATGATAAAGGGATTATATTACACAATGTACATTTTTATGAGGTTGTATGTCATTACAACATTAACTTATTTCTCTATGGACTTATTGGTGTATTTTTATAAACTAACCTTGTACTTTTGGCAGTTTTTCCTAATACCACTGGGAAAGGGGTATAAAGGGATTCACACTAGGTGTATCCAGAACCTAAATTAAATTATAGTTGAATTTAACATTTTTAATAAATATTATACTCATATGTGGTTTAATAATTATTCATGTTTAGATTGATCATAGATATTCAGTCACCATTTATTCGAGAGAATAAATGTTAGTTGAATATCCAATAAATTTAATGCTCTATTTTTAGTGGATATAATATTTATATACATTTCAACACATCATGAAGTGATATTTATTTATTTAAATAAATCATCATTATTAAATGTTTGATAAATATTGAGGAGGAATGTTGGAATGATTTTAATGATATAGTGAGAAATATTATTTTAAATATTATTTGAATAAATGTTAACTAATTTATTTTAGAAATAATATTTATTTTTCTATGAGTCTAAATAATGTCAAGTAAATATTATTATTATTATTATTATTTAGATATGGGGTTTTTTGGGGATTAATATAATAATAAGGGACCATGTGTAATTATTAATCTCTAACCCTAACTCTATTTAAACCTAGTTATAACATTCTCAACTATAATCATCATTGTACACAATGAAAGTATAAAGAGAATTATCCCAAGCACTGGAGATATATTATCCTCTAACACTCATAATAATGGAGAGTTATTATCCTCTTCATCCTAATCCTCCACCCTCTTGAGTCTAAATAGAACAATAATATTTCCAACTTTGATGTGATTCTGTGGTGATCATCTACGAATGATGCAAGTGTCAGAATGTTAACCTAAAAAATTTATATAGATACATTTAAAGGTCCATGGTGCACATTTAGATCAATTCTAGAGGGGTTCTACCATTTAATACTCACATTTTAACGATGGTATGAAAATAAGTGGTCTACTAAATATTTAAAGAAGAAATAATTCCAACATAAGGTAATTCATTAATTATATAAATTAATTATAATTTATATGTAATGATCTAATATTTCTAGTTTTGAAATCTATTTAAATTAATATTTGAGTTAATTTTGTTGTTCATAAAGTTATTATTTATATAAATATCAAATTATTCATTTATTATAAAAAATATTCAAGTTGGATATTTCCCAATAGGTGCTTTTGCTTCACCCAAAACCTTCATAAAAATCATATGAAAACTACCAAAGTGGAATCTTCTAGAATATCAAATTTTATGAGTACAATTGAGGTAAGTAGCATCTTGTTATTGAGTCTCAACATTTTGGTGGATTCATGGGTAAATGACTCAGGATCATTGTTACACGCAATGGAAAAGAAAGGGTTTATGGTCCACTATGTATTTGGAAAATTTAGCAAGGTACATTTAGAGAATGATGAGGATTTGAAAGTCATGGGTAGAGGATATGTTAACATCCGAATGAAGAATGGGAAATTATTATAATTTAAAGAAGTTAGTAAAGTCCAAAATCTATAAAAAACCTAATTTTAATTGGACAGCTTGATGAGGTGGACTATGGTATCATCTTCACCAATGTAGTTTGGAAGGTGACTCGATGATCCATAGTGGTGGCGTGAGGAATAAAGTATGGGATCCTGTATCTGACTAAAAGATCAAATGGGGTAAAATTTATTAGAGAAACAACTTCTGATAATCTATAGTTGTGTAAATATTTATTCGTACATCTCATTAAGAAGAATATGAATTTTTTAATGATAAAAGTCGTGTTTAAACTCAATCACACTGAATTCATAAGTTGTGAGATTTTTTCATTTGGGATGAAGAAGAGGGTGTCATTCAATCTTAATGGAAGGAATCTCTAATCTATGAAGTTATAACTGGTTCACTTAGATGTTTGAGGGCTAGATGCTCCAATATTATAGTGGGTCACTTAACTTTGTGACTTTCATTGATGATTCAATGAATAAATTATAGGTTTAACTCCTAAAGCATAATTTTTGTGTCTTTTCAGTATTCATTCAATAGAATTATATAGTGGAGAATAAAACTTTTAAAAAGTTAAAATGACTAAGATCTGGAAGTGGTGATGAGTACAAGAGAAGGTACTTATGGAACTTCTATCGGAAGGATATTGGGATGGAGAAAATTATTCCCAGTACACCTTAGTATAATGGTGTGGTGCATCAAATGAATTAGACATTGATAGATAAGTCATGGATTATGAGAGTTAACTTAGGAATGCCTAAGTAAATTTGGGCAGAAGTGGTGAACATGAAGTTATACTTGGTCAATATAAGTCCAAACTCTTCATTTGGATAGGAAATTTCATAACAGTTGTGGTTAGGTAAACCAATGAAAGTTAGCCATGTCAAATTTTTCAAGATTCACTCTTATGCTCATATAGAAGCTATGATATGATAATGAGTTACAAGTTATAAGGATTGAATATTTTCTATTAAATGAGAAGTTTCTATGGAAGGACTGTAACTTGGTTGAGATAGAAGTTTAAAGAAAAGAATCAACCGACCAAGTCTAAGTTGATCTGAGTGGGTGTACCGGAAGAGTGCATGTTCCAATGAGTTTAGATGGCAGCACTGGAAGTTTGGAAGTGATAGCAATGAAAGATATTATTAAATTATTTGGTATTATTAAATCCCATGGGAAATCTCTAGAAGTTAGAGCATCATAATATGGAACTCTAGAAAATAGAGAACTGAAAATTCCAGAGGCATAAAGAGTAGAGTAGAAAGTTCAACTGCAAAGATCTTCTAGATTTAAGATTCGGGTCCCAAGGTTTGGGGTCTGCATGAAATTTTTTATTCTAATGGGTGAGGGATGACCTAAAAGAACAGAAGATGAATCCAATGTCATTGAATTTGGAAATTGGGATTTGGTTATGAAATAAGAAATGAGTTTTTTGGATACCAACGGAACATGGGAGTTGACTGAGCTACTAAAAGAGAAAAGAGCACTTAAGAATAATTTGGTGTTACATTTGAATGGTGAAGTTGGAGAAATGAAGAGGTAAAAGTAATAGTTTATTTTTAAGGGTCTCCAACAAATTTATGGAATTTAATTCTCTAATATTTTATCACTAGTATTTAAACATACTACCATATGAATAGTGTTGATCCTAGTAGCTTATGATAATCTTCACTTAGAGAAGATGGATATAAAAACATCCTTTCTTCTTGGTGTCTTGGATAAAGAGATTTTAATGAAGCAATAATTTGGTTTGGAGGATTATTGGAACATAGGATTTTTGTACAAACTAAAAAGAGCCTCTAGGTTTTGAAGCAAGCACCAAGGTAATGGAACTGTAAGTTTGATGAATTCATGGTCAAGAAAGGTTTCACTTAGTGAAACATGGAACAATTTTGCAACAGGAAGGTATGGAATTATGGATGTTTCATCATACTTATTTTGTATGTGGATGAAATATTATTGACTAAACCAAAAATTAAAAGGATTTGGTATCTAAAGTGTAACATGTCCATAAGATTTGGGTTGAAATATATCATTCAAGACAAAAAAGATTTTGGGAATGAAAATTGATAGGGATGAAGAAGTTGGGACTTTGGTTCTATCTCAAAGGAACTACATAAGGATGGTCATCAAAATGTTTGGGATGACCAGATACAAGATGATCTCAACTCCATTGGTTAGAAACTTCATATTGTTTAAGGATAAGGCACCTAAAATGAAATATGAGGTCACAAATACGGAAAAAGTTATGTTTTCATTAGTGGTAGGTAGCTTGATATATGTCATGATATTTCCTCAACCAAAAATTTCATTTACAGTGGAAATGGAAAGTCATTTCATGTCAAATATAGGAAGGGGCACTGGGAGTTTGTGAAATGGATCATTTTGTGCTTGGAGATATCAGAAGATATAATCTTGTTATTTGGGATAGATAATCCATTTAAATTTTATGTTGATGAAGAATTTATTGAGAATGTAGACACCTAGAAGAGAATCACATGGTTTGTGTTCACCGGTGGCGGAACAACCATCAGTTGTATGTCGTGGCTGAAAATAATGGTTACTTTTTTCATGATGCAATATATGTACGTATCAGTAATGGAAGAGGATAAGGATATGATATGGTTGACACACTTAATGAATAATATCAAAATATTTCATGAAGTTAGAGTATAATTCTGTGATATTCAGAGTATATTTCACTTGGTCCAAAATTTATTGTTCCATGTTGGTATGAAAAAATTGAGCATAAATATCACATCATCTGGAATTTTTTGTAGGAAAAGGTATTGGAGTTATGTAAGATAGCCAAAAAATCATAAAACCATAGATATTTTCATCAAAACTTTAGTCCAAGAAAGTTTGAGGTAACATTTTGCCTCAATGGGACTTGGGTGAATGAAAGGTAATAGAGAGAACTGATTATTATTACAGTGAAATATTAGTGGTTGTGACAAAATGTTGTAATGTTGGTAGAGTTTTCTTAAAATGGTCTTCAAGTGATATATTTCTAGGAATGAATCATGTTCAATTTCTATATCAGTTTTACTAGAAGGAGAAATACTAAAATATGGCTTGACCATGGGGTTCATGTAGTGGAAACAGAAAATCTCCAATAGTGGTAGGTTCATCGAATGATGGTTATCATTTGATGATGACTCTAGTGGTCAAATCATCAAAATTTGGTCCAATGGAAATTATTCTAGAGTAATCATATTACATTTTGTGACAAATGATGGAATTAATAGGTAACTTTTTCATCTACAACTAATTTTCAATCAAGCTAAGTAATGCTACAAGTGGTTGAAGCTCACCAAGGAAAATGGTGGGGGAATATAAATTATGGAAGGTACTGAAACTGGTTAACGGGCTGGGACCTACTATATTAGTGGGAGGTACCACATGCACATGTGTAATGTAATTACTTGGTGTTTAGTGATCTATGTGGTTGAATAGTCATAGTGATTGTAAATATTTTTATATTTATAAAGTAATTAGAATGTAATAGTGTTTCTCCCATGGATGTAAGACTAATTTTCAAACCACATAAACTAAAGTTTTCAACTTTCCCTGCTTTATATAATTTATGTTTTTTTCTAGAATGTTGTGCGTGAGTTATGTGAGTTTTTTTCTTGAGTGTATACGACATCGACTTGGTGGGGTGAGTAGGGTGTGATGTATTCCAATCTTTTGTTACACCAAGCTCAATGGATTTTTAGGATCTATTTCTATTGTGTGGCATCATTTGATGGATAAATTATAGTGATAAAAAGTTCGGTAGATTCCTAAGAGCCATGTAACTATATATTTGTTTAGTTTAAGTCATTTATCATTTTATTGAGTTACAATGGCTTACATGAGGGATTTTTTCATGATGTTGTGCCAAAAGAAAATGATGGAGTGCCAAATATGTAATGCCACAACCCAGATTCCATTGAACCAATGCCCTGAGATAGTCCTCCACATAGCCCCAAGCATGTCTCCCCGTATGATAGAGGTTTTCAACTAGCAGTGAGGGCCTGTGAGGTTATCATATGGAGACTATGCCCTTATTACAAGGTAAATGTCATATAACATCACAAACCGGATAAATAAATTGTAGGTTTTAAATTACCAAATATCATCCCAATAAATATAATAATGACGCCACATACATACCAGCATAGAATACATAATAATAAAAACAAGTATAGTTGACCCAAAAGTAAATAAAGGCACAGGACTAAAATACAGCATAACCCCTGGAAGTCCAGAGCTCTATCCTGACTCCCAGCTCCCAGCTCTATCCTAGAAATATAATCAAGCATCACATCAAGCCTCACCCTGAACTTATAACCTGCAACCAATGAGAATCTACTCAGGTACCCAAGGTCCATGGAATCCCAAGTGGGGTGAGAATATAACTCAATAGGACTATACCAATGTTGTCTAATTAAAATATAGTATGTGATCATAAATTATAAAGGTGTGTAATTATTTCGCACATGTTCTTGGTAATTCGATTTTTAATGGGGTTTATTCATGGAACCGAAAACCCCCAATAGCACTCATATCCATGATATACCATGGGAATTCTTTCCAAATGCATTCAGTCATTGGGTACTTAACCAATGATTCATAAAAAATGACATTGGTCAATAGGGTGGGAGTTTAGACTCATCACACCCTTTTGGGGGTTATTATTTTGTAACGTCCCTAACCTGAAAGCCACTAAACAGGTGCTTCGTGTCGGTTCATCACATGAACTCAAGTGCGCCTCCCCATACTCCAGAGGTTTCCGACTAGTGAAAATGGTCAAATAATCCAAGTGGGGAGACTATACCCTCTTTACCAGAGTAATCCACAGCAGATCAAGAAAAAATAATAGAAACAATATGAAATAACCAACAAACATGCATAGCCAAACGTTTCCCAAACAGGATGAAACCCAAATCAAATACAACAATGTCATGACATACTAGTAGTTCAAGTGAAATAAATCCAAAATAAAACAAATGGACAAAACTCCCCACAGGTTCCGACCTGAAGTCCACATCCCTCTCCATGTACGTCCCAATCCCAACTCAACATCTTAGTGTAGGGCCTCAGCCCTTGTCCAGACTTGCATCGAAAAGATCTGCTCTGGTACCCAATGGTGGCCCGAGCAGGGTGTGAATACAAAAATCAATATGCCACCACCAACGGTGTCTACAAAATATCTTATCTAACAGATAATGCATGCAGGTACAAAATAAATGTAATTAAACAAGGGACAGTTTGGGTGCTGTTAGTTAACAAGTTTCATTTAATTCACAACTATCATTCATCCCAATTCCATTTCTTATAACATCATAATTACTTAATCTATTTAATCAAAAGTTCCATGGGTTAGGCATAATTATCATCTACACAACGGTATAAGCCAATCAATCACAATGAGTAGGGGAAACAAATCAATTCCCTATCTCACTAGGGATCCGCATATCACATCAACACAATATCCTCACCTCAAAGTCTCAGTCTAGGTAGAATGCAATCGTTATGGGAATAGAGCCTTTGTCCCCTTCCCTAGCCTGTGCATTTTGGGGTGGAATTTAGAGCATCGGTCTAACTCAAACTTTGGGCGTAGAACCTCAAGTCAATACCCCACTCTACCAAACCATGTACACATGGTTATTTGTCAACTCATCATAACCATACCATAACACAACCAAGCATATTCAATTCCATTGGATATCACAATTCACAAAAACAATATGGGAATTAATACTATGCCATAACCCATTATTACATTTACCATTTACAATTCATTTTCATTTATCCAAATTCCCATTCTCGTGCCTTACCCTTTTTAATGTATTCAACAATCCCTATGACTTATCCAAATTCATCATTGACCCTTCATTAACCCATTTAATCCATTTATCATTCCACAATCATTTACCCATTAATGCATTTTAAACACAATTCTCATATCACATAACACAATCCCTTCATTACATTCAATAATTTAGGTGTGCCACCTAATTCTCATACATTAACCCATTCCAAAAGTTCATTCATTCCCTTATTACATATCATTAACATATTTCCCATTTCCCATTCCATTACCCAATTTCAAGTTCACCATTTAACATACCCTAACCCCCCTTAGGCATTTCTAACCAAATTCATGAAAATATCTATATAATATCTTTCAACCCAATTACCCATTTTCATGTCATTCCAACAACACCTTATGCCTTTATCACCCTAGGAATATTTATCATTATTCTATTTATAACTTAATAAATCATTAAGACACATTTTACATGGGTTTCACATTCTTATTCAGCAACCCACCACTAACCCTACCACACTCTCGGTTCGGGTTTGTCGACGCACCCCATGGGTGGCCCTAAAATGGTCAAGTCATCCTCAATGAATCCCACGAGAATCGTGAGGGTTTCAATTGGTCACTTAGACACCCATTTTTATCAAACAGTTCAATGGAACCAAGAACACAAAAGGGGAAAATAGGAACACCAACTTCCATGCACAAATTCAAAATAAAACTATGGGATAATACTTGTAGATCACATACTTAGAATCTAATGATGAAAGCACTCTTAATCATAGCCTTAGATCCATATTCAAACATACCTTGAAGCCCCAACCTAGGTTCCACTGGAAAAAAGAGTTTTTTAGTGTTTTTGAAGAAGATGGAAGAAACCAAAAAACATAATCCGAAAAAGAGAAGTTAGGAGAGGATTAGAATTACCCGGACCTTCAATCCACAAATAACAGCGTCCAAAATGGCCAAGATTCGAAGGGGAAACACCTCTTGGAATCTTGGTTCGTCCAAGTTTGTCACTGGGGTTGAGATGTGAGGAATGGAGGAAAATCCTGAGTTGGATTTTAAAATCCCGGGGTGGAATTTTTGTAAATTTTCCAACTTTTCTGGGATGCATGGTTTACCCACACGGTTTTCCAAACTGTGCGCAAACCATGAGGAAGCTACTACCCAAAATCACCCCCTTTCACACGGTTTCCTAGAAATTCTACACGGTTTTCCAAACTGTGTGAAAACCCTGCATAAGCCTCTATCCATGGTTTCAGTGTTACCCAGGATGTTCCGCACGGTTTTCACTAACCGTTCGCAAATCGTGCAACATGCCCAGGAACTCTCTTTTTTTTATTTCATGTCCCGAACCCCCAGAACACCCCCAAGCCTTCACGTAAACATGGGGAAACACTTATCTATCCAAAAATAAGGGGACAATCCAAAACTTAAACAAAAATATACCTTAAGAAGATCTAGGATCTTACAATCTCCCCGCCTTATAATGGCTCATCCTCGAGCTGCTCTTCCAGGCATCACTAAACTTGTAGAACTAAAGATATTTCCACTATGTCTGTCTATCAATTCCCATCCTTCTATATTTCTGGATTCACATCACAAAACCCCTTGAACATGAAACAAGGGCATGGACTTCCCTCACAAACCTTTCTCACTACAACAATAACACGAGCTAAAAACTCCTCAAGGATGAATTCACTTCAACCATTTCCACTACAAGAACACTATGGGGAAAATATTATGTGAAAACACCTAACTCACAACACATGGAGACTTAACACATAGCATCACATCATCATGGAGGAACCAATCGATACCCCATAGGTCTGATCCTCTATACAACTCATGACCCAAATCACCTGGCATCATTTTCCTCTATTTCCCAAACTCTAACAATGACAAACCTGGTATCACTCAAAGAAGAACGCATGATCCTTCCAACAACATCTCCCAAATATTTCATTACACAACCATACAACTAAACACCACTAAACACTACTAGGTAATTGACCAACTAAACTCATTCCAAGGATCTCTACCAGGGCTAACTCACCCAAATGGTGACTACTCGATTCCTTCCAACCCAAAACCCTACTCACGCCATCAACCGACTATTTATCTGATATGGTTCTGTTCACCATGTTCAGTTACATGGAACATACCCCATCGAAGAAGGACCACCATAACTTGAATAAACTTTTCCATCACCTAACATGTTCCAACTCACTGTTCCCAAGCATCCATAAGGTAATTAACCGACATTGGAATCCAGCTACACTGTTGAAACCAAACAGAACACTATCCCTTCAAGGAATAAGATCAACTTGACCTCACTTAGATACACCCCATTTCCAAGAAGGTACTTTCTTCCACCGCATCAATCTGGAGGTGGGTCAGTCTCACCACACCCATTCGATTTTACCATATCAGGTCGGACCACCCCAACTGGCTTATTCCAGAACACCCACCTTTCATTGGTAGTACGTTACCCCGTTTTCACCTTCCCGAGGTGATTACTGACTAGAATCCTATCATTATCATCTAATGTACCCACTGAGTTTTTTCCATGAATTCCAGTATAATTCCACCATCAAGGCATTACTGCCTTCTAGGATGTTATCAACTTCACCCTTGGCATGACACCACATCACATGGCCAAGGTTCACCCAACTTCAAGATGTTCTAAAACCACCCAAGGAGAACTACCTGAGTCTAACCTCGGTCCTCATTAGAGTTTTAGAACCCAACCTCTCTTTCCACAACCTGTTTTCATAACCAACCACACCCTTATATGATTCATCACAAACATCACAAGCTTCACTTGAAACCACACTGAGCTCAAGACAACACTTGGCTCATCAGACATCACGTCCAAAGCCCACATGCCTCTCCAAGGAACCTGACATGCACATCATATGTTCCTTATTGGCACCCTGGTTCCACTACGACGACTCGATGTTCTCTTCTCCACATCCCAGACTGACTTATCACTCTCCACCTTAGGATTGTTGTTACCACTGCTCTCAAGAGGGATTTCAACCACCACATATTTTACTCAATCACAAGCCAAACCCCAAAATTAGACATGGTCGTCCAAATTTTCCCAAAATAAGAAAATGAATGCCACCCATTTCCCATTCCCGGATTCTGTGAACGGAACCCATGATGTTTTTTGACATTTTTTCCATCCCGGGGACCTCACCCAAAACCATAAAGGGTGTGTATTCCATCATCAAGCTCCACATATACTATTTTTGTGCGTATAACTCCATGATTTCCCTCATTCAACCAAACACCTTCATGTCCCTTGTCATGATCCAGAGCTTCTCAACGTACCTGGGATGATGTCAAGATGCTAGGCATGCTCATAACTAGCTGAGGTATGCTAAGAAGTTATTTAAGAACACCACCACCAACTTAAACATTTTTGATGTCGAACTATGGGACACTATGACCTGCAAAAGATTTCAAACCTCCCTGTCGAATGCATCACATCAACACTTAACCCCTCTACCCAGGTGTGATTTCCAACCAATTTCAACCATAACTCCACAACCAAACCATTCATACAAACAATTTCATTCACATGACCACCCTTACCTCGGGTGTCACCATCGAGTGAAAGTATATAACCACACTTTATCCATCCTTGTCTTTTCTATTCAAAAAAACTTATATACCTCCACTAATCCTCACCCAAACAAGTGAGTCAGACATTCATGAGATAAAACCCTTGAAAACAAGCCTTAACTCTTATCACAAATACTAGGGTGCCCGTATGAAGGAACCGGGAACAACTATACCATAAACCTTCCCACTTAGCCCTCAAGGCCAATCCTACATCATGGAACACTCTTGATTCCCACTATCAAGTCCAAACATCTACATGTGGGAGACACACCCAAAGACACTAGAGACTCTATCCGACCTCTCTCATAGGTCACTTTGAAGTTTGAATGATACCAACTCCCTGGTTAGAGTTACAACCAGAAGAAGCCATTGGATCTCTCTCCAAACTATACTTATCGTGATACGAACAAAGCAATGCTCATGAATGGAACTCTCAATCTCATTCTGAGGCACACTATGCCTAGCACACCAACACCCAACAACTCTAGGTTCCCCACCAAATTTTTACACATTCATAGGCATTACGAGTGAAACATCCTCTTAGGGATTCAAGACACAACTCTCAAGGTCTCTACTCACAAGGTCACCAAGACCCAGGCACCATCCTTAGGGTCCAGCATGTACTCTGTACGGTCATGAACCACAAGATTTCTCTCACTCACATTACTGAAAAACTCCTCACAGCCCAAAGGCCACAACCTTACGAGGGTTCCCTAAACACACCACTTAGGCCACATCAAGACCGATAAGGCCTCACAAATCAAATACAAATTCTCCACTAGGGCACTCTCACTTCCCTACTTACGCATACAAGGGTAAAACCGAACACATAAGGGATACCCACTATTGAACTCAATTATTATCATTTTAAAATTACCATTCACCTGACGCTTTGAAGAATGACCAATAGGACTTAACCACATATGAAAAAGTTCTCACGCTAGAAACCTTAAACAACTCATTCTACATGCTCTAACCCAATGGTCATCATCACACTTAGAACACTACCCCCCATACCATGCCTACTACAGGTCATGTTCAACATTGGGTAACCAGTTTACTTTATCAAAAGTCTTTCGTCAACACCTCTTCAACCCAATTATTCTTTTACAACACAATTTCTTCCCTCTTAGGCACCATTTCCCATTTCACAACTTGTTACAATCATAATTTTAACTCATTCACACCTTTCATTAGGAAAAAACGTTAACAATTTTATCATCATTATGAAACCCTTTTTACTTTAGACACAAAAACAACCATTAAAATTTATCACAACCCAAAATTTTAACTCGGTCACAACATTCCTTTATACTTGATATTCCTTAACTATTCATTTATGTTCTTTTCATTCACCCACTTCCATTACCATTATTAAGCATTATTTTCTTCATATTTATCAAGGATGTAAAATTAATTCTACTTTCTATGCCCCACACACCCATCCCATGTGTGTGCCTATAATGATACATGACACCTATATACTTAGGTGCCTAAAATGATGCATGAATGCACAACCTCATGCCATTCCGACAATGAGAAAAATATCATAAATTAGTCAAATCACACAACATGTGCATAACCCAATGGTGAAATGTCATCCAACTGTAACAACACACATCAAGAACAACAATTCCCACCCAGAGTGACTTGGGTTTTCCCTCATACATGGGTTAGCTAATCCCAAGAACAAGATCATTTCCAAAGATCGACACATCCTAATCTCATGTCTACCATCCCAAAATAGTAAGAAAGATAAAATAACTCCTTTGATACCACTTTGTAACATCCCTGACCCAGAAGCTACTAAACAGGTGCTCCGTGTAGGGTCTTCACATGACCTCAAGCATGCCTCCCTGTATACCAGAGGTTTCTGACTAGCGGCGAGGGTATAATAATCCATATGGGGAGACTATACCCTCTTTACCAAATTAATCCACAGTAGATCAAAAAAAATAAAGGAAACAATATGAAACAACCAACAAACATGCATAGACAAACGTTTCCTAGAAAAGATGCAACACAAATCAAATACAACAATGAAATTCTATACTAGTAGTGCAAGTGAAAGAAATCCAAAATAAAACAAACGGTCAAAACTCTCCATGGGTCCCGACCCGAAATCTGGATCCCTCTCCATGTACGTCCCGATCCCAACTCAACGTCTTATTTTAGGGCCTCATCCCTTGTCCAAACTTGCATCCAAGAGATCTCCTCGGGTACCCAACGGTGGCCAGAGAAGGGTGTGAGTACAAAACTCATTAGGTCACCACCAACGGTGCCTACAAAATATCCAGTCTAACAGATAGTGCATGCAGGTACAAAATAAATTTAAGTAAACAAGGGATAGTTCGGGTTCCGTTAGTTGAAAAGTTTCATTTAATTCACAACTAGCATTAATCCCAATTCCATTTCTTATACCATCTTCATTAGTTAATCTATTTAATCACAAGTTCCATGGGTTAGGAATAATTATCATCTACACAAGGGTATAAAGAAATCAATCACAATGCATAGGGGAAACAAATCGAGTCCCTATCTCACTAGGGATCCGCATATCACATCAACACATTCTCTTCACCTTGAAGCCTCAATCTGGTTGGAATGAAACCATTAGGGGAATAGATCCTTTTTCCCCTTCCCTAACCTGTGAATTTTGGGGTGGAGTTTAGAGTATCGGTCTAACTCGACCCATGGGTGTAGAACTTCAAGTCAATACCTCACTCTACCAAACCATGTGAACATGCTTATTTATCAACTCATCAAAACCATACCATAACATAACCAATCATATTCAATGCCATTGAATATCACAATTCACAACAATAACATTGGAATTAATACTATTCCATAATCCATTATTACATTTACCATTTATAATTCGTTTTCATTTATCCAAATTCCCATTCTTATGCCTTACCATTTTTAATGTATTCAACAATCCCTATGACTTATCAAAATTCATCATTGACCCTTGATTAACCCATTTAGCCCATTTATCATTCCATAATCATTTACCCACTTATTCATTTCAAACACAATTCTCATATCACATAACACAATCCCTTCATTACATTCAATCATTTAGGTGCACCACCTAATTCTCATACATTAACCCATTCCACAAGTTCATTCATTTCCTTGTTATGCCTCATTAACACATTCCCCATTTCCCATTCCACTACCCAATTTCAAGTTCGCCATTTAACATGCCCTAACCCCCCTTAGGCATTTCTAACCAAATTCATTAAACAATCAACATAATCTCTTTTAACCCAATTACCCATTTTCATGTCATTCCAACAACACTGTATGCCTTTATTTACATAGGAATATTTATCATTATTCAATTTATAACTTAATCAATCATTAAGACACATTCTACATGGGTATCACATTTCTATTCGGCAACCCACCACTTAACCCTACCACACTCTCAGTCTGGGTTTTCCGGCGCACCCCATGGGTGGCCCTAAAATGGTCAAGTAATCCTCAATGCATCCCACGGGGATCGTGAGGTTTTCAATTGGTCAATTAGACACCAATTTTTATCAAACAATTCAACGGAACCAAGAACAAAAAAAGGGGAAAACAAGGACACTAACTTCCATGCACAAATTCAAAATAAAACTATGGGATAATACTTGTAGACTGCCTACCTCGAATCTGATGATGAAAACACTCTTAATCATGGACTTAGATCTGGATTCAAACACCCCTTGAAGATCCAACCTAGGTTCCACCAAAAAAAGAGGGTTTTAGGGTTTTTGAAGAATATGGAAGAAACCACAAACCCTAATCTGAAAAAGAGAAGTTAGGAGAGGATTAGACTTACCCGGAGCTTCGATCTGCAACCAACGACGTCCAAATTAGCCAAGAATAGAAGAGGAACCACCTCTTAGAAGCTTGGGTCATCCAAGTTATTCACTGGGGTTGAGAGGGGAGGAATGGAGGAAAATACTGAGTTGGGTTTTAAAATCTCGGGGTGTCATTTTTGTAAATTTTTTAACTTTTCTGGGTCGCACAGTTTACCCACACAGTTTTCCAAACCATGCACAAACCATGCAGAAGCTACTGTCCGAAATCACCCCCTTTCACACGGTTTCATGGAAATTCCACATAGTTTTCCAAAACATATGTAAGCCTCTGTCCATGGATGCACGTTTACCCAATATGGTTCGCAAGGTTTTCACTAACTATGCGCAAACCATGCAACATTCCCAAGAACTCCTTTTTTTCTCTTTCATGTCCCGAACCCCCGAAACACCCAAGATCCTTCACCTAAATATGGGGAAACACTTATCTAGTCAAAAATAAGGGTACAATCTAAAAATTAAACAAAAACATACCTAAATAAGATCTGAGATCTTACAATTTCTTACTTTAGGACTCTCTTATAGATGAAAGACATATTTTTGAATCCCTTTTAAATTCAAAATATGAAATAGGTCACCCCTATGTATTAATAATCAATTATACACATGTTTTTATGGGAAATAATCTGTGTTTATCTGAGGTTTTACATAAATGGAACCATTTGTATGTATATGAGGTTCTCCATCTTTGTTACATTGGTTGTTTTATGGTGCTGGTTTTATGCCGCACAGTTAGGCACTCTATAATTTATCATCATCTAGGGAGAGAGAAGTTTTTTCAATGTTGGGATCAGGCCCATGATATGATATTCCTATGTATCCATATGAGAGTAATTATAATCCATGTATTTTGGTGACACTTAACATGATACATCATATCTTTTAAGGTCATGTGACAAGGACCAGACCATACATTTTAACATCATGCGGAAAGGATGTCTAGGAGAAAGGGTCCTATTCAAGGATAGTGTGGGAATTATGCTGAAATGGACCTATTTGGTTTATCTGGCATAGGTTATGGCCCTATGATGGTGTCGCTCACCAAAAACATGGACCAATGAGGATGAGACGACAAGGACCTGGAAGAGATATTGCCTCCTAGGTGGGGGCATGATCTTATTAGAAATATGGCCTAATAAGAATAGCAATGGAGGGACCTATAAGGAATATAGCCCTTGGGGTTGGATATGACCCTAATAGGAATATAGACTAGAGAATATTAGGGTAATTTTGGAGTATTGGTATTGAAACTCAGGGAGTATTCCTATGTATCCCATTTGGATATAAATCAAAGCCCGTGTAGTTTAGAAAGGATGGGGCTTACACCTATAAAGGAGTCCCATTTGAGGGTTTTTGATCATGCTAGTGACATGATCTCCACTAACCCCTAATCCCATGTGATTCATACTTGGTGTGAGAAATAAGAGAAAGTGGGAGATCTTTCATTTCATGCAATCTTCTTCATTCACTGGTGGATGAGGACAAGGGCGTGGAAAGAGAGAGATATCCCATAAAAAATACTGAGGGCATACTCCATGAGGGATTCCCATTTGAACTCCCCTTAAAACAAGTAGAATAGGGAAAGAGGTAGAGGCCACTGAGGAAAAGAGGCGATTTTCATAGGATTCACTTCACATTTTAGGCAATAGATGTTGCAACCCAACCTAATAAGCTATCTACCACCATCCCTAAGGATGAGATCCTAATTTCCACAAGGATGTATGACCATGAACATTCTGAGGACCCTGCCTACCAGGGAGGTTAAATACGGGAATTCATTTACCATAGGAATGTATGATCAATAGGACACGTTAGTGTATCCTATACTCTATTCATACATGTATGGAGGCTTTAGAATAGGTCTTACCTCCCCCCCCCCCCTATATGGAGAACTAGGGTAAAGGGGTACCTTATCATTAGAGGTATGAAAAGATGGATTGAGGGTGCTTCACTGAGGTGATACATGGTCCAATTGGAGGGTGTATCACCCAAGTGATACCTAGGAGAGCTAGATTTGGATTTTCCCAAGTGATAACTGGGAAAGATAGATTTGAATTTTCACAGGTGATACCTAGTCAATCTAGATCTAGATTTTCCTAGGTGATTCCTAAGTGATATGGGAGGGTGTCTCACCCAAGTGATTAATTGGGTGAATTTTCAACAAATAACAACATGGGAAACAAAACTTGGAGGATACCTTGATCAAACCTCCAAGGGTTTCCTTAGGTGCTCCTAGAAGGATCTCACACAAGTCTCAATCTTAGGAAGGGGTCTTCTCCATAGTACTTTTTGACTAGGGGGAAGTGGATCCTCATGTAGGTATTTGGTGTTTTAGAAATTGGAGGAATTATAATCCCTAGACTCTCATTAATTCCATATTCTTTTGAATCTTGGAGAGTAACCTGGAGAGTTTTGAGGACTTGGGTGAAGGAATAGGGTGAGAATATATTTGAATCGTATTTTTGTCTTCCATTCCTATCAAATGAGGATCCCAAGGGTCTTATTTATAGGAAATTTATAACCCTAGGCAAAGAATATAGTTCACGCAAGTTATTCACACGGGTCTCTTCTACAGGTCAGACCTACACAAGGAGTTGGCTACATAGGTTAGACCTACGTGAGTCTCTGGGAACGCAGGTGATCCATGCAATTGGTTCGTGTAGGTTGTCTACACAATCTAGTAATTGAATGATATTGGTTAATGTGTTACGCGATGGATTTATGTGATATCTCAAATTCCTATATAGAAATTTATTAACATCTGATAGCCATAAATTTTGATTTGTAAGTCCATTTGGGATCCACGAACAGTCAGATTGAAGACTGTGAAGCAAACTATGCCATTTTATATGGTTTATACACACTATTATGGGGTTTTATAATGCCAAAAAAAATCCCTAAATACACTCAAAATGTGTTTTAATGCATCAACACCTTTTTATCGACAAATTGAAAAAAATTAAGCCTACTCCCGGATGGAGGTTTTCACTATCACGCCAACAGATTGGGAAACATTTATAAGGAATATGTATCCCTTAGTGTGTGATAAATCCTATGACACATGGAAATATTTCCTATTTTTTCTGGAATGGAGACATGTTTCTACTCAAACATGAAATGTGTTGTCTATGTGAGGATAGTGTCATCAGTCGTGTGTAAAAGTGAATGCCATGATTTTTTAAATGATAAAAAAATCCCCCCCCCCACATGAATTAGATTTCTTTAGAATGAAAAGAATATTATTCTAAGATAAATATAGAGAACTTTAACACATTCCTAAATAATCTGGTGGGCATTGAGTTTTCTCACCAGTGAGGGGATGCTCTAAATTTTTCCTAGGCCATAGGGCCTAGAGAACGTAGTCTGACTATTGATAGAGCCACATGAAAAACCCTACAAAATTTATGTTTTTTGCATCATCACCATAAATTTTTCCTAATTAAGATATAAATATAACTTAGTGAGAAATAATTGGATTTCTCTTAGTCCAATCTTTATGGGTTTTTGACCTAGAAAGTTTTTTGGATTTTTAATTTTGAATGCTTTATTTTCCCTAGATTTTGAAGGGTGCATATCTAGCAAGCTAAGACTCCACTTTTTTCAAGATTCCCTTTTGCTAGTTTTCATCCTAATGAGTATTATTTATCTTTCCATTGAAATTTTAGAGTCCTTCAATTTGGACTAATACAACTGATGTTTTAGGTTGAACAACTTTTACTATGATTTATGGGGACAACGACCCAAGTAGTACTTAAAAGCTAATAATTTCCCCATCACTTTCCGAACAGTTGGAGATAATTTTTTTTAAGTCATGATCTAGGAATTTTTGGATCTAAAAGATGAAATGAGACATGTATGCAAGAAATGATCATAGACCATGTTCGAAAAGTTACTTCCATTACGATGCTATTGGGGTATACAAAGATAAGAGGATTTTCTCCTGGGGATAAAAATTACTTTGACTGACATTCCATATTTGGAGGTGTATTATGAAAATTTTTGTTTGTGGTGTATTATGTATAGTAAAAAACAAAGGTTTCATTTGGAGTTAGATACTCTTATTATTGATGGTTATGGAAGGTTTGTGATGCTCTGAGTTTCCCAAAATCATGAATTGTAGCTTTTGAAAAGAAGGTGTCAGTATTATACAAGAGGCATTTAGACTGATATTGATTGTGATCAAGTGGGGGATATTATATATAGAATCGTATCATAAGTTGGATATGAGGATTAGTGTTGTATTTTTGGACTATTCCAAGAAAAAGATTCAGTCATAGTTATTTATCTCATTGGGATTATAATCAAGCCACATATAGTTCTAACATTAAGGTGTGATAGGAGACTAACACCAAGAATGATGGTCCTCTCATGTGAGGGTCATAACAATGTGTAATTTTACATCATATGGTGGGGAAATGAACTGTGTAGTTTAATGTATTATAGTGAGGATGTTTCCCTATATTTTAACATCATGTGACAAGGATATCTAGAGTGCCTTTTAAGGTCTTACATCTAGGACCATCCATTTCATGGTGATCCGGCCAAGAATGATCTGAAATTATCTGGGCATAAAGGGGGAAGGTTGTAATTCATGGCCTTGGGGTTCTTGGATCTGAGAAAATGATATAGTACATGTATGCAAGGGATGACCATAGACCAAATTAAAAAATTATCCTCCACTATGATTTTTTCAGGTCACAGAGATATAAAAGAACTTTTATCCTGAGGATGAAGATGCCTCTGGTAGGCAGTCCACATTTAGGGTGCACATTATGAAAATTTATGTTTGAGGTGTATTATTCATAGTCAAAGAAGTGTTTTCCTTTGGATTTGGGTTCTTCTATAACTAATATAAAAGGAAAGATTATGGTGATTCTGGTTTTCCTAGGCACGAATTATGTTTTTCGAAAGGAGCATGCCTAAGTATGAAGGGATCATTTAGGTCAGAATTGACTATGAATGGGTTGAGTGTTCCTTACATATGTATGAATAACATGTAATGTAGAGTATATTTATGGTTGGACCTAGGATTTGAGATCTAGGCATTACTACATATCATGAGGTAATAGGAATCGAACCGCGCATAGTTCTATAGAAACTTCCATGCATAGGTTTGGTTCATATGTAGGGAGGGAAATTTTTTTGAATACAGGTTCACGAATGAAATGATAACCCAAATTAACCCCCCCCCCATGTGAATTTGACTCATACACAGGAGATTAGGGGCATATTTTTCTATTTTGTGACTAGGCACAAGTTAGAGAATTTATATGTCATTACGTATCTCATCAAGTGATAATCAATCCACATGTATTTTATGAGAAAAGGTGTAATGAGAAACTTGAACCTAGAACAGTGGTCCTTATAGGAAAAGAACACAACAACACTTAGTTTATATCATAGGATAAGGACATCAAAAATTCCATTTATCATCATGTATCAAGGATGTTTCTCTGTAGTTTAATTTCATGCGATAAATATGTATGTTACCCAATGTAAAGAGAAACTATGAGGCCTTGCATCATAAAAACACCTTTTGAATAACATACACATAGTTTATAGTCATGTTTCTTAGACTGTGAAGAGACCTGACCATGTAAGGAGTCCCTTTCCAATATTTCTAAGCCTGCATGATCTATGCTCAGTGTGAGAAATAAGGAATGGATAGGCTTTGCCTTATCCTATGGGGGAGATTCAAAGAAATTTGGTGAATCGAGAGACTAACACCAACAGGTATGGAGTGGATTTTTCAACTGATAAAGAGGAATATGACATGAGTAAATGACATAGATTCAAACACTAGTGAATAAAATCATCCCCAAGTTATAAATTTTTGGTTGGGCCTGAGACAGAAGGTCTAGGCATCTCTACATATCCTATGGAAATAGGAATTAGTTTGTACGTAGTTATGGGTAAAGATTCCATGAACTGATCTGACTCATATGTAGGGAATGGGGTGGAATTTCTTTTTTTTTTGTAGCTAGTCCTAGGATGAGGGACCCAAGAACCATTATGTATCTTGTCAAAACAAGAATCAAGTCACACGTAGTTCTCAACATTCCATATAGTTTAACATCATGCAGTAAGGACACTTGTGCCATAGAAGGAGTGCCATCAAGGTCCCAAGTGTTTGAGAAATCATCACATAAGAAGATTTTTCTAGGAATTCATGGAATCATCTCATAAGAATATTTTCCTATGAATTTATGAAATCATCTCATAATAATAGTTTCCCAAGTGTTCGGAAAATCATCTCATAAGAATATTTGTCCAAGAATTCAATAAATCATTTCATAAGAATATTTTACTAGGCATTTTTGAAATTTTATCATAAGATTCATCTCATTCCCATTGCGTAAGTCTTCCTAATATTATTTTCCAAGGCATCCTATGCTTGGTCATAGGGTAAGACTGTGTTTTAAAGTTATGTGATGAATATATTGTTGTACAATTTAACATCTTATGATAATGATGATATGGTCTGTGCCTTTTAGGGTCATACAATAAGGACCGATCTATACAGTTTAGTATAGTGTGGTGAAGAAAAATGGTGCCTTGTAGTTTTAGGTCATACTACTAGGACCAAATTTCATTAATCACATGAAATATTTATTAATAAATCTTGCATTGGTAGGGGCGTAGTACGCTCACAGTCTATGGTGATCAACCAATATGCTCCATTGGAATAGACCTTATGGATGGAAAAAGGTCCTTCCTATTTTGGTTCAAGCTTAAAAGGTTTATTCCCAGGTATCATCGGGTTCCTGAGGACCAAGACCATTTCCCCTTGCAAGAATGAACAAAGGTTAACTTTATTGTTGAAAGATCGATATATTCAGTTTTGGTGAACCTCTAAATAATGAAAGGTATGTAATATTTTCTCATAAAGTCATTCCAATTCATCCAAATTATTATAAGACTACCCATCCATGAAAAATTGATCAAATATAGAAATACGGAGCCAAGGTAACTAGAATTCAATGATAAAAACAACTTCCATCCCATATTCTAGTGAATATGGGGTCACCTGTTTCATAGTACAGGTTGTGGTATGGTAGGCTCACAAGGAATGTAGAAGATTATCTGTCAGGATTTCTTATCCTTGTCCACCATTTTCTATAGTATGTTTGATAGAGTTTTTTTGAAAGCCTCTATCTGTCCACATTTCACTGCATAATAGCAGGATGAATAGTTGGACTCAGTGTTATATTCCTGTTACACCCTCTTCAATTCATAAGAAAAGAATTTGGTGACACTTTCCATCAATATTGTATGAGGGATACCAAACTTGGTGATGATGTTGGACTTCATGAAATTGATAATGATTTTTGTCCCAAGTTCTTTGAGGGGTATTGCTTCAGCACACTTAGAGAATAAGTCAATAGTAATGATGATATATTTAAACTACTTGGTTGTATTAATAGGGTATGGTCCCACAACATCCATTCCCCACACAATGAATTTCCAAGAGTATTTAGAAGTATGCAACAAATCCGAGGGTTGATAGATATAATTATCATGCACTTGATATGGATGACACTTTTTTAGTGAATTGTGTACAATCCTACATCATAGAAGGCCAGACATATCCAATCCATCTTATTTATTGAGAAATATTAGTTCCTAATTTATGGGTACCATAGGAACCATTATGGACTTCTCACATAAGGGAAATGGTCTCTTATCTATCAATTCATGTGAGGAGGATTTTGTCAAAGACTCATTTACAGAAGGACTTTTGATTACCCGAGATGACATAGATGATGAGTTTGACTGCCCATCATCAGATTTTCTCTTTCCTGGCTCTATCTGATAGAAGAATCCCACTTTTTAGATAGTCCAGGATGGATTTCATCCAACCATTCATGGGATTATCTAGTTCATGGGTATAATTGAACTCACTGATCTCTTTAATGCTACTCTGAACAAATGGTGATACCATTCTGTAATGTGCAATACTGAGGATTTTTTCGTCTCTATTAAGATATACCAAAGTTGTAGATATATTTTTTAGTGTATCTACCTAATAATTATACAAGCATTTTATATGAGTCAAAGTTTTCTCTGAGGGTAATTATTCCATCAATCCTTGGATATAATCAAACAAGGGGATCAGATCTTATTTCCAGATAATATAATAACTATTGACCTACTTGATTACCATCTATGAGTCATAATTGATGTTCATATGGGTCATTGATATTTTCAATGCATGTTCGAATCTAGTAATGAGGGTCTAGTATTCTACCTCATTGTTGGTGCAACCTTCTAACAACAGGAGAGAATAAGGTAGAACTGCCTTTTCTAGAGAGATAAGGATGACTCTCAACCTAACTTTATTAACCTTGGGGTTGTATAACCTTTTTCCTATTAAGATTATAGATAAATCATCGAAATATGTCTCCCAAGTTCTTGGGGTTTCTTGGACAGAGAATATTTCTTCATCCGTAGGTTCGGTGATCATGGGAATTTCTTCTAAAGAAGGATACTCTATGAAGAAATCTGTGAAATATTTCCCCTCTATTTACTTATATGGTATAAATTGGATGTCAAACTACTATAGGATGACCTCCCACAATTCCAAAAATCCAGTCAACATAGGGAGATTGAGGATATACTTGGGTGGGTCAGTTCAAGAGACCAAATGGACCCTGTGATGCTACAAGTAATGCCTCAATTTTTGAACCACAAAGATTAATGTCAGACAATTATTTTTGATATCTGAATAATGAGTCTCAATATTGAGAAAGGTTTGGTTAAGATAATAGAGATTATTATCATTTCAGATGTCATTATTTTGTGTGAGTAAATAACCCAATGACTTCTCTAAGGTTTACACATATAAGATTAGTGGAGTTTCTTTGAAAGGTGACATCAGTACTAGTGAACTCAGCAAATACTTCTTGAGAAAATCGAATTATTTTTAATAGTATTTAGTTTACTAATATGTGACCCATTTTTTCATCAACTTGGTGAATGGAAATCACTTTATAATAATATTTATAATAAAGCATCGAATATAGGAAAGGCATCCTTATAGTACTCTCAACTCTTTAAGGTTTAGAGGAGGTGAAATTTCAAGGATAGAATTGGCCTTCTTTAGATCAACTTTGATTCCATGATGTCATACTATGAAGTTGATAAAATATCCTAAGGTTTCACTGAAATCATGTTTCAGGGGGTTAATTTTTAGGCTATATTGTCACAGTTTGGTGAAAACAATCTCAAGGTTAGAAAGATGGTTATAACATTGTCAATATTTCACCATCATATCATTGAAATAGAACTTGAAAGACTTCCCCAAAAATGGTTTGAAGATTCAGTTCATGGAATGATGGTATGTAGCACCATTATTCTTTAGGCCAAAGGTCATCACCCGATAAAAATATATTCCTTGGGTTGCCCTAAAGAAATCGGATTCTACATCTTCAGGGACCATTCGAATTTGGTTATATCTTGATTATACATCCATGAAGGAGAGGGATTAGTATCCATCTATCATATAAATCATAAGTTCTATAATTGGAATTGGGAATTCATATTTCGAATAATGCCGATTGAGATATTTGAAGTCGGTACACACTCTGATTTTCTCATTATAATTATTTAACGGGACTATATTGGTGATTCATTTTGGGTATTGGACTTCTCGAATGAATTTGGATCTGATGAGCTTGTCAACTTTGGATTTGACTTTGGTAGCATGGGTCGAGTATGTTCTCCTTGCTACATGTTTTTATCCACATTGATGTTTTGGAAAACCCAAGTGGTGGGTGGACACATTAGTATCATGGCCTCGCATTTCTGTGTAATTCTAGGTGAATACATATCGATGCTTCTTTATAAAAGATATATATACCTCTTTTTCTTCAATGGGAATAGCTACACTGATTAGTGTAGGTTGAAAATCTTCTTTTATGCCTAGATTTACCTATCAGAGTTCATTGATAGCAGTAGAGACACCTTCCTCAAATGCTAGAGTAGCATATTTGCGGTCATCCTCCTATTCCTCTTCCTCTTCCTCTTCCTATTCCTCTCCTCCTTTCATTCCCACATTGGGGAAGATGAGTGATGAAGGGTAATCTTTAGATTTATTAAAAATATTGATATTCTGAGACTCAGAGGTAAATATATCTCCATTTCCCAGCAGTGATATGAAAATTCCTTTAGAATTAGGTAATGATGTTGGGTTTTTATGAATTCATGGGGATAGATTGAGGGCCTTTTCACTCAAAGTACTGCCATTGATATAAAGATAAAAATCTTTTTTATAACTGCTAGGTTCAAATAAAATGAATGATATCATGAGTTTCAATGAGTACATGCACAATTTTGAACTAACAACTTCAATCCGGTTGATGGGTAACACATATTCACTAACAAAAAATGTGAATTAGCGACATTTCTAAACACTGCTAATTCATTTACCGATGTTTATAAAAAACATCATTAAATGAGGTGTTGCTAAATTAGTGACGTTTTTAAGTGTCGCTAAATTAGCATCATTTATAAATGTTGGTATTTGGAGATGTTTATAAACGTCACTAAATTAGCGGTGTTTATAAAATTTTCTAACTAGTGACACCTCATTTATTGACATATTTTTAAAACATCAATAAATCACATCTCATTTATTGACATTTCTAAAAAATGTCGGTAATTATTTTTAACCATGTTTATAGGTGTCACTAATTAGAGACACCTCGAATACTGAAATTTTTTTGAAACATTGGTAAATCACATCTCATTTAGTGACATTTCTAAAAAATGTCGGTGATTTTTTTTAGCGATGTTTATAGGTGTCACTGATTAGAGACACCTCAAATACTGAATTTTTTTTAGAAATATCGATAAGTCACACCTCATTTACCGACATTTCAAAAAAAATTAATATTTTTTTTGAAATTCATATTTTTTTGGTTTCTTTTGGGGACATATTTTCTTAAAATAATATTATTTATAGTCCCCTTACCCTACCCTCTCCTCCATTACCCATCTAGTGGATTTTTTTAAAATACATTTTTTAAAAAATTATTTTAAAAAAATGTCTAGATTAAAAAAAATTAAAATAAGCTCTAAAGTCGGCAGGGCAGGTGCCGCCTTTAGGCTTCGGGCGAAAGTCGGCATCCGCGCTACCTCCTTTCTACTAAAAAAATACAATTTTTTTAAATTTTTATTTTTTTTGTTTTGTTTTGTTTATATATATATATATATAACCAAAACAAAACAAAAAATAAAAATAAATTTTTCAGCAAAATTTATCCGCTATTTAAAATCCAACAGTACTGCCATTACAGCAGTCTGGATTCTGACAGAAGCTCTCACCCAAGGCTCCCTTTTATAAGAGAGCTTACCCTGGAAATCATTCTACATTTCTGATGTGGGATTCTAGTTCTCCATTTCCTACACAGAACATTCTACATTTCCGATGTGGGATTCTGTTTCAAGTACATGACTTTGAAAGACTATAAAATATAAACTATAAGGCCAATATAAATAAAACTTAAAACATGGATTAAATATATAAACAATAGTGGAAAACAAAAAGAATTTCATAAAAAATGATGATAAAAAATAATTTATAAGCTTTCAAAACCACTTACTTGAAACATAAGAAGTTTCAAGTACGTGACTTTGAAAGCTTATAAAATATAAACTACAAGACTAATATAAATGAAACTTAATACATGGATTAAAAATATAACAAATAGTTGAAAATAAAAAGAATTTTGTAAAAATGTTGATGAAAAGTAATTTATAAGCTTTCAAAACTACCAACTTCAAACTTAAAAATGTTTCAAGCACGTGACTTTGAAAGCCTATGAAATATAAACTATAAGACCGATATAAATGAAACTTAAAACACGGATTAAACATATAACAAATAGTAAAAAATAAATAGAATTTCGTAAAAAAAATCATGAAAAATAATTTATAAGCTTTCAAAACCACCTACTTGAAACTTAAAAATGATTAAAGAATATGACTTTGAAAGACTATAAAATATAAATTATAAGACCGATATAATTTAAAGTTAAAACATGGATTAAACATATAATAAATAATTTAATTATTATATTATTATTATTAATAATTAATTAGTTAATTATTAATTAGTTAATTAGAAATTATTAATAATTAATTATATAATAATTAACCAATTAATTAGTAATATAATGACTTTTAATAATTACAATTTAATAATTATAATGAAAAATTATAATTTATAATTATATTACTAATAAACTAATTAACTATTATATAATTAATAATTATATTACCAATTAACTAACTAATTACTATATAATAATTTTTAATAAATACTAATTAATAATTATAATGAATAATTATAATTTATAATTATATTACTAATTAACTAATTATAAAAATGACCTTGACTCTAACTATCTCAAAAATGAACAAATTGACTATTATATGTTTAATAATTATATTACTAATTAACTAATTATTTATTATATAATTAATGATTAATAATTACTAATTAACTAACTTCAAATTATATAATTAATAATTATATTACTAATTAACTAATTAATTATTATATATTCAATAATTATATTACTAAGTAACTAATTAATTATTAAATAATTAATAATTATATTGGTAAATAACTAATTATATTGTAAATTAACTATTTAATTATTATATAATTAATTATTAATAATTACTAATTAACTAACTAATTATTATACAATTAATAGTTATATAAGTGATAATTATATTAATAATTAACTAATTAATAATTAATAATTAATAATTAATAGTTATAAAGAATAATTATAATGAATAATTATATTAATAATTAACTACTTAATTATTATATAATAATTTTTAATAATTACTAATTAACAATTATAATGAATAATTATATTACTAATTAACTAATTATCTATTATATAATTAATAATTATATTACCAATTAACTAATTAATTATTATATAATAATTTTTAATATATACTAATTAATAATTATAATGAATAATTATAATTTATAATTATATTACTAATTAACTAATTATAAAAAGGGCCTCGACTCTGTCTTTCTCAAAAAATTAACTAATTAACTATTATATAATTAATAATTATATTACTAATTAACTAATTAGTTATTATATAATTAATGATTAATAAATACTAATTAACTAATTACAAATTATATAGTTAATAATTATATTACTAATTAACTAATTAATTATTATATAATTAATAATTATATTTCTAAGTAACTTATTAATTATTAAATAATTAATAATTATATTACTAATTTACTAATTATATTAATAATTAACTAATTATTTATTATATAGTTTATTATTAATAATTAATAATTAACTTACTAATTATTATACAATTTATAGTTATATAATTAAAAATTATATTATTAATTAACAAATTAATAACTAATAATTAATAATTAATAATTATAATTAGTAATTATAATGAATAATTATAATTAGTAATTATAATGAATAATTATAATTAATAATTTTAATGAATAATTTTAATTTATAATTATATTACTAATTAACTAATTAACTATTATATAATTAATAATTATATTACCAATTAACTAATTAATTATTATATAATAATTTTTAATAATTACTAATTATTGATTATAATGGATAAATATAATTTATAATTATATTACTAATTAACTAATTAACTATTATATACTGAATAATTATATTACTAATTAATTGGTTAATTATTATATAATTAATTATTAATAATTTCTAATTAACTAATTAATTATTATATAATTAATTAATTTAATAATTAAATAAATTATTATTTGTTTAATCAATGTTAAAACTTAAAATTATATCGGTCTTATAGTTTCTATTTTATAGTCTTTCAAAGCCATATACTTTAATCATTTTTAAGTTTCTAGTAGGTGGTTTTGAAAGATTATAAATTATTTTTCATGAACATTTTTTACAAAATTATTTTTATTTTCAACTATTTTTTATATGTTTAATCCATTTTTTAAGTTTCATTTATATCAGTCTTATAGTTTATATTTTATAGGCTTTCAAAGTCACGTGCTTGAAACATTTTTAAGTTTCAAGTTGGTGGTTTTGAAAGCTTATAAATTATTTTTCATCAATATTTTTTATGAAATTATTTTTATTTTTAACTATTTTTTATATGATTAATACATGTATTAAGTTTGATTTATATTGGTCTTGTAATTTATATTTTATAAGCTTTCAAAGTCACGTACTTGAAACTTTTTAAGTTTCAAGTAAATGGTTTTGAAAGCTTAAAATTATTTTTTATCATCATTTTTTATGAAATTATTTCTGTTTTCAACTATTTTTATATGTTTAATCCATGTTTTAAGTTTCATTTATATTGGCCCTATAGTTTATATTTTATAGTCTTTCAAAGTCACGTACTTGAAACAGAATCCCACTTCGGAAATGCAGAATGTTCTGTGTAGGAAATGGAGAACCAGAATCTCACATCAAAAATGCAGAATGATTTCTCGGGTAAGCTCTCTTATAAAAGGGAGCCATGTGTGAGAACTTCTATCAAAATCCAGACAGTTGTAATGGCAGTACTACTGGATTTTAAATAGCGGATAAATTCTGCTGAAAAAAAATTATTTTTATTTTTTGTTTTGTTTTGTTTATATATATATATATATATATATATATATATTGTTTATATATATATAACAAATATAAAAATAAAAAAATCAGCAGAATTTATCCGCTATTCAAAATCCAGTAGTACTGTCATTACAGCAGTCCCGATTATGACAGAAGCTCTCACCCAGGGCTCCCTTTTATAGTAGAGCTTATCCTGGAAATCATTCTGCATTCCGATGTGGGATTCTGGTTCTCCCTTTCCTGCGTAGAACATTCTGCATTTCTGATGTGGGATTCTGTTTCAAGTACGTGACTTTGAAAGACTATAAAATATAAACTCTAAAACCAATATAAATGAAACTTAAAATATATATTAAACATATAAAAAATATTTGAAAACAAAAATAATTTTGTAAAAGATGATGATAAAAATTATTTATAAGATTTCAAAACCACCTACTTGAAACTTAAAAATGTTTCAAGTATGTGACTTTGAAAGCCTATAAAATATAAACTACAAGACTAATATAAATGAAACTTAATACATGGATTAAACATATAACAAATAGTTGAAAATAAAAATAATTTCGTAAAAAAATTTGATAGAAAATAATTTATAAGTTTTCAAAAACACCTACATGAAACTTAAAAAGGTTTCAAGCACGTGACTTTGAAAGCCTATAAAATATAAATTATTAGACCGATACAATTGAAACTTAAAACATGGATTAAACAAATAACACATAGTTGAATATAAAAAAATTGTAAAAAATGATCATGAAAAATATTTTATAGACTTTCAAAACCACCTACTTGAAACATAAAAATGTTTCAAGTTTGTGCCTTTGAAAGCCAATAAAATACAAACTACAAGACCGATATAATTTAAAGTTCAAACATGGATCAAACATATAATAAATTATTTAATTAGTTAATTAATAATTATAAATTACTAATTTATAATTAATAATTATAATTAATAATTAATAATTAATTGTTATAATGAATACTTATAATGAATAATTATAATGAATAATTATATTACTAATTAACTAATTAATTATTATATAATAATTTTTTATAATTACTAATTAATAATTATAATGAATAATTATATTACTAATTAACTAATTAACTATTATATAATTAATAGTTATATTACCAATTAACTAATTAATTATTATATAATAATTTTTAATAAATACTAATTAATAATTATGATGAATAATTATAATTTATAATTATATTACTAATTAACTAATTATTAAAAGGGAATCAACTCTATCTTTCTCAAAAAATTAACTAATTAACTATTATATATTTAATAATTATATTATTAATTAACTAATTAGTTATTATATAATTAATGATTAATAATTACTAATTAACTAATTAAAATTTATATAATTAATAATTATATTACTAATTCACTAATTATATTATTAATTAACTAATTATATTACTAATTAACTAATTAATTATTATATAATTAATCATTAATAATTACTAATTAACTAACTAATTATTATAAAATTAATAGTTATATAATTAATAATTATGTTAGTAATTAATAATTATAATGAATAATTATAATGAATAATAATAATGAATAATTATAATGAATAATTATATTACAAATTAACTAATTAATTATTATATACTAATTTTTAATAATTACTAATTAATAATTATAATGAATAATTATATTACTAATTAACTAATTAACTATTATATAATTAATAATTTCATTACCAATTAACTAATTAATTATTATATGTAAATTTTTAATAAATACTAATTAATAATTATAATGAATAATTATAATTTATAATTATATTACTAATTAACTAATTATAAAAACAAAATTTGCTCTATTTTTCTCAAAAAATTAACTAATTAACTATTATATAATTAATAATGATATTACTATTTAACTAAATAGTTACTATATAATTAATGATTAATAATTACTAATTAAATAATTAAAAATTATATAGTTAATAATTATATTACTAATTAACTAATTAATTATTATATAATTAATAATTATATTACTAAGTAACTAATTAATTATTAAATTTTTTTTTAAAGGTGGTGCCTCAGTCAAAGAGCAAGGCACAATTTATTAATAAAAGAAAAGGAGCTACAAAAGTCTGAAAGATGGAATCTTATTACAATCTTTATTAAGAAGAGGGAGTAAGTCATCAGGAAAATCATCCAACCAGGTAGTGACCTGATTGACTCCCTTATTGGATAGACTATCCGCAACCATGTTCGCTTCACGAAACACGTAGTTGAGATCCATGAGAAAAGTAAGAAATTTCATCCATCGAGAGGTAAGCGGCCATGCAAGGTGTACCACCCCCTTCCAGATAGCTTGGACAACCGTGGTTGAATCACATTCTATCCACAACTTGATCCGTCCCTTTTGCTTGGCAAAATCCACAGCATGAATGACGGCTAACATTTCTGCTTCTAAAGTTGAGGTCGTACCACATCCACTGAAGAAGTAGCCAAGGCATCTTCCAAGAGAATCTCTGAAGATGGCACCACATCCTGCTGGACCCGGATTTCCTCTAGAAGCACTGTCGACATTCACTTTGATCCAACCAGGAAGAGGGACTTTCCAAAAAACCTCAAAAGTACGTCAAGGTTGCCTATAAGAGCCCGCAATCTGAAGACGGCGAAGGATCTCAAAATCCCCAATAGAGTTTTCACAATGATCCTTCTAAATAGAGGCGGCATCCTTAATGGCAATGAGAATACACATTTTACCTGCATTGATATTGAAAGAGCAATTATTATGGATAAAATTATTTCTACCATACCAGGTCACATGTGTGAGTTCATCCACCGCAGCCAAGAAAAGGTTCCTGATTTTCTTGGAGAAATCCCAAGTCACACAATGCTGAAGTTGGGAGTTGATAGTAGCAACAAGAGACCATCTGCAACCAAAAATGTTAGAAATGTAATTCCAAAGATCTGCAGCTATAGAACAAGACAAGAACAGATGATTAGCATCCTCGCGGTTTTGGTTGCAAAGATGACATCGAGAGAAAAGAGAGATCCCAAAAGATTGAAGACACACATCAGTGGGGACTCTATTATACGCAACTCACCAAATGAGAGAGTGGCGCGAGGGTTTGATCCAAGGTTTGTTAAAAGATTTCAACCAAGCAAATCTGGAGACAGAAGCATTGAAATTATTTTTGTAAAAGCTTCTAGAGTCAAGAACTCCATTAAAAGCAGGTTCTCAGATAAGGAAATCATCAGTGTCCGAAAAAGGATAGTTATCGATAATGTGACTTGTGTGACCCGGAAGGATGATGTCATGTGAGTTGATAACCTCTCTGATAGTGGAGTTAGTGTTCTCAAGACTAGTGGTGGAAGTTATCATAGAAATTAAAGGAACACCAGTCCAGTTGTCCATCCAAAAATTCATAGAGGAGTCAGCACTAACCATCCATCTGGAATTGTTCATGATTTTGAGAAAAGAGTGTTTAATGGATAGCCAGATGGAAGAGGTGATGTAACCCAGGTTACCATTACGAAGTTTGGTAAAAAAATCTTTTCTTAAGAAAGGCCAAGGAGTCAGAGTTGCTGTGAATCAGGTTCCAAGTCATTCTAGCTTGCAGAGATTCATTAAAGAGCTTAAGATTCTTAATACCAATACCTCCTTTATCCAGGGGTTTACAAAAAGTGGACCAAGGTATGGTGACAAGTTTTCTTTCAATCGTACTACCAGTCCAAACAAAAATTTTGATGTAAACGTTGATTTTTTTTAGAAAACTGGCAGGCCAGTTATAAACCATCATCGAGTAAACCATCTTGGAAACAATTGTAGACTTAACAAGACAGACTCTACCAGCCATAGAAAGAGATTTACCCTTCCAAGAAGATAAATGATTGATGATTTGATCAACGATGCTGTGAAAATAACTCGATTTAGGTCTTCCCCAAAAGATAGGAACACCTAGGTAAGTAAAAGGGAAAGAGCCTTCTTTGATTCCTAAGTAATCAATAATGTGATTTCTTCTATTAGGGGCAAAAAAATTTCCAAAGAAAACAAAGGATTTTTTCCAACTAATAGCCTATCCCGAAATATCTTCATAATGGGCCAGAGCACTTTTGAGGTTCAGAATGTTCCATCTATCACCCTTCAAGAATAAAATAATATCATCAGCATATAAAATATGGGTAGGAACATTTAAATTTCTAGAAGCCTGAATGGGATTTATATTGTTTTGATTAACAAGACTCGTAAGGAGTCTAATTAAGTAATCCTCGGCAATAGCAAAAAGAATGGCAGAGAGAGGGTCTCCTTGCCTAACCCCCTTGGAGCATTTGAAATAGCCTTTAGGAGACCCATTTATCAGCACAGATATGGAGGTAGAGTCAAGCAGGGTACGGATCATGGTAATAAAAGAGTCATTAAACCCAAAGCTTTTAAGAACCTTTAAAATAAAGTTCCAGTCCATGGTGTCAAAATCTTTCCTGATGTCTGGCATAATGGCCACACTGCCTCCTCTAGTGACTTTGTTCAGCAAATTGGTACATTCTGAGGCAAGGCAGATACAATCTTGAATAATTCTTCCTTTGATAAAACCAAATTGATTCCAAGAGACAATTCTGTTGGTAATGGAGGAGAGTCTGTTATCAAGAAGTTTAGTAATGACTTTATAGAGAGTGTTAATAAGATAAATAGGACGGAAAAGATGAATCTCAGCAGAATTGTCCACTTTAGGAATGAGAGTAAGAAATTGGGCATTTATCCCATGAGGAAGAACACCGTTGGAGAAAAAGGACTTAACCAATTTTCAAACATCCACATGGATGAGATCCCAGTATTGCTGGAAGAAACCATTGTTAAATCCATCGGGACCCGGAGCACTCTCAGGGTTGAGACTGAAAACCATGTCTCTGATTTCATGTTCCATAGGAATGCTTAAGAGATTCTAATTTTCCTCAGAAGTGACCATGGTAGGGATGATGTCTGGGAGAAGATCCTTACTAACCATCGGACCATTAAACAGATTGTGATAGTAATTCACTACATGATTAGCAATGGCTTCCTCAGATTTAAGGAGAGTTTCATCCACCTTAAGAAAGTTAAGGGGTCTACAGATTTCCTGATTCTTTGGAGAGAGTTGTAGAATTTAGTATTTCTATCACCATCCGATAATCATTTGGTTTTAAAATTTTGTTTACGCATGTTATCTTTGAGCTTCAAAAGAGAATTGAGCTTCAGAGAAATAGTGATTTCATCTTGAGGATCAAGAGAGAAATCAGAGTGGGTAGTGGAACTCTGAACACGATTGAGGTCACTCTCCAAAGAGGATATATCCGCATCAAGCTGTTTTGTTTTAGAGAAACACCAATTCTTAAGTTGTTGTTTTAGAAATTTAAATTTAGCAATGCATTCAAAAGGGTCATTATGGTGCCGCATGCCATCCCATAAATCTTTTATCATGTTGGAACACTCAGGGACCGCAGCCCAAGCATTGTTAAATTATAATTATTCATTATAATTATTAATTATAATTATTCATTATAATTACTAAATATAATTATTTATTATAATTGCTAATTATAGTTATTAATTATTAATTATTAATTAGTTAATTATTAATTAGTTAATTAATAATATAATTATTAATTATATAAATATTAATTGTATAATAATTAGTTAGTTAATTATTAATTATTAATAATTAATTATATAATAATTAAATATTTAATTAGTAATATAATTAGTTAATTAGTAATATAATATTACTAATTAAATATTTAATTATTATATAATTAATTATTAATAATTAATAATTAACTAACTAATTATTATAAAATTAATATTTATATAATTAATAATTAATAACTATAATTAGCAATTATAATGAATAATTATAATTAGTAATTATAATGAATAATTATAATTAATAATTATAATTAATAATTATAATTTATAATTATATTACTAATTTACTAATTAACTATTATATACTGAATAATTATATTACTAATTAATTGTTTAATTATTATATAATTAATTATTAATAATTTCTAATTAACTAATTAATTATTATATAATTATTTATTAATAATATTAATTAACTAATTAAATAATTTATTATATTTTTTATCCATGTTTGAACTTTAAATTATATCAGTCTTATAGTTTGTATTTTATAGGCTTTCAAATGCACAAACTTGAAACATTTTTATGTTTCAAGTAGGTGGTTTTGTAAGCCTATCAATTATTTTTCATGATCATTTTTTATGATTTTTTTTTTATTTTAAACTATTTGTTATATTTTTAATCCATGTTTTAAGTTTCAATTATATCGGTCTAGTAGTTTATATTTTATAGGCTTTCAAAGTCACGTGCTTGAAACATTTTTAAGTTTCATGTAGGTGTTTTTGAAAACTTATAAATTATTTTCCATTAACATTTTTTAAGAAATTATTTTTATTTCCAACTATTTTTTATATGTTTAATCCATGTATTAAGTTTCATTTATATTGGTTTTTTAGTTTATATTTTATAGGCTTTCAAAGTCACGTACTTGAAACATTTTTAAGTTTTAAGTAGCTGGTTTTGAAAGCTTATAAATCATTTTTTATTATCATTTTTTACGAAATTATTTTTTTTCAAATATTTTTTATATGTTTAATCAATGTTTTAAGTTTCATTTATATTGGTCTTATAGTTTATATTTTATAGTCTTTTAAAGTCACGTACTTGAAACAGAATCCCATATTGGAAATGCAGAATGTTCTGCACAGGAAAGGGAGAACCAGAATCTCAGATCGGAAATGTAGAATGATTTCCAGGGTAAGCTCTCTTATAAAAGGGAGCCCTGGGTGAGAGCTTCTGTCAGAATCCTAACTGTTGTAATGGGAGTACTGCTGGATTTTAAATAGCAAATAAATTCTACTGAGAATTTTATTTTTATTTTTATATTTGTTTTGTTTATATATATATATATATATATATATATAAACAAAACAAAACAAAAAATGAAAATAAAAAAAATTAAAAAAACATTTTTTTTGGGTTTTAGGAGAAAGGCGGCATCGCGGATGTCGCCTTTCACCCGAGACCCAAAGGCGGCATCTGTGATGCCGCCTTTGTGGTGCATTTTTTAAAAAAAATTAACCCATCATGTTTTACAAAATTATTTTTAAAAAAAACGTATAAAAAAATTATCGACAATCTAGTCCTATCCCCTATCCATTCATGTACCCCATGGACTACTCATCTCTCCGGTATGTCCTAGTTTTAGTTACCCATCCAGCATACACTCGGTCCACCCAACGTCCCCTCCATTATCCATCTAGTCCCCGCCCTCCTCCATTACCCCCCTTTAGGCCCCTGGACACCCCTCCATTACTCATCCAGTATTGCCCCCTATATTACCCCTCCAGTCCACCGTCCATCTCCATTACCCCCCTCCATTACTCTAGTCCCCACTGTGCTAGTCAGTTTTTTCATGTCCCTTGTGTACCACCCAACTCCTTACTATCCTCTCCCCGTACCGCCTCTCCAGTGCATCCCTGTAGTAGTTACCCATTTTTTAATGTCCCTTGTGTACCACCCAACTCCTTAGTATCCTCTCCCTGTACCTCCTCTCCAATGCGTCCCTGCAGTAGTTACCCATACTGCATACACTCGGCCCGCCCAACATCACTCCATCCTACGTACACTCTCGCTCGTCTATGGTAGGTTCCCCTACACCCGCCCCTCCATTATTCATCTAGGCCCACCCCCCTCCATTACCCCTCCAGTCCATCGCCCCTCTCCATTAACCCCCCCCCCTTCACTACCCATCTTGTCCCCACTGTTCCATTCAGTCTGTTTCTGTCCCCTGCGTACCACCTGCCTCCCTGGTATCCTCTCTCCAACCCGCCTCTCCAGTATATCCCTTCGGTAGTTACCCATCCTATGTACACTTGGCCCGCCCAACTCCACTACATCCTGCATACACTCCCGCCCACCTACAGTAGGTTCCCCTCTCCCACATACCACCCACTTTCACTTCTTAAGCATGTAAAATAAATACCGCCTCCGCCATGAATTGTTCTTTGGACATCCACCTTAACAAAGGAAAACGGAACCAACCCACCTATGGAAATTTTGATATATTACTCAATTATCTTATATTTATATATATAGATAGATCGATATCAATATTTAAGAAATTAATATTATATATATATTGTTTTTCTTTTATAATTTATATTTTATATTTTATATTTTTTTATTTTATGTTCATATATACATATATATGTTTATATTATTATATATATATGTGTGTGTGTGTGTTTATATTTTATGTTTATTTATATTATATGTGTATGTGTGTTTATATTATTTATATATTTGTATATATTTTATATATATTATTTGTTTATATTAATATATATATATATATATATGTTTGTGTGTGTGTGTAAAAATATATGTGTATGTATACATATATATAATTATAATTATAAATTTATGTATATATATAATCATATTTTAAAATACTGGTAAAAATATCACTAAAATTGTCACATTTTCTTAAAAATGTGACTAAATTTAAAATATTTAATTGTATTATTTTATATGTGTGTCTATATATATATCAGTATTTAAAAATTAATATTATATATATGTGTATATGTTTATATACTAATATACATATATTAATATATATATAAGTTTATATTTTATATTTTATGTTTATATATATATATATATATATGTTTATATTTTACATATATGTTTATATTTTATATTATATACATACTTATATATATATATATATATATTTGTTTATTATATATATATATATTTATATTTATTATATACATATATATATGTTTCTATTTTTATGTTTATATATATATTTATTTATATATAGTTTATATATATATATATATATATCTGTGTTTGTTTTATTTTATGTGTGTGTGTGTTTATATTTTATGTTTGTATATATTATATATATGTTTATATATATATATATATATTTATATATGTTTATATATGTTTATATATATATATATGTTTATATTAATATATATGTGTTTGTGTGTATTTATATGTGTGTGTGTGTGTATTTATATATATATATATAATTATATATATATATATAATTTGACATGTTTTAAAACACTAGGAAACGTGGCTAATTTAGCGATGTTTTTTGGGAAATGTTAATAAATTAGCGACATTTCTGAGGAAACATCCCTAATTTAGAAACATTTTTTATGAAATGTCACTAAATTATAGACATTTTCAGGAAATGTCGCTAATTTAATGATGTTTTCTAAAAAAGGTAGATAAATTGGTGATATTTCCTCAAAAACACCCCTAAATTACTGTTTTTTATAATGATTCATCATTGAGGTCCTTGAATGGGTTGGTCAGGGTCATTTCCAGACCATTTGGGGTGGTAACCCAAGAAAAATCATCAGTCGTGGGTTTCTTCCCTTTTCTCTGATAAAATATTGCATCAATGTATTGTGCCTCATAAGATTCAAATAGAGATTTATCACTGTATAACATACCACATTTCCCATTGATGTGGTACTTGAGACATTGGTGATATAATGAATAGATTTCCATTTGTTAGTTAAAATAAGGCCTTCCTAGTAGGATATTGACAGTTGTATCTTATTGGATGAACAATAATTCAGAATCAGACATTAGGTCCCCAAATTGAGTTCTGAGCATGATTTGGCTGAGGGGATTTTGTTCTCTTTTGTCATACCCTTGAAGTTTCACAGGACAGGGAGATCAATCAGCTTCATTGTAGCCTAATTGGTGAAGTGTTAATATTGGAATGAGATTGAATCATGATCCATTATTAATTAAATCTTGAAGTATACCAATGTCATCTTGTTTTCCAAACACATATAGGGGCATGATGTGTCCTTATATCATAACATTCTTGTCCTGATTTATAAAAAAGATAATTGCATGATATTATATAGGGTCTACCTCTTCATAGTATACCTCAGCAGCAATGACCTCTACTTAAAACTATTGATGGATTAATTGGGCCTCTATAAGCACTTCTCGGAGATCCTTTGACAAGTTAAGAGCATCCAGTATTGAATGTTTTTTGGGAACTATGGCCAACTATTTCAGGATGTTGTAATTTTGAGTCAAAGGTCTGTAACTTCCTATGGGGATATATTCCCTAATAGAAACTTTAGAAGTTGAAGTTCCTAGAGTATAAAAATAAGATGGTTGAACAGATGTTGAGGGAACTTCTACTACTGTTGGATTAGGATGTCTTAACCTACCTACCTGTCTGGGTTGATGAGACGGTTTCACCCCTTCCAGTTAATCTTCTAAAATAATTAGGTGTGGAATAATATTATAGAATGTGGGTGCACTTACCTATTCATCCAGATCTTGATGAAGGTCTCTTCTGTGAGTCTTAATAGTGTAAATGTCATGACCCCCTCCCTATAAAGTGTACCCCTCCTGGGTCGGCAATGTGAGAAGGGAGATAATAAACCCCCGAGTCCCGCCTCCAGTAGGCCCCGGGTTGGAAACTAGCACCGAGGGTATAGTAAACACACAAATGGGAGGCATTACCCTCTAAGAGAACACATGCGGAAGATAGAGATAAGATAGACACCAACCAACTCCAACTCAGAACTGGAATATAAAAGAAAACCCAAGTGCACATATGAAATGTCATGAAAAAGTACTACAACTGGAAGGGGAAAACTGTAAGTACCCAAAAGAAAGTAAAACAACAGCAACCACAAGCTAGTAGTAACCAGCCTAATCTCCAACTTGCTTCAAGTGACCTAAAAAACAGTTTGTATATTCATAGGGTGAGTATAACAGTATACTCAGTAGGATCCTCCCTGAAGCCTCTCGTGCAAAAGTAAATAAAGCATGTTAAAGCACAGTGAACAACAAGTGAAACTAACTCGTCACCTAAACGGGTATACTAAGTTCCCAGCCTCACCATGGCTACTCTTACCAAGTAACGCATACAATAATATATCATATAATAAAGAATATCAAGGTTACCCCGCTACTACTTACCCACTGGTTTTCCACTTTTCCCCAACGTCGCACATCCTAAGCATGTCTCTCCAAAAAGGCTTACCCGCAGACACCTGGGCGAAGCACCACAATATGGACGTCGTGCAAAAAAACTACCACATCCACAAACCAAAGAAACCAGGTAGTTTCCGGGTGCCACCACAGCTCGCATAACGTGTATCATACGTAGGGTATTATAGCTCAATCCATTACAGCCCATACACCGAGTAAGGATCCTCAATCCATCACAGCCTATACACGTTACACCTATAGTAGTCCATAGAAAATTATATCCAGAATATATGTGCATGAATAACCACAAGCCATTACAGCCCTCTACACACATATATGGGGAAAAATAACCAATGTGTCTTCCATCACAAGTAACTACCAAGAGAAGAGAGCGGGACCAAATGGGGTAGTCAGCCATCCATCCTCCCACCAGAATGTTAGGGAAAACACCCCCTAGGGATCAGAATCCCCGGGGTGTCAGTTTCCCTTACAGACAGGGTGGAGTAGCGTATAGAAACAAAAAAATTACAGGATATACTATATCTCACAACCACACTATGGGAATAACCTAGTCTTAGACACAAATGAAGCTAACGTCTCTCAGACTTCGGGCTGCTACTTCTAAGACTAGGTATCCTATAAGCACACAACCACTTAAAGAGCTTTATTACCTTTTTATTAGTTTCACTTTACGATAATTAATTCCATAAACATTAATTAACCAATGAAAATTCTACATTAAATTTCATTATCATCACACCCAAAGTCCATTATCCCTTTAAAAATCACAACCTCGTCATTATGTTCCAGAAAAATCCAACCCCATGGGTTAACACCATTTATTCAATTATTCATTACAGAATTACTTTCCCATATTCCCAGGCATTCTAGAAAATTATTCTATGCTACTAAACACAAGGGGGCTCAACACGGTTGTAAAGACCCGGAAATTTCAAGGAAATTTTTTTCTTAATTTTCTTTGGAATTTTACAAGAACGCAGTTTCTGACGGAACCTGATTCTGAGGCCTGGTGTGCCCGGAATCATTTTCCGAAGTTTAGCTCGGGTATGTTCAGTGAACGAACGAGCGGGTTTTTCTAACTTTTGAACTGGTGCTCGGAATTGAAATCTGAGGGCACCGATGAACTCGCAGCACCGGTAATTGCTTAAAAATACCTTTTCTGGAGTTGCGTTTGCTCGGGTGTGGTTTTTAAATTTTTTTCCGGTTAAGTAAATGAATAAAATAAAATGGTGCGACCAACTTATTTTATTTAAGTCACTTAACCTATGTTAAGTGGAGGATGTGGGACCTACAATATCCTACCCACTTGGTATGATATTTTGTGAGGTGGGACCCACATGAGCCCCACCATTTCTTTCCCTCTAAGTAACGCACCTGCAACCCCCCTCTTTAATGAAAGTCAACCGTGCGTTTTTCTGGTTAAGAAACACCTCATTAAATTGGGCGGTTAAATCGTTACAATTAATTCATTGAATTAATTGTTCGTTTCATTTCTTTTGAAATTCAAACGTGTCATGTGCGTTAATAAAATAAGATAACTCTTATTTTATTTCTGTTGGAACTTGTGGCGTGGAGAGGATTTGGAGGAAAGCGTTCTTCTTCGACGAAGAATGCTCCAAGCTCCGACGAAGAACGCCAAACCCTCGGAGATCGACGATGCGACGCCGTGTATCGCGACGTCAATGACGCTTCTTCCGCGACGCCCCTTCCGCGATGTGACGAACTCGCGTTCGACGACAACGTTGAGGTAGGGAATTATGTTTGAGAATGATTTTATTCCCTTGATTTCTTTCTTTCTAAAGAAAACAAAGAACACGGATCAACTTATTACCTAGTTGATCCAAGAACGTTTTCCTTGCGGGTTGGGAATAATCTGTTGCAAGGAAAAACTTTTTGGCTTGATTTTCTTTTTTTCGTGAAAATTCCTTGTTGTTCTTCATCTTTTGGGCTGCTCGTTACCAACTTAACAAGAGGAGGTCAGACCGCACGAACACGACCGACTCTCCTCCCCCTTTGTTGTTTTGATTCGTTGCGGCATGAACAAAGGCGGCACAGTGCAACGGCACCGTGAGGACACAAGAAAGAATGCGGAGAAGAAGAGCAGCACCGTCGCGCCACGCTGTTGAGGCTGAATGAAACCGCGACCGGAGCCGGGGTCGCGGAGGGGATTGAAGACTCCGCTGATTGATTGTTGTGCCCGGATTGACGGGCGACGACAAATGGGGCCGCAAGTTAATTTTAAAGCCTCCACAGTGAAGGACGGGTCCCGGGAGGACCGTTGGCGAAAGCGGCGAGCAAAACGGACCACCGGAGCGCGTCCGGTGGTCCGCGGAAGACTCCACCGGCACGCCGCGCCGGCACGGCGGCCGGAGGCGGCGGCCGGCACCGGTCGGCCGCCAGCAGGCGGCGGCGCCCGGTGCATCGCCGGGAAGGGGCCGTCGCGGCGGTGAGCGGCTGGTCCCACGACCGCGCAGGACTAGTGGGACGCGGCATCGTGTCGCGTCCATTGACAGGGAGCGGCCCCCACGCGGGGGCCACGGTTTCGTCCAGGGGGACGGTCCCCCCTTGCGAGGCCGCTTGGCCGGCGCCAGCGAGCCAGCGCGCCGGGCCAAGCCGCCCGGCCGGGCCGCGCCCAGGCCGCGCCCAGCCGGGTCAGACCCGGACCCGGTTCGGGTCGACCCGGTTCGGGCCGACCCAGGGGGGGTCGGGCCGGGTCGGTCCGGGCACAGACCCCCCGTTTTCGGATAACTTTCTATGTTTTTCCCATATCATGGGCTAAGGACCTCTGATCGACGCATCGTTAGTTGCGTAGCGATCCTTGGATCGAGGCGGTCGTTTCGGAATATTACACTTAAGGTTTGGGAGAACTTTGGGTTCGGCCAGGTTGGTTCGGATACGAAACCAACCGGGCCCTCAGAGTGGAAACGCTTATTTCTTGAGTTTCGGACGTCCGATTGACGTGTCGTCGACTTTTTTGGTTTCCTCTTGATGAGACGGAACTTTTGGCTTACTCCGCTCGAGGTTTGGACGTCGTCGGAGTGCAGTTGGGTTGGTTCGCTCACGAAACCAACCAGGCCCCCGGAACGAAAAAAATCCAATAACTCATAGACCGGGAATCCGATTGACGCGCCGTCTGTCTCGTTGAATTCCTCTTGATGAGACGGAACTTTTGGCATAATTCGCCCGAGATTTGGATGCATTTGGAGTATGGACGAGTTGGATTGTACCCGAAATCCAACCGGGCCCCTGGAACGGAAAAGCTGATATCTTTCAGACCAGATGTCCGTTTGACGAACCGTCAGTGGCGTTGGTTATCACGTTGAGAAACGGTCCCTATGAGTATACCCTATGAGAGTTCAGAGTACAGTTGAGATACGGCCGGGTTGGTTCGCACACGAGACCAACCAGGCCCCTGGGACGAAAAGGCTAATAACTCACAGACCGGGCGTCCGATTGACGCGTCGTCTGTTGCGTTGAGACCCCTATGACGAGGTGGTCCTTTGAGATACTTCTTCATGGGACTTTGAGATACTTGGAGGATCGACATATAGCTCGTGGATCGGACCCTCCCGGAGACGAGCGTACGGAGTGTGAAGACCGTGTAGCCGACTGAGACCTGACGACTGCTTGACCGACTCGACTTGGAGTGATTCGACTAGCCCAGTGGACGGAGCACTACTTTGTTTGGGTGAAGACCCATGGCAGACGGAGCACTACCTGTGTGACAGTGCAGACCTGCGGTACTCATTCGGAGAGTACCTCTGCAGGCTACTAGGGGGTGTGCACTACTGTGTTTGGGTGGCATACCCTGGCGGGAAGCACTACTGTGTTTGGGTGGGTGGCCCGCGGTACTCGACAGGAGGAGTAACTCAGTAGTCTTAGGTTAGTGAGCAGTACCTCGGAGTTGTGACAGGACCACTGTACACTCCAGAGACGGGGCTCTTCAGTAGTTACGGTTTCGATAATGAAAATCTTGGTTTGAGCTGAGACTTTTGACCTTTTTGTTTACCTCATGATTGAGATGGGTCATTTGATAACTTAGGTATATGTATGGGCATATAGTTGGGTAGTGGTTATCCTTTGATTTCATGATCTTGGTGTTTTCCTCATGATTGAGATGGGTTACTTGATAACTTAGGTATATGCATGGGCATATACCTAAGTAGAGGTTATCTTTTGAGATCTTCTTTGTGGTTATCCATGTTGGTTTTAGTGAGACCTTGAGGGTCTCGGGGTCCCTACTGAGTATCGTTATACTCACCCCTGCACGGGCTATGCCCGCACCTCGTTGTGTTGGTTGTAGAAGACGGGCAGCGCTGACGGAGGCCGAGTGTTCGAGGACTGGACGGTACCCGGAGGTGGACCACACGACAAGACGACACACGGAGGAGGTTGACGGGCGAGAGTGTTATTTATACCTACCCTTCAGGTAGGATCCGTGGTGGATGATCCAGGAGCTGCGCCATTTGTACCTACCCTTCAGGTAGGATCCGAGGAGGACGACCCAGGAACCGCTTCCGTTCTACAAGTTGTTTTCTTTTTCTATTTTACTTTGTTCAGTTGCAGTTGTACTTTCAGTTGGGCTTGTATTCTGGCTCATTTACCTTTCAGCACTTCTCTTTGTACTTAGTGTTTTACTTCCACTTGTACTCTGTGGTGTTTTTTTTACTTTTATAAAGGCAATTCCTTCCCAGTTATCGGGATTTACGCCTTTGGTGCTAGTCGCCAGCCCCTGGCCTATGGAAGGTGGGCTTGGGGTAGTCACGGCACGGGCCCCGAGGACGGGTCGTGACAAATTAGTATCAGAGGAGTCGGTTCTACCGCAGAACTTATAACTCTGATATTTTCTTTCTGTGAAGCAATAGTGTTAAGGGTATCGAGTGTGGTCTTCAGTTCAGGGAGTCCAGTGCTGGTGCGGGCGGCCAACGTATCCATACACCAGGACCCTGAAATCTGATTTCCAACTTTGTGCATGAAAACACTGATTGTGTGTGTGTTTTCAAAGGTTTTCCCTTAAAACAGCTCAAACCAGGTCAGCTCACCAGGTATAATCGTTTGACTGTGTCACGTTGTTTCTTTCAGGATGCCTTTTCACGGACGACCAGCTAGAGCCCAGAGGGATGTGCGTACTGATAGCCTGCTGAGCGACGAGGCTTCGGTACAGGGCCCTCTTGCAGTTGAGGCACCAGCGAAGGCACCAGCGGTACTACCATACGTTGGCCCACCGATGCCACCAGCCCCAGCAGTAGGCGATGCATGCCACTTGAGTGTGCTGCACGAGTTCCAGCGCCAGAGGCCACCCAGGTTCCGGGGAGAGACAGACCCGTAGGCGGCTGAGGATTGGCTAGAGGCTGTGGTGAGAGTCTTCAGGCTAGTGGGGATGCCAGAAGACTTCATGGTGATCATTGCTGCCAGCCTTCTTCAGGCATCAGCAAGCAGGTGGTGGAGCCACTTGTTCCAGTTTTGCAATGAGATGACCTTCACATGGGAAGACTTTGAGACCTTCTTCAGGGTTGAGTTTGTGCCAGTAGCTCTAAACCCCGAGCGTGTACAGGAGATTCTGCCTTTTCCGCAGGGTTTTCGATCAGTAGCCGAGTCATCTGTGGGCAGTAGACAGATGATGAAGAGGTCCAGGAGGACCAGACCAGCAGTTGGGTGATCTCGGGTTTTAGGATCGGTGGTGCGGGGCACCCGGGGTGGGGTCAGAGCCAGGCGTTCCAGAAACGGACATTGTTTCTCTTGCGGTAGGAAGGGTCACCTGGCACGTGATTGTCTGACTCCTCGTACAGTTGATCCGAAGGCTTTAGAGGAGCCACCGAGGCAGAAGCATCGGCGGGTGCTTGAGCAACAGCCGAGTAGTGGACAAGGCAGTAGAGCTCTGGGAGCAGGTGGACAGGAGCGGAACTAGTGGATACGTCCCTTGTACTTCTAGTTCCATGTTGTTGTTGTATTTGTGTCTTTGTACTATGAGCTGCAATAATAAAAAGACACATATCTTTGTTTGCTTTCCTGTCCTTTTGTTTGGTTGATACTAAGTGGTCTCGGTTAAGACTGTTGACTTGACCCTCACTTTCGAGATTTCTACTGGAGGAGACCCAGTGACCTCGCACTGATGCTGACAGTGTGACTCAACCTTTAGAGGCGAGAGTGACAGTTGGATCTCTTGGTAGTTACGTCGAGGCCTTACAACGTCATCCATGGCATGAATGCATCATTCATTTCAGGATTGACTGTATTAGGCAATGGGCGTGGTTCATGCAGGGGATGAGACTGAGTTTCTCTTTTCGGAAAAGGAGAAATTTTAGCAGCTCTTTCAGATCGTAGGCAAAGAAGGTGCAGATCATCCAGGAGCAGATGAAGACTGCACAGTGCAGTAAGAAACAGGAAACTGGCACCAGTCTTAGAGAGTCGGGCATGTTAAATGTTTCAAGAAGTGGAAGCTTAAAGGATAGGTGAGTCTGCGAAGCAGCAGACGTGGAGGCAGATCTAGGAGAGCAGCATGTGGTGGTGTACATTTTAACATGCTACAACCACCCGCCTTAGTTACCCCCGCCAGGCTCAGGGAGCTGGAGGGCGGAGGAAGAGAGTAGTTGCATGCGGTTAGGGAGAGTGACCCAATGGCTCTAAGAATGATTCAAGGGACCGTCTATGTCCACTACTAGCTTCCGTAGTAACAGGTGTTGATACGAATCATTCCTTCCTTCCACAAATCTTGTCCCAGACCTAGAGTTTCCGGTAAGCCGTAGACTTGACCCTCACATCTGGAGATACCTTGGGATAAGACTCGAGAATCACACTTACGCCGACAGTGTGGTCAGACCCTCGAGGCGAGAGTTTCGGTTGGAATCTCTTGGGGGCAGCATCGAGGCCTTACGACATTGGTTTTAGTATGTACTGGGCAATCACAGTTCATACACAGATTGACGGTATTAGGCAAAAAGGTTGTGGTTTAACTACGACGTCGGAATGGGTTTTCCTTGGTCGGCGAAAAGGAAACCCCAGGCAACATAGGATAAACTCATGCACAGGAGGGTGCGACTGATCACTCTTGAGTCGGTCAAACTTACCCTCGTGGCAGCAGTCGTTTTGAGTTCCAGTTCTAAACAGGAATTGGAGACCTCTAGAGTTCGAGGATGATGATCACGTCCTTATACAGGTATCACCTCGACGAGGTTTACGGAGATGTGGCCAAGGTGGCAAGTTATCTTCGAGGTTCAGCGGACCTTCTTAGGTCCTCAGCTGGGTAGGCGGGGTGGTTTACCGCTTGACCCATCCACCTCAGTTGCACCAGGTGCACGACGACTTCCACGTATCTCAACTGAGGAGATACGTGTGTGATCCTTCACATATCATCGACCATGGGGAGCTGGATGATGGAGATGGGGTGTATTTCACGGAGGTTCCAATGGGGATCGAGGGTCGACAGGAGTGGATCCTATGAGGACGATCGATTCCTCAGGTGCACTTTCTTTGGCAGTACGGGAACCTCTAGGTAATCACATGGGAGCGGAAGGCTGAGATGCGTGCTCAGTACCGCTTTTGTATCCCTAGTTTGTGTTAAAGATTTACGTGGACGTAAAACTCTAAGGTGGGAGTAATGTAAAGACCCGGAAATTTCAAAGAAATTTTTTTCTTAATTTTCTTTGAAATTTTACAAGAACGCAGTTTCTGACGGAACCTGATTCCGAGGCCCGGTGTGCCCGGAATCATTTTCCGAAGTTTAGCTCGGGTACGTTCAGTGAACGAAGGAGCGGGTTTTTCTAACTTTTGAACTGGTGCTCGGAATTGAAATCTGAGGGAACCAATGAACTCACAGCGCGGGTAATTTCTTAAAAACACCTTTTCCAGAGTAGAGTTTGCTCGGGTGTGGTTTTTAAATTTTTTTCCGGTTAAGTAAATGAATAAAATAAAATGGTGCGACCAACTTATTTTATTTAAGTCACTTAACCTATGTTAAGTGGAGGATGTGGGACCTACAATATCCTACCCACTTGGTAGGATATTTTGTGAGGTGGGACCCACACGATCCCCACCGTTTCTTTCCCTCTAAGTAATGCACCCGCAACCCCCTTCTTTAATGAAATTCAGCCGTGCGTTTTTCTGGTTAAGAAACGCCTCATTAAATTAGGCGGTTAAATCGTTACAATTAATTCATTGAATTAATTTTTTGTTTCATTTCTTTTGAAATTCAAACGTGTCATGTGCGTTAATAAAATAAGATAACTCTTATTTTATTTTTGTTGGAACTTGTGGCGTGGAGAGGATTTGGAGGAAAGCGTTCTTCTTCGACGAAGAACGCGAAGAACGCGAAGAACGCTCCGACCTCCGATGAAGAACGCCAAACCCTCGAAGATCGACGACGTGACGTCGTGTATCACGACGTCAACGACGCTTCTTCCGTGACGCCCCTTCCGCGACGCGATTAACTCACGTTCGACGACAACGTTGAGGTAGGGAATTATGATTGAGAATGATTTTATTCCCTTGATTTCTTTCTTTCTAAAGAAAACAAAGAACACGGATCAACTTATTACCTAGTTGATCCGCGAACGTTTTCCTTGCGGGTTGGGAATAATCTGTTACGGGGAAAAACTGTTTGGGTTGATTCTCTTTTGTTCGTGAAAATTCCTTGTTGTTCTTCGTCTTTTGGGCCGCTTGTTACCAACTTAACGGGAGGAGGTCGGACCGCACGAAAACAGCCGACTCTCCTACCCCTTTGTTGTTTTGATTCATTGCGGCACGAACAAAGGTGGCACAGTGCAACGGAACCATGCGGACACGAGAAAGAAAGCGGTGAAGAAGGGTGGCGCCATCACGCCGCGCCGTTGAGGCTGAACGAAACCGCGACCGGAGTCGGGGCCGCGGAGGCGATTGAAGACTCCGATGATTGATTGTTGTGCGCGGATTGACGGGTGACAAAAAACGGTGCCGCAAGTTAATTTTGAAGCCTCCACAGTAAAGGAAGGGTCCCGGGAGGACCGTTGGCGAAAGCGGCGAGAAAAACGGACCACCGGAGCGCGTCCGGTGGTCCGCGGAAGACTCCGCCGGCGCGCCGCGCCGACACGGCGACGCCGGCGGCCGGAGGTGGCGGCCGGCACCGGCCGGCCGCCAGGAGGCGGCGGCGCCCGGTGCACAGCCGGGAAGGGGCTGCCGCGTCCGTTGACAGGGAGCGGCCCTCGCGCAGGGGCCGCGGTTTTGTCCAGGGGGACGGTCCCCCCTTACGCGACCGCTTGGCCGGCGCCAGCGAGCCAGCGCGCCGGGCCGAGCCGCCCGGCCGGACTGCCAGGCCGGGCCGCGCCCAGGCCGGGCCGGGCCGTGCCAGCCGGGCTGGGCTGCGCCCAGCCGGGTCGGACCCAGACCCGGGTCGGGTCGACCCGGTTCGGGCCGACCCAGGGGGGTTGGGCCGGGTCGGTCCGGGCCCAGACCCCCCGTTTTCGGATCACTTTCGGTCTATTGATCATATCTTGGGGTACGGACCTCCGATCGATGCACCGTCAGTTGCATAGCGATCCTTGGATTGAAATGTTCGTTTCGGTATATTACACTCAAGGTTTCGGAGAACTTTGGGTTCGGCCGGGTTGGGTCGGATACGAAACCAACCGGGCCCTCGGAGCGGAAATGCTTATATCTTGAGTTTCGGATGTCCAATTGACGTTCCGTCAACTTTGTTGGTTTCCTCTTGATGAGACGGAACTTTTGGATTACTCCAATCGAGGTTTGGACGCCGTCAGAGTGCGGTCAGGTTGGTTCTCTCACGAAACCAACCGGGCCCCCGGAACGAAAAAAGCCAATAACTCACAGACCAAGCGTCGGATTGAAGCGCTGTCTGTCTCGTTGAATTCCTCTTGATGAGACGGAACTTTTGGAATACTTCACCCGAGGTTTGGATGTAGTTGGAGTATGGACGAGTTGGATTGTACCTGAAATCCAACCGGGCCCCTGGAACGGAAAAGCTGATATCTTTCAGACCAGACGTCCGTTTGACGAACCGTCAGCGGCATTGGTGATCACGTTGAGAAACGGTCCCTATGAGTATACCCTATGAGATTTCGGGGTACAGTTGAGATACGGCCGGGTTGGTTCGCACACGAGACCAACCGGGCCCCTGGGACGAAAAGGTTAATAACTCACAGACCGGGCGTCCAATTGACGCGCCATCTGTTGCGTTGAGACCCCTATGACGATGCGGTACTTTGAGATACTTCTTAGTGGGACTTTGAGATAATTGGAGTATCGACCTATAGCTCATGGAGCGGACCCTCCCGGAGACGATCATACGGAGTACGAAGACCGTGTAGCCGACTGAGACCTGACGACTGCTTGATCGAGTCGACTAGCCCAGTGGACGGAGCACTACTTTGTTTGGGTGAAGACCCATGGTGGACGGAGCACTACCTGTGTGACAGTGCAGACCCGCGGTACTCGTCCGGAGAGTACCTCTGCAGGCTACTAGGGGGTGTGCACTACTGTGTTTGGGTGGCATACCCCAGCGAGAAGCACTACTGTGTTTGGGTGGCTGGCCCGCGGTACTCGACAGGAGGAGTACCTCAGCAGTCTTAGGTTAGTGAGCAGTACCTCGGAGTCGTGACAGGACCATTGTACACTCCAGAGACGGGGCTCTTCAGCAGTTACAGTTTTGATAATGAAAATCCTGGTTTGATCTGAGACATTTGACCTTTGTGTTTACCTCATGATTGAGATGGATCACTTGATAACTTAGGTATATGTATGGGCATATACCCGGGTAGTGGTTATCCGTTGATTTCATGATCCTGGTGTTTTTCTCATGATTGATATGGGTTACTTGATAACTTAGGTATATGCATGGGCATATACCTAAGTAGAGGTTATCTGTTGAGATCTTCTTTTTGGTTATCCATGTTGGTTTTAGTGTGACCTTGAGGGTCTCGGGGTCCCTACTGAGTATCGTTATAATCATCCATGCACAGGCTATTCCCACACCTCGTTGTGTTGGTTGCAGATGACGGGCAGCGCTGACGGAGGCTGAGTGTTCGAGGACTGGACGGTACCCGGAGGTGGACCACACGATGAGACGACACACGGAGGAGATTGACGGGCGAGAGTGTTATCTGTACCTACCCTTCAGGTAGGATCCGTGGTGGATGATCTAGGAGCTACGCCATCTGTACCTACCCTTCAGGTAGGATCCGAGGAGGATGACCCAGGAACCGCTTCCTTTCTTCCAATTGTTGTCTTTTTCTGTTGTACTTTGTTCAGTTGTAGTTTTACTTTCAGTTGGGTTTGTATTCTGGCCCATTTACCTTTGAGCACTTCTCTTTGTACTTAGTGTTTTACTTCTGCTTGTACTCTGTGGTGTTTTGTTTACTTTTATAAAGGCAATGCCTTCCCAGTTATTGGGATTTACGCCTTTGGTGCTAGTCGCCATCCCCTGGCCTATGGAAGGCGGGCTTGGGGTAGTCATCGCACGGGCCCCGAGGACGGGTCGTGACAACGGTGAGTAGATGTACTACCCGTCGAGTCTTTTCCACCTATAGCAAGAGCGTAGACCCATCCTCCCTTGAGAAACTAAACACAGAAAGTACGTGGCATACCCCACGCATCTTCTCCTGTTTTGGAATAAGGGTAAGCAAGACCAGCTGCCTTAGGCAGTGTGGAAAAGTAAAATAGATAATCAACCAATAAGAATCAGCAAGCATCCAACAATCACATCCATCCCATTCCATCATCCCCAGTGTCCTCCTCAACACCCACATGCATAAACCGATGCATCTCACCACTCTAGGCATCATCTTCTGCCAAAAACAAAAGGCCTCTATTCCCCCACATATCACAACACCCATCCAGGATCACATCACAACACAAGCAGTAGGAAAACAAACATCTTAACAATTGGGCTCTTGGCTCTTTTACAAACAATAGGGTAACTCAAAACCCTTCAAGTAATTATAAAACAAATAATCCGTTTGGAATTAACCGATTTATTATACGTAGGTTCCATATTTGGTAAACCTAAACATTAAGCTATCACAAATAAATTAAACATGCTTACTGCACCATTTTTATTAACATCAAAATTACCACAAGAAGAACCAGATTCATTTACATGCCTATTTATCTTTATCCAAACAATTATCAGTTAATTCTGGTTTATGTTCTTTACCAATTTCTTTCAAGAACGAACAGTTATACAAAGCAAGCATATATATCACACTATCTAGAAAAATAAGAGGCAATAACATACGATCGATATCAATTTATTTATCTAGTTAAAATATTTATTATGTCAATTCCATTGTCATCCAGTGGGATTAAACATTCTAACAATACAATTTCACGTAAAAGAAAAGATAATCAATGAATCCCATACCTCAAACAATTCTTGACGTTCTTTATCCACACAACGGGTCGTGATCCTCCTCTCGCGAAGACTACATCCACCCAAGGATTCCATGGTATGACCGCACCAACCAAAACCCAAGAAAACCCCATTATAATCATGGAGATTACATGTTATAATAATGGAAAGGAGAAACAGGATAAGATGAACCCCAAAAGAACAATGATAAAACATACCTTATATCGAAGATTGACCAATACAGCTCGGTTGCATCAAAACAGAGCGGAACCAATCCTAGGAGGAAAGTTTTATTGTGCAACTCCTATGAGAAGTATTGAAAGGTTCTAGCATCTCATAGTTGAGAACAAAGAGGAATAATTAGTGAGGAAGATATATCATCACTTTAGAAGGTTTAACGGAGCGGTAGTTTAAGATACGCTTGATTTTCCATTAAAAGCGAATCGCATTAAACCATGCGGTTTGACCAAGTAAAAACATCCCGAGCCTTAGTAATAATTAATATAGGATTTATGGCCTTTGAATCGGCCTTAAGAGTCCTTAAAATGAGGATTTAAATGTATTTTACCTCAAAGGAAATGTTAAAGGGGTGAAACTGTAGGAGGATGGAAACACTGTTCATGAACTCAAAATTTGGCAAAGGAAAAACACTATTCATTAAGCTCGCCGTTAGACACTGTTCATGAACCTCACTGTTAGACACTATTCATGAACTCAAAATTTGGCAAAGGAAAGAAAAGGTCACCTTTAGAAGGTCACCGTTCTGGAAACACTGTTCACAAACTCAAAATTTGGCAAAGGAATGAAAAGGTCGCCGTTAGAAGGTCACCGTTCTGGAAACACTATACACAAACTCAAAATTTGGCAAAGGAAAGAGAGGTTACCATTAAAGGTTACCAGTAGAACTATTCACCGATGGAACTATTCACAAAACTGGAAATTTGGAAAAGGAAAGAGAGGTTACCATTAGAGGTTACCGATAGAACTGTTCACCAATGGAACTGTTCACAGAACTCAAAATTTGGAAATGGAAAGAGAGGTTACTGATAGAACTATTCACCAATGTAACTGTTCACAGAACTAGAAATTTGGAAAAGGAAATATAGGTTACCATTAGAGGTTACCGATAGAACTGTTCACCGATGGAACTGTTCACCGAACTGGAAATTTGGTAAAGGAAAGAGAGGTTACCGATATAACTGTTCACTGATGGAACTATTCATAGAATAGGAAATTTGGAAAAGGAAATAGAGGTCATCATTAGACCTCACCATTGGCACTGTTCACAGAAGGTTATCATTTCACTGCTCACAACTCTCTACCCTTGGAACTGTTCACCGAACTGGAAAATTGGCAAAGTTTTGGGGATAAGTCACCTTGATATCCCGGAACACCTCAAACACCATATTTTCACAAATTAATGGACCGGATAGGTCTGATCCATTACAGTAAATGACTCCGACAAGGATGTGGCCAAAATATTTGGTTCTACCATAACTATGTCTTCTCATGCCTCCTCGTCTTATGTGGCCTCTACCTGTGGTATTCCATTATAGAATTGGGAAATCAGGTTAATAATCTTGATCATCATTGGATATAGGGTCCATTAAGTGGATTATATTAATATAATTGAATATTAGTACTTTGTCTGATGAGGATTCCGCCTAACGAGAAAATTATTGTGGTGTTTTTTGGTGAGGCAATGCCCATGCTCTCGAGGTTGTAGGCATGAAATCTAAGAGATTCAGGATTGGATTTGGAACATGTACAGGCTCATCCTCCTATAACAGATTTTTTTTCTTCGAACCATGTCATTTCCTAGAATATTGTCTTTTGGAGGACTGTGATGGTGAATTTGGTTGTATTATGGAAGTAGAAACTGAGGTTTCAATTGGTTTATTTAACTGTGTCATAAGTATAGAATGAGTTTGGTTTATTTTTTTACTAGTTATCCAACCACTTATCTTCTTCAAACTCTTTCTCATGACTTCTTTTCATTCGCCTTCTTCTTCAAGAGTGGTTTAAAAACACGTCACTTGTGTTTGTGATTTACACAGCTTCAATTTCTCAGATTCAAACATCTTTTTCAAGATGACTTTAAAAAAACAATCTCAAATGGTATAACCCAATGTTCGGTGAAGGGATAAATAATTTGGACAATCATCGAGACCAACTTTATTGAGCCTCTTAGGATTTGGAAATTTTATCAGGTTATTTTCCATCACTTCTATAAAGTAACCCGGAACTTTCTCATCTTAGAAAGAACAAAATATATTCTTCTGATCTTTTAACTAAGAGTTTCTAGGTTCTCTTTTTTCATCCTGATGAGGGTATTGTTTTTTACCATGTTGTACGGAAGGAGGTGTCATGTGAGGAGGTATGGGATTTGGATCTAGAACTATCTTTGATTCCATTTTTAAGGTTATTTCTATAGTTTCCAATATACATATTCTTTTTCTCTAATATAATAGCATTATTATGGATTTAGATCCAGTTTTCAAAATAGAATCCTCCAACCTCTATGAAAAAATGGAAAGATCCTAGAACCCACCCAGATACTTTATTGGGATAATAGGTGTTCGCATCTCATCTCAAATTCTCTCAATGTAAAGACTCAATAAGTTCTATTGAGGAATTTATAGGTTTATGGAGTAAGTTAAATCATTCCACCCAATGATAAAAATTTATACCCTATTGTTATCTCATTTCTTGAAACTTGAGAGGTCAAGGACTGTTGTTTTTTGTAGCATAAAGCTAAATTGATAGAGGAATTATTGATGAATATCTTCCCACCCCTATGGATGGTAAACTAGTATACCAAATGAATTGTGGATCCTATAAGGTCGTCATGAAACATCTGAGTTTGGCTACCTCTTACTGGTTGAGGGTTCCCATCATGATACCACACAGAGACATGAAGTGTGCTAGATTATTTTTTAGATCCCCCAAGTCATTAAATGCTAAGAATATAGGATTTAAAAAGTTTGGTGGTGGGAGAGTCACATCAACCCATTTAGGGTATGGTTTCATTTCTGGTTGTACTAGTGTATATTTTTCTTCCATAACTTCTAATTGAGTCACCAGTGACTCAATAGTGTTGATGACGTGGGGAGGAACGATCAAATGGGAAGGATCCTGAGCAAGGGGAGCAATGGGTTGAGCAAGATGAGGCAGATATTCTTATACTTGCAGTGGGTAACCCATAGGGTCTAGCATGTGAGTATGTGTCTGACATAACTCTGGTTTCATACCTAATGGAGGGAACTCCTGGTATCTCATTATCATGGGGTACAAGTATATTATTTATCATTATCCCACATTGATCAGATGTGTTGACTCTACTTTTTTTGATGGGATGAATCATCTTTGCTGAGGTAGGTCAGTTTGGAGCATGAGATGAGGCTATACTTGAATAACATATCCAACAAGGATGTTACCTCAAAGTAGTTCCACATTTATTTTTCAAAAATCCTCCATATCTTTTTTATACAAAGAAAATATTTCCTCAAGTTTGAGAGGTTTAACCTCTTCGGATGATGGGTGAGATATGGTCGCTAATTTTTTCTTAGAAGATTCTCGTCTAGGTGGTGGTATTGGATCATTTGATGGGGTCCCAAATTTTTGGTGAGCCTATGGTTCCTGGTATGCACACCTTCTTCATTCATTTCTGTGTGGACTGAATTATAGATGGAAACATCCTCCTCCTTTTAACTTATATCAAATTCATGTTTTGTATCATTTAAAGGGGTTTTTCTAATGATATTCACTGATTCATAATGTATTCCAGGTGTCATATTATCATTGGAACGATAGGAGGTTGGTTTCCCAAAAAATGTATACTAAAAGAACTGTAATATTTAGGAGAAGTTTTACCCTTAATAGATCGATCTTATTTGATCCCACTATGGGGTCTCATCTTCTCCTTTAACAATCCCCTTAGATTATTCTTTATAATGGTGTACTAAATGTAATCTCATGACAGTTTCATCATGTGTGTTCTGATTGAGTAAGTCGGGTCATGAAATGGGACAAACTGGGAGGGTTCTCCTTTCGTCACTCCTCCTAATTGGGAAAATATTTAACTCTATTGGGGAGTATTATGAGGTAAAAATTCCCCTTAACCTACATGTTGGGGTTGTTCTTTTTCCACTAATCCAACATTTTGGACTGGATTTTTTGTCCTTATAGGGATGGGTTGAGTTAAAAATTCCCCCAACCCTACGGGTTGGGGCTACAGTTATCACGAATTCTCTCTTGATCTTGTATATATTTTTTCAAGCATGATTCAAGTGTATCATATGATCTTCATGTTAACTAATTTCTTTCCAAGTTGTTTTTTTTGTTTGAATATTGTCCTTCCTTAAGCAAGAAGCTTGTTCAACCTTCCTAGATGCTTTATGCAAGTGTCTTTCAATGGATCTCTCTCATCAGGATCGATGATTCTAAGATTTGTTTAGGGACAATTCTTATCAATTTTATCATCCATCATGAGTAAATTTTTCTTCTGACATCCATCTATAAGAAATGAAATTGCATGAAATCACTTTTAGCGGGCTCTAATAATTGGGGAGTGGGGTAATATGAAATGATCTGTAATCAAAACACCCCTGATTGAGACACCAGTTAGGGCATTGGAGATCAAATGGAATATATTTATTAATTTTTTAAGACATGCACTTTGTAGACCTCCTCTATTTCCATGATTTAGGGTGTCACATAGCAGTAAGGCCAGCTAAGTCAAATTGATGATGTAGTTCTTCGATTACCTTAACATGGTCTTTACATCCATCATAAGGTAAGAATTTATCCATCAGGTGATAGAGTTTTCCATATGTTCAGAAGAATTTCATACACACATTCTTCTGATAATGTTTCTAGAATTCTATATTGAGTATTGGATAAGGGCCAAAATAAGACTGGTATATTATCTCCAGCCAATTATTTTCTCATAAGTAATGCATCTGCTTTGCCTTTTGCAGAAGATTCATCCAGCTGATCTGACTAAATAGGGCATTTCCCAGCTACCTTATTATAATTGGTGTGGTTATGGGGAATCATTTATACTATATTGGATGGTATGTAATTCAATGGTGGTTCAGAGAGTGACTGTTTCTATGGATTGTCTTCTGATTGAGTAAAGATATTTCATTTCAATGACAAGACATCATTCATGAATGGACTCATCTTCCCAAGAACCTCATGCTATAAGGTGTTTCTCATAATTGATTTGGAAAGGGTAGTACCTTATTATCAAAATGAAAAATTATTATGGTGAGGACCTTCACATCAAATTCCATAATGGGGAGGACTACTATTATGGCTTGATTTCTGACTGCAATCAGAATTTCTGCAGCTTATACCATGAGAAGGAAATTTAGGGTGGATGATAGCAAGGGGAGGACCTTATTTTTGTTTAATATTTTGACCACAAGGAGTTTTTCTATGTATCTCATCAAAATATGGGTCTCATGATCGATCATTTCATGTCTAAGAAGGAGGCCTTCATGGTAGATTTTCTGGGGAGGGCCTCTAATGTTTCTAGTAGAAATTTTGCAAGGAGTACCTTTGAAACTATGACTATTGCTTCCATAATTTGGGAACGAATTAGTAGGATCTCAGGCCACCATTGATAGATATTTGATGGCCTCAAGAACACCAAACTTGAGTAGATCAGGATTGTGGGTCTGCTCTTGGATTTATGATCACCTTTAGTGAGACTTCTTTTTAGAGGTTATTCATTCGGTGTTTGGAGTTTCATGTCATGGACAGGGACTTTCATGCATGTTATATTTCTTGAGAAACTCTCATTATGCTACTGAAATATGCTGATAGGCTTCTAGAGTTTTGGTGAGGATATATTCCTTCCCTGGAGTATCCATTGAAGTGGACCGATAATCCCCAGTTGGAACGGGTGTGTGTTCCCAATCCTATTATCCATTGATCATGGAATTTTATTGAAAAACATTCTATATGGGAGTAGGTATACTCATTTTCTCATTATTGGACATCTTATCATGTTCATGTGTCACTTCAAATGTATAGGCAATGTTTTTTTCACAGGTCGTAATAATGTATGCTGCAATCATTATATACTAGAAGACTTGAAAAATGTGGACAAGAATATTTTTTTTCCTTACATCATTTCCAGGATATAAGGGGTGACTTCTACATTTGGAATGAGAATATTTGACCATTCCATGGTTAGATCAGGGATGTTTCTCTTATCTTGTCTTCCATTTCTTGTTAGGATATACCAAAAAATTTCATGTTCGGAGCAGAGACATGGGTATCCCCCCCCCTTTTATTTGGGAGTGCTTGTAGGTTTCTCTGGTTGTTTGAAAATTTTATTGGAAGTCTTGATGTACAAAAATATGTATATGTGATTAATCATTGGTTTTCATCACATCTTGTGGGTGGGCTTCTCTAGTAGGAACGGGAATGCGAGCATGTTTCCGATTGTTTGATCATTGCACTCATCGAGCTGTATGGGGATCTCAGGTCTGAGTGTCCTGAGTAAGATCCTGTACAATGACATCCTCATCATGATGATCAATTTGTGACAAATGTCATTGGAGGTGGAAGTTATTAATAATATCCCTTCGTAGAGAGTCTGGTGTTGTTAAGATGAGGCCATCGCTGACCTCTTGGTCTACTTCCTTAATGTAAGGGGGAACCTATTGTTATGTTCCGAGGAAAGGCTCTTGAAATGGTCTGCGATAGCGATGGGTGTGGTCTTCTTTTTTTCCACCAGCTATCATTTATTGGATAGTTGGTGGGGCTTTATATCTTGGATGGTTTTGCATGTGGCCTCTAAGGTCTAGATAGTACCATTGAGGTTGTACTTCCAAACCAGTGCATCCAAAACTCATTGTTTAAGACACTATGTTGGTGATGGTGTCCTCTGATTAAACAAGGATCTAGGTTTCTTGTGTAATAACCTCTATCCTAGTATCCTAGAGTCAGTGTCTACTTGATTAAATTGGAATAAGAAATAATGAGTCATTTCTCAAATGATTGAATAGTTTATTATTCTTGGTAAACTAGATACATACTTGGAATTATTATTACAATTGAAAACATAAAATACATAAAGTATTTTCATTGATAATTACATTATTCCACTTATTGTATCCCAATATATAAATCAAAAACACTTCCTGGAATCCGGGGGAAAAACAAAATAAAGGGTTGAACTCAGATGCTCGGTAAGGGTAAGAGTATGGAAAAAGCTATGAATAAATAAGGAATAATCAATATAGAAAGATAAATAACTGAAACACATGTAATTTAATCAATAACTTGAGAAAATATGGTAGGAATAAATGATAATCAAATAATTCCATATAAATAATCACATGAGATTGAAACTTAACCATGGATATTCTAACAAATTGAATAGTCAGTTGGAATATCAATAACTGAATTCATAATGATGGAATGTATAATGATGGACATCTAAAACATACCATCAAGCCCTTATGACAAGACATCTAATACCATCAAGGTATTATGCCAAGACATCTATATAAATGGGTAAGGCCTTGGCCAAAACTCAATCCAATTTGTCTCATGAGACCTACTGATGCATCGAGAGTCTATAGTGTACCCTAACCATCACTTACTAAGTCCAATTCATTCCTCATATGAAAGGGGTGAAATATAATACATAAAAACATTCATATTTAAAATATTATATGAAATATAAATACTTTCCCCAATCAATAAACATAGACATAAACCATCCATAGTAAAGTGAATGGTATCAATACAACACATCCCTAAAGGATTATATGTAAAATATAGGGTTTTTTCATTGATGAATAGAAATACCATAAAAATATATTTAAAAAATTTTGAGTAAAATATCCTTTTCATTTTGAAAATAACCTTTTGAAACTAAAAGTTCTCAAAAAAATTTGAAATCATGTATCCAAAATAACCTTTGAAACTTATAAAGTAAGTTTTAAAACATGGATTTGTCATAAAGGTAGGAAATTATGTACATGTTGAGTATGCTAAAACAAATATTCCTTTCACTTTTTTGGTAAAAGATAAACATGCCTTGTTTTAAAAATTATATGAAGATTTCTTTAAAAACAACTTATAAAAAGTCAAAATGGTTAAAAATTTCTTAATTAAATAATTTGGAAAAGGATTAAAATAATTTTTGAAATTTTTTTTAGAAAACATAGTTTTGAAAGAAAAATGATTTTTGACCGAAGAGAGAAATGAAGTCAGATTTTATTAAAACATTTTTTCAATAATTTTAATTAAAAAAGAGTAGAAATGGTACTGTTACTTAAAAACTTTATAAATAACCATAGGATATAAAAATGAAAGGGTTTATTAAACAATAATAAAATAATTTCCATCGATGGAAATTCAAGTATAAACAATCCTTATTAAAATGATATTGTAAAATAAACCCTTGCAGAGATCATAACGTTGAAGGGGGAATTAATAAGTGAATTGATTATGTGTATAAAATTTAAATCCACATAAAATAAGTGGAAATAAAACATAAGATATTCATAATCCATTATACACATAATCTTATAATATCAAATACAATAAATAAGTAATATAACCCAATTAAAAGAAATTGAGTTATGAAATTATTTACCTCTTGGAAACTTTTAAGTCAAATCCCATTAGATGAAATAATTAAATTTAAAACTTAAAATACTCTGAATTATTAAGGAATCATGATATTACATTTTAAAGGGGTAGTATATATACCATATAAAATAAATTATGTAGATAAATTTTTTTAAGAGGTTGAGTGTCATGCCCCCTTTATTAAATAAAAAAAGAAAGAGAACCTCTTTTTAAAATTGGGAAAGAGGAAACTCATTACAATCATAGAGGAAAAAAATACTTAAATAATCCTGACTTGAATATCTAAATATGAATCTAAGAGTCTAATTTTAAGAAAATTCCAAGATAAGAAATAGAAAATTATCATCACCCTCCCCCCCCCGACAGATAATGCAGTAGTGAGATCAGTCAAAGATGATGCACCCACCCACCCCCACCCCCCACCACCTCCAAGAAGTTTCATCATGATGGTGTAATAAAATAGGGTAGAGAAACCCTCCCAAACATACTAATGTGTGAAGGTAGGGTCAGATGACATATTCCATCACACCTATCTCTATTTCGAGCCACCCACCCGAAAATACATGTGAGGAACTCACTGCACTGTTAACCTGATGCAAGGTAAATCAAGAAAAAAAAATTGTGTAAGATCAAATTAGGGTGTCCATCCATCCAATAATATGAGGAATTATGGTCAAATGATGGGTGTTAGTACACCCATCCCTCTTTCAGGGTCGTCTGCCCGATGGTATTTGTAAGAAGTTTCACCACTGTCCAAATGTAACGAGACAAATTCCAGTGCCCACCAAGATATATATGACCCAATCAAACCAAAATTCCCAAAAAATATAAAATATCTAAATGAACTAGATTAAGAACACCAAAACAGATCAACAACCACTAAAAACATATCAATAAAAACATTGATGCTTGATGTACTACTCATCGTCATAACCATAGGAAACCAATTAAGGACCTAATCTGCACCCAATCTCCTCCATGATCCCCCATAATCAACCAAGAATATACCTCCACCACCTTGAAAATAAATATCCAAATTCATCCCAAATATAGTATGGCTCTATGTTGTCACCAAACACCCAGCACCATCCCCCCCCCCCCCGAAATTGCACTGACTGCATCATGAAAAAGGTGCCTGGATATAGAGAAAGACTAAATCTTCCATGCTCACCATCATCGCTGACAATAAAAAAATTCATGTATATAAATATTATTTTACTTATACCATAATTGTGAAATCAAGAACAGAGAGTTTGGGATAGAACATGTAGAAAAAGTGAAAGGATGAGCCTGATGGTAGTGAGCAATCAAACATGAGGAAAGTATGGGAGCATGAAGTGTCATAAATGTTGGATCTATAATAGAAAAATATATCTCAAATAGCCACCCAACATCTGTCATAAGATAAAATCATCACTTTCATAGGAAGATCCAAGTTGAGCGAGTAATCAACCAAAGTAATAGAGGAGGGAAAGAACCTGAATGAGGGAATCTGATAGAGAGGAGGAAGCTGGTGAGAAAACCCTACATCGGAATGAGGTGTCGGTGAGAGGGTTAATGTGTCGATAAAAGTTTCCAACCCTAAGAATTCATATCTCCTAATTAGTGAGGTATCATTCTCCCTAGGTGCAAAACATTACAATATGCCTCAATAAATATAAATTGAGATAAAGTCCCTTACCTTACGTTTCCTTTTGAATTAATGTTCTTTAACCTCCTAAATAGTTTTTTTAAACTTATTATTAACTTATAATAGAACCATATTAATATTAATAATATCATATATGATCCTTTTATAACATCTTATTTCTCTTTAATTGATAATCTTTAATTATTTTCATTGTTTTGGGTGTTAATCACCTTATTTTCTCATTCATGCTTTGTCATTAAAGTTCCAGTTCTTATACATATTATATAGTTACATCATCTCCAAAATAATAATCATGAAATAATTACCATATTTATATATAAATTACATTTTTAATACCAATAATGAAATATTATTTTGAAAAATGAAGTACATTACAATCATAGAGATGATAGGTTATATGTACGCATTGGTAACATTTCAATTTTTTAACGATCATTATGGAAAAGAGGTAAGTAATATTTTATCTTTCAAGAATTATCATAATATAATAAATACCATATTATTTCTTTAAATATACTTATATATATCATTCATGTGGTGTAGTAATGAAAAGAGATTCACATCTCTTTGTGAAGGCGATAGTCTACACGTACACGAATGATGTTATCATCTTCAAGTGAGTGAAAAGATAAGAAATAAAATGATATATTATCTTTTTAGAATGATAAATATGTCATTAAAATCATAATTATTTCGTTTATATCACATATAATAATTAAAATTATCCCTATTACCTTTCATGTAAATCCTCAGTGAAAAATGAATCACATCGCTTCGCGAGGCGGTAGTCCTCTGTACATAAGAGCGACGTTATTATATCACTTACAGAGTGGAAAATAAAAAAGTTATATATTATATAATGAATAAAAATTTATAATTATGTTATAAATACCATATAAATACTTTATATCCATCATCATACCCAACCATGATGGGTGATAATGGAAAAACTAATGACATCGGTTCTTGAGGCGGTAGTCCACCATACACATGATTGATGATTTCATAACCCATTTGATATAAGAGGAGATATATATATTTCATGAACTTAACATAACAACATATAAGTACATTGAAGATACTGGGTTTATTATATAATCATAAATTAAAAATCTTTGAAGGAGGTTGAAGAAGAAATATAACAAAAATACATTGTTAGGAATTTTACCTCTTCTCGAACCACCTCTTTATGATTATACATAAAGTATTCATATAATAAATTTATGGCCAAAATAGGTCTTATGTAATGAGGGTATGGAATTTTGGAAGTGATTTTGATAGTTCTTGTCTTAACCAAAAGGGTTTTAATGTGTTAAGAAGATAAGAGAGGGGTGGCCCTTTATAAGTGAGGTGAGTGTCACACATGTAATTTTTAAAAAGAAAAAAGTGTATCCACGTTTTTCACATGTCACAAGGGTCAAAAATGGATTAATATAAATAATTAGACATTATATGGTATAAATATTTCCAAAGAATATGTTTTAGACAAGTTTTTAGGTCATTTTAACCCTTATCTTTCTATTTTAACCCCCAGTAAATCCATTGTTGTCTTAACTGCGGCAAATTATTTTTATTGTTTTCACTATTAATTTTGATAAAAAATTAAGTTAACCTTATCATATAATATAAATTATTTTTATTCAAAATATGAAATCTATTTTTTCTAATTAAATTAACATAAGAGGAAAAATTTAATTTTAAATTTATCCCATAGACATACTGAGAAAGCGGGTTTTCAAAGAGAAAATGTTCAAAAGTTTTTAAAGTTTTTATATAAAAAATCAATATGAAAATGATTCCAATTACCTCAATTAGATTAATAGATATATAATTTAACTTTATAAATAATTTAAAATAAAATGCAATTTTCAATTAAAATTCAATATTTTCACTATTAATTAAAAAATGAACTATTTCAGAAAAATACCAAAAAAAACACCCAAAAATAATTTTGATATTATAATTTCAAAAATAAAGTTCATTTTATCAAATAATTTTTCTAAAATTGGTAAATATAATTTTAAATTATGTGCTCTAAGAGCGACTAAACCATATTTTATAAAAAATATAGTTTTTCAAAAAACATTTCTTTTTATTTTAATCAATTCTTATTTTATTTCTAATCAATAGATAACCAATGATTTTTTTTACATGTGTAAATCATGTACTTTTCATAATTTAGTTATTAATATTCAAACCCATTGATTTAGTGGCTATTTTATAATAGTATATTATATTGCGGCTTATTTAGACTCGGGGTTGCATGTTCTACAAGCTATCTAAGTGATAAATTCAAAGAAATCTATTTCACATATTGTTTAAGATCAGTTTTTCATGTTGCATATGTTGTCGAATAAAATTTTATTCCTTTATAATTTAAAGGTGTTTCATTCTCCCCACCTTAAATAAATTTCATCCTCACAATTTGATCTTACACTCAAAAATCAAGGGTTTGGTATTTAAAAATTTCATTATTAATACCTACATCATAAAAAAACAAAATAAAATATCCTCTTAATAATAGAGAACTAGAATTATAATGGTCATATATAATAACACATAACTAGGTTTCGAATTAAGATAACATTGGTGGAAAGTGAAGATGTAGACATGGAATAAAAGTGTAAATAATTATAGAGAATGATAGTGGTCATTAATAACAAGAAAGTAAATGATCAATGGAAAGTTAAAGACCTAGAAACCATAAATTTTTGATGATTTAAAAGACCATAGGTTCAACATAAATGAAGGTATTAGGGTGGAATTTTGTTTCAATTTCATTTTCCTAGAGATGAGGAATTTATTTACCATCTAGACTGAGAATATATGAAAACATAATTACTTGATATATCTCTATTTCATAGGCACAATTTCATATTTTGGTTATGCTTCAATCATTTCTACTTTATTTTTTACTATAATAAATGAATATCCAAGATGAATTTTTTTATGCTTAGAGAACTAAAATTAACTTTTAATAGATCTTAAGATCTATAATATAATGATAAGTCGTTACTTCAGTCTCTAGTTATTATTATAAAAAAATGGTTAGTATAGGTTATCCAATATGCATAAATCTTTATATGGTCAAGTCATACATTAATCTTTAAAACCTCATCCAAAGTTAAACTTAAACCATTTTATAAATGTTTAAGCTTATGACCCTTCTAAAATATTAAGATCCAAAACTTTATAAATAAGGTTAATAAATTTCCAAAATTAACTTATCATTAATCCCCCAAACAACATGAAGTAGCTCTTAATCATTACATATCAAACATGTGAATACCTTCATCATGTATTTTCTTGAAACATGGTAATAACCTGAATTAACATGAAACCTTATTGAAAAAATTCATGCTTCCTTAGTCCTTAAATAAATAAAAAAAATTTGACTCCATCAATGATGGCATTAACAGCTTTGTCAAAAAATAATTAATCAGTTCTAAGGTAGTCGTTACTATCCAATTTACTTTATCTATATTAATCATCACTTTATCCCAACATCATTACCTAAACATTGGGAACATATTAAGGGTTATTTTTATATCAATCAGATTTTTTACAATAAGTTCATCTTTCTAATGAATCATTTTTATTGGTCATCGGTACCATTCAACATGCGCTTTCAAATCCTTAATGAAATAGTATTGCAATACAATACTTATACATTTCATAATTCTTATAACCAATATATAATTGATAAAATAATCAAATGGAATAATTATTTAATCCAAACATAAGCACATTAATCATTCCACTTCATTTATGGTAATAGAATAAGCTTTACAATGATCCATTAGCTACTTCTGAGGTATATTCATTTGATTCTTGTGGCATTTGATTTTCTAGTGCATTATCTCCTTATAATTAAATCATTAAACATTGGAAACATTTTTATTTCCCATTAAATCACAAGCATGGTGGACTTTCTCTCCACACTCGTAGAAAACTCTTATCCCTTTAATCAAGTACTATGGCGTTTCTTTCCACAATTATCACATATAGGAAAATCCTTCTTTCCCTTCTTCCCTTTATTCATCTTTTTCTATATCATTATCTTTTTATATTTCTTCCCTTAACATCCATAATACTTAGACAATTATTTCACTATGTTTTTATCACATGATATTATGTCCTCGTATGATTATATTTTTTGGGAGACTAGTTCCCTTTGAAATATTGGATTAAGACCATCAAAGAAATGATCTTTCTTACTCTTTGGATTAAGTGCATTAATGTAGTTCTCATTAATTATATTAGGATACATTTATAAATGGTGGCGTATACTAGACTAGATCATTTCATTATAAAACATAATTTATAATCCCAAAACTAGTGAAATACTTAACATAAATTGAAAATTTATGCATAGCTAATCTCATAATTAGAAACATGATTTATTTGGGAATATCTTTATTTTCAAATCCATCATAATGGTTTGTAAAGAAAATTTTAATTATCCTAAGTATATCCCCTATAAGTTTCAAATGAGGTGCATAGTAAGTCTCATTATTATGAACCAGGTGACAATCAGATCAAGACAAGTTCACCCTTTTCGAAGTTATTACCCCTAGGTACATATGTTCCAAAACCACATCTACTTCTAGTATCCATATAGGTATTTATTTTCTAGGAAAAACCACATAATATATTCCTTACCAAAACTTTAGGGTGTTCTTCTAGACTTATTATCAAATTCTATCATAGGGTTATGTTACCAGATCTATGTTTTCTTAAATATAGTTCCAAAGGTTTGTACTAAACTTTATCTAATACCAACTATAGTGATCCCAATCCTAGTATCACAAATCCAATGTATGTTTTATTACATTATCATAAGATACAAGTAATATCATCCCGAATAATTGAATAATTTAGTAGTCTTGGTAAACTAAATACATAATTGAAATTATTATTAAAATTAAAAACATAAAATTCATAAATTATTTTCTTTGAGAGTGTCATTATTCTCCATAGTGTATCCCTATATATCAATCACAAAACACTTCTTAGTATCCTAGGGAAAATAAAATATAATAAAGGGTTGATATCATATGCTTAGTAAGGGTAAGAGTATAATGGAAGAAATTGATAAATAAATCATAATCAATATAGAAAGTTAAATAACTAAAACACATGCCATTTAATTAACAACTTTAGCATAATGTGGAAGGAATAGTTGATTATCAAATAATTTCATATAAATAATCATATGATCTTGAAACTTAACCATGGATATTCTAAATAATTTAATACTCACATGGAATATCAATAACTGAATACATAATGATGGAATTCGTAATACTAGACATCTAAAACATATTTTTGAGGCCTTGTGATAAGAAATCTAATATCATTGAGGTCTTGTAACAAGACATCTATATAAATGGGTAAGTTCATAGCCAAAACCCAATCTAGTTTATCTCATGAAACCTACCGATGTATCGAGGGACTATAGTGGGTCTCACCTGTTACTTGCTAATTCCAATTAATTACTCAAAAGAAAAGGGTTACACATAATTTATATAAATATTCATATATAAACTACCATATGAAATGTAAATACTTTCTCCAATCAATAAACATAATTATACACCATCTAGAGTAAAGTGAATGGTATCAATACAACATATCCCCAGAGGATTATATGTAAAATAAAGGATTTTTTCACTGAAAAATATAACTAACATAAAAAATATTTAAAAACATTCTTGAGGAAAATATCCTTTTCATTTTTAAAATTTCCTTTTAAAACTAAAAGTTAACAAAACATTTTGAAAATAATTTTCTTTGAAAATAAACTTTGAAACTTATAAAGTAGTTTTTTAAACATGAAGTGGTCATAAAATTAGGAAATTATATACATTCCAGGTACATTAAAACAAATATTCCTTTCACTTTTTTGATAAAAACCAAATGGTACTTATTTTTAAAATGACATGAAGATTCCTTTCAAAACATTTTATAAAAATTAAAAATGGGTAAAAATGTATTTAATAAATCATTTTAAAAATGTTTAAAAACCATCACGACTCCCTCCCTCCAAAGGTACCCCTCCTATAACAATAGTTAATAAAGAGAGATAATGACCCCCAAGTATCTCCTCTCATAGCCCTCAGGTTGGTGACGCGTACCAAGGGTATAAAAATATTACAATATGGGAGGAATTACCTTCTATAAGAAAACAATATTATGAGACATAATTAATTGACCGTAAAAAACTCCATGACATGATATAAATAAACCCCAAATCATACCACAATTCATTTATAAGTAAAATAGATAGAGATAAAATACTTTAAAAGGAAACCCTAAATAAAAGCTAAGGCAGTGACACGGTAACAACACCTAAAGGTACAAGATAATAATGTCCAACATTGTCCATGTAGTCCTCCTAGAAACTTGAAAATCAGTTTTATATATATAGGGTGAGCATACATATATACTCGGTATGAAAACTAAAGTCTCTCATGCACATATGGAAGAAGCATACTAATTCACCCATGAGAAAACAGCAGAACCAAACAACACTTATAGAGGTATAATAACCAAACTCATCCTCTCATCATGGATCACTTACCAAATAACACATCCAAGTATAGTAATATAATATGAATAGTATTGATGATAGGGTACCCCTCACTATCCCACTAGGATTCTACTCTCACACCCCCAACGACGTATGTCCTGGTGCTCCCACCTCTTCTGAATCACATCACATCACATCACACCACATCCTGTCCACCAACACCTGGGCAATCACATCACATCACATATTTCGCAAAGACACATGGTTCATCACATATCATCACATCACATGAAGACAGAATCACTTTTGAATTATTTACCTCACAACTCATTCATGTCACCAATTCTTGGAAGAGATAATGGGGAAGATCAGGTAGCCATTCATCCATCCTCCCACCAGGATGTTGGAAAAACACCCCCCAAAATATTTTGTGTCATCACATGATGCTTGATGTGGGTGGTGTGTGTATAGAAAATCATAAGAATTTAAAAGTTAAATATATAGAGATTCAAAACACACAATCTTATCCTATGGTTTTACAACAATAACTAACCATCTCATAGAATCCACACAATCACTTCCACCTCTAAATGCATAAATTCACACAAACAAAACATAAGACATAATTCATATTTTAGTTTTTAATCCATTTTAAAAATCAATGAATAAATTATGAATATCAAATATAAATCTATATGAAACAATTGGAAATAAAACATAATATAATAAGAATTCATTTCACACATAATCTTACAGTATAAAATCCAACAAATAAGTAATATAACCCAATGAAAAGAAATTGAGTTCTGAAATTCTTTACCACTGGGTAAATTTTATGTAAATTACCCTTGGATGAAATAATTCAAATTTAAACTTAAAATACCATGAATTATTAAGGAAAAAATATATTGCTTTTTAAAGTGGTATTATATCCACTATGTAAAATAAATTAGGTGCATAACATTATAATATGATCAATAAAGAGAAATTGAGACAAAGTCTCTTACATCATGCTCCATTTTGGTTGAACATGATTTAACAACCTGTATAGTGGTTTTAAAAAATTTATTAAATATTAAAATAACAATATTTATATTTATAATATCATATATGATCCTTTTATAACATCGTAATCTTTCATTTTTTTCATTGTTTCAGGTGTTAATTGTCTTGTTTTCTCATTCATGCTTTGTCATAAAAGTTTCAAATCTTATGCATATTATATAGTTCCATCATATTCAGAATAATAATCATCAAAAAAATATCATATTTATACATAATTATAATTTTAATACCAATCATGAAGTATGGTTTTCAAAAATGAAGTATGTTATGATCATGAAGATGGTAGGTCGTATGTACGCATGGGTAATGTTTCCATTTTTTAATGATCGTTATGGAAAGGAGGTAAGTAATATTTTATATTTTTAGAATGATCATAATATCATAAATACCATGTCATTTATTTAAATATACTTATAAATATCATTCATGTAGTGTAGTGATGAAAAGAGAGTCACATCACTTCGTGAAGGTGGTAGTCCACACATACACGAACGGTGTTATCATCTTTAAGTGAGTGAAAAGGTAATAAAAAAATGATATATTATATTTTAAGAATTATTAATATGTCATGAATATCATAATTATTTAATATATATCACATATAATAACTAAATTTATCCTTATTACCTTCCATGTAAAGGGTTAGTGAAAAATGAATCAAATTGCTTCATGAGGCGGTAGTTAGTCGTACATATGAGCGACGTTATCATATCCCCTATGGAGTAAAAAGTAAAAAATTTATATATTATATAATTAATACAGAGGTATAATTATTTTAAAAATATAATATATATATATATACTTTATATTCATCATCATACCCAACCGTGAGAGGTGTTAATAGAAAAATGAATGGCATCGGTTCTCGAGGCGGTAAGTCATCATACACATGATTGATGATTTCATAACTCATTTGATGGAAGAGGATATGGATATAGTTCATGACCTTAAAATAAAAACATATCAGTATATAGAATATTTTTAGGTTATTATATAATCATAAATGAATAATATTTGAAGGAGGTGTAAGAAGAAAAAAAATAAAAATGCATAGTTATAAATATTATCTCTTCTCAAACCGCCTCTTTAGGATTATACCTAAAATATTCCTAGAATGGATTTATGACCCAAAAAAGGATTCTAGGATTAGGGTATGGTATTTTAAAGGTGATTTTGATAGGTTTTGTCTGAACCAAAATGTTTTGAATTTGTAAAGAAGAGAGGATAGGGAGTGGCCTTTTATAAGTGAGGTGAGTGGCACACTTGTAATTTTGGAAAAGAAAAAGGTATACCCACATTTTTTGCATGAAACAAGGGTCCAAAATAAACTATTAGAGATACTTATAAATAATAGCATATAAATATGGGAATTAAATAGATTTTATACAAGTTTTTAGGTCATTTTAACCCTTATATGTTTAGTTTAATTCCTCAGTAAATCCATTTTTACCTTAACCGTGATAAATAATTTTTTCTACTTTTACTATTTATTTTGCACAAAAATAAAGTTGAAATTATTATATAATATAAATTATTTTGATTCAAAATATAAAATATATTTTTCCAAATTCTATTCATATAATTGGAAATTTTTAATTTAAAATTAATCCTATATATGTGATGAGAAAGCAGGTTTTCAAAGAGAAAATGTTCAAAAGTTTACGAAGTTTTTATATCAAAATTCAATATAAAAATGATTTCATCAAACTAAATTGTATTAATAGATATATAATTGAACTAATTTTAATTTAAAACCCATTTAAAATATATTTTAACTTTATAAATAATTTGAATGAAAAGACAGCTTTCAATTAAAATTCAATATTTTTCACTATTCATCAAAAAATAAAATATTTCAAAAAAATCCCAAAAATTCACCCTAAGATGATTTTGATTTTATAATTTAAAAAATTAAATTAATTTTATCAAATAGATTTTATAAAATTGGTAAAAAATAATTTTATATTATATGTGTGGCATGCGACTAAACCATCTTTTAGAAAAAATACAGTTTTTTAAAAAGCATTCATTTTTCTTTTAATTGATTAATATTTTATTTATAATCAATAGATAAACAATTAATTTTATTTTACATGTGTAAACAATATAATTTTTATAATTTATTTAGTACCATTCATACCCACCAATTTAATGTCAAGGTTATAATGGTATATTATATTACGGTTCATTTAGACTCAGGGTTGCGTATTCCATAAGCTATCGAAGAGATTAAATTTAAAGAAATATATTTTTTTAGATTGTTTAATCTCAGTTTTTAATGTCACATATGCTATCAAATAAAATGTTCTTACTTTATAATTTTGGGTTGTTACAGTGCATCAATTGATGCATATGTTCATTTCAGTTGGTAGGACATCATTGGATTGAAGAGAGTTCTGGTGAAAGTGCTCAGAGGTATACATGAAAAACACAAACAAGAAAACTCATCAAAGTAGCGTGAAAATAAATGAACACATGTGCAATATATTATATTAAAAGAAAATCAATGTTTGGCCCTCTTTCATTTTTTTGTGGTACAGAAGGGTCCTAAAAAGTGGGTGACACAATTATTTTGGTTAATGAAAGGATTCACATTGGGTTTACCATTTTTGTTTCACACCCATTCATGGTGGGTTGGTTTCTAAAGGGGTTTATTCATGGAACCAGAAACACCCAATGACTCTCATATCCATGATAGACCATGGGCCTACTTCTTAAAGACATGCAATCATTGGAGACTTAACCAATGATTCCTAAGAACTCACATTGTTTGAGAGGATGGGAGTTTAGAATCATCACACCCTTTGGGGGGGAATTATTTCCTACTCTAAGACTCACTTAAAAATTTATGACATATTCTTGAATCCCTTTTAAATTAAAAATATTGAATTGTTCATCCCTATGTATTAACAATCAATTATAGACATGTGTTTATGGGAAACCATCTGTATGTATCTAAGTTTCTCCATCGATGAAACCATTTGTATGTATTTTAGGTTCTCCATCTTGGTTACGTTCGTTGTTTTGTGATGCTGGTTTTATCCAAATAGTTAGGCACTCTGGAATTTATCATCATCTAGAGAGATATAATTTGTTTTGATGTTGGTATTATGCCCATGATATGGGCTTCCTATGTATCCTCATGAGAGGAATTAGAACTCACATAGTACGGTACCAGTTAATGGGACACATCATACCTTTTAAGTTCATGTGAAAAGGACCAGATCATGTAGTTTAACATCATATGGAAAGAATTTCTAGGTGAAAGGGACCAAGTCAAGGATAGTGTGGGAATTATGTTGGAATAACCCTTTTTTTTTACCTGGCATGGGGTATGGCATTATGATGGTGTATCTCACCAGGAACATGGATTGATGAGGATGAGATGATAGGGACTTGGAAGAGATATATCCTCCTAGGTGGGGGGCATGACCCTACTGCGAATATAGCCCAATAATAATAGTTATGGAGGAACCCAAAAGGAATATGTCCCTCCGGGTTGGATATGAACCTACTAGGAATATGTACCAGAGAATATTAGTGTGAGTTTGGAGTGTTGGGTTTAAACCTCAGGGAGGCATCCTACATATCATGTTTGGACAGGAATCAAATCTCACATAGTTCAAAAAGGTTGTGGATTACACCAATGGAGGAGGACCATTTGAGGGTATTTGATAATGCTAGTGACATGATCACCACTAACCCCTAAGACCGTGTGATTCGTACTCTATGTGAAAAATAATAGGAATTAGAAGATATGTCATTTCACACAATCTTCTTCATCTGCTGGTCTGATAGGATAAGGGTGTGGAAGTCAAGATATATCTTGCAAGAAAAACTAGGGGCTTACTCCAGGAGGGGTTTCCATCTAACCTCCTCTTCTGAAAGGTATAAGAGGGTACGAGGGAAAGACTATGAGTGATAATAGGGGATTTTCGTATGACTTGATTCAAATTTTAGGCATCAGATTTCACTATCTAGCCCAAGAAGTCATCTTCCACCATCTATAAGGCTGATATCTTCATTACTATAATAATGTATGATCACAAACATTCTGAGTACCCCACCTACTGGGTAGGTTATATGTGGGACTTCCTTTACCATGGGAATGTATGATCGAGAGGACATGCTGGTGTATCCCATAATATGATCATACATGTCTCAAGGCTTTGGAATAGGTCTTTTCTTAGCCCCCCTCATATGAGAAACTGAGGTAAAGGGGTGCCTTGTCATTAGAGATGTAAAAAGTGAGCATGGATGATGCTTCTATAAGTACCCAACCTTAAAAAATATATATCCTAGTTATTTTAAAACTATAAATCACTTTATTTTCCTGAATATCTTTTTGGTTTAGATTTTTATAAAATTAGGATATAACTTATACATAACAACTCATATGTTACAAAGTAGACACTTCTAATAAATATCCATTTTTTACAAAATGAATATTTTAAAACAACTCATGATTTCTATTTATGAAAAATATTCACAACTTTAATCTTGACCAATTACTTTCCCTTATCCATCCTTAAACCCTGTGGAAAAAATTTTAAAATTTGGGGTGAGCACAAAAAACTCAATAACGTACATAATAAAATAAATCATTAGTTGGTAAATACTTATAAAAAAAATTATTTTTCAAAATAAACATTGGGCTCACAATAAAAAAAATTACCCAAGAAATCACCTTTTATACCTAAAGAATTCCATAAAACATTTAATAAGAGAACATAAAGGAAAAATGAAAACTTATAAATTTTTCATTAAAACTTTTCACATAGTTATAACTTTCACCCATGAAACATAATCTCTTTAGCTTACCTTATGAAATCATAAGTTTCTTATAAAATCTAAAGAAGTCATACATAAATCATAAAGATAACTTGTGGCATCATTTTCAAATCATTATTACATATTTTTTAGCTCTCTCGACTACATAGGGAGTAACCATCACAGTTATATTTAGAATAAACATCACAATATATTCTCATAATCACCTAAAAGAAACCTAATCGGTTAACTCTATCTCTTTACCCAATTCATTGGAGATATATAAAGGGATAACCTTCCCTAAGTTTATAATTTAACTACCCAACCTCATAAACAATTTCCAAGAACCATAACATTATCATAACACATAAATCTTGCATAAAAAATATTCTTGAGGAAAATAACCTTTCTATTTTGAAATAAATTTTTTTTAAAGATATAAACTTAAAAATGAAATAATTTTTTTAAAAAAAATTGTAAACTTTTAAATTAATCTTCAAAACATTAATTTTTATTAAAGATGGTAAAATTATCTTGTGTTTTATAATTTAAAAAACATTCCTTTTGACTTTTGTAAAAAATGTTGAAAGAGGAACTTTAAAATATAATATTTAAAAGAAAGTGCCTTAAATAAAACCTAGAAAACATTTGAGATAAATTCAAAAATTATAATTTAAAAACATTCATGTACATATAAATAAATTCATAAAAATAATTTTAAAACATGGACATGAAATAGAAATATTTAGAAAATAAATCTTTAAAATTTTTAAAATGAGTTTTTTTGTTAAAGAGTCCCTTACTATAGCACCCCCAGTTTTAGGTAATTAAACATTTATTTAAGTATTTTAAGTATATAATGTAATTGGGTTAGGTTTAGGCAGTTTTGGAGGAATTTTGGAAAAAAAATTGGGGTGTTTCTAGTGATGCATAGTTTGAGAACAGTAAGTAGAAACCATGAAACACCTCCTAGGAAACCATGAAAATGAAACAGTGGGCACTAGGTAGGCATAAGTTTTGGCCAAACCATGTGGAAACCCAGGATAAATTTTGAAAGTATGGATATAGGGATTTAGCATGTTTGGCATACAGTTTGTCTAACCATGTGATCTAATCATGTGAGGGGTGTTTAGAGGTAGTGCCTAGTGTATGGTTTGCGCATAGTTTTCCTAATCATGCTCCTTAATCATGCAATGTTAAAAATTAGATCTTTATTTTGTGGATCTAATCCTATTTACACCCTAATCCATTCATTTTTTTCCTAAAAAGGTCCTAACTCAAATTCCTCTCCCTCTCAAGGTTGTGGAGACCCTTCCTCTTGATCTAGGAGCAATCCATTTCTGAATCCTAGTGCATTAGAGGCTGGATTCCTTGGTAAGTACCCATTCTTTGTGGTTTTCCTTAGTTTTCTTCTTCTTCCCTCTCTTGGATTCATGGATATAATTCATTGGGGATATATTAATATTTTTTGATTCCAATAATTATGAGATATGGTTGTTTTGTTTAAGTGGAACAAGATCTAAGGATGTTTTAAGAAGTTTCATGATGGTTTGTTGAAGAATTTGTGTCATTCTTTATTTTCACCTAAGTTTGTGAGGTAGGTGACTTCACTCTCAACTCCTTTTATTAGAACTTAAGGGATTGATTTCAAATTTATTAAATTTATTTAATTGAATTGTGAAATTGATATTCAAATATTGAATTAAACCCTCTTTAGTGATGGTTTGTGAAATTGTGAAATTGGTTGTTTGTGGAAAGTGAAATTGGTTAAATAGTTTTAAATGATGATTTTAAAATGGTTTTTAGATTTTTATTTATGAAAATAGTTTATAGAAATGTTTTTAATAAAAATATTATTTTATTTAAATGGTTTGGCACAATTTTTTTGGCATAGTATTTGGCATAAATGGTTGGATTTTGTTTATTTAAATTGGTGTGACCTTGTGGAAGGGGCATGTACCATTGGGGAACTTGGTATATAGTTACCTTGTGATGACATGATAAATCGATGATAGACCACTCATGATTATGGAAATTTCACCTGTGAATTCATGTGTGGATGTGTGGAATGTAATGGGTTATTCAAAATGGATTTTTAAAATGGTTTGAAAGTCTTGTTTGGTTTCTTTCTATGGAAAACTATTTCACTTGGAAATGGTTTTGGTTTTGATATAAACCATTTTAAATTTTTTTTATAAATTGTTTTATATAAAGGTTATAACATGTTATACCCTAGTGGAATGAGTGGGGAAGTCATTGGGGAAATCCTACTAAGTTTTATACTCACCCCCTACTTGGTCACTTTTTTGTGTTTGTAGATGTTGTATGTCGAGACACAGGTTAAGGAAAGGTATCTCAGTTCTTTAAGGATGAATCATGATACCTAGGGAATGGATTGTTGAGATGAATCTTGGATCTTGTTGGGAGTTAATTCTGGATGTCTTTGTTGTATTTGGGTTTTCAGTTTTAGTTTCCTCTTTGTAATCTAATATGGTTCATGGTTGTTGTTTAGTATTGTTTTCAGTTGGTATTACTTGGATTTGTATTAAATTGTTCTCATGCATCATATAGTGGTTGTTTGGTTATTATATTCTTTGTTTTATTGTTTTATTTTTAAATTTAAAATCATCCCCCAGCTATTTATTAATCCCTTGGCATTTATTTCTAACCTTTTATGTCTTGGGGATGGAACTTAAGTCCAAGTAATGTCCCACCACCTTCTCAAGCCAATGGTGGGGGACGGGATGTTACACTTACCTTGAGTCTAACTCATCACATAAATTATTTATCTTTCTGAATAATAAACTTAGGTAAATTATTTACTTTATTTAGAACCTTTTTAGGTTTATTATTTCTTTTATTTCACTTATTACCATGTTATAAATATTACTAAATTATTTAAGTTCACGTCGGATGGTTTGGTGATATTCGGCACCTATGTCCAAAATGACTTGGGTGTGTATAATATGGTCAAAGAGGTCATTATTAAACCATATACATAATAATATTCATGAAATAATTATCATTATTATAAATAAATTATACTTTTAAATCCATCCATCAAATATGGATATGAAAAATGAACTAGGTTACATTCATGGAGAGGGTAGGTCGTATGTACGCATGAGTAATGTTTCCATTTTAAAAAAATCATTATGGAAATAAGGTAAGTATTATTTTACCTTTAAATAATGATAATAATATCTAATATATAATATTACTTCTTTAAATATACTTATATATGTATATATCATCCATGTGATGTGGTGAAAAATGAATCGCATCGATTTGTGGAAGTGGTAGTCCACACGTACGCACAAACAATGTTGTTATTTTTTCTATGTATGGAAATGTAAGAAGTTAAATGATATATTATATTTTAATAATTATAAATATCTTATTAATATCATGTATAAACATTAATTCTATAATTATAACCAATCATTGGAGATGGTGATGGAAAATGAATTGCATCGGTTTGGGAGACGGTGGTCTGCTGTACACACAAACGATGACTTCAATTCTCATTTACTGGAAGTGGAGATGGATATAGGTTATAGTATAAACATAATAACATATAATTATATTGATTATATTGGTTCTATTTTATCAGGTTTTAAGAATATATTAATGAGTTGGAAGAAGAAACAAAACTAAAACAAGCAGATAAAATTATCCCTCTTCTTTGGAAAACATCCTTTGCTTAACACCTTAAGACTACTAAGGTTGGTGTTATACCAAAAATAAGTTATATATAATGTGGGTAGTGATTATATTAATATATTTAGGTAGGTATTTTCCAAACCAAATAGGTTTTTAAGTGTGAAGAAATGAGAAGAAGATGTTCCCTTTTATAAGAGAGGAGAGGGCACTCTTGGAATTTCCCAAAATATTAAATTAATATAAATTAATTTTCAATTCAAAATGGATCCAAACTTATTAATTTTGAATATAATATTATTATTGGTCTAAATATCCATATAAAGTAAAAAATAGATAAGTTTTTACTAAATTTATACCCTTGTCTTTTGGTTTTAACCCTTTTAACTCTTACCGTGACAACATGGATTTTTACACTTTGAGGGTTATTATAGTTACTATAAAATGAAACACGACCCATAAATAGATCATGGAAAACATGATCAACATTATCCCAATTTTTTTTCCTAATTTAATATTTTTAGGAATTTTATATCATTAAAATATTATTTGCTATAAAATATTAATAATGTCAATTTTAAGAACTATTCATTACTTTGATTTTAATAAAATCAATATAATACTTATAATTGGAATAAAATATTTTATTACATCCCTAAAATGTCAAGTTAATCTATAAAATTCATTGATCAACATTAATTATCTAAAATTATATTTATTTGAATATTTTTAATAATATTTCTTTGATATTTCCATTAATAAAATAATTATTGCATTAGCATTGTATAAGCATTTAAAGTAATTATTTTTTAAATAAAAATTAATAATAAGTTAACATGATTAAGATAAATTATTTAGATTTAAAATGAGTATTTATAGTAAAATATATCCTCTTGATAACCTCATATTAAAAATTCTATAGTTATTAAAAATATGAGTGTGTCATCTTTGACTTTTCTTTAAATAAAATATTATAAATTTCATAATCACTTGAAAATTGAAACCAAAGGTCGTATATTTTAACCTTGAATTATTATGGATGAAAATTAATTATCAAATAAAATTTTTACATGTGTAAGGGTCATTTTATAGTTCTTATCATATTATTTTTACCCATAATTATCTAATTTACCCTTTACTGTGGTAAAATTTTTTACCAAGGTTACTATTAATATTGTCCAAAAATAAAAGGGAAATATTTACTAAATTTAGACCCTTTGATTCAAAATATAAAATCTTTAATTTAAAATTCAAAACATAGAATTTTTAAAATTTAATTTAAAATTAAACCAGCAAAATGCTATAAAAAATAGTTTTTCAAAAAAATGTCTTTTTTAAACATAATATGTTTTTATACTAAATTAAAGTATAAAATCCATTAAAAAACCCATAATTGGATTATTTTAAATCAAAAAGAATAAATTAAATTTTAAAATTAATCTAAAATATAATTTGAATTTATAAATACTTGAAAAGAAAATACAATTTTCAATAAAAATCAGTATTTTTCACTATTCATTGAAAAATCAAAATTTTCTTAAAATTATCGAAATTTCATAAGATAATTTTGATATACTGATTTTTAAAAATGATATTTATTTCATTAAATAAAAATTTATAAAAGTTACAGAAATTAATTATATTGTTCGCTCACAAAAGTAATAAAAAAACATTCTTAAAGAAAGTGTATTTGAAGAATAAAATGACTTTACTAAAATTAAATGATTAATTTTATAATTATTAATTAATAAATAATTAATAAATAGGAACATTTTATTTTTCATAATTCAGATAGTACTATTCATCCCCATCAATTTAATGACTAGGTTATAATGATCACATAATAAAAATATTTAGTTGTTCATTTAAGCTCGATATTGCATATCGTGTACGCTATCGAACACAGTCTTTCCTTTTTAAAACTTGGGATGCTACATATATAGAGACCCTAGTCTATTAGAAATATAATTACATGATTTTAATCATAATTAAACATAAAATTACAAGCCAAGTATCGTAAATTCTAGTCGCTTGGAAGGCTAGGTACATAAAACTGAAAACATGGGACTTAAAAAATGTTTCTTTATGTATCATCCATTAAGAGATCCTAAATTCCTTTGATCCCTTACATCTGTAAAGATAACCTATGGATAACATGAAAAAAGGGATGATCCAAAAATACCTGTAAGGGAATAAATATTAAAATAAAACTTAGAACAATGGTTAGAAGGCATAACATAAATATTTATAAAGGCATGGAACATGTTGAAACATAAGGAATCATAACATATAGAACACATGATCATATAATCATGCAATCATAATAATGTGGAAGCAATATAAAACAAGACTTTAGCATGATTCAAGGATCATTTCACATAATGGAACATGATTCAATCCTTTTTGCATGTATAAGAGCCTGAGTCAAGGCTAACCATAAAGATCGTTTCACTTTGTGCAAAAGTCAAGGATAACCACCAAGACCGTAGCACATAACGTCTCATGAGACTAAAAAATACCTAATTCATTTCAGCACTATTTGGGTTCACCCATCATAACATGTTCATGAATATGTTTTCCACATGAAGAATCATACATAAGGAATCAAATATAAACATAAGGGTTGCCCATGGTAAGAATTGGGTATCATAATCATGTAAAAAGGCATAGAATAAGGGAATATAAAATTGGTATCCATGAAAGGATGGATTTAAATCATACATCACTACTGGAAAAGAAGGTTATACCAACGGTTTAAAACCATTGGTATGGGATGGAAAACTGTTGGTATAGCCTATACCAATGGTTTTCCAAACCGTAGGGTAGTAAGTCGTGAGGAAAGCCCTATACCAACGGTTTGATCTAAACCATTGGTATATCCTACTATATTTATTAATATACCAACGGTTGTAGGATAACCGTTGGTATATGTTTGTATAACATTTTTACTAATGGTTTTCAGAAACTGTTGTTATATATTGAATTTTTAAATTTCTCTCAATGTATACCAACGGTTTAAAACCATTGGTTTTGTGTTTTTTTAGAACTAGTATACCAAAGGTTTAAAACCATTGGTATTGTGTTTTTTTAGAACTCTTATACCAACGGTTTAAAATCGTTGGTATTGTGTTTTTCCAGAACTCTTATACCAACGATTTAAAACCATTGGTATTGTTTTTTTCCAGAACTGCTGCACAACAGCCCTCCAGTAGCCCCTCCACTATACACATGCATAAAAAATATCACAAAAACCACATATAGACTTAAATCAGTATAAAAAAACCTAAAATATCACCAAAAAAATACATAAAACCATCGAACTCTTCCAACCATGTCATGTACTACAATTCCCTATTTCAATCATCATATGACAACAATCATCCAGTAGTAATTCACCTCACCCCTGCACAACCCCCCAACTAGAACAGCCCCCCACCTACCCGTCAAATTCTAATAGGAAGAATAGTCTGAGAAATACCTATTAGAGTTGAATAAGAGTTTGAAATTGGCTCAAATCCCAATTTTTTTTGATCCTAGATTTGGGTATGTAATGATTTGTGATGAATTTTGCATTGAACTTGTATTTTTTATAATATATGGTGAAAAGGTATTTTCTTAGGAGTCTCATCACTTATGACCCCATGAGTGAAACTACCCAACTCATGAAAAAGAGTTTGCAACTATAGTTGATGAGTGTAAATTTCAGTTGTATTCACTTAAAATGATGTCCTTTTGAAACAAAAGAGATACTTTGAGTGGTGTCATCCACACCACGTCTCATATTGAGGCGGGGTTGACTCGTAAACATCACAAATGACCCATGGATCATTTTCCTAAAGTATCAACACAATATGAATGCATTTGGTTGGTTTTCTGTATGCCGATTGTTTTTACTTAAAAGTGTATCAATTTTAAACAAAAGAAGGACACTTTGAGTGGTACCAGCCACACCGTGGCTCGGATTGAGGCGGGGTTGACTCGTAAAAATCACAAATGACCCATGGATAATTTTCCTAAAGTATCAACATAATACGAATGTGTTTGGTCTATTTTCCGTATGTCAGTTGTTGTTTTCACTTAAAATGTTGTCAATTTCAAAGAAAAGCGAGACACTTTGAGTGGTACCGGCCACACCGTGCCTTTTATTGAGGTTATGTTGACTCTTACATGTCAAAAATGACCCATGGATAATTTTCCTAAATTTTCAATATAATTTGAATGCATTTGGTCGGTTTTCCATATGTCAGTTGTTGTTTTCACTTAAAATGATGTCCATTTTAAACAAAAGAGAGACATTTTGAGTGGTGTCGGCCACACTGTGCCTCAGATTGAGGAAAAGTTGACTCTTACACATCACAAATGACCCATGTATCCTTTTCCTAAAATATCAACACAATCCGAATGCGTTTGGTCGGTTTTAATTATGCAAGTTGTTGTTTTCACTTAAAATCTCGTCCATTTCAAACAAAAGAGAAACACATTGAGTGGTGTTGGCCACACCAGCCATCTGATTGAGGCGGGGTTGACTCTTACACATCACATATGACCCATGAATCATTGTCCTAAAGTTTCAATAGAATATGAATGCCTTTGGTCAATTTTCCGTATGTCAGTTGTTGTATTCACTTAAAATGATGTCCTTTTGAAACAAAAGAGAGACACTTTGAGTGGTGCCGGCCACACCACACCTCGTATTGAGGCAGGGTTGACTCGTACACATCACAAATGACCCATGTATCATTTTACTAAATTATCAACACAATATGAATGCGTTTGGTCGGTTTTCCGTATGTCGGTTGTTTTTACTTAAAAGTGTATTCATTTTAAACAAAAGAAAGACACTTTGAGTGGTGTCAGCCACACTGGCCCTCGGATTGAGACGAGGTTGACTCATACACATCACATATGACCCATGGATCTTTTTCCTAAAGTTTCAACAAAATCTGAATGTGTTTGGTTAGTTTTCTGTATGCCAGTTGTTGTTTTCACTTAAAATCATGTCCATTTCAAATAAAAGTGAGACACTTCAAGTGATACGGGCCACACCGTGCCTCATATTGAGGAAGGGTTGACTCTTACAAGTCACATATGACCAATGGATATTTTTTCTAAGGTTTAAACAAAATTTGAATGCCTTTGGTCAGTTTTCCATATTGTCAGTTGTTGTATTCACTTAAAATGATGTCCTTTGGAAACAAAAGAGAGACACTTTGAGTGGTGCCGGCCACACTGCGCCTTGGATTGAGGCGGGGTTGACTTGTACACATAAAAAATGACCCATGGATCATTATCCTAAAATATCAACACAATCCGAATTATTTTGGTCTATTTTAAGTATGCCAGTTGTTGTTTTCACTTAAAATATTGTCCATTTCAAACAAAAGAGAAACACCATGAGTGGTGTCGGCCACACTGGACCTTGGATTTATGTGGGGTTGACTCATACACATAAAATATGACCCATGGATCATTTTCATACAGTTTAAATAGAATACAAATGGCTTTGGTCGGTTTTTCGTATGTCAATTGTTGTATTCACTTAAAATGATATCCTTTTGAAACAAAAGAGAGACACTTTGAGTGGTGTCGGCCACACTGTGCATCATATTGAGGTGGGGTTGAATCTTATACATCACAAATGACCCATGGATCATTTTACTAAAATATCAACACAATCCAAAAGTGTTTGGTTGGTTTTAAGTAAGTCAGTTGTTGTCTTCACTTAAAATCATGTGCATTTCAAACAAAAGAGAAACACTTTGAGTGGTTTGGGCCACACCGGCCCTCGTATTAAGGTATTTTTGACTTTTACACGTCAAATATGACCCATGAATTGTTTTCCTAAAGTTTCAACAGAGTCCAAATTCCTTTGGTTAGTTTTCTGTATGTCAGTTGTTGTATTCACTTAAAATGATGTCCTTTTGAAACAAAAGAGAGACACTTTGAGTGGTGCTGGCCACACCGTGCCTCGTATTGAAGCGGGGTTGACTTGTACACGTCAAAAATGACCCATGGATCATTTTCCTAAAGTATCAACACAATATGAATGTTTTTGGTCGTTTTTTCATATGTCAGTTGTTTTTACTTAAAAGTGTATCCATTTTAAACAAAAGAAAGACACTTTGAGTGGTAACAGCTACATAGACCCTCATATTGAGTCGAGGTTGACTCATACACATCACATATGACCCATGGATAATTTTCCTAAAGTTTCAATAGAATCCGAATTCGTTTGGTCAGTTTTCCGTATGTCAGTTGTTGTTTTCACTTAAAATCATGTCCATTTCAAATAAAAGTGAGACACTTCGAGTGATACCGGCCACACTGTTCCTTGGATTGAGGAAAGGTTGACTCTTACATGTCACATATTACCCATGGATATTTTTCCTAAAGTTTAAACAAAATTTTAATGCCTTTGGTCAGTTTTCCGTATTGTCAGTTGTTGTATTCACTTAAAATGATGTCCTTTTGAAATAAAAGAGAGACACTTTGAGTGGTGCCGGCTACACCGTGCCTCTGATTGAGGCGGGGTTGACTCATACACATCAAAAATGACCCATGTACCTTTTTTATAAAATATCAACACAATCCGAATGCGTTTGGTCAGTTTTAAGTATGTCAGTTGTTGTTTTCACTTAAAATCGTGTCCATTTCAAACAAAAGAGAAACACTTTGAGTGGTGCCGGCCACACCGGCCCTCGGATTGAGTCAGGGTTGACTCGTACACATCACACATGACCCATGAATCATTTTCCTAAAGTTTAAATAGAATCTAAATGGATTTGGTCAGTTTTATGTATGTCAGTTGTTGTATTCACTTAAAATGATGTCCTTTTGAAACAAAAGACAGACACTTTGAGTGGTGCCGGCCACACCGCGTCTCGGATTGAGGCAGGGTTGACTCATACACTTCACAAATGACCCATGGATTTTTTTACTAAAATATCAACACAATCTGAATGTGTTTGGTTGGTTTAAAGTATGTTAGTTATTGTTTTCACTTAAAATCTTGTCCATTTCAAACAAAAGAGAAACACATTGAGTGGTACCGGCCACACCAGCCCTCAGATTGAGGCGGGGTTGACTTTTACACATCACATATAACCCATGAATCTTTTTCCTAAAGTTTCAACATAATCTAAATGCTTTTGGTCAATTTTCCGTATGTCAGTTGTTGTATTCACTTAAAATGATGTCCTTTTGAAACAAAAGAGAGACACTTTGAGTGGTGTCAGCCACACCGTGCCTCGTATTGAGGCGAGGTTAACTCTTACACGTCAAAAATGACCCATGGATCGTTTTACTAAATTATAAACACAATACTAAATCATTTGGTCAATTTTCCATATGACGGTTGTTTTTACTTAAAAGTGTATCCATTTTAAACAAAAGAAATACACTTTGAGTGGTACCGGTCACACTGGCCCTCTTATTGAGTTGGGGTTGACTCGTACATGTCACATATGACCCATGGATCGTTTTCCTAAAGTTTCAATAGAATCATAATGTGTTTGGTTGGTTTTTCGTATGCCAGTTGTTGTTTTCACTTAAAATCATGTCCATTTCAAATAAAAGTGAGACACTTCGAGTGATACTGGCCACAAAATGCCTTGGATTGAGGCGGGGTTGACTCTTACACATCACATATGACCCATGGATATTTTTCCTAAAGTTTCAACATAATTTTAATGCCTTTGGAAATTTTTCTGTATTGTCAATTTTTGTATTCACTTAAAATGATGTCCTTTTGAAACAAAAGAGAGACACTTTGAGTGGTGCCAGCCACACCGCACCTCGGATTGAGGCGGGGTTGACTCTTACACATCACAAATGACTCATGGATTGTTTTCCTAAAATATAAACACAATCTGAATGTGTTTGGTTGGTTTTAAGTATACCAGTTGTTGTTTTCACTTAAAATTTTGTCCATTTCAAACAAAAGAGAAACACTTTGAGTGGTTTCGGCCACATTGACCCTCATATTGAGGTGGGGTTGACTCATACACATCACATATGACCCATGGATCGTTTTCATAAAGTTTCAAAAGAATAAAAATGGCTTTGGTCAGTTTTTCATATTGTCAGTTGTTGTATTCACTTAAAATGATGTCCTTTTGAAACAATAGAGAGACACTTTGAGTGGTGTCGGCCACACCGCGCCTCGGATTGAGGCGGGTTTGACTTTTACAATTCAAAAATGACCCACGGATCTTTTTCCTAAAATATCAACACATTTGAAATGTGTTTGGTCGGTTTTAAATATGCCAGATGTTGTTTTCACTTAAAATTTTTTCCATTTCAAACAAAAGAGAAACACTTTGAGTGGTGCCAGCCACAAAGGACCTTGTATTGAGGTGGGGTTAACTATTACACATCACATATTACCCATGGATAGTTTTTCTAAAGTTTCAACATAATCCAAATGTCTTTGTTCAGTTTTTCGTATGTCAGTTGTTGTATTCACTTAAAATAATGTCCTTTTGAAACAAAAGAGAGACACTTTGAGTGGTGTCGGCCACACCGCACCTCAGATTGAGGCGGGGTTGACTCTTACACATAAAAAATGAACCATGGATCATTTTCCTAAAGTATCAACACAATCCTAATGCATTTGGTCAGTTTTCCATTTTTTAGTTTTTTTACTTAAAAGCGTATCCATTTTAAACAAAAGAAAGAAACTTTGAGTGGTGCCGGCCACACCGTGACTCGGATTGAGGTGGGGTTGACTCGTACACGTCACAAATGACCCATGTATACTTTTCCTAAAGTATCAACAGAATCCGAATGAGTTTGGTCTGTTTTCTGTATTCCAGTTGTTGTTTTCACTTAAAATGTTGTCCATTTCAAAGAAAAGTGAGACACTTTGAGTGTTGTCGGCCACACCACGCCTCGGATTGAGGCAAGGTTGACTCATACACATCAAAAATGACCCATGTATCATTTTTTTACAGTATAAACATAATCAGAATGCGTTTGGTCGGTTTTCCGTATGTCATTTGTTGTTTTCACTTAAAATCCTATCCATTTCAAATAAAAGTGAAACATTTAGAGTGGTTCCAGCCACATCGGCCCTCAGATTGAGTTGGGGTTGACTTTTACATGTCACATATGACCCATGGATTGTTGTCCTAAAGTTTCAACAGAATATTAATGAGTTTGTTCAGTTTTTCGTATGCCAGTTGTTGCTTTCACTTAAAATTTTGTCCATTTCAAATAAAAGTGAGACACTTCGAGTGATATCGGCCACAACGTGCCTCGGATTGAGGCAGGGTTGACTCATACACATCACATATGACCCATTAATCATTTTCCTAAATTATTAATAGAATCCAAATGCGTTTGGTTAGTTTTATGTATGCTAGTTGTTGTTTTCACTTAAAATGTTGTCCATTTCAAAGAAAAGTGAGACACTTTGAGTGGAGTCAGCCACACCGCACCTCGGATCAAGACAAGGCTGAATAATACACATCACTTGGGAATTTTGAGTGCCTTAAAGTGTGAATTGAAGATCTGGGTGAGTCTAATCCTCTCCATGCGCACCCCATCTTCTAATGTGAACACATGGAGGGGTATCTGTGATCAATTTTCAAAACCTCATTAATGTATTGAGTCATGAACGTTAAAGGGATTCCCATTTCTTCTCAATATATTGTTGTTGATAATAGAATAGATATACCAATTAAATATGGAACTATAACCCTTCTATTACCTTGACATGACTTGGGAATTTTCCATAAGGTAGTGTATTTTCCTTCAGATGAAGTGTTTTCCCCATGTTTAGGTGGTTTTCATGTATACAATCCGCCATAAAAATCTTTAGAATGATATATTGAGGAGTGGGAAAATGCCCAAACATGATTGGTGTTTTATTTTCATTCTATTATTTTATCATGTTCAATATATCATCTTCATTTTTTTCTAGAGGCTCATCTACCTGATTAGATCAATGTTGGTGTTTCTCTGCAGTTTTATCAGAATAAACAAGATTGATATGGATTTACTCTATTACATTAGATGAAAAATGAATCAAGGGATGTTCGGGGTTCAGGGAGGAGGGTGGGGGTTGTCTGGGGGGCTGTCCGGTGGGCTGTCCGGCAGGCTGTCTGGCAGGCTGTTCTGGATCCAGGGAGGAGGGTGGGGGGCTGTCCGGGGGACTATTCGGGGGGCTGTCTGGGGTCTAGGGAGGAGGGTGGGGGGCTCTTCGGGGGGCTTTGCGGGGTCCAGGGAGGATGGTGGGGGCTGTCTGGGGGCTGTTTGGGGTCCAGGGAGGAGGGGGGGGTTGTCCGGGGGCTGTTCGGGGGGTTGTCCAGGGTCCAGGGAGGAGGTTGGGGGGCTGTCTGGGGGTTGTCCGGGGTCCAGGGAGGAGGGTGGGGGTTGTCTAGGGGGATGTCCAGGGGGATGTTCGGGGAGTTGTCCGGGGTCCAGGGAGGAGGGTGGGGGGTTATCCGGGGGCTGTTCGGGGGGCTGTCCGGGGGCTGTCTGGGGGGCTGTCCGAGGGGCTGTCCAGGGTCCAGGGAGGAGGGTGGGGGTCCAGCACCAACTTATGTTTTATGAAACAATCAATTAAAGGGAAAGAAACTCCTCACAATAACCCATAAAATCTCATATAGCATCACTCACCTACAAACCATTATTACATCATTAGGCTTCCATATTTGGTTGAAAATAAAGAGTTATACTGAATTCAAAAATATCCATACAAGAGTGAAAAACCAGGTTCAAAAATAAAGAGTTATATAGAATTCAAAAATGTAATGGATCAATATTCCCCCGATCACCATCACCATCACCATTGTCATCATTAGCCTCATCCTCATCACCATCTCTGTCCTCATCGTCATCCTCATCATCATCCCCATACTCATCGTCAGCCCCATCCTCTCCCTTGGCCCCATCCATGCCCTCGGCCCCATCCTCGCCCTCGTCCCCATCCTCATCCTCGCTCTTGTCCTCTTCAGCATCCTCGTCATCACCAATAACATCATCATCTCAACCACCGCTAGCACTTCTGCCTAGTGCATTGAATAATGAACCCATCGATGACATATATATCTGACAAGCCACGTTGGCCTCTGGTGGAAGTGATGAAGATAAAGCTTTGATCAGTTTCATAAATTCTTTCTCCCTCATTTGAACTTGTTCTTCCAACTATGTGACCCTTTTATCAGACTTTCTTGCATGCTCCTTGACCTGTTCCAACTCAGAGGTACTAGAATAGATACCTGGAAAGGACCAATACCTCTTCAGGACTATATTCTTACCAGGTCGGCAGCTTACTCAACCAGAGTTCTCATCTCCCAAAACCTGATAAAATGATCGTGTTACCCAAAATTGTCAAGCTCCTGGGCATCAATAGCCTCTAAAGAATCCTGTTAAAAATATTAATAGATTATTAAATTTCAAAATAGATATTATAATTTTAAATAAACAAATTAAAACTTACACTCTTTTCTTGTGTTGGTTCATTAACCACAGTTCCATCTTTTTTCCTTCTACTCGAGAAAAACAATTTTTCTCGAGGGATACGTCCTTCAATATTCAATTTTTTCTTCTGTAATGACATTGAAACAATATAAAGTTCAAGTATAATCATATATTCAATATTCAATAAATCACATAATTTAAGTAGGAAATGGTAAAAAGGGAAAGTCCTAAAGAAAAATTATAAAAAACTATATCGTACCAGCTGCCTCTCATGATATGACATATTTGTGTGCCCCAAAGTGTGGAGGTATTGCTTTGAATCAATGTTTTTTTTGTTTTTTTCAAAATATTCCTAAATAATGTTTAATAATAAATAAGATAATATTAATGCAAAATATGAAAACTGTCATTTGAATACCTCAAATGGGATTAATACCTTAAATTTGGCAGCCGCCCAATGGGTAATCATTTGTCGATATTTCTCTATCAGGAAATCATCCACGGTAGGTAATGTATCCAACTCCATGCCCACTCTATCACACCAAACAACATACATCTCATGCTTATAAGCTCTCTAAATCTCTCCAAATCTCTCCTATCTCCTTTAAACGTGCAGGTCGTGCACCTTCGCTATCAGGGAAGTTAAACCGAAGCTGAAACCCAATAGATTAGTTCATATAAATACAAAAAAAATATTATATTAAATCCAATAGATTTTTTACCCATATTTGTGCCCACGCTTTATCCTTGACTTTGTGTGGCAGATGTCTCCAAGAGAGAGGGCTGACCGGAATAATGTCGAAGTATTTGGATAGCATCGCCAAAAAACCCCGACATTCCTACCCAGATTTCTCAATCATTTGTCCATCATCATTGTATTAAACCATCAACTCTGTCTGGCGGTTCCATACCGCACGCAAGCGAGTACGCCCCCTCCCCCGCCTCCTACCAATAGATGAATCTGTTATTAAAGAAAAAAAATATCAGTACAATTTATAATAAAAATAAATTTTGGTATAAAAATTTGTTAGAGTTATATAAATATACCTGTAGTAGTCGGATCAATGGGTGTCACTTGATGTGCAGAAGCCGAAGGAATATCATGTATAGGTGGAGTGTCCCTCAGTGTATGCTCCTCAGCCACATACTGTGTCAGAGCAGGAGTCAAAGAAGGTGGAATATAATATCCCGAAGATAATGAACCAGAAGCAAAAGATTATGGAACAGACATCTGGCCAACTGGTAGTGTAAACATCGAAGGCCTAAATATCTCGTGTGTCCCTAAAGACACACCAAGATCAAAATGGGGCGTAGAAGATACATCTGTGGTAGGGTCGTGATCCAATCAGGTATGACCAGTGGATCGTCTAACTCTCTCACCACGAGCCCTCGTACCACCGGCCTCAGTATCGGGACCACCAGATGGTCGTCTAACTCTGACACCACCACCCCCTCCTACCACCAGCCTCTATACTGGGAGCAATATCAGGCTCCTCGTCAGATATCTCTCATCTAGGGGGTGGATCCTGAAAAAAAGTTTAACACAAAATTAAACACATGATATTATAAGTTATTGAAATATATATATTTGAAATAAAATACTCACAACAGGGATGAGTGAAGGAATTCCCATCTGTGTCATGCGACGATTATTTTATGTCATCTTTTTCTGTCGCCTCTCTTTAATGGGTGTCATTTCCTGCAAAGAAAACAAATATGGAAGTAATTAGAAACAGATAACTAATGTGTAACCCAAAAAACAAAATATAGAAAAACCATTCTGATAAAAAAACATAAAGAAACAGAATATTTATGGTGGTTTGAAGGTAAGTACTAGGATACACACTCTGAATGATGTAGGTGAAACATGTAGGTGAGAACACGACTATATGATTTTATATATTTCCCACCACAACTTTGGGTTCACAATCAACTCTGACAATTAAGCTATTGGAGTCATCATAAGTAATAAATGGATTGCTTCCAATTGCAGTAGGGATAGTGTTAACTTCATCATCACCATCATCAAAAACATGTCTAGGATTTACTTCAATAATTACACCGAATTTAGGATGACGATGATCTTTGACATAAAAAACTTGTTTCACCATTGATGTCAATACATATGGTTCATCAGTGGCAAGAGTGTGAATCATGTCAATAACTCGAAATCCACATTCATCAATAAAGGTTTCTTGCCTCGTCATTGAATCAAACCATTGACATTTCATCATCGTGACTCGATCATGCGAGTAATAATCCAAAATTATTATTTTCTCCATGACTCCATAATAAGCTACATTTTCAGAATGAGGTCTATTATCCGAAACTGGAATAACAGTCTGTTGTGGCAATTAGCATAACACCATCATGTTGTTTTCTTATGTTTCTTGCTCGTTCAGTGATAATAAATTTGTATCCATTGATCACAAGTGATTTACAAGCCTGAACCATGGTATTAGGACCAAAATCCAAAGCTCTTATTTCCTCAGAAATAGAGTCTGTAGAAAACTCGATACCTGAAATATAAAAAAATAGTAAACTTAATTAAATATTATTTTTATTTAGTTATTATAGAAATATTTTTACCTTCAATTTCAACCAAGAAGAAAACCCTTTTCTATGAAAAGTCTCTTTCCTTCTCAAATATAAAGAACGATGCTTTCAATATATCAATTTTTTATGTTCCCTGTAGATAAAAATAATAATAGTTTAACAAATATTTAAAATTACAAGAGATAAGATAGGAGATACATGTACAATTTACTTACTTGATATACTCATCGAACAAATCACAATTGAACGACACTGTGCGATGTTCCATCTATCGCTCTTTAAGGCTTAATGTAGTCAATGTATATGATCCCGGAATTCCTCCTGTATGAGGAAGTGATGGAAAACTGGGTTCAATTTTCCCATACTATTCTTCTTCATTTCTCATTGGTCTATTTATTCTCATAGTAAGATCAGACAAAGACATTGAGAATAAATCCATACATTCTTGAGCCAAGTAACCGTTCACAATAGAACCTTCGGGATAATTCCTATTCCGAACATATGATTTCAATGTGCACATGTTTCTTTCAGTTGGATACATCCAACAAAAAGAAACGGGTCCTACAAGAAGTATTTTGGTCAGAATATGGATAGTCAAATGCAACATGCATGTAAAAAATGATGGAGGAATATTTTCTCTAACTCACACAAAATTAATGGTGTCTCTGCCAACAGTTTTTTCAAGAAGGATTTGGACAACCTCTTAGTACAAAGATCTCTAAAACAAATAGCACAACCGAATAACTGAGACTCTTACTTTATTGGACAAGAGATGACATATTTCTATTGGAATCAACTCATGCAAAAGGACGTGATAATAATGAGTCTTCAAAGATTTCATCTTCAAATCTTTTCTGTTGACCCATTTTGATATATTTCTTGAATAGCCATCAAGAACTTTAATAGTCTCTAGAACTTCTAGAAATTTATTTTTTTTTTTCAGCAGGTGTCATCACATAAGAAGCACATGGAACTTTCCATTTATTTTCACTGATACAGACAGGATGCAATTCTGGTCTGATCCCTCAATCTACCAAGTCACGTTGAGATTGCAAATCATCTTTTGTCTTCCCATTGACATTTAGAAGAATCAAAAGAAACATTTCACATATATTCTTTTCAATGTGCATTACGTCTAAGCAATGACGTAACAAGTTAGTTGACCAATACGACAACTCAAAGAATATACACTTCTTCTTCCAATTGTAACATGTATCATTTGAAACATTTTTCCTCTTTCTAGATTTCATTACACCCTTCCCAATGAATAACTGAAATCTTTCAATTCATTAAGCACATCAGTTCCAGACATATGCTGAGGTGGATCGTCAGTCTCCATGGTATTGTCAAATCTTCGACGATTGTTTCTATATGGATGGTTCATTGGAAAGAACCGTCGATGTCCTATAAAACTAAAACTATGATGATATTTTAGTCTTATCGATCGATTATTCTTCATACAAACAGTACATGACAAGTGCTCCATCCAGACATCATTGCATAAGTAGGAAAATCATTGATCGTCCACATAAGCGCAGCACGCATCTGAAATATGTATTTCGAACATGCATCGTATGTGGTCACACCCACATCCCAAAGAAGTTTCAACTATTTTATTAAAGGTTGCATGTATACATCTATATCATTACCGGGATCATAAGGGACAGATATTAGTATACTCAAGAAAGTGTAAGGATTTTTCATACACAACCATGGGGGAAGGTTATAAATGTGTATGAAAACCGGCCACGTGCTGTGCGAAGTAAGAATCTACCCAAATGGATTAAAATCATCACATGAAAGACCCAGTCTCACATTACGCATGTCGGCTACAAATTCAGGATATAGAGCATCAAATATCTGCCATGAAAATCCATCTGCAGGGTGAACCAGCTCTTCATTATTCTTTTTTATCTCGGTGTCATGCCATCACATTTTTACTGATATTTCATCAGACATGAAAAGGTTCTATAATCTGGGGATCAATGAAAAGTGTCACATTACTTTTTGTGGCACACGAAATGGTGTTCCATCATCTTTTGGCTTCCATCAGGAGGTTCCACATTTGATATAATCATTTCTTTCAGCAGTTTCCTCCCAAAATAAGCTGCAATCATTTGGGCAAGCATGAATTTTTTTTTTGAGAATCCAAGTTCATCAACTAACTTCCATGCCATATAGTGGTTTGAGAGAATATGTGCATCATCTGGAAGTAAGTCCTCCAATAAGGTAAGAATGTAATCAATTGCAGTATTTGAAATCCCATACATAGTTTTCCCATGAAACAATTGGATTAAAAATTCCAACTTTTTCATTTTACCACATTGCCGATATACTAGAGTCATCGCAGCATCATTCAATTTTTTCACCCTATCAACATCATCATTTTCATTGGACGCATCATGTGTGCTTGTATTGAAATATTGTTGGTTGGACATCCTTTCCTTCTCATGATGCCAAATAAATGGAAACCGATCATATATCAAACTCTCCAATTCAATCCTATTATTTGGATCATCAACATTTTGAGATTCCATTTTCTCTCCATTATGATACCACACATAATAGCTTGTTTGGAAACCATATTTGGTTATATGATAGCTAACTGCTTCATGACTCAACCAAGGTCTTCCAACACAATTAAAACATGGGCAGTGTATGCGACCACTATTTGAAGCCTTTTCAAATGCAAAATCTAGAAATCTGTTCAAATTATTTTGAAAATCGGTTGAAATTCGATCAGTTTCGTACATCCAACTTCTATCCATTCTGTAAAAAATTGCAATAAATCATTTCAAAGAAATAAAATAATATTGAAGTTCAATCAAAAAAATATTTAGGTAAATGAAAATTGTTTAGTATAAATAAAAGCATAACTGACACATTAATCTATATGAGAATCATATTAATAAATACAACAAAATACAGTGTATATAAGAAAATAAGATACAGAATTTCTAATGCCTATATTCAAGGATTACCCAGTAAGATATTCGAAGTGGATCAAGGAATACATAATCCTTAAGGGTCTTGTTGGGAGTACAAGTTTTATACTTTAAATTCTTCAGGGAGATCAGGATGAGGAGTAGGATGAGGATCATATCAAAAGTAGTTATGGCCTCATCAAGTTTCACCTTAACCATGGATTAAAGGATCCTAGGTTTGGGGCCATAGATCATAGGTTGGTAGGGTGTATTCATTGAATCATGTCCCAATTGATTTTAGAGAGGGACCTTCAATAGTTATAGGTATAGATTTGATTAGAAACACCTATAAAAAGGATATCTAGGAATTGTGACCTCCCAAACCAAGATGCCACTCATTAGTGACCCGAACCCAGATGGCCACATGGCCTCAAACACATTTACCAAAATTCCAAATTTTATTGACTAATAGTGAGAGCATTTGGTGTGTCTGGGGGGAGATTATTCTCTCATTACCTAAGTTGCACAATTTTAATATTATCAGTTAAAAAGTGGAAGAAAATAACAATGGGAAAATATTGGAAATGGATGAAAATAACCAAATTAGTAATACCAACTAATAACAGAATCATAAACCGAATGATGGTAATGTATGTCGTGTATTAAGAAGAAAAACATGGTTACAACTAGTAGGAAGTAGTAGTATACAAGAGGCTCAATAAATTCTAAAATTCGACCTAGCTTCTTGAGATACAACCCAATCATATGCTACATGCTCTATCCTATGTCATGTGAGTAGTCATGCATCTGTAAAATGGTGATTCCCCCCACCCCCCATTGGACCCCCCCCCCCTTGGACAGCCCTTACCCCCTCCCCGCCTGAATAGCCCCCCCCCCCCGGACAGCCCCCCCCCCCCTCCTGGATATCACACACCCCCTCCCCTGCACCCCCCCCCCCCACCTGGACAGCCCACCCCCTACCACCCCCCACCTGGACATCACCCTCCCCACCCGCCACCTGGACACCCCCCCCCCACATGGACAGACCACCCCCCTCCCTGGACACCCCACACACCCCTCCCCCACCAGGACACCCCACCCTGACCCCCTAGACAGCCCACACCCCCTGGACAGCCCGGCCACCCCCGTGGACAGCCTGTCCACCCCCCTGGACAGCCCCACCCACCCCTTGTACGGCCCCACCCACCCCCGTGGACAACCCTTCCCACCCCCGTGGACAACCCTCCCACCCTCCATGGACACCCCCTACCCCCTGGACAGCCCGACCACCCCCGTGGATAGCCCACCCACCCCCCTCGACACCCCTTCTCCCTATGGACAGCCCCCCACCCCCATGGATAACCCAACCACCCCCCTGGACACCCCTACCCCTTGTGGCCAGCCTTCCCACCCCTTGGATAGCCCGCCCACCCCTCCTAGACAACCCGGCCACCCCTGTGGACAGCCCGTCAACCCTCATGGAAAGCCTGCCCACCCCCGTACCCCCCTGGACACCCTGTACCCCCTGGATAGCTCCTCCCACCCCCTGGATAGCCCCACCCACCTCCTGGACACCCCCCTTGGACACCCATATCCCCCCAAACACCCCCACCCCTCTAGACACCCCCACCCTATGGACACCCCTATGTCAAAATTCAAATCCAATTTTCAACTAAACTAAATTCCACCAAAAGTACCATATCATCCCACTAAACAAACCCTTTACCATGTTTAAACTGTAGAACAAAAAACAGAAAACAAATCCAAGGGTTCCGTAGACAGCAACCCTAATTTATCCTAAATCAAAACATCAAAAACCAAAAAAAAAAAGAGGAATAACACTAAAACTAAGGTAACACTTACTAATTTAAAGTGTGAAATAAAATTTTGTTTTATTGAAGATGGATCTTGGCTGGAAGGAGTCTCGCGGATGAGAAGAATTTAGGAGGAGATCTTCTGTCTGCAATCAGGAGAAGTGGGGGCTCGAGTGTTCTGTATTTGGGGGAAATCTTTCCCAATGGTTATTAAAAACCTTTGGAAAATACTATCTTTACCAACGGTTTTGTTAAAATTTTGGTATATGTTAAATAAAATCATTATTTCCCAACGGTTTTGGAAAACCATTGGTAAATCTGAAATTATTTTACACATTGCCAATGGTTTGAACAAACCGTTGGCAAAGGTTACCTTTTATACACTATACCAATGATTTCTTTAAACCGTTGGTATAATAACATTGGGAAAACTCTAAATTCCAGTAGTTCATGGAAATTCATAAGGGAATATAGGCATATATCATGATAATTGATGTCAAAATGAAGTGAAAAGAGTGTTTAAGAAACTTTAGAAATAAAACATTTTAGTATGGTTTTAGGGAAAACTTTCAAGATTTTTTAAAATGGAAAAGGAATAATTGTTTGTATAAAACCAAAATTGAACCGATGTGGTTTTTCATGATAAAATGAGTGATTTTAGAAAAATACTGGTGGCTTAAAATAGATTATGGATCATACTTGAAAATGGATAAACATTTGGGAAGTTCACTTAAATCAGGCTTGCTTATTGGGAAGAATTGGGTAGGGAGCCTTTTAAAAACACGTATATCCTCAAAAAAAATAATGAATAGATTATGATACATGAATTTGGAACATATAAACATCATTTTTAATATTTACATAAAAATAAAGGAGAATTTCATTTGGGTAAAAAAATAGAGAAAGTGTAACCTGAAGGAATAATGGAGGTTCAGGTATAATCTCTTACCTTAAGTCCAAATGTGTTCTTCACTTGATATTAATGTCCTATATAATCAAATTATATTCATTAATTAATAACTCCAGAACCCTTTCTATATTTATTTGATTTATTATAACCTTATTAAGTTCATTTTTTCCCTTTTTTATGGGTTAAGTGGTTCAATTTCATTATTTTGGAGTGTTAGTTTCCTTGGTTTTCATGATCATTTTACTTGTTTATGTGTATAGAAAATCATTTAGAATGAGGATAGTTGTATAAAAATGAACTTATATGTTATTAATGAACTTATATAATATTAAAATACCATTTTGTTTCCATAAGTGAGGATGTTTCATTAGATAAATCATTGATGATAACCCTTTAGATTAATTTAGCATTTTTTTTATCACAATGAACTCATCTTGTTTTATAATTTAATATCATGTGTAAAAAATGATTCTGGAACACTAAATATGATATAATACATATAATTTAATCTTTTTCAATCATAAAAATGGTTTCATGACCATCCTTGAATATCAAATTTAAATATGAAAGCACATCATCCATGAAGGTAGTAAATCGGCACCTCATAGACGATGTTTTCATTCATAAAGTAAAAGAGGAAAGAGAAGAGATTTGATGAATAATTATTCCATAAACATGATAAAATTCCATTATATGTAAGATAATGGACTTTTCCTGCCATTTGGATTAGGGTAGTTTAGGAAACAAAAATAAAAGAAAGGAACTTGAAAAGAAATTGAAAGAAAATAGAAGAGGGTTTTACCTCTTGATTCCTTTTTCTTGAGAACCTCTTTAGGGGATTGGTTTTCGTATTTTTTTAAGACCAAAATCCACTGGACATGGGGTATAGGTTTGAAAATATTATTGGGAAGAATTTGAAAAAGGATCAAGGTTTGATAGGTGTGAGGAGAATAGGTGGTGAGGGGGTGGTATTTATAGTGGAGGATAGGGGTGTTTTCTCATTATTTTATTCAATATTTTATTATTTTTCTCAAGAAAAGAAATAGTGTTGATTATTAAGACTAAATACATTAATTAGATCATGTGAGTTCAAGATAATGGGATTATATAATCACTACATCAACTATGACTCCATAATTCAAGTATTTAGCATTTATTGTAAATTATCGTATTTTACTATGCACCAAAAATTCAAGTATTTCAGAAAAATCCCAAAAATTCACCCTAACCATTTTTCAATATGTAGAATTCAAAAATTAATTACATTTTATGAAAATAATTTTTCTAAATATGATAAATTTAATTTTTAATTAAAATCATAATTTACTCAAAAAATACAGATTTTAAAATTATAACTGATTTTATATCACTTTGAAAAATTAATTGTGGTATCGTAAAATTATCTTATAATATTAATACATAAAAATATTAATTTATGAATACATTTTATGAAAATATATTTTATTTTAAATTATTAAATTAGTCATAAAATTTTAATTAAATATTTCTGACTTACAAAAATACCAACACATAATTAAAAAATTTTAAAATATTTATTTACTTATACTATGATTTAATTATATCATATTATCACTTATAAGATGGATAAATTTTATTCATACTTTCATTGGTGAATTTACTATTCAATTGGTCGGTTTACTATTCATAAGGGTCACATTACTATTCCAAAGTCCAAGTTACTATTTCATCAGTATGGGTTACTTAACTCCTAGAAACGCTTCTTATTTCATTAATTCATCATTTATGAAGCTTTTATTGTGTTATCTTATGTTTTTATACCATATAACATAATTATAAGAGTTGAATTTCTATAGATAAAACTTTGGGTCGTTACATTCTTCCACCCTTATGAAATTTCACCCTCGAAATTTTGTTTTATATTCTAAGTTTAAAAAAGTGTGGGTACTTCTCTTTCAGTGCTTTCTCTGGTTCTCATGTTGTCTCTTCATACTTATGATTCCACCAAAGTACTTTAACCAGGTGAGTAGTCTTATTGCATAGAAATTTATCTCTACGATCCAAGAAATTCACTGGTTATTCCTCGTAAGAAAGATTATTCTTTAATTGTACCACCTCTAAAGTCAGTATATATGAAGGATATGGTATGTACTTCCTTGATAGGGATACATGGAATACATCGTGTACTTGAGACACGATTGGTGGAAGTGCTAGTTGACAGGTCGCAGCTCCAACGCGATCAAGGATCTCAAAGGGGTTGATGTACCTGGAACTTAGCTTCCTTTTTTTCCCAAATCTCATGATCCTCTTCCATGGATATATGCGGAGGAATATCGTGTCTCCAACCTTAAACTCCATGTCATGTCTATGATTGTCTACATAGATCTTTTTTTGACTTTGGGCTGCTTTGATGTGCTGTTGAATGGCTTTCAACTTCTCCACCATTTATTCAACCATTTCAGGTCCTAGTAGCTTATGTTCATTGACTTGATCTCATCATGTCAGTGTTCTACACCTTTTCCCATAAAGGACTTTATGTGGAGCCATTTGGATACTTGAGTGAAAACTATTATTGTTGGATAATTCAACCAGTGGAATATGTTGGTCTCGTCCTACTTTGAAGTCCATAGAACATTCTCTTAACATGTCTTCCAATGTATGAATATTATACTTAGATTAGACATCAGTTTGATGATGATATGTCATACTGAAGTTTAACTCAATGCTTAGAGCATGTTGGAGACTTTTTCAAAACTTGGAGGTGAATCTTGAATCTTGGTCAAATATAATAGATAGTGGTACTCCATAAAACCTTACCACTTCTTTGATGTATGTTCGTGCAAGTTGATCCAGTGAGAATTCCTCTCAAATTGTGATAAAGTGAGTTGTCTTTGTAATATGGTCCACAATAACCCATATAGCATTGTTTCCTCTGGATGTCTTTGGAATTCTGGTGTCAAATTCCATGGTGATTTTTTCCACTTCCATGTTGATATGGGTAATGGTTGCATCATCCCTTTATACTCTTGCCTTTTAGCCTTCACTTGCTGACATTCTAAGAACTTTGATGTATATTCAACGATCTCCTTTTTCATATTGTCCCACCAAAAGTTCTCCCAGAGATATTGATATATCTTTATACTCCCTGGGTGAATAGATAAGGTTGAGCTTTTTCCTCATTCAGAAGCTCTTTCTTTATCTCTGGATTGGATTGTGAACATAGTCGTGAACCAAATCTTATGACTACATCCTCACAGATCTTGAACTCAAAGGATTTCCCATTTCAGATAGCTTCCACCCTTTTCTGAATTTCCACATCATTTCTTTGATCATCCTTTATTTTATTCATAAGGGACGGTTGAGCAATAATTTGAGAAATGATTTATGATGTTCATACCTTATTTATTCTCATTTCTATCCATTGTAAGTATATAAGAATTGGATCCTTCTCAATTCTCATTATTGATAAAGATGAAGGATCATTTCTACTTAGAGAATCTGCCGGCTTATTTTCCTTACTAGGATGGTAGTGGATTGAGAAATCATAATCCTTGATGATCTATAACCATCTTCATTGGTTCATATTAATTTCCTTCTATGTTAGTATATATTTGAGACTTTTTTATCAGTATATATCTCACACTTCTCCCCATAGAGATAATGTCACCATATTTTCAACGCAAAAAACATAGTTGTTAACTCTAAATCATGTGTAGGATAGTTTTTCTCAAGAATTTTCAAACACCTTGAAGTGTAGGCTATCACTTTATCATTTTACATCAGTATACAACCTAAAACTTTCTTTGAAGCATCATTGTATACCAAAAAGAGTTCTCCACTTATTGGGAGTGTGAGTATTTGTGTAGTTATAAGACTATTTTTTGAGCTCCTTAAATATTTCCACTAATTATTGAGTCCAAAAAAACTTCACTCCCTTCCATGTCATCTTGTTTATTGGGTTTGAAAATCATGATATGTTCTTCAAAAATAATTGGTAATACCCATATAGACCAAGAAAGTTGCAGATCTCCATTATAGATGTTAGCTTGGGCCACTCTTCGATTTCCTTTGTCTTGGAAGGGTCCACAGATATTCATTTTTTGGTGATAACATGCCCCAAGAATGATAATTCTTCCATCCAGAACTCACATTTACTATACTTTTCATATATTTAATCCCTTCACAAATTCTTCAGCACAGTATTCAAATGCTCCTCATGTTCCTCCTTTCACTTGGAGTATATTATAATATCATCAATAAAGACTTCCAAAAATTTGTTAAGGTAATATCTAAATAATATATTCATTAAATCCATGAAAATTATTGGAGCATTATTGATTCAAAAGGGAATCACTATAAAATCATAGTATCCATACCTTGTTTGAAAGGAAGTCTTGGTAATATATTATTTCCTCACTTTTAATTAGTGATATCCCGACCAAAGGTCCACCTTAGGGAAATAACTGTGCCCATGTAGCTGATCGAACAAGTCATCTATCTGTGGCAGGGGATACTTTTTCTTTATCATGATTTTATTGAGATCATGATAATCAATCCAGAGGCGCATTTATCCATCCTTCTTCTTAACGAAAAGGACTGGCGCACCCCATGGTGAAGCACTCAGGAATGTAAAACCCTTGTCCATATTCTCCTGTAATTGCTTATTCGATTCTTCCTTCTCAACGGTGGTCATTCTATAAGTTATCTTTGATATAGGTAGAGATCTAGGAATAATTTCAATTGTGAACTCAACTTCTCGGTCAGGAATAAGACTAGGAAATTCTTCAGGGAATATATCAGTGTAATCCCTTAGGATGGGCATTTCTTTGAGTATTATCATCTCCTTTGTCTCAATCATTTGATCGAGATATGATTACTCATAAGGAAGTAATATCCACACTTGAGAAGATTATTATGAAGGAGATTCATCTTCCTCATTACACTTGTAATGTATTTGAGGATGATTCGGGATGTGAAGAGTAATCTCCCTTTCCCAACATTTGATGTTGGATTTGTATAAAGATAGTCAATCCATGACCAAAATAAAATCAAACTCCACCAAAGTAATTAATACAAGATTTTATGGGAGGTTTAGTGCACAAACATTAACCAAGGAGGAGTTATGTACTTTGGATGCAATAATTACCCCATTAGTTGTTCTCACAGATAACTCAACCTCCAAATTTTGAGGTGGTGTTTGAATAGTTTTACTAAACTTTAAATATATGAAATAATATGTAGAACTAGAATCAAATAGTATGTTATCTATTCTTAAATGAATAACCAGCGTACTTTTCACCACATCATTGTTTGGCTCCACATCAGTAGTAGTGATGTCATAATCCCTTACTTTTTTTCCTTGGAGGTTGTTGTTGATTGCCTTCGAAAACCCTGGGCTTAGGTCATTGGTTTTCAAAATTCCCATGTTCCTTACAATTGAAACACTGCACTACTAGATGAGCATTGATATAAACATTCCTTTCTTATTCCAAGTTAGTGGGATTCTTCATATCTCTTTTTCAATTCTTAACCAGATGCCCCATTCTTCCACATTTGAATCATTTCTTGGTTCCAATTATATAGTTCCTAGGATTCTTATTCCCACAATTTTTACATGTGGGATATTAGGTCTTCTTTCCATCATGGGATTTATTTGCAGATCCACCCATATTAGACTCCATTTTTTCACTTTTTATCACCAAACCCACAAGTCCATTGAGGGTATCTGATCTCCATTTCAACCTTGAGGGCACAACGGAAAATATCTTCATAACTGTCAAAGTCTCGAATTTCCAACTCTTTTCATAGACTTGGATTTAATCTATTAAAGAAGCGATCCACCCTGGTTTTGGTGTTCATGCCAAAGCTGGAGGCATATCTTGAAAGCCTTGTAAATTTTTCTTCATACGCCCCGATAGACTCATCATCCTTCTCCTTAAGTCTTAGTAACTCTCTTTTCATCTTGAGATAGAGTGTTTAAGGAAAATATTTATTGAAAAACATTTTCTTGAATTCCTCTCAATCTATAGAATCAATTTCCTCTTTGGACTTAATATTTTTTATCAGTGTCCACCACTGATCAGCTTCCTCATCAAAACGATATACTTCCAGAACAACTTTATCTTATTCTAAGCATTGGAGAACAAAGAATATATTTTCAATAGAGTTAATCCACTGCTCCGTAAGGAGGGGATTGGAAGATCCACTAAACATGGGAGGCCTTTGTTTCATGAAGGTTTTGATGGCAACTTTCTCTTTCCTTGGAGAAGGAGGGAATTCTACATGATTCAAGTTATTATTCATAACTTGATCCAGTTGAGCAAGTAAATTCATGATGTTTTGAGCACCTGTTTCCATCAAATTTGGCATATCATTAGGGAAATCTTCACATTTCCTATCACGTTGATTATTGTCATGTGTTCTTCTATTTCCCACCATTAACTATGAAAAAAATTGCAATTAGGGGGGCTTTAATACTTTTCTAATAAGCATAAAGAGGAAACTTTAAACATATAAGGATAAAATCTTAAAGGAAATTTACATCCTAACTTGTGATTCCCTTGGTTTCAATCTAGGTTATCCATGATATGTTTCCTAACATATATTATTATGATGATTTTCTTTGTTACCTTAATAATGGTTGGTAATGAGCTTATGAATTTACCAAATCATATCCCTTGGGAGTGTCAAACCAGGTGCGCAGTAAGGCCTGTTTTCGTGCACCAGGTTACCCTGAGTCAGACCCAGAACACCTTGTTGGAGTTGTTACTCCTATATACATATGTTCCAGAACCACATCCACTTGTAATATCCAAATAGGAATATATTTTCTTTATAAACCACTTATGCTATACTTACCAAAATTTAGGGACATTTTCTTAGACTTAGTCTTATTTCTAAAGTTCTTACTACAATGCTCTATTCCTAATCTCAAAAAATAACTAAACTTTTCCTCTGATATCAACTATAGTGACCCTAGTCTCTTAAACATATCATTAAATGATTTTAATTATAATTAAAATAAAATTAAAAACCAATGGTCATAAAGTCTAGTGTCTTGGAAGACTAGGTATATAAAACTGAAAACATGAGACTTAATAAAATATTTCTTTATTTATCATCCATCAAGAGCTCCTAACTTCCTTTGAGCACTTACATTTTCATAGGATAAATTGGGGATAACATGAACAAAGGGATGAGCTAAAAATACCAATAAGTGAATAAACATTAAAATAAATCTTAGCACATTGATTAGAAGGCATAACATAAATATATATAAAGGCATTGAACATGATTAAACATAAGGAATTGTAACATATAGAACATTGAATTATATAATCATGGAATCATAGTAATGTGTAAGAAACATAAAAATATGAATTTAGCATGAGTCAAAGATCATTGAAGATAGGGGAGCATGATTCAAGGCATGTTACATATAGAGGAGAACGAGTCAAGTCTAACCACCAAGACCGTTGCACATGGAGCACAAGTTAAGGCTAACCACCAAGATTGTTACACATAACGTCTCATGAGACTAAACATTACCCAATGCATTGGAAAGCTATATGGGCACTCCCATCATAACATGTTCATGAATATGTGTTCCACATGAAGATTCATACATAAGGAATCAAACATAAACATAAGGATTACCCATGGTAAGAATTGGGTATCATAATCATGTCAAAAGGCATAACATAAGGAAATATCACAATGGTGTCCATAAAAGGATGGATTTAAATCATACATGGACATTAATAAGGGAATATAGGCATATATCATGATAATTTATGTCAAACTAAAGTGAAAATAGTGTTTAAGAAACTTTTGAAATAAAACATTTTAGTACGGTTTAAGGGAAGACCTTCAAGATTATTTAAAATGGAGAAGGAATAATTGTTTGTATAAAATAAAAATTGAACCAATTTATTTTTTAATGATAAAATAAGTGATTTTAGAAAAATGTTGGTGGGTTAAAACAGATTATGGATCACACTTGAAAATGTGTAAGAATTCAGGAAGTTCCTTTAAATCGGGCTTGCTTATCGGGAAGAATTGGGTAGGGAACCTTTTAAAAACATGTATATCCCCAAAAAATAAGGATGAATGGATCATGATAAATGAGTTTGGAACATATAAACATAATTTAGAATATGTAAATAAAAATAAAGGATGGTTTCATTTGGGTAAAAAATAAAGAAAGTGTAACCCGAAGGAATAATGGAGGTTCAGGTAGAATCCTTTATCTTAAGTCTAAAGGTGTTCTTCACTTCATCTTCATGTCCTAGATAATCAAATTATATTAATTAATTAATAATTCTATAACCCTTTATACATGTATTTTATTTATTATAACATTTTTAATTTCATTTATGGCCTTTTTGATGGGTTAAGATGTTCAATTTCATCGTTTAAGAGCGTTAGTTTCCTTGGTTTTCATGATCGGTTTACTTGTATATGTGTATGGAAAATCATGTAGAATGAGGATAGTTATATAGAAATGAACTTATATGTTATTAATTAACTTATATAATATTAAAATACTATTTTCTCATAAGTGAGGATGATTCATTAGATAAATTATTAATGATAATCCTTAAGATTAATTTAGTGTTTTTTATCACAGTGAACTCATATTTTTTTATAATTTAATATCATGTGTAAAAAATGATTACAGAACACTAAATATGATATAATACATATATTATAATTTTTTTAAACCATAAAAATGGTTTCATGACCATCCTTGAAGATGTAATTGAAATATGAAAGCACGTCATCTACCAAGATGGTAAATCAGCACCTCACAGACAATGTTTTCATTCTTAAAGTAAAAGAGGGAGGAGAAGAGATTTGATGAATAATTATTCCATAAACATAATAAAAATATAGTATATATAAGATACTGGAGTTTTAATTCCATTTGGATGAGGTTATTTTAGGAAATAAAAATAAAAGAAAGTAACTTGAAAATAAATTGAAAGAAAAAGGAAGAGGGTTTTACCTCTTGATTCCTTCTTGAGAACCTCTTTAGGGTATTGGTTTTGGTCTTTTTTTAAGAAAAAATCTATTGGATATGGGGGATATGTTTGGGAAGATTAGTGGGAAGAATTTAGAAAATGCTTTAGAGGTGTGATGAGAAGAGGTGGTGAGGGGTGGTATTTATAGTGGATGAGAGGAGTGTTTTCTCATTATTTTACTCAATATTTTATTATTTTGGTCAAGACAATCAATAGTATTGATTATTGAGACTAAATAAAATAATTATATCATGTTAGTTGAATATAATGGGCTTAAATTATAATTACATCACTTATGACTCCATAATTCAAGTATTTAGCATTTATCGTAAATTATCGTATTTTACTATTCACCAAAAAATCATGTATTTCAGAAAAATCCCAAAAATTCACCATAAATTTTTTTAAAAATGTATAATTAAAAAATTAATTCCATTTTATGAAAATAATTTTCCAAATGTGATAAATTTTATTTTTAATTAAAATCATAATTTACTCGAAAAATACATATTTTAAAATTATAAATGATTTTATATCATTTTGAAAAATCAACTAAGGTCTAATAAAATTATCTTATAATATTAAGAAGTAAAAATATTAATTTACAAATACATTTTATGAAAATACATTTTATTTTAAATTATTAAATTATTCATAAATTTGTAGTTAAATATTTATGACTTACAAAAATACCAACGTATAATTAATATTTTTTTAAAATATTTATTTACTTATACTATGATATAATTATATCATATTATCACTTATAATATGGATAAATTTTATTCATACTTTCATTATTGAGGTTACTATTTAATTGGTCGGTTCACTATTCATAAGGGTTGCATTACTATTCCAAGGGTTAAGTTACTATTTCATCGGTATAGGTTCATTAACTCGTAGAAATGATTCTTATTTCATTAATTCATCATTTATAAAGCTTTTATTATGTTATCTTATGTGTTTATACCATATAAAATAATTATAAGAAGAAAATTTCTATAGATAAAACTTTAGGTCGTTACAACATCCCCCTTGTAAATTACATCCTCGCAATTTTGAATTTGGGTTTGGTAACTAAGTTTTGACTTTTCAAAATACCTTTGTTGAAATCCCATATTGAAAAAAGGATTAAAAAACTTCCACTTTAAAAGAAAGGGATGTACGAAGTTTATCTGGAATAACACATAACTATGTTTTCATGTAGGAAAACATAGACATAAAAGAGAAAAGATAACACCCAAGTACTAATAGAGAGTGATAGAAAACATGGTCATGAGAAATTAAACAATCACAAAACCATAAATATGTGATGGGTTAAAAGGTCATTGATTTCCCTGGTAAGAAAAGTAATAAGATAACATTTTTGTTTTAATATCCTTTTCATAAAGTTGAGGAATTACTTTACTTCCCTATCTAAGGAAATGGGTAAATATACTTACTTGAAAAGTAGAGTTTCATTCTTTAATTAATTTCCACTACAATATCATCTTTTTTTCTAAATGATAAGTATTTAAGATGAATTTTTAAATCCTATAGAATTAGAATCAACTTTTATGGATCACTAAATCTATAAAAGTATGACAATATATTCCTTCTATCTTTAAGCATTAACAAAAACCAAAATGGTTGGGATAAGATAAGATAATTCCCCAAAAATAATAAACCATTATATAATGAAACACTACTTTAATCTCAAAAATTCAACAGTAATACCCAAAGTTAAACATAGATCATTCGATAAATAATTTTCTATAAAATTCCTCAAAATAGTCTAGACAAATATTGAAAGCCAAAATTCAAAAGGATTTGATCACATAATCTTCCAAGATAAATTTTAACATTTCTCTCCAAATAACATCAATTACTCTCATACCAAAAATTATGTACCCAAATTAGGTAATCTCCAAGATATGCTAATCATTTCCATACATCATAAAGCCACAAAAATATAATTCAACCTTGATTACTCAAATAAAATCTCATAGTATTTTGTTTACCTTATTCCTGTAATCCTTCCCAAAATTATAGTGATCTTATTCTAAAATATCATTAATCACTTAATCACCAATAAATTTTCAATCTCATGGTATTCTATACGATAATACATATGTTCCCAAAATCAATATATTCTTCATCCATCAAATAATTTAACTAAAAAGAAAAATTCATACTAATTGAGTCTTTACGTAGGTTAATGGTAGGAAATGCATCCTTATCTCCCTTCAGTTGTGGATTCAAACCTCACATCCTTGACGGATGTAATGAGTTGTCACACTGTCTGGGGGATATTATTTTCTAAAAATATATAATTATTGTAACATTCTCAAAAATATGGTAAAATCCTCAAAATAACCTTAATATATTCAACATTAAAGAAATGTTTTAACCTCAAAGGTTATCACATACTTTCATTTTGCATCCCAAAAAGTAATAACTCATAATTACCTCAAAAAAATAAATGTCTCCAAAAATATCATTAGTCACATTAAAATTTCATAACTTAAATCCTCAAAATTGATTTTTAAGACATTGATTTTATTATCAACCTTAAAATTATAAACTCATGATGGTATCCATAACTATTAAGATATCCTCACCTGAAAACATCATAATCTCCAAAGTTATCTAAACCCTCCTCGAATACCAACTGTAAGGATCTGGCCTTAAAAAATAAATATTATAGTTATTTTAAAACTAGAAAACACTTTCTTTTCCTGAAGATCTTTTTGGTTTAGAGTTTTAGAGAATTAGGTCATAACTCATACATAACAACTCATATGTTACAAAGTAGACACTTCTACTCAATATCCTTTTTTCTACAAAATGAAACTTTTAAAACAAAACATGATTTCTATTTATGAAAAAACTTCACAACATTAATCTTGACCTATTAATTTCCCTTACCCATCATTAAACCCTGTGAAAAAACTTTTAAAACTTTTGGTGATCACAAAAAGATCAGTAAGGGACATAAAAAAGAAAGAAATTGTTAGTCCGTAAATACTTAAAAAAAATTTCCTTTTTCAAAATAAACTTTGGGCTCACAATAAATATTTTCTTGATCAATAAATCACCTTTGATACCCAAATAATTTGATAAAAAATTTCATAAGAGAGCATAAATTAAAAATAAAAACTTATAAAGTTTTCATTAAAACTTTTCACAAACATATAACTTTCACCCATAAAACATAAGCTATTTATCTTACCCAATGAAACCATAATTTTCTTATAAAATACATATCAAAAATATATAAATCATAAAGGTAACTTGTGGCATCATTTTCATATAATTCTTACATATTTGGTAACTCTCATGGCTACACAGGGAGTGATCATCACAGTTACATTTGGAATAACCATCACAGTATATTCCCATATTCTCTTAAGAGAAACTTAATTGGTTAACTCTGTCTCTTTAAGCAATTCATTGGAGAGATATAACAGTCTCACCTGCCCTCAGTTTATAATGGAACCTCCTATCCTTATAAAAAATTCCAAAGAACCGTAAAAAAATCATAACACATAAATCTTGCATAAAAAAAATTCTTGAGGAAAATAACATTTTCTTTTTGAAATCACTTTTTTTTAAAGTTGTGCACTTAAAAATGAAAACATTTTATTTGAAAAAAAAACTTGTAAACTTGTAAAGGAAGCTTTAAAAACATTAATTTGTAATTAAATCAAGAAAATCCATTCATTCCATATAAGTTAAAAAACATTCCTTTGGAATTTTGTAAAAAAAGTTGAAAGCGGAACTTAAAAAAATAATTTTTAAAATAATGTCCCTTACATAAAACCTTTAAAACATTTGAGAGAAATTCAAAAATTATATTTTAAAAATATTTATTTCCATATAAAGACATTCATAAAAATCATTTTAAAACATGGACATGAAATATAAATATTTTGAAAATAAATATTTAAAACATTTAAAACAAGTTTTTTTAGTTAAATAGTCATTTACCTTGAGTCTGACTCGTCACGTACACTCTTTATATTCCTGAATTATAAACTTAGATTGATTATTTAATTTCTTTAGAACCTTTTTCGAGTTTATTATTCATTTTATTTCACTTATTACCATGTTATAAAAATTACTTAATTATTTAAGTTCACGTCAGATGTTTTGGTGATATTCGGTACCTAAGCCCAAAATGACTTAGGTATATGGATTACGATTAAAGAGGTCATTATTCTTACATCTATAGAATAATAGTCATGACATAATTATCATTTTTATAAATCGGTTATACTTTTAAATCCATCCATCAAATATGGATATGAAAAATGAACTATGTTACAATCATGGAGGCGGTAGGTTATATGTATGCATGACTAATGTTTCCTATTTTCAACGATTATTATAGAAAGAAGGTAAGTATTATTTTATATTTACATAATGATCATAATATCATATATATAATATTAATTCTTTAAATATACTTATATATATCATCCATGTGATGTGGTGAAAAAAAAATCACATCGCTTCGTGGAGGTGGTAGTCCACACGTATGCACCAATGACATTATCATTTTTCTGTGCATGGAAAGGTAAGAAGGTAAATGATATATTATATTTTCATAATGATAAATATGTCATGAATATCATTTATAAATATTAATTCCGTCATTATAACCAATCGTTAGATATGGTGATGGAAAACGAATTATATCGATTGGCGAGATAATAGTATGTTGTACACACGAACGATGAATTCATTTCCCATTTGATGGAAGTGGAGATTGATATAGGTTGTGCTATACACATAATAAAATATCAGTACATTGAGTATAATGGTGTTATTTTATCAGGTTTGAATAAGGTTTTAAGGATTTGAAAGAAGAAACAAAATTAAAACAAGCAGATAAAATTATACATATTCTTTGGAAAATCTCATTTGCTTGACACCTTAAAACCACTAAGGTTGGTGATCTGCATAAACTAAGGCCTATAGAATATGGGGAGAGATTATAGGAATATATTTGAGCATGTCTTGACTGAACCAAAATAATTTTGAAGTGTGAAGAAATGATAAGATGTGCACTTTTATAAGAGAGGAGAGGGGCACTCGTAGGATTTCCCAAAATATTAAATTAATATAAATTAATTTTCAATTCCAAATAGCTCCAAACTTATTAATTTCAAAAATAAGATGATGATGGGTTGAAATATCATCATCCAATAAAAATTAGATAAGTTTTGACTAAATTTCTACCCTTATTTTTGGATTTAACCCTTATTTAACCACTTTAACTATTAGCGTGACAATATGAATTGTTACACTTTGAGGGTTATTATAGTTACTAAAAAATAAAAAATGGCCCATAAATAGATCATGGATGACATGATAAACCTTATTCCAATTATTTTTCCAAATTTAATATTTTTAATAATTTTATATCATTAAAATATTATTTACTATAAAATATTCATAATATCAATTTTATGGATTATTCATTACTTTGACTTTAATAATATCAAGATAACACTTCTATTTCAAAGAAAATATTTCATTACAACCCTAATATGTCAAGGTCATCTAGAAAATTCATTGATCACATTAATGTTCATCTAGAAAATTCATTGATCACATTAATTATCTCAAATTATATTTATTTTAATATTTTTAATAACATTTATTTGATATTTTCATTAATAAAATAATTATTGCATCAACATTCTATAAGCATTTAAGGTAATTATTTATTCACTGAAAATTAAAAAAATTACCATTATTAAGATAAATCTTTTAGATTTCAAATGACTATTTAGAGTCGAATATATCCTCTAGATAACCCCATATTAAAAATGCTATAGTTATTAAAAATATGAATGTGACATCTTTGACTTTTCTTTAAATAAAATAATATAAATGTCGTAATCACTTACAAATGGTGACCAAAGGCCATATATTCGAACCTTTAATGCTTATGGATGAAAATTAATCATCCAGTAAAATTGGGGCAAGTGTAAGGGTCATTTTATAGTCCTTATCATATTATTTTTATCCTTAATTATTCGATTTACCATTTACCGTGGTAACAAAATTTACCAAAGTTTATATTCATATTGTCCAAAAATAAAAGGGACCTATTTATTAAATTTAGACCCTCATATTCCAAATATGAAATTAATTTTTCAAAATTCAAAACACAAAATTTGCGGAATTTAATTTAAAATTAAATCGGCAAAACACAATGAAAAATAGTTTTTCAAAAAAATGCCAAATTTAAACATAAAATGATTTTATACTAAATTAAAATATAAGATCCATTTAAAAACCCATAATTGTATTATTTTAAATAAAAAGGAACAAATTAAATTTTAAAACTAAACTAAAATATAATTTGAATTTGTAAATACTTGAAAAGAAAATACAATTTTCAATAAAAATTAGTATTTTTTACTATTCATTGAAAAATCAAAATTTTCAGAAAATTCTCAAAATTTCATAAGATAATTTTGATATGATAATTTCAAAATTTTATATTTATTTCATTAAATAAAATTTCTAAATGTTCTATAAATTAATTATATTATTCGATCACAAAAGTAATAAAAAGCATTCTTAAAGAAAGTGTATTTGAAGAATAAAATGGAATTACTAAAATTAAGTGCTTAATTTTATAATCATTAATTAATATATTATTAATGAGTAGGGATATTTTATATTTCATAAGTCAGATAGCATTGTTCATTCTCATCAATTTAATGGCTAGGTTATAACGGTCACATAATAACAATATTTAGTTGCTCATTTAAGCTCGGTGTTGCATATCTTGCACGTTATCAAACATAGTCTTTCCTTTTAAAAACTATTGATGTTACAACTTCACCCAGATGATACCTAGGCGAGTTTGAGGGTGTCTCACCCAAGTGATACCTAGGCGAGCAAGCTTTGGCTTCGCCCAGGTGATATCTGGGCAAGCTAGGATGTCGCTTCGCCTAGGTAATTGCTTGGGAAAATTTTCGATGAAGAACCACTACTACAAATACGGATTTTATCAGCGCTAAAAATGGCATTTATCAGCACTAGAAAAGTGCTGATAAAGCCAGCGAAGATAAAGGGGGGGTCCCCTTTATCAGCACTCCAAAAAGCGCTGATAAAGACCCCTTTTATCAGCACAGCGCTTCTTTTTAGCACTGATAAAAGACCACTTTTATCAGCGCTTTTTTTTAGCGCTGATAAAAAAAATTAAAAAAAAACTACCAATCTCAGGGGGGCTTTTTACAGCACTTGAGCCCCACTTTATCAGCGCTTTCCTTCACCTCCAGCGCCCGCCCGCACTACCTACACCCTTTATCAGTGCTAGCCCTTTAAATTAACCTTGCGCGCGCACCCGTGCCTCCACCCGGATTTGATCTCGAGACCTCCCCCATGTGCACCTAAAGTCTTTGCCACTACCCTATATTGATTTTTTCTCTTATTCATGATATATCTATTTATTTATATATATATTTAGTTATATTTATTCGTATAGTAATATATATATATATATATTAATATATAGTTATAGTTATATTAATATATACATATAGTTATATTAATATATACATATAGTTATATTAATATATAATAGTTATATAAATATTCATATATTGGTATTTTAAATAAAATTGATATTAGTTATTATTTAGATAAAGATAATATATTTTATATGTAAATATGTTTAATTATTTATTTAAAAAAATTAATTTTTAGGTGTGAATATATAAAAAATATGTACATATAGTTATATATTTGATTATAAATAGCAGTGCATTATAAAAAAAGATGAAATTTGAAAGACATAATATCAATATGAATGTAATACCTTGGAATAAATTCAGTCCCCACCAAAAAAAGCCAATAATACCCCCTTAAACGAGGCTGAAAATCCACAAAATGTTAAAAAATCTGGGTACCCCGACAAAAAACTCAATTTTGGAGGCCTTCTGGGCCTCTTTTGGCCTCGATAAACGCTTGACCGGGGTTTCCCTAAGTCACAGCGACGTAGAGCTCGTCGCAGGCTTCAATTTGATATGTGGTAGAGCTCAAACGGACACCCGGATCAAAAGTTATGGCTGTTTGAAGTTCGAGTTGCGTTTTCAACATATTTTGGATCTTTTTTTAATTTTTTTTAATTTTTTTAGTCTTCAAATTGTTATTAAATGACTATTACTCCATAATAATTAGCAAATTATTAATTAAAAATATTTTTTAAATTTTTTAAGAAGGCATTTTCACTAAATATCTTATATATTAAGTATAATAAGTGTAAATGTACATTTATACTTATCTAAAATATATTTAAAAATTATATATTATATTTATATTAATATAACTATATAACTATATTTATATATTAATTTTTTTTAAAAAAAAAATTGAAGTCGACCCTTTATCAGCGCTACTAAACAAGCGCTGATAAAGGGGGTCCCTTTATCAGCGTTGATAAAGCCCCCCCCCCCTTTATCAGCGCTTTTTCGTTAGCGCTGATAAAGGGGTGGCGCTGGCCTTGCCCAGTTTTGTGGTAGTGAACAACCTGGACAACCAAACTTAGACAAGACCTTGCTCAAAACTCCAAGGGTTTCCTCAAGTTCTCTTGTAATTGTCTCGTGTATGTCATGAGCTTGGGAAAGGTCCTTCACCCTAGTACTTTTGGACTAGGGGAAGTGGCTCCTCACGTAGGTCTTTGGTGTTTTAGACCTGGGAGGAACTTTAATCCATTGACTCTCTTTAATTACCTCTTCTTTTGAAGATTAGAGAGCTACCTTGACGGTTTTGAGGAATTAGGGAAAGGATTGGGGCAAGCAGAGCTTTGAATCGTCTTCTTGTCTTCTAGTCCTCTCAAATGAGGAGCTCAATGGTCCTATTTATAGGCAATCTTGGAACCCTGGACGAAGCAGACAGTTCGCTCAAGTCATTCATGCAGGTCTGTCACGCAGGTAGGACCTGCGTGAGGAGTTGACCGTGCAGGTTGGACCTTCATGAGTTTATGAGTGCATAGATGCTCCATGCAAGTGGTCTGTGCAGGTTGTCCATACAATCTAGGACTTGCACGAGATGGGTGAAGGAGTTGTGCGATAAAACTACACAAGATCTTGAATACCTTTATAGAAATTTCTCAACTTCTGACAACCATAACTTTTGATATGTAAATCCATTTGGGCTTTGTAGCTAGTCAAATCGAAGCCTATGAAGCAAACTATGCCCTTGGATACGGTGTATAAACCCTATCAAGGGGTTTTCTGATTCCAAAAAAGTGCCCAGAAGAACCTCAAAAATGTGTTTTAAGGCATCAACACCCTTTTATCAGCAAATTACAAAATCCAAGTCTTTCTCTCGGAAGGAGGTTCTCACCACCATGCCACTAGATTGGGCAACAATTTTAAGGAATCTCTATCCCTTAGTCTGTGAGCAGTTCTACAGCACATGGAAATCTATCATGCTTTTTCTTCTAGAATGGAGACACGTTTCTACTCAAACTCAACATGTGTTATCTAAGTGGGGACAGTATCATTGGTTGTGCATAAAAGTATGTGGCATGAATTTTTTTCGATTCCAACAGTAATAAATATATATGAAAATAATAATAACAAACCCAGTCGAGCCTCGGGTCTCAAAAGGAAAAGCTTGGTCGACGCTACCTGCTTTGACCAACTCTGATAACTCTGATCTTGGTGGAAGCATCATATCTCAACTTGGTTCCAAGGTGCACCATCGAGGAAACCATAATCAATTGGCCTGATAGGAATCCACATGGTTCATACAGGAATTACCTCCCAGTAATTCCTAAGAAAAAATCATATGTTTGGTCTGAACTCAATGGACCGCCCTTGACATTCTAAAGCATGGATCGACTGGAATCCATGGCTCACACCCAAGGCATTCCATACCAATAATAATCAAGATATATTTGGGGATCTCATCCCATAACATTCAAAAAGGGACTCCCTTAAAAATCCACGACATTAATCTGTGGTATTCGGGAAATGCAGACATTACCCAAATATAAGGGGGAGCCGACCCATGGAATTCACAGTAATGAATCTAAGTTGAATCCACCAGCTTGATCTAGGCATTACATAGCATTGGAATTCATTGAATCCAAGTATTTCTTCACTCCTAGAATTCACATGAGTCCCCTAGTGGAATCCAAGGCTCGTCCATGGCATTACATGCCAATACATTTCATAAGGAATCTCTCCAAGGCATTCCGCACTCAATCATTTCATAAGGAATCCAAGGGACTACCCAAGGCATTAAAATTATCAGCATCAATTCCAATAATATCAAACAATCCATCACATCCAAATTAAACATAAAAAATTTAACATCTCAAGCCAAGATCACCACTATGGATCAATTCACATATAATCAACTTCAACACTTTAATCCAATTTTATTCGATTCAAAAATTATTTTTTATAAATTCCAAGGTTATAAGAACTACCAGTTCCTAAGGGTCATCCTAAGCAACTAACATTTCAAATTAAACTCATCACATTTCCAAGGTAATCCCTAAACCACCCCAAATTAATTCACCCCTTCCCATGGAACAAGAAAATTATTGTTACTTTAAAGGTTTCAACCAAGGTCTACCCAAGGCCAACATATTTATCTAGGTTCAAAGGAGTTTTCACAACACTCATAGGGCAGTTGAAAATTTAATTTGACTATGAGGTCAAGCGTACGATGAGTTGATGCGACTTCACAAAACAAAATACAATATGAGGACAAGGATTTAAGGGAATAACATTTAGACCACCTTCCTTAACCACGAAGAGACCCATTCGTCTGATATTGGCCTTCGGTTGAAGCTTAAACTAGAGAAATTGAAGAACCTAACAAAATCCCTAAAAATATGACACAACCCACATAAATGGAATGGGAACTATTAAAAGTGAAAGAAACAAAGAAAAAAGGGATTTGAATCTTATACTCACCTCTAACCTTCCAACACATCCAATGGAAACAAAAATGGCCAAGATCTAGAGGAGATGCTCCATAGAAAAGGAGAGGAGGAAGAGGGCACCAACACTGCTAAAAATAGCCTTCAAACTAGCCAAAATCAGGTTATAAAGAAAGGGGTTGAGGGGGTGAAATGACCATTTTCCCCCTTTTAAAAAAAAGGAACCAAGAACCCACCAGCTAGCCAGTGAGACCATGCAGAACCTCACCCCTACTGGATGGCCACTGGCTAGCCGGTGGTCTCTGGCCGACTAGGTGGTGGCACTGCAACCCCTTGGTTTCATGCCTTGGTTGCCTCTTGAGCTTCCAATACACCCCTGAGACCTCCCAAACCCCCTAGATCACTTCATTCCATGTCTAAAATGGTTCTTTTGAGGGGTTCACACCCTCAAAAGTTGAATCTAAATGCCGGTAGAAAATCTGACCCCTCAACCAAACAAAAACTCAAAATTTTCTCAAAAATCAAACACTCATGTGGACACGGGGTTTTATAATCTCCCCACTATACAACATCTTGTCCCCAAGTTATACCCCCAAGCATTAACCAACCTTGACTCATGAACAAACCAAGCACATCCCACCAGTTATGGTCCTACCAAAACCATGAAAACCAACTTTCTTTTTAAAACCTCATCAGCATGTATACTGTGGCACTGATCAAGAACTCAACTCAAATATGACGCCCCACTACCGGCAGCATCCCTGGACTCCAGATTCACTGGTTGATTTCATCGGTCTATACCAAACCATTTTCACTTGAAATTACATCCAAAATTGCAATCTACCTTCTGAGACTATCTATCTCATGAGGCCTCACCTCAAGACCGACATCAACGTGCCACCTCAAGACATCAAAGTCTCATAGACCCGGTCACCCAACCATCTTGCCTCCTAATACTTACATTCGATCTGAACACCTGGCCATCATCCCACATTATCGATTACCAACCTCGAACCATTAACTCTAACCAAAATGAAACAACTGACACCCTCACCCGGGTGTTCTTCTAAAACTGAATCTTCACCCATTGGGTTTTTCAACACGTCGTTCCCGATTTTCACCAAAAAATTCTTAGAACGAGAACCACATGATCAACTGGTCCATGGTGTTCTCCCCACCATAGAACTTCATTATTATCAATCCACAAGAAAAAACTTGGGTAATACCCACCACCAACCAAACACTGGCTAGCCTGAGTCTCGTCTACATTACTTGACCAAGCCATTAACCTGAACCTCATTTCATGTTTTATTAATACAACAATGTCTTAGGTAACCGCTTCCCGAGATAATCCAAAATACCATTTAACACTTGGTCCAGATAGTTCTACACAAGGCTCATGACCTTTTCCACCAACACGAAACACCCAACTCTTGGACAGATTACTGGTCAAAAGTTCGTACAAGTCCTCATTCCTGATCCAATATCAGATCGATGAGTTTCACCATCCTCTATTCAAAGGGCCCAAAATGCTAGTTTTCCCTTAGAAGACCATTTCAAAACTCAACCACGCCCATCGTATTGAACAAAATGCACCTTAAACGGTTTCCAACCCACCATGTCCATTTACAAATGAGAGAAAAAACTAGACCTTTATTGGCTGACCATTCCAAACACTCGAATGTATCTGTTGACGCATCACCAAATCACCCAATCACAATGCCCCTTACACTAGATACATATCATAACCATCTAAAACAAGATTACTAAATTCCAACCCAATCTTCGGTGAAACTTCACAATGATTCTCCAAACAACTGAACTTTTCATTGTGCTCTATCATGAGCATTGATGCCCCATCGATCGGAGTCACACTCAGATCATCTCTAGAACGTCTTGAGTCAACATACACACTTGAATTTCATTTGAGAACACATCTGAAGTTGTTCTTGACATCCTCCTCTGGGATCTGGATGCTCCAAATCCACCAACCCAACGACTAGCCTCTTTACACAAATGGATGTATAACACAAGGGTCAATACTTTCGCAGCCGATTTGATGTTCCCCGAAAAGGAGTGTCCTTATCCTCACCCAAGGAACAAGACTCACAATATCTAAGGTACATGTCTCATCACTCACCGAACACAGCGATCGGATGTGGTTGTTCCGCCCAAACCGAGCACCATACACAATACAACATCCACTGCTCATCTCTAACTTGCAATAATGTTATCCATTGTGTCCATTGAAACTCCATTCAGGGTGATCATCGCACCCCCAAACATCTTTGGTGCACTCCCCGCCACACAACTTTATTTATACCACCCTCGGAAGCAACTCAACAAGCGTAACCATAACACACATGCATCAATTCTTCCGAGCCATTCTCACCCACACCAAAACACTGAGAAGTGATGCCTAAAAGCATCATCAATTCCTTAGTCACCTCACTCCGCGAGGAACTTTCAATTCGAAACCTCTATAATTCCATGACTTTCCAATAAATAGTCATGAACCCATGCTTGAAACAACACTACCACCGTCACATCACTCGAGCCCCTCCAAGACCTGAACGATTTACCAAGATCCCATACGCAACCTATTTTACAAATCCCAATTCAATAGACTTCGCATGTAGCCTATGTACATCACTTTGATCACAAGAAAAACAACAGGCACTCGCTCTCGAGCCATCCTGTCACATCACCTCAACAGCATCACGCCCCTCAGCCAGGTGCTTGCCACCTCAATTTTTACTAAAGCCCCGGGAGTTTCATGCTTACTTGATAACCATTTCCAACCCTCAACTCATAACCCTTTGATTCATACAACGTCGAGACCTTCTCACACATTGGGTCAAACTTCTAACCAATCCATAGCTCACCACAAGGTCACCCATCATCTGGGAATCATTCCATCACAAAGTGTCTAACCAACCACATTGAAAACCACACGCATCAAAAATCCACAGGTCCAGGCATCACATTGATCATGCACTCGCATCTAAGCCTAGACACCATGAGCACTAGCACTTGAGGTGTCCTAAACTCCAAAAGATGAGGTAACCCGCAAGACTTTGTCAAACCTTTCTCAGACATTCTCAAGGCATCTCCATGCTTAAACTGAAAGATTTCAAGCACTTACCATGCTTCGATTCCAACCCAAAGTGTCTTTCCACACTTCAAAAATCTACCACAAGATAACTGACTAGGCATCTGAATGATCCTACCTTCCAAAAACGGCCTTTAAAATAAGGGTGCTAGAGTGCTTCTCCTTACAAAACTCAAAGCACTAAAAGCATTGAAACCACACGCTTGGTAGCACCTCTTGTATACCAATACCATAAGTTGAAGCCTCTACCTAAGCTTCACGCACCCATCCAAACACAAAAATGGATTAACCCCCCTCACGGGTCACCCTTATAGATCGCTAAGCGTCTACTCGCTAAGAATTGGGGTAACGTCTAAGTGTCATCAGGCCCTTCAACCTAGCCCAAACACCTGAAAGCATCAATCCACAACAAGATGCACACCTTAAAGGTATCACAACCTGGGTTCGCTCTATATCCCAAACTAACCATAAACAGGGTCAGCATCCAACACACAAGGTCACAACACAGGCGCTTCCCCAGACCTCAACTACCACTCAAGGACACAAACAGCTACTCATTAAGGGAACATAAAGATGAAAACCAATGAAATGATAAGATCCCTAAGCTTCTTCACAACACCCTTCCAAGAAGAGAAAGATCAAGAGACAAGCAAGGGAGCAATATGTTGTGTGTTTTACATGTGGCAAGAATGGTCATTGGAAGAAAAATTGCACCCATAAAAAGAAGCAAGAGGAGGTTTCAGGTGTGTTTGATATCGATTTCAATCTATCTGTTTCTATAAATAGGATATTAGATACAGGATGTGGTTCTCACATATGTATTTAAATACAGAAATCAAGTATATTTCAAAAGATTGACCGAGGAGAGGTAGATCTATGAGAAGCCAACAAAACCGGACTTGCTGTCGTGGTTATTGGGGCTACCATCTCACATTGCCGACGAGAATGATCTTGGTTTGGAAAGATTATTATTATGAGTCATATGTTACCAAAAATATTATTTTTGTATCCAGACTTGATACAGATGGATTTATTTCTAAGTTCGTGAATAAATGTTGCTTCTTTTATAAAGATAACAATTTTTATGGTAAGACGCATTTATATAATGGTATTTATGTGTTAGATTTCACAAATCAAGTAATAGAAATCGATAAAAAAATTACATCACATGACTCATATCACACCCAACTATGGAATCACTGACTAGGTCATGTAAATGAAAAGTGTTTGACAAAATTACACCAAGATGGAGATTTAGATTCTTTTGAACTAAAATCACTTAGTGTATGCCACGCATGTTTATAAGGAAAAATGACCAAATCCCCATTTAGGGGAAAAGGGGAAAGGGACAAGGAGCTTCTTCAATTAGTTCATACCGATATGTGTGGACCATTTTCAGTTGAAGAAAGAGGTGGATACTCATACTTCATAAGTTTTACTGGTGATTTCAGTAGATATGGATATATCTACTTGATGAGGTATAAGTCAGATTCCTTTGAGAGATTCAAGGAATACAAGAATGAATTTGAGAACCATCTTGGTAAGAAGATTAAGAAACTCCGCTTAGACCATGGTAGATAATATCTTAATCAAGACTTTATTGATTATTTACGGGAGTTTGGGATTTTATCTTAACTCACTCCTCCTTATAAACCTCAGTGAAATGGTGTTAGCGAAAGAAGAAACTATACCTTGTTAGACATGGTGAGATCAATGATTAGTCATGAAAGTCTTTCATTATCCTTTTGGGGATACGTGTTATAGATAGCATCAAAAATACAAAACCAAATTCCAACTAAAGCGGAAGATGGTATACCATACCAATTGTGGAATGGAAAGAAACATGTGTTGTTGTACTTAAATGTGTGGGGTTTCAAAGCATTTGTTAAGACCTATTTAGGCAACAAATTTTCACCCTGAGGCACAAAGTATACCTTTAGAGGATACCCTAAGGAAACAAAGGGATATAACCTATACAATCCCTAAAGGTACAAAAGATTTGGCACAGGAATATATTCCACAAAGCCCCATGGAAGAAGATGTTCTAGAGACACATGTACTTCGTAGGAGTACAAGAGAGGTTAGAGAATCAGAATAGTGTGGTTTTATAGTCACTAATGATGGTGATTCATTATTAGTTGATGTTAGAGTCTGTGTCCCACATCAGACTTGTGGTTTGATGTGGTATTTATTATTCATTATAAAATAATCTCAAAGTCTTCCTTAAATAGGTATCTTGGGTATTGGGTCCACCTCTCTATCATTCAACATGGTATCAAAGGAGGTTTTCTAAACCCAAACCCTCCCTCCCATTTTTTCTCGTCTAGGTTTTTCAGCGATTCCCCCCTTTGGGGGGCAGCGGCCTCCATGGTAGGGAGCCATACATCCTCCGCTGTCGCCCCCTGCCGACATCTCCCTCCTTACGGGGGCCCTCTTGTGCATCGCCCTCCCTGTGTGATGGTCTCCTCCCCGCCCTTCCCGTCGGATCTAGCTCCCTAGCGGCCTCCCCCTGTGGATCTCGGCCTCCTGCGTAGACTCCCAGGCGACCCCTACCTGTGCGCGCGACGACCACCCCCGGCGGCCCCTCCCTATATGTGTGACGGATTCTCCCGCGTGCACCCTCCCTCCCGACGCTCGAAGACTCCAGGCACACCTCTACCTCCTGTCGCCCTCCCATACGAGGCATCTCTAGCGCGCTGCTACCCCACGCGACGCCCGGTGACTCCAAGCGGCATGCCTGTGTGCTCCTCCCTACGTGACTGCATCCCAACCGACGGCCCCCACTATTCATCGGCCCCTCCCAGTCGCGTCCTCTTGGTGTGATGCTCCTACGACATTGTGACGACTCCCGCCGAGCAACCTCCCTGCTCCGGCCAGATCTGTGTGACACTACTGTCTCCCCTGCTCGTCGGCCCTCCCTGTGCGTGCCTCATTCTCCCTCCTCTCGGCCCTCTGCAACGGCCCTCTGCACACTAGCCAGGTCTCCCTCCACCTGACGCACCTCTCTGGCAGCGGCCCACTCCACTCTGGCTTTCCCGGTGCCTCCAACAATCGGCACTGTCTGTGTGAATTTCTCGGCACTCTATCGACCAGCACCACCAGTGCGGCATTCTCGACGCTCCCTCATCCAGCACCGTCGGTGCGGCATTCTCAGCGCCTCCAACGACCGACCTGCCTGTGTGATTTCTCGACGCTCTGTCGACTGACACCGCTTGTGCGGCTTAGCAACCAAACTTTTTCAGTTTCATAATCCATCAACTTCTTGAGGGGGGGCAGTGACTACGAATGATTTATCTTCTTTTTGTTTTCTCTTGTTTTGTCATCAAGTTGGGTATGTACAGCTTGAGGGGGAGTGTTTGCAGTGTCTGTTGATTTCTTTTTTCTTCTTTACTTTGATATGTTTTTCGTTATGTTCAAGCTAGGTACACCTAGCTTGAGGGGGAGTGTTGGAGTCTGTGTCCCATATCGAACTTGTGGTCTGATGTGGTCTTTATTATTCATTATAAAATAACCTCAAGACTTCCCTTAGAGAGGTATCTTGAGTATTGTTTCCATCTCTCTATCATTCAACAGGTGATAATAATGATCCTCTAACCCATAAGGAAACAGTAATTGGCACAGATATTGTCAAGTGGCAAGAACCCATGAATTCTTAAAAGGATTTCATGTACCAAAACCAAGTCTGGATTTTGGTAGATCCTCTAGTTGATGTAAAGTTTGTTGGTTGTAAATGGGTATTCAAGAAAAAACTAGACATGGATGGATAAGTGGTTACTTATAAGGCATAACTAGTTGCAAAAGGGTTTAAACAACATCAAGGCATGGACTACGATGAAACTTTTTTAACAGTTTCTAAAATCCATCAAAATTCTACTTGTAATTGTGGCTTTTCATGACTGGGATTTAAAAAATGGATATCAAAACAACTTTCCTTAATGGGAACCTTTAGGAAGATTTTATATGTCACCGTCTGAAGGGTTTGTGACTCCAAAGGATTCCAACAAGGTATGAAAATTGCAAAGATCCATTCATGAATTAAAATAAGCATCCAGGTTATAGAACATTCAGTTTGATGAAGCCATAATGGAATTTTGTTTCATAAAGAACGAATGTGAACCTTGTTTCTATAAGCGGTTTAGTAAGAGTGGCCATTTTCTTAAAAGTATATGTTGATCACATATCACTTATTGGAAACAAAATATCAGTCCTACGGTCTGTTAAATACGTGTTGAATAAATGTTTCTCCATGAAGGACTTAGGTGAAGCATCATACATTCTTGGGATCAAGATCCATCGTGATAGATCCAAGAGACTGATCGACCTAAGTCAAGGTACAAATATTGACAAGATACTAAAGAGATTCAGTATGGAACAATCTAAGAGGGGATTGTTTCCAATGTCACATGACATTCATATTTTCAAGAAAATGTGTCCTCATACACATAAGGAAAGACAGAGGATGTCTAGGATTCCATACATGTCTATGATTGGGTCAATCGTGTATGTTATGTTATGTACTAGGCAAGATGCCGCCCACGCCTTGAGTGCGGTAAGAAGGTATCAAGCTAACCCAGGTGACCATCATTAGATGGTAGTCAAGATTATCCTTAAGTATTTGAGACGTACTAATGATATGTTCCTAATTTATATAAGATAATATGCATATGCTAATCTCTAAACAGATCAAAATGATCTGAAATCGAAGACGGGATATATGTTCACTCTGAACCGCTGCCTTAAATTTCATAGTAATGGTGTTGCAACGTGTTTATTTCAGATAGACAAAGAAGGACGTATCAAGCTTATAGGTTGATGACACTGATATGCAGTCTGCTTGATGAGATATTGTGACAAGTGGATTATATTACATAGCGAGCGTGCGTATGTGGTTGTCGTTGTTGTGATATTAAGTTCTTTCTTTTGAGTGTTTTGACTCATTGCTAGATAGTAATCTTGGATTTTAGGCCAGTCTGTCTAATGCTAATGAGAAACAGTCATAGAGGGTCACACACTAAATGTTTCTGTTGATCTCGATTAAATTTCATTTGAATTTAATTAATGAAATAAATATTATTCTCAAGACTGATGAATAATTTTATTCATGTTTTATCGATGGAAAATATTAAATAAATATTTATTTATCAGACTTTGAATAGAATGTTTATTTTATTTAAATATTCAATAAATGTAGAGGAAGATGAGCACACCAAGATCGTGTCTGGTGATATATATTAATTTGCAAGTCAGCAAAACAATATTTATCGTTCCGTCAGTTAGCGCAAGCCATAAAATAATATTATTATTAATATTATTATGGCATGGGGTCATGAATGGTGTATTATATTATTTAATGGTCAGTAAGCAATTAAATAATATTTTAACCTAAATCCTAACTCTATAAATAGATGGTTATGTCTATTGTGTAGGATTAATCGAAAAATAGAGAATTGAAAATCATTGCGCACAACGGACTTCACTCTCGTATTCTTCTTTCTCTCATCTTCTCAAGAACGAGAAAAACTCTTTCATGCCCAAAATGATCTAGAAGTGATCAAGACGAACAACACAAGATGATTGATCTGTTGCACTAACACCCGACAATCAATCGGTGTCATTAGAAGATCAAAGGAGCACATGTAGATCACCGCTAGAGGGATTCTACACTTGGATCATGCCTATGCAACAAAGGTAATCCAAAAAGGGTTTTTGGACGATCAACATCATCTTCGAAGAAAGATCCTCAGTGTTGCGGAAAACTTCAGAAGCAACGAAGCGAAAAACGGATCATAAAAGAGTAAAAGGGAAAAAAGAAGAACAAGAACACAGAGATTTATGTGGTTTGAGAATAATCCCTACGTCCAAGGAGATGCAAAATTTCACTATGATTCGGGAGAACAATTTTTACAGGGAGTCTCAGGGTTCTCAATCACAAACTAAACCCTAGCCCGAAAAGGGTTAAAAAAAGGAGAAAAACAATCCATTGTTCCACCAACCGCACAAGAAGTCTGTATCGCTATAGTGAAATGTGGTCACCCAGGTCAAAAGTGCCACAGTGGTCGGTGGCTGGAAGTCTAAAGAGCTATAGTACTCTTGACTCCAAAATCTGCACTATTGCAATGTCTTGTCGGTGTCGATCGGTTCGTTCTGCTATTGTGGTCAAAGATGCTACAGTGCCTAAAGAATTTGAGCCAGCAACCTTCGGCCCCCGGACCCCCGGAGTGAGAACGCGTTGCCCCCTGCAACCCCCAACGAGCTCACCGCGAAGCTCCACCCACGAAAGTTGCAGCTTGGCGCGCAGGTCAGAAGCATTCACCCCAAACATCATTTGGAACGGATCGGGCTACATCAATCCAATAATCAAACTAGGTATTCTTACTTCAAATCTAATATAAATTAATTATAAATTAAATGTGCAAAGATTCTCTCCAGGTTCTGGGTTTCTCTATGTCAATATTCGATAGAAAAATGTTGTTGGTCATTACGTTTACGTCTTGCACAATCGACGAATGGTCCATTGAATCCGACAAAACAACTATGGTTATCGACCCACCATGGTGCTTCCGTTGTGCCCAGAACCTTCATCCATTTCATAAGGAATCCAAGGGACTACCCAAGCCATTCCAATTCTCACCATCAATTCCAATAATATTAAACAAGCCATTACTTCCAAATTAAACATAAACAATTTAACATCTCAAGCCAAGATCACCACTATGGATCATTTCACATATAATCAACTTCAACACTTTAAGCCAATTTTCCCATTTAATTCAATTCACAAATTCCTTTTTATAAATTCCAAGCTCATAAGCACTGCTGGTTCCTAATGGTCATCCTAGGCAACCGGCATTTCATATTAAACTCATCACATTTCCAAGGGCAGCCCTAGACCACCCCAAATCAATTCACCCATTTTCATGGCACAATTTAATTTGATTATTAGGTCAAGCGTTTGATGAGCCGACACGACTACACAAACCAAAATGCAATATGACAGCAAGGCTTTAAGGGGAAAACATTTAAACCTCCTACCTTAACCTCGGAAAGACACACTCATCTGATATCAACCATTAGTTTGAGCTCAAACGAGAGGAAATCGAAGAATCGAACAAACACCCTGAAAATAGGGCACAAACCACATTAAACGGTGTGAGAACTCTTGGCAGCGAAAAAAAAACAAAGAAAAGAAGGAAGAAGACTCTTAGACTCACCTCTAACCTTCCAACGCATCCGACAGAAGCAAAAACAACAAAGATCCAGAGGAGATCCTCCATGCCAAAGGAAGAGGAGGAAGAGGGCACCAACGCTGCTGGAAATGGCCCTTGAACTGGCCATAATCGGGTTATGAATAAAGGAGTGAGGGGGTGAAATGGCATTTGCCCCCTTAAAAAAAGGAACCAAGAGCCCACTAGTTGGCCAATGACCCCGACAGAACCTCACCCCTACTGGATAGCAACCAGTTATCCAATGGGCACTGCAGTCCCTTGGGTGCATGCCTCAATCACCTCTCGAGCTTCCTGTACACCCTCGAGACCTCCTGAACCCCCTAGAGCACTTCATTTTATGTTCAAAACGGCTCTTTTGAGGGGTTCCAACCCTCAGAAGTCGAATCTGAATGCCGATAGAAAATCTAACCCCTCCATCAAACAAAAACTCAAACTTTTCTCAAAAACCAAACTCATGCGAACACAGGGTTTTACAAAAGAGCACGGATGTCATTCCATATTCAGTTTCTTCTTTTCTTATTTTTAACTTAGTGGTGATAAACTTGCATGAAAATCATTGGTTGAAAAACGATACTCATCTCTTGAAATATTAGTCACTAGAAATGATGTTGTGACGATGAAGGTTGATCGGTGGAATATAATAATAATGATGATGGATATTGTTCTTAAATAAGAACGGAAAATCATGAAAGATGGAAGAGAATAAATTATGATATGAATATGGGTGTTAACTGATTATCTTATAATAATCATAATAAATGTTGATCGTTAACATTTAACTAAGGTTATTGATGTTTATGTTGTTTTGACCTTTCCCTGAATCAATTAAACGAGAATTCACGTTCCCTGGTATTAGACTCCCAAGTGGGAGGAACATATTCCCGACAAACAGGCAAATGTAATGATTGATTTTGGGCTCTTGTTGCTTTTTAAGATGTTACTGATATGGATAATGGGATTCGTTGTGCGAATGATATGTGTTTTAATAGCAATGTACGAGGGTACTTCATCCTTGTTAAGTTGTTTTGCAAGATAATGTATAGGGGGGTATGGGGAGTATGGGCAGAACTTGATGCATCTTAAGTTCTTCATGATGATATATGGGGAGTACTCTATTATTGTTGGGATAATTGATGTACAGTCCTAGAGGTACATGAGTAATTGAGGAGTTTGAGAATGCATTAGGATCCTCGTGAGTCTTTATTAGTGTTCATATACATGTCATACTCAAATTGATGCTTGGAATTCATATAGTTGTATTCGTGCTTTCGTTTTCATACAAAGGAAAATGTCTTCACATATTTCCAAGATTATACCCTTATTTGTCTTCAACCCAGGATCTATTGGAGACAGATTTTGAGAATTGCACTCGTTTTTATCACCAAGGATGGGATCTCGACAAAATCAAATCATGAAACTAATCTGCTTTTTCATTCTGTAATTTAGAGAAACATTAACAAGTTGAAGGGTCAGTTAGAAAGTGAGAAATCGGTACAAGGGTATTCCTTCACTGTAAGAATTTCTATAATTTCAAGAAGTGGATCTATGTTCCATACCAAACCAACATGGGATATCACCCTTTTGAGTACTAATTATTTGAGCCATCTGAATCAATGTTCATGTTCATCTTCACACTCAACTTTCGTGTTTACCAAACTTCAATTATGAATTCATTAAACCAAATACGAAATCATGTATTCCTTGACTTGAGTTAGCTTTGATGGTCGATCACTCTGGCATTAAATTTTTTTCTCATGCATCCATGAATTGGAGAAGACTTAGAAGTATCCAAGAAGTCATGCAAAGGGGTCTATCAACAGACTTGTCTGAGACCTGTATCATTCTGGTTAAGCAATTCCTAGAAAATGCAGCAAAATATAAAGGGAAAAATATGGGGAAGAGAAGAACATCTATACGGGCAAAAGAGTTTCAAGTCAAAGAAGAAGAAGAAAAGAAAAGAAAACTAGAGATAAGTTGTATATCTTTCTTATTGGTATTACCCAATTTCATTTAACAGGTATTTTAATTACATTATAAGCGTCCAAAGCTACAAAAAAAAGAAATACTCGTTACCTGGCATAAGGAAAATCACCAAGAGAAGGGGCTTGCTCCTGACAAGAAGATCTCATTTTCTACATCCTTCACCCACTGGCAAACCCGGTTGCATATCTTTATTGCCGAAGCCTACAGACAACCCGGTTAGCTGATCAGAGAGAGAGAGAAAAAATACAGGAAATTGGCGACGATGAAAGAAACAAAAACCTTATCAGCAAGCGGATCAAACGCGGCATAGAGCTCAAAATCCTGCGTGACCCAGCAAAGTAAAACTGCCACCACAAACAACAAAATCACCCAGTTTCAGTTTCAAACCATGGTGAATAGCAACGAAATTTCAATGTCCATAAAAATTCTTTACCATAGTTTTCATCTCTTCTAAACTGGGTTTTGTGAGGCCCAACTTTTTTATCATGCATGGAAGCATAAAGTTTTTGATAGGCTCGATGTAATCCCTTTTGCTGTTGATGAGTGTTAATCGGGGGCGAAAACTCCGAAGATACATATTGATCTAAATACACACTGCGGTAAATAAAATGCCACAGTCCACCAGGCCCACCAACACCCACGGATATATCCGAACCTCTCTCCGGAGAGTGCTGGACTAAAAGAGGTGAAAAGGATCCTGAATGAGGAGAAGAATCAATAGGCAAATCCTCAACTCGCATTCCCCAGTCTACCATTGATCTTTGCACTTCACTTAGAACGTTTGACCTTAGCAGTACTGTCTCTATTCGAATCCTACAAAATTTATTGATATTTTAGACAAAATTAATGAAAAACAAGTCAATTTGTGGGAGATGATTCACAGCTGCTAAGTTTAATTCAACTCGATTTGCCATGAAGGGAATGGGTTGGGTGAGAGAAAAGTCAAAAATCATGTTTGATTTGAGGTAGAAGGGAGTGTCGGTTGCATCATTTAAAGAAATCAGGATTTCTCCCAACTTGGATGGAATGTTCATTCACTCCTCCGAAAATAAATTTTATGGACACAACTGTCCCTGTTTTTAAGTACTATTGACAAGAATATCCCATAAACAGTGGTTAAAATTTATGTTATCCATTCCCAATAGGATAAAGAAGAATGCTGTGATCAAATCAAGTTGGCGAGGATTACCTGCATTCTTTAAGGTGAAAAAAGGCATTGGAGCTGGTACAAAGCAACATTAAATAGGTTTCAGCCTGCCAAAACGCATAAGATTCATGTCATTTCTTGCCCTACCAATGACCGCCCAAATATTTGCAGTTATTAAAAACCTTTTCAGTCTAACTGCTACTTACATTAAAAAAATGAACATATGCGTACAAAAATGCCATGGGATTATATCTTGGCAAGCAAATTGGTGAGAAGCATTCAGATGTCCTACAAAAATACATTAGAAGGTTACAAACCAATTCTGGGAAAGGCCCAACTGCCATTGTTGTGTGAAATATATGCTTTCACCAACCCAACCCATTATATCAACTTTACATGCCTGAATGATTCAGATGACATGACAAAGTTGGCAAGCAGCAGCATATCATCAGGATGAAGAGATGCTTTCTGTGCACCAACAAGATTGACCACCTGCAATTTAGATTAAAGCTATGAAATCATCCCATCAGAAAATCTAAGCAGGGATTTAGTGGGAAGGAATGGTATGCATAAATAAAAAATAAATAAATAATAAAAAACAGAGAACAAGTTTTCAAAAATATAGACCTTGTGTTTACACATCAATATCGCGAAAAGAACACCTGAATCTGCAACATCTTGTAACACGGCACCAGCAGCTTGCCTGGTGGTGTATGCGAGAGGCAGACAGGTGTATGCATGAAGAAATGTAGCTGGGTTCCTAGAATAATGAAGACTGCTGTAAATGAAATATCTATATGACGATTTCTAAAATTTTTGTAACAGAAAACTCTACATATTAAAGAAAAATGACAATGTAACATCGCCCATGGATGAAAGACTTGAGGGATTTAATGTTACAGTTCATGACAATAAGGTGCACTTTTAATTTCAGAATCCTGCATGATAAAAACATTGCGGTTAAGCAAGTTGGCTTGAATCAATCTCAGAATGAATGACCACCTAAAAAATTTTCTTAAAAAATATGAGTGAGAACAAAGCCCAAAAAAACAAAGACGTGCTAATAGGAACATTATTGGTGATTTGCAAAAAAGACTATGCAGTAATCAACTAGACACAAGTCCCTTTTGACTAGTCTATGACGGGTATCAATGATACAGGCAATCCAGAAAGTAAGCATGCTCATAATGGAGTCTGGGATCAGCCTGGCACTTGGCAGGTGTATTCTCGTCGGGGTAAGAAGGTCTTACCTGGGGGAGAAGTCATGTGACGGGTTGGGGTCACGTGAGGGTGTTGGGCAAAAATCCCTCAAGGTTTCATTGAAATATTTTTGAGGTGATTGTGTTTGTTGACAAAGTGGACATCTGAGTAGTGATTGTTGACAAAGCAAAACAATGACATACAAACTTGTTGACAAAGAGGATTTCATGGTGGAATGTCGAGTTCAAGAGTTGAGGTCAACGATCCATGTTTGATTCAAGAACGTCGATAAAAGGAATGGATGATCTGGAGGCGGTACAAAAGAACAGATACAAGGTGGCGCCGTCTTCCAGTGTTTGCCAAATTTTAGGGCCTGAAAATCGGCAAATGAAGAAAAGTGTTTTTGGCAAAAGGACTTGCGCGCCGAGGACTTGGAGTATAGGAAACTTGCGCGCCATATGTTTTTCAAGATCAGAAGATCAAAATATGGCAAAGTAAAGAGGTTCGTGCAAGTTTGGGAGTTGGTCGCGCAAGTGTCTAAAATGACAGGGGACTTGCGCGCCGAAACTGGGTCGCGCAGGTGACTTGCGCGCCGTCGCGCAGGGTGGTCAGATTGCCTATAAATACTGGACCACCCCTCCTCATTTTCAACGGAGTTCAACACTTTGAGAAATCAGAGCTCCCGTCGCGCAGGTGTGGTGGTCGCGCAAGTGGTGAGTGTGGGTCGCGCATGTGAATTTGCGCGCCAGTAGTTGAAGTTGTGCGCCGGTGTTAGAAGTTGCGCGCCGGTTGGCAGTTGCGCGCCAATATTGGTTTGGGCGTAAAAAGAAGAGTCGCGCAACTTTGGAGTTGAGGAAGCTTGAGTCGCGCAAGTGTCTGAGGAGGACTTGCGCGCCCGTTGTGACTTGCGCGCCAATACTTGCGCGCCGAGATTGACTTGTGCGCCAAGTAAAGTTTTGTTCCAGCGGTGCTTCTCGGACTGCGTGGAAGCTGGTACGTTGCCCGATACCTTCGGTGCAAAGAGATATTCATCTACGGGTGAAAGTTGTACTTCAACAGAGCATCTACACACTAAGGAAGATGCATTCATTCATGCAAATGAAGAGACCTACAGGTCTATAAACTGTGAGTGGATTCCTTCCAAGAGCAGTGAGCTTAGGAAGAGGAAGAAGGTGATCCTCTCCACCGGCAGTGAGCCAGAGAGAGAGAGAAACAGGAAGTGACCCTTGAGAAAGCAGTGAGCTGACCCTAAACTTGTAAAGGCAGTGAGTCTGGGCTTAGAAGTGATCTAGCCCAAACCTTGTAATCCACAGCTAGTGAAGATTAGTGGAATTTGGTACGACCGGCAACTTGTCGGCGTATGCTCCTTGGACGTAGCCCTTTGTGGTGAACCAAGTAAAATTGTTGTGTCCTGTGCATACTTCGCTTTCTATTTACTTTGTGCAACAGGAAAAAGAGATAAGAGAGTTTTGCTCAACAGCGAAACAAGATCAGAACGGGCATTAATTTTAAATTAGTCATACCCTGATTCACCCCCCCCTCTCAGGGTATTCAGCCTTGTGGACCTAACAGAGGGTGAGGAAGTGGTTATAGTGGGAGCGGCAGAGGAGAGAAGGACGGGAAGTGGTAAGTCTCAGCTGCGGCTTGGGCGGGAGTACCCGGAGGTCTCCCGAATTGTACCTTCTTCCTCCTGTATTGTGAGCCTAGATGTAACACCCCGAGATTTTAAAAAAAGAAAATTATGTTTGATAGCGTACACGACACGCAACACTGAATTTAAACGAACCGCGACATACTATTAAAATATTATTATTTAAACGTCGTTATACCTAGCTGCTAAAATTGGCGATATGAATAGGAAGAACCACTTTTTGAAAACTATGTATAAATATTTTAGATAAAGCAAATATATTGGTAAAGAACTATATTTTTAGTGAAGATTTTACATCCTCAAAAATATATTTTTCATCAAAAATGTTTAATTGATTTTCATGATCAAATAATATAATTAATTTCTGTCAATTTTAGAAATTGTATTTTACAAAATGAACTTCATTTTTGAAGTCAGCATGTCAAAATTAATTTGGGGTGAAATTTTAGGATTTTTTTGAAAAAAGTGATTTCTCAATGAATAATGAAAAATATCGTTTTTTTTTTTTTGTAAAACTTTCATTTCTTTTTAATCAATTAAGCAATTTAAAAGTATCGTTACGCTTTGAATTTGATTTCAAAGTAACATAATTATTCTTTAGTTATATGTAGTCTAATTGATTATATTTGAATCATGTTTATACAGGATTTTGGTATGATTTTTTTTTTTTTGAAACTTAAAAACGCATTTTTCTAAAAACTGTTTGTGCACAATATTTCTCCATTTTAATTAATTAAAATAATCTTTAATGATAAAAAACTTACATAAAATATATAAATTATATATCGAACTATAAGAATTTAAATTCATCTAATGATTATTACTAGTTATATAGTTAATAAAGATCATATTATGCTTGGAAAATGCATTTTTTTTAAACCGTTATTCAACGCGTTTGTGAGTTTAATTTTAAATTAATTCTGTCATGTCTGTGAATTGAATTTCATAAAATAAATTTCATATTTTGAATCAGCATAATCAATATTATATAATAAGGTCAATTTAATTTTTGTCATAATGATTAGTAGAGACAATAAAATTTATTTACCACGATTAAGGTTAAAACAGGGTTTTGTGCGTTACGTGTTTGTGTAAAAATTAATTTTCAACCCATGGAATTTTTATTTGATAAATTAGATTTCATATTTAAAATCAGTGGGTCCAAATTATCTAATAATACTCATTTTATTTTAGGCTTAAAGGATTAATTATCTAGGTTAAAAAACTAATTACCATGGTAAAAACTAAAGTGATAAAAGTAAACTTAGAAGATAAGGTAATAACATGTTTAAAACATGTTTTTTTTCTGTGGTGGAGGTGTGGCTCGACCTTACATTCCCTCCCCTCCATTATTTATCAATTTTGTAGACAATTAGGGTGAGAGTGATTTCTCACCATTAAATAGTTTTAGATATTTACAAAAATGTCATTCCACAATTATAAAAGGACACTCCCTCCCCTCACTTCTTCACACCTCTCAAGTCATTTGGCTCGACCAACCCTTATCAAAATCTCTCTCCAACATCCTTAACCACATTCTAAAGGTACTGGTCTTCCTAAAATCTTTAATAAGAGATCCAAATGAGGTTTCACTAAGCGAAGATAATTGTCTTCACTAAACTCCTTTTTACTTCTCTTAATCACCTTCAATTATATTTTAACAATTCCAATATAATAACACCAATAGCTTCCATATACTGAGATATTATTTTAATGGCATAATATTTATCTATCTCCTTCTCCATCAAAATGGGAAACGAAGTCATCGTTTGTGTGTACGGCGTACTGCCGTCTCGCGAATCGATGTAATTTGTTTTTAATCACTCACATGGATAGTTATAATGATGAAAATAATAAATATATATGATAAATATGACATGATATTAATTCTGGAAAATTAATACATCATCCACTTCCTTACCCTTTCACTCATTAAGGGAATGATATCGTTGTTCGTGCGTACGTACGGTCTACTGTCTCCACGAAGCGATTCGATTCATTTTCCATGTCCAACTTTCAAAAATGGTTATAAAAATATATCCAATGAATAAATATGATATTTATAACATTAATATCACTATGGAAATGATATATCTATATGTTATGCACAAGAAACGGAACTTCCATGAAAAAACATGCATGAAAAAATGAAACAGTTAATACCCGAAACAATGAAAATAATAATATATTATTAACGAACGGATGATAAGATGTTATAAGAGGATTGTAGAATGATAGGAGAGGTGAACCCAATACCCAAGATGCCTCTTAACAGAGGCCTTAAGTTTATTTATAGGGATATATAAAGATGACAAAACGCTCACGTCCGATGTGGGATACAGACTCCAACATTCCCCCTCAAGCTAGATCTACCTAGCTTGGATGCATAAAGAAAAACAGACCAAAGCAAAGAAAAAACAAATCAAACAAGAAACACTGCAAACACTCTTCCCTCAAGCTGTACATACCCAGCTTGATTACAAAACAAGACGAAACAAAAAAAAAATCATTCGCGATCGCAGCTCCCCCTTGAGATGAAAATGATGGATTGTTTGGTGCAAACTCAATCCCACATCGGTTTCCAAAGAGAATGGTGGCTCACATATAAACTTGGATGGGCAATTCCTCCTATCACCCATGGGGTTTAGGATGGAAACCCAGAAGGGCCTATGTGTTGGGCCTGAGAGACCTAGGGTTGAAGGAAATCAATCCTAACAAGTGGTATCAGAGGCATGGTGCAGCCCAGGTGTGATGTAGGGTGAAGATCGATCGCTTCGATGGAACTGATTTCAGTTACTGGAGGATGCAGATCGAGGATTATCTTTATCAAAAAAAAAGATGCACTTGCCGCTTCTGGGTCTGAAGCCAACGGACATGCAGTCGGAGTGGGAGTTGCTGGATCGACAAGTTCTGGGCATTGTGCGCCTTACGTTGGCAAAAAACATGGCGTTCAACATCAGAGAGGAGAAGACGACGATTGATCTGATGAAAGCTCTCGCGAATATGTATGATAAGCCTTTTGCGGCAAACAAGGTGCACTTAATACGACGATTGTTCAACCTGAAAATGGATGAAGAGAGAATTGTTGCAGATCACATCAACGAATTCAACACCATCATAAGTCAGCTGACATCGGTGAAAATTGATCTTGGTGATGAGGTATGTGCACTGGTCTTACTGTCCTCTTTACTAGACAGTTGGGAAGCAACTGTAACAGCTGTGAGCAGTACCTCGGGGAATACCAAACTGGTTCTGAAAGATGTACGGGACCTAATCCTTAGTGAGGATGTGCGAAGAAGAGAATCAGACAGATTCTCTGGTTCTACTCTGAACGTTGAAAGAAGAGAAAGGTACCCACACCGAGACAATCGTAGAGGGCGATCAAGGTCAAGAGGGAAAAGCCGAGACAAGGCAAAGGGGGCTGGTCCTACCTGCTAGACATGCGGAAAGAAAGGACATGTCAAGGAAGGCAAAGAAAAACGGAAGAGACCTGAAACCAATAAAGCAAACACAGCGGTTGAAGGAACTAATGATGTGTTGCTGTTGAGCGTGGATAACTCGATTGAGTCTTGGATTTTAGACTCTGGGGCGACTTTCTATTCTACATCGGAGAAGGGATTTCTGGAAAATTACGTTTTTGGAAATTTCGGCAAGGTAAATCTTACTGATGAAGAACCCTTGCAGATTATGGGGAAAAAAGATGCACGGATCAAAACCAACAATGGGAATTTGTTGGCTCTGGAAAACATGAGGAATATCCCTGGCTTAAGAAGAAATGTTATTTCTGTCAGACAATTCAATGATGCAGAGTTGAGTACCACGTTCACTGGTGGTGCATGGAAGATCACCAAAGGAGCTATGGTCATAGCTCGAAGAGTAAAGAATATTACCCTATACAACATGACAGAAACTTGCATAGACATGACTGCATCACTCAAAGTTGTAGGAGATTCACAACTGTGGCACAACAGGCTAAGGCCACATGAGTGAGAAGGGAATGAAGGTGCTGGCAACAAAAAGGCTGCTACTAGAGCCGAAGTCGGTGGAAGTTGGCTTATGTGAAGATTGCATCCTTGGAAAGCAGAAGAATGTATCATTTGCAAAAGGAGGCAGAACACCGAAGGCTGGAAAGCTGGACCTGATGCACAATGATGTTTGGGGGTCTGCACTTGTACTCTCCCTCAGAAGGTCACAATACTATGTGACATTCATCAACGACTCAACAAGGTATGGGTTAACTTTGTGAAAAGAAAATCTGATATGTTTAAGATGTTTCAGAAGTGAAAGGTCATGGTGGAGAATGAGTCGGGATCAAAGCTGAAATGTTTGAGGTCTGACAACGGTGGAGAATATAGCAGTTAGGAGTTCATAGAATTCTGTTCTGATAATGGAATTCGGTGGGAGAAGACTATTCCAGGTACACCGCAACAGAATGGCGTGGCAAAGAGGATGAATAGGACATTGAATGAACGTGTCAGGAGTATGAGGTTACACTCAGGGTTACCCAAAACCTTATAGGGTGATGCAATGAACATGGCAGCATATCTCATCAACAGGAGTCCATATATGCCCATGGAAGAACGTCTACCCGAGGAGCTCTAGTCTAGTAAGAAGGTGAGACTCACATTTACGAGTCTTTGGTTGTTTAGCATATGTACATGTTGATGCTGCTGCAAGGGACAAGCTTGATGCGAAGTCCAAAAGATGTTTCTTTATTGGCTATGGTGCTGAGGAGTTTGGTTATCGCTTTTGGGATGATCCCAACAAGATGGTCATCAGGAGCCAAAATGTGATTTTCAATGAAGATGTCATGTACAAAGATCTCCATGCAGCTGAAGATGAAAATGGGAACATTGAATCAGAGTGCAAAGAGCAAGTGGAGCTTGAAGGTGTATCTGAGCATGAGACATCCGAACCGGTGGAACCTACTACTCCAGTGGAGTGAGGAGATCAACAAGGGTAAGAAGGCCTGTGCAGAGGCATTCACCATCCTTGCATTATCTGTTATTGACCGACGGTGGAGAACCAGAATGTTTTGAAGAGGCAATGCAGTTGAAAGAGTCGAGCAAGTGGGAGCTGGCTATGAAGGAGAAGATTTCATCATTGCATGATAATAACACTTGGGAGCTGACACCTCTACCACAAGGAAAGAGAGCATTGCAGAACAAATGGGTATACCGGGTCAAGGAAAAACATGATGGCAATAGGAAGTTCAAGGCAAGGATGGTGGTGAAAGGCTTCCAACAGAAGGAGGGAGTGGATTTCACTGAAATATTCTCACCAGTAGTGAAGCTTACCACCATCCGGGTGGTTCTCAGCATTGTGACATCAGAAGACATGCATCTTGAGCAGCTTGATGTCAAGACTGCTTTCCTTCATGGAGATCTGAAGGAGGACATATACATGCAACAGTCAGAGGGATATGTAGAGTCTGGGAAGGAAGACCTGGTGTGCAAACTCCAGAAGAGCTTGTATGGGTTGAAGCAGGCACCCAGGCAATGGAACAAAAAGTTTGATGCATTCATGACTAAAAATGCATACAAACAGTGTGACATGGATCAATGTTGCTACATAAAATCCTTTGGTGATGAATATATTATATTGCTTCTGTATGTGGATGACATGCTCATTACAGGATCATGTATGCAGAGGATTAATGAGTTGAAAGGGCAGTTGGCTGAGAAGTTTGAGATGAAATATCAGAAGCTGGCAAGATTTTGGGGATGAAGATCAAGAGAGACCGCACAGCTGGAACGTTGATGTTATCACAGACTGATTACATTGGGAAGGTTCTGAGAAGATTCAGTATGCTGGAAGCAAAGACAGTCTCTATTCCTCTGGCGAGCCATTTCAAACTATCGAAGGAGCAATCACCGAAGACGGCCAAAGAGGTTGAGTACATAGCAAAAGTTTCATACGGCTAACCCTGGAAAGCAACATTGGGAAGTTGTGAAGTGGATACTGAGGTATTTGAAGGGCAGCGAGGAGGTATCTCTGTATTTTGGTAAAGGAAATTCATTGCAGGGGTATGTAGATGTTGACCTTGGAGGCGACGTCGATAGCAGGAGTACCACGGGTTATGTATTTACCTGTGGAGGAACTGCGGTAATTTGAATATCACAATTGCAGAAGGTGGTGGCTTTATCCACCACAGAAGCAGAATACATTGTTGTAACAGAAGCTGGGAAGGATATGGTTTGGCTGAAGAACTTCTTGGATGAATTGGGAAGAAATCGAGAGGAGAATGTATTGCACTGTGACAGTCAGAATGTTATACATCTTGCAAAGAACCCAATGTTTCATGCCCGGACGAAGCACATTCGGTTGAAGTAGCATTTCATCAAAGGTTTGATACAAGATGAGTTGTCGACATTGCAGAAGATTTGTGAAACCAACAATCCGACAGACATGTTGACGAAGCCCATAGTAATACAGAAGTTGAGGCACTGTTGTGCCTCTGTTGGTCTCCACTGATGAACGGAGGATGAGAGGCAGAACAAGGGAGGACGGAGGACATAAGGAGAGCACAAGAGGAAAACAGCTTGTATTTCATGAATCGTCAAGTTGAAATTAAAGTTGTGAATGGAAAGCGCGCCACAGGTGAGTGAAGAAGAGGAAGAACTCAGATTGTCACGACTCCCTCCCCACAAGGTGTACCCCTCCTAGGTCGGCAATGTGAGAAGGGAGATAATGACCCCCGAGTCCCGCCTCCAGTAGGCCCCGGGTTGGCGACTAGCACCGAGGGTATAGCAAACACACAAATGGGAGGCATTATCCTCTAAGAGAACACATGCGGAAGAGAGATAAAATAGACACCGACCAACTCCAACTCAGACTAAAATATAAATGAAAATCCAAGTGCACATATGTAATGTCATGCAAAACTACTACAACTGGAAGGGGAAAACTGCAAGTACCTAAAGGAAAATAAAAACAACAGCGACCATGAAGCCCGAACAGCTCGTGTAACCCCAAGCTAGTAATAACCAGCCTGATCTCCAACATGCTCAAAGTGACCTGAAAAAACAGTTTATATATACATAGGGTGAGTATAACAGTATACTCAGTAGGATCCTCCCCGGAGCCTCTCGTGCAAAAGTAAAGAAAGCATGCTGAAGCACAGTGAACAAGTGAAACTAACTCGTAACCTAAACAGGTATACTAAGTTCTCAGCCTCACCATGGCTACTCTCATCAAGTAATGCATACAAGAGTATATAATATAATAAAGAATATCAAGGGTACCCCGCTACTACTTCCCTACTGGTTTGCCGCTTTGCCCCAACATCATACGTTCTAAGCATCACTCTCCAAAAAGGCTTGCCCGTAGACACCTGGGCGAAGCATCAAAACATGCACCCCGTGCAACCACACCACCACATCCACACAAGAAGTAACCAGGTAGTTTCTGGGAGCCACCACAACTCGCATAACGTGTATCATACGTCGGGTATTATACCTCAAGCCATTACATCTCATACACTGAGTAAGGATGCTCAAACCATCACAGCCTATACACGTCACACCAGACTGGGTATCCTATAAGCACACAACCATTTTAAGAGCTTTAATACATTACTTCATTCCATTTTGTCAGTTGCACTTTACGTTAATTAATTCTTTAAACATAAATTAACCATCAATAATTTCCACATTATATTTCATTAGCATCACACCCAAAGTTTATTGTTCCTCCAAATTACAACCTCATCATTATGTCCCAGCAAGCTCCAACCCCATGGGTTAACATCATTTATTAAATTATTCATTACAACATTACTTTCCCATATTCCCAGGCATTCTAGAAAAACATTCTATGTTACTAAACACAAGGGAGCTCAACACAGTGAGTAGATGTACTACCCATCGAGTCTTTGCCGCCTATAGCAAGAGCGTAGATCCATCCTCCCTTGAGAAGCTAAACACGAAAAGCACGTGTCATACCCCGCGTGTCTTCGCCTCTTTCGGAAAAAGGGTAAGCAAGACCAGCTGCCTTGAGCAGTGGGGAAAAGTAAAGCAGATAACCAACCAAGGAATCAACAAGCATCCAAACATTCACATCCAACCCGTTCCATCATCCCTGGTGTCCTCCCCGACACCCACATGCATAAACCGATGCATCTCACCACTCTAGGCGTCAACTGCTACCACAACCAATAGGCTTCCCTGCCCCCACATATCACAACAGCCATCCAGGCTCACACCACAACACAAGCAGCAGGAAAAACAAACATCATATCAAATGGGCTCTTGGCCCTTAACCAAGCAAAAGGGTAACTCAGAACCCTACAAGGAATTATCTTTTATCAAACAACCAGTTCTCTAATCCATCTTGGATTTACCGATTTATTATTCGTAGGTTCCAAATTCGGGAAACCTAACCAGTAAGCTATCACAAATAATTAAACATGCTTACTGCACCAATTTGATTAACATCAAATTACAACAAGAAGAACCAGATTCAATTACATTCCTCTTTGTCTTTAGCCAATAATTATCAATTAATTCCGACTTTACGTTCTTTACCAATTTCCATCAAGAGCGAACAGCTAAACGAAGTAAGCATAGATATCACACTATCTAGAAAAACAAGAGGCAATAACATACGATCGATATCAATTTATTTATCCGGTTCAAATATTTATTATGTCAATTCCATTGTCATCCAGTGGGATAAAACATGCTAACTATACAGTTGCACGTAAAAGAAAAGAGACGCAACGAATCCCCTACCTCAAACAGTTCTTGTCGTTCTTTATACAAGAACGATCCACACAAAGAATCACGATCGCCTCCTCCCATGAAAACTGTATCCACCCGAGGATGTTACAGTACGACTGCACCAACGAAAACCCAAGAAAACTCCATTAGAATTATGGAGATCACATACCATAACAGGGCAAGTAGAAACAGAAGGAGACGAATCCAAAAGAATGACGATAGATCATACCTTATATCGAAGATTGATCGATACTGCTTGATTGCATCAAAATAGAGCGGAACCAATCCGAGGAAAGTTTGATTGCACAACCCCTACAGGAAGGAATGGGATGTTCGAGCGTCTCACACCCGAGAACTAGGAGGAAGAACTAGGGAGGAAGATATCTCGCCCCTTTAGAAGATTTAACGGAGCAGCGGTTTAAGATACGATGGATTTTCCATTAAAAGCGAATCACATTAAACCACGCGGTTTGACGGTTTGACCAAGTAAAAACATCCCGAGCCTTAGGAGAAATTAATATAGGAGTTATGGCCTTTGAATCGGCCTTAGAGTCTTTAAAACAAGGCTTTAAATGCATTTTACGTCAAAGGAAAAGTCAAAGGGGCGAAACTGTAGGAAGCTGGAAACACTGTTCACGAACTCAAAATTTGACAAAGAAAATAGAGGTTACCAATGGAACCGCGCCATTCTGGAAACACTGTTCACGAACTCAAAATTTGGCAAAGGAAATAGAGGTTACCGATGGAACCTCACCATTCTGAAAACACTGTTCATGAACTCAAAATTTGGCAAAGGAAAGAGAGGTTACCGTTGCACTGTTCACAACTGTCTACCGTTGGACTGTTCACCGAACGTCACCGATGACACTGTTCACATAAGGTCACCGTTGCACTGTTCACAACTGTCTAGCGTTAGAACTGTTCACTGATAGTCACCGATGACACTGTTCACATAAGGTCACCGTTGCACTGTTCACAATTGTCTACCATTGGAACTGTTCACTGATGGTCACCGATGACACTGTTCACATAAGATCACCATTGCACTGTTCACAACTGTCTACCGTTGGAACTGTTCACCGATGACACTGTTCACATAAGGTCACCGTTGCACTGTTCACAACTGTCTATCGTTGGGACTGTTCACTGATGGTCACCAATGACACTATTCACATAAGGTCACCGTTGCACTGTTCACAACTGTCTACCGTTGAAACTGTTCACCGATGGTCACCGATGGTCACCGATGACATTGTTCACATAAGGTCACCGTTGCACTGTTCACAGCTGTCTACCGTTGGAACTGTTCACCGATGGTCACTGATGACACTGTTCACAACTGTCTACTGTTGGAACTGTTCACTGATGGTCATCGATGACACTGTTCACATAAGATCATTGTTGCACTATTCACAACTGTTCATCGATGGTCGTCGATGACACCGTTCACAGAAATGGAAAATTGGCAAAGTGTTGGGGATAAGTCACTTTGACCTCCTGAAACACCTCATACACCTGATTTTCGCAAGGGAATGGTCCATAGAGGTCTGGGTCATTACACAGATTAAGTTGTCTTAGTCAATGACATTGAAGCATAGCAATGTAGTGGATCAACCTCCAAGTGGGAGATTGTTGGGTTGGTGTAGCCCAATCCGATTGGGCCAAAATTCTTGTGACCCGTACTGTGCACTAGCCCGCAACTTTCGCGGGTTGAGCTCCGCGGTGAGCTCGTTGGGGGTTGCAGGGGGCAACGCGCCCCAGCTCTAGGGGTCCGGGGGTTGAAGACCCCCGACCCAAATTTTTCAGACTGTAGCAACTCTGACCATTGTAGCAGAGCTGACCGACCAACACCGACAGGCACTGTAGCAGTGCGGACTTTGGAGTCAACTTTAATTAGTCTTTTGGACTTCCAACGGCAGGCACTGTAGCACTTTTGACTTGGGTGGGTGTCTTTCACTGTAGCGACGCGGACTTCCTGTGCAGTTGGTGAAACAGTGGATCGTCTTCTCCATTTGTAGTCCATTTCGGGCTAGGGTTTCTTACTGAAACACTCTGTATTTGTGCTCCCGAATATAGTGATTTTCTACCTCCGTGGACGTAGGGATTATTCCCGAACCACATAAATCCTTGTGTCCTTGTTCTTTTTTTTTCCTTTTACTCTTCCATGTTTCGTTGTTTTTGTCGCTACAATTTTCGGCATTTCCGCGACATAGATGATGAAAAATGTTGCGCCGGAAAAGCCGCACAGGTGGGGCCAGTCGAAGGAGCACCGGGAAAGCCGCAAAGGCGAGGTCGGGTGGAGTAATCGCACAAGCGGGGCCGGGTGGAGTAGTTGCACAGGGAGCAGCCGGTGAGGCGGGGCCGGTCAGGAACATCTAAGCATGCAGGTACAACACGCGAGATCGGATGTCCGGCAGGCAGGAAAGGCGTGAACCGATGCGGCAAGATGACAAAAGAGGCCCGGTAAGGCATTGGCGTACCGACGACACGGGCAGGGGGAGCCGTACGGGAGAAATGGAGACATCACGGGAATTGGGATCCGTCGCAAGAAGAGGAGGGAGGAGCGGCCCGTTGGGAGGAGCGAGGTGGTCGGTCGATGAATGGGGCCGGATCTGGAACGAGGTGGTCGGTCAATGATTGGCACATGGGAGGCGGCCGGATGGAGTAAGGCGACGATGTCACCCGCGGATGGCGGGAGGCGCACAACGAAGGTCGTCCAGCAGACGAGCAGCGCTCCCGCAGAGTGGTCGCGCAAGGTCGCGGGAGGAAGAGAATCAGTGGGGGCGGTTTCTCCGCAGGAGGCGCAGGAGGCGGGGTTTCTCCGCAGGAGGTGCCCGACGACGGAGGCGGGGATTCCGCAGGAGGAGGCCTACGTGGAGGCAAGGCGTCCGTAGGAGAAGGCCAGCGACGGAGGCGGGGATTCCACGGGAGGAGGCCGGCGACGGAGGCGGGGATTCCACGGGAGGAGGCCGGCGACGGAGGCGGGGATTCCGTAAGAGGCCGGCGACGAAGGCGGGGCCCCCGCGGAAGAAGGGGTTTCTCAGCAGGAGGCGCCCAACGACGAGAAGCTGCCTCGGAGGAGCAGCGGAGGGGCGACGTCAGGACTTATGGCTCCCTGACCAAGGAGCCCCCCACCGTTGGGGGGAAATCGTAGGTTTTCTCCTTAGAGAAAAGAGAGGGGAGGGTGGGTGGGGTTGGAGAACCAGCTCAGATACCATGTAGAATAATAGGAGAGGTGAACCCAATACTCAAGATGCCTCTTAAGAGAGGCCTTGGAGTTTATTTATAGGGAAATATAAAGATGACAAAACACTCACGTCCAATGTGGGACACAGACTCCAACAAGAATCATATATGATATTATAAATATGAATATAGTTCTAATATAAATTAATAATATGTTTAAAACCATTATACAGGAGGTTAAAACACGTTCAACTAAAGGGAAGAGTGAGGTAAATGACTTCGTCTCAATTTCCATTCATTGAGCCATATTTTAATGTTATGCATCGATTTCTTTTATATGGTGTATATATTGTCCATTTTATATGTAATATCATGAAATCTTCATACTTCATAGTATTTTAAGTTTCAATTTGAATTATTCCATCCAAGAGGGTTTCACTTGGAAGTTACCAATGGTGAGGAATTTCATAATTTAATTTCTTTTAATTGGGTTATATTACTTCTTTATTGTCTTTCATATTCTAAAATTATGTGTGTAATGTCTTTTTCATGTCTTTTTCATTATTTTAAGTTGTATTTTCACTTGTTTTATGTGGATTTACATTTGATACACATAATCAATTCATTAATTAATCTTCACTTCAACGGTGGATCACTGTAATAGATTTCGTCTCAATTTCCACTCCATTGAGACATATTTGGTATTATGCGCCAATTTATTTTATAAGGTGTATTTATTGTCTCTTTGATATGTTATATCATTAATCTCTTAATATTCATGGTATTTAATGTTTTATTTGAAGTTATTTCTTTCATGGGGTTATAATTCAAAATCTACCAAAATGGTAAAAGTTTATGCTTCAATAACATTTTAATCGAGATTGTTTATTATTGAATTTCCATTTAAGGAAATTATTTGATCATTTGTCTAATAAACCCCTTTCATTTTCTTCTTCTCTGGTTATTCATAAAATTTCCAAGTGATAGTATCGTTTTCCTCTCTTAGGTACTTAAAATAATTGAGGAAAAAAATTAAAAAAAATCTGACTTCATTTCTCTTTTCGATCGATAATCGTTTTTCTTTCAAATCCATGTTTTTAAAAATGTTTTCAAAAACGTTACTATGATTGTTTAAAGTCATTTTTACCCATGATTGGCTTTTTACAAAATATTTTAAAAAGAATCTTCATATTGTTTTCCAAACAAAGTACTTTTTGACTTTTCTTATAAAAATCAGAAAGAAATCTTTGTTTTAACGTACTCGGCATGAACGGAACTTCCCTGTCATCATGACCACTCATTGCTTTGAAAGTTTACAAGGTTCATTTCAAAGAAAATGTTTTTCCTAATATTTTGGAAAAATTTAGTTTTTAAAAATGATTTTCAAAGTGAAAAGGGTATTTTTCTCAAAAATGTTTTAATGATCTTTTTAATAGTATTTCTATTCATCAATGACAACAACCCTTTATTGAACTTATACTCCACTGGGGATATGTGGTAATAATATCATCCTTATCCTTTCTCTGGATGATTTATGATCATTTTGACTAGGGAAAATATAGACATTCATTTTCTTGATTAATTTTTTAGTCATTAACTTTCACTTGATACATTCACTTTTTTGTGATCATTGAATATTACATTTCTCTTAAATATCTATATTAAATCTATCATGAAATGTGATTATTGCTTAAGTCGTATACCATTTCTACATACGGCGTTTTACTTTGAAATTTATTTGATTGATTGGGGAAATATTGATAATCGGTATTCCTTATTCAATACGGACATTTATTGATAAGGCATATTGTTCATGAATTAAATCGATCATTGGATATATAAGGAATGCATTTGACATGCAGTGACGGATGGGGCCTGGTTATAGATAGTCCCTCGATGCATTGATAGTTTCATGAAGCGAATCAGATGACTAGTTTAATTAAATGGGTTTTTGGTGTATACCCATCGATTAAACTGTCTTGGCGGGAGGTCTTGACGGTATAGATATCATGATATCTGAGATCATGATGTCCAATATTAAGCATTTCCTCCGTTTAGAATTCGGTTATTATTATCTAGGAGATTATAGCGTTGATATTATCCATGGATTATAGCTTCAAGATCATGTAATTATTTATATTGCATTACTTGGTTATCATTTATTCCTCTCATATTATTCTTCATAATCAAATAATTGATTAAATTGCATGTGTTTTTAGTTATTTATCTTGTCATATTGATTATGTCTTATTGATTCATGATAGTTTCCGTTGTACATAATCCTTACTGAGCATTTGAGCTCACTCTTATTTTGTTTCTTTTCCACAGGATATGAAAAAAGAATCTTTAAATGAGTTCAATGATGCTGAATATTTACTTTCACTTTGTTGTAATTTATGTCTTCTGTAGTGGGTGAATTCCCCTTACCTCAATGTGAGGTGGGGATCCTCTTTTATAGAGAAGTAAAAACTAATTACATGGTGTTAAGTCCAATGTGGGACTCAGAACAGAAATACCCCTTTAACCTTAAATGGGGTCCAACACTCCCCCTCAAGCTGGACATGCCCAGATTGGATAGAGTCCCACAAAGAGAAAAAGACAACAAAGACACAGGACCATCTCAGACTCCCCCTCAAGCTGGGCCAGGGAGGCTGTGAATACCCAGCCGGGTAGTGAGAGACTCAAGGCGAGCTCCTGGAAGACCTTTGGTGAAGAGATCGGCAAGCTGATCGGCCGTCGGGATATGGCCGAAGCCGATATGGTGCTGCTCCAGATGGTGGCGGAGAAAGTGACAGTCCACCTCGATATGCTTCGTCCGTTCATGGAAGACGGGATTCGATGCAATCTTCGTGGCGGCCTGATTGTCACACCAGATATGAGCAGGAGTCGATACGGGGAAACCGAGCTCATGGAGGAGATGACGAAGCCAGAGGATCTCAGTAGTGACGGTGGTCATGGCTCGATACTCGGCCTCGGCACTCGACCGGGAGACGACAGTCTGCTTCTTGCTGCGCCAAAAGATGAGATTGCCGGCAAAGAACACGGCGAAACCCGAAGTGGACCTGCGGGTAGCGAGGCATCCGGCATAGTCCGCATCACAGAAGGCCTCAACATCCATTGAGCATGATGGGAGTACTGAAGGCCACGGGCAGGGTCTTTCTTGATGTATTTGGCAATGCGAAGGACAGCATCCCACTAAGAGCGGGTGGGATGTTCCATGAACTGGCTGACTTTGCCAACGGCACAGGCAATGTCAGGACGCGTCATGGTGAGGTAGTTGAGTTTACCGACCAGGCGGCGATAGCTCTCGGGATGAGGAAAGGGTTCCGAGTCGGAATGAAGGGAGCGTTCCCCAGGCTCAAGGGGAGTGTCCACGGCAGTGGCGGTGCTCAACCCGGCATCCTGCAAGATATCAAGAGCATACTTGCGCTGGCAGAGAGAAATAGTGTCCGCAGTCCGGGAGACCTCGATGCCAAGGAAGTAAGTGAGGGGACCAAGATCCTTGGTGTGAAAGTGCTGGTGAAGATGCACCTTAAGGCTGGCGATGCCTCTGGAGTCGCTCCCTGTGATGATGATGTCATCCACATAAACCACAAGCAAGATACAGCCATGCGCCGTCGTACGGAAGAAGACGGTGTGATCCTTCATACTGCGAGAGAGGCCAAAGGCTGTGACGACCGTGCTGAAGCGGCCAAACCAAGCCCGAGGAGACTGCTTGAGGCCGTAGAGGGAGCGACGGAGACGGCAGACATGGCGGTCGGCACCAGAGGCCGAAAAACCAGGAGGCTGCTGGAGGTAGACTTCTTCATCAAGAAAGTCATGGAGAAAAGCATTTTTAACATCCAATTGATGAAGCGGCCAGTGATGATGAGCAGCCAGCGAAAGGAAAAGGCAGACCGAGGCCATCTTGGCGACTGGAGAGAAGGTCTCAAAGTAGTCGATGTCATACGTCTGAGCAAACCCCTTGGCGACAAGCCAGGCTTTGAGGCGGCAAAGAGAGCCATCGGGATTGAGACGGATAGTGAAAATCCATTTACAACCGACCGCCTGTTTGCCCACCGGAAGTGGAACAAGATCCCATGTATGGTTGTCATCCAGAGCCCGCAATTCATCCCTCATGGCGGCAAGCCACCCGGGGTGAGATTTTGCTTCACCGACTGTCCGAGGAAGCGACACGGTCTCCAAGGCTGACAGACCCCTGTAGGAAGATACAAAGAGAGGAGTAGTCTGACAGGAGCGAGTACCTTTCCGAAGCACAATCGGCTCGTCCGCGGGAGCGGGGACAGGAGCATCGGACGAAGCAGGAACAAGGTGGTCCTCGGCCGGGATGGGAGGTACAGCGGATGGACGACGGGAGTAGGTCTGGCCAAAGAGATGACCGGGAGGGGGAGATATCAGAGGCGGGTGAACGAAGAGCGGAAGGCAGTCATCGATGGTAGTGTCAGGAGAAGGAGAAGGAGAGGGGAGAGTGAAAGGAGAAGTCTCGACAAACGATACGTCGGCAGATGTGATATACCGGCGGAGGTCTGGAGAGAAGCATCGGTACCCGCGCTGAGTGCGTGAATATCCAAGAAAAATACAGCGAAGAGATTTGGGAGAAAGTTTGGAGAGATTGGGGCGAGTGTCCCGGACATAAGATAAACATCCAAAGACGCGGAGTGGAAGGGAGTGAGGCGGAATAGAGGGGAACAGGGTATGAAAGGGAGTCTCCCCCTGAAGTATGGAGGAGGGAAGACGATTCAGAAGGTAAGTAGCAGTGAGGATGGCATCCCCCCAGAAGAGAAGAGGGACCTGGCGGTGGAAGAGGAGGGCACGAGCGGTTTCCAAAATATGCCGGTGTTTCCGCTCGGCTACCCCATTCTGCTGAGGGGTATCAGGACAAGAGGTCTGGTGGATGATGTCGTGGGCGCGCAGAAACTGCTGAAAGTGATTGGATAAGTATTCCCGCCCATTGTCAGATCGAAGACATTTCACAGGGATAGAAAACTGTGTTTGGATCTCATGAAAAAATGTCTGGAAGGTGGAGAGAACCTCTGTCCGATCTCGAAGAAGATAAAGCCATGTCATCCGGGAATAATCATCAATGAAGGAAATGTAATATTTATACCCAGATTGACTCGAGGTAGCACAGGGACCCCATACATCAGAATGAACCAAATCAAAGGGTTTGGCGGCCCGTGTGTCAACTCGAGGAGGATATGAGGTGCGATGATGTTTCGCAAAACGACACGACTCACAAGGAAAGGAAAAACGGGGACTAATATCGGGGTAGAGTCGATGAAGTGCAGAGGCGGAAGGGTGGCCCAACCGGGAATGGAGGTCAACGGCAGGAGCAGGGAGAGACGCGCAGGCGATGGAAGGCGGGCCAGCGAACATGTACACTCCATCCCGAAGCTGGCCTCTACCAAGTTCCCGGTTCGTTGTCCGCTCCTGAAACAAAACAGAAGACGAGGAAAAGAGAGCAGTGCAATTGAGATCCTTGGTCAGTTTGCTGATGGAAAGCAGGTTAAAAGGACTCCGGGGTACATGAGCCACCGAGGAGAGGTGAAGGGAGGAGGTGAGGGAACAGGAGCCAAAGCCGGCTATGGGGAGAGTGGACCCATCAGCAACAGTGATGGCAGAGGATCCACTATAGGGACGGTAGTGGGAGAGCATACCTGCATCCCCGGTGAGGTGGTCGGACGCACCAGTGTCAAGCATCCATGCCGGAGAACGATGACTGACAAGGGCAGTGTGACCACCGGAATGGGCAAGAGAAGCTGACGAAGAGCCCGCGATGGAGGTGGACCGGTAATCGTGAATCAGCTGGAGCTCAGCCAGGGAGAGATCCAACGACGAGGGAAGAGTAGCAGCAAGTGAGGGCGCATCACGGAGCGCAGTCTGGCCCCGGCGGGTGTGTGACTCAGGACGACCATGCAGAACCCAGCAACGGTCTACCAGATGGCCGAGCTTGCCGCAATGCTGGCAGAGGGGGCGAGGTCGGCCGTCCCCACGGCCGCGCCCACGAGGGCCGGTAGGACGACTACCGCCACGTCCGATGAGCGCAGTGTGATCAAGAAGGGGGACGGGTGGTGCAAGGGCCCGATGTGCCTTCTGCAGGCGATGATAGACCTGCGGGATATCCAGTGTAGACGGGCTGGCAAGCATCTCGGTGGCCGTCGTGGCATAGTCCGGTGCGAGGCCATTCAGGAGATTGAATAGGCAGAGCTGGTCCCGCTGAGTCTGCGCTTCGACCGGAGTTTGAGGAATCGGCCAGAGTTCCTGTAGTTCATCGCGGAGACCCTTCCATTCCATGAAGTAGGTGGGGAAGGTCCGATCCTGCAGGCGGATATGGGAGAGACGTTGTAGAACGTCAGAGACCCGGGCCAAGTTATTGGTCTCGGAGAACATGACAATCAAGGAATCCCAGAGCTCTTTGACGGTGTTGGCAGTCCGGGTGACATCTTTCACGGAGCGGTCCATGGAGTTGACCAGTAGGGCGAAGATTTTGCTGTCCGCCAGCTGCCAAGAGTCGAACTTAGGGTCAGTGAGTTCAGGTGGGGGTTTCTCAAGATGAGGATGAAGCCCCATGCCGCGGAGGGACATCAAGACCGTCTTCCGCCAGACGGAAAAATTAGTGGCATCCAGCCGGTCATCGACAAGCCGGGAGGAGGCCGTGATGAGGGACGGAAGAACGGAGGACGCGTCCATGGAGGGCGGGCGCTGGACCCGTTCGCCGGGAGTCGGGCGGTGGAAGGGAAGCGGCCCGGAGATGCGGCCGGAGGGAGCAGCGACAGGGGGTCGCGCTCATGATGGTGCGGCCGGGCAGGGGCGGCGCGGGTGCTGGGGCGCGGGTCTGGGCAGGAGCGCCGCAGGGCCGAGAGCAGGGCTGGACCTGGGCGCGCCGGGCGCCGGAAGTCCGAACCGGGAGCAACGCCGGGAGAGGGCAGCGGGAAGGGAGCCGCTGGGGGGCGAGGGCGCGGCGCCGGGGCGAGGCCGAGGGCGAGACGCCTGGGCGGGGCGCTGAGGGCTGGGCGCGAGGGCGCGACGCCGGGGCGAGGCGTTGAGGGCGGAGCGCCGGGGCGAATCGCCGAGGGCAGGGCGCGAGGGCGCGACGTCGGGAGGAGGTGCGCCGGGATGGCGGGGCGAGCCGGGAGCCGGGAGATGCCGCCGGGAGCCGCGAGCGCGCGGGAGCAGAGGGAGGCGCGGGAGCAGCGGGAGGCGCTGGGAGCAGCGGGAGGCGCCGGGAGCAGCGGGAGGCGCCGGGAGCAGCGGGAGGCCGCCGGGAGGGAGCGCGCAGAGGAGGGCCGCTGGAGCAGCGGGAGGCGCCGTGAAGCCGCGCAGGGCAGAGCGGCCGAGGGCGTTCCGGCGGGGCGAGGCGGGGCTGGCCGGGAGGGAGCGTCGAGGGAGGTGGTGTCGGGACGGGGGGGGGGGGGCGCGGGTGATGGCGTCGGGAGCCGCGGGGAGGGAGCGCCGTCGGGGAGGAAGGTCGTCGGGCGGGGGCCAGAGAGGCGCCGGGAAGCCGCGCAGGGCAGCCGGGAGGATGGAGGGCGGTGCGACGGGAGGGCCGGGAGCCGCGGGCGTCGGGAGGTGGAGGCGTAGCGGGAGGGACGACCGCCGGGAGGGTGCAGGCCGGAGAGGAGAGGTGCGCCGGGAGGAGAGGTGCGCCGGGAGGGAGGGCCTGCCGGGAGGGTGCAGGCCGGAGAGGAGCTGCACCGGGACAGGAGAGGAGGCCCGCCGGGAAAGGCTAGGGCAGGAGGGAGAGAGGCGGGGCCGGGAGAACGCCGAGAATCCGCAAGGGAGGGAGGGTTCGGGATAAAAATCCCTCTGATACCATGTAGTGGGTGAATTCCCCTTACCTCAATGTGAGGTGGGGATCCTCTTTTATAGAGAAGTAAAAACTAATTACATGGTGTTAAGTCCAATGTGGGACTCAGAACAGAAATACCCTTTTAACCTTAAATGGGGTCCAACATCTTCAAATGAAATGTGACTCACATATGTATTTAGTTTACCAAAACTATTAAACTATTTGATCCTTTGGGATGCGATCGCTTGTATCTAGTGTCAAAGTAGTAAAGTAATCACCGGCTCTAGGCTACTGGGGTCAAGGTTTTTACACTAGATTCCAATCATTTTGGTTTGATCTGTTGAATACCTCTCATCCGGTGGACATTAGGAAAGTGTTCTATGGAAACATGTCTTCAAGCTCAAAATGAGGCTATGGAGCAGCATATGGGACGCATTGAGGTTACGTTAACTGAACTCTCTTCTTCAGTAGTTAATCTCACACAAAATCATCAATGTTGGGAGCAGGAGTTGGCGGAACAAGTGGAGTTCCATAAGTACATTGTTGGAGATCGGCAATGATTGGAGAAAATGCCTCAACCAGAGGATGCACAGACAATGTTGGAGACGGAGACGTCCAGTTCACACTCAGAAATTCTTGCCGCGAAAGAATGGCCTGTGTCGGCCGCAGTTTGGACTCCGTAGGTATCAGGTTTTCCCTCTGAACAATTTTCAGTCGCCATGCGAATCGAGCTTCCAATCTTTGATGGATCAGATCCTCGAGGTTGGTTAACCCAAGCGAAATTGTTTTTCCATATTCAACAGACGTCGTAATCTCTCAAGATCCAATATGCTCGAGTCAATATGGAAGGAACAACAATCCATTGGTTTACAATTTTGACTAAGGTGCATTCTAACTTATCCTGACCGGTATTTAAGAAAGGGTTGTTGGAACGCTTTAGTGGTTTAGAGAGATCCAGAATCCGTACGAGATGGCGACTTTACAACAAGGGACAATTCAAGAATATGTTGAACAGTTTGAGTATTTGGCCACTATGTCTCGACAGTCAGAGCAACAGTATGTGGGTTATTTCTAACACGGATTGTAAGATGACATCCGCTCGTGGGTGTGTATACACAACCCTTTAACTCGTCTCCAAGCTATGTGCATTGCCCACATGTGGAGTTGGTTGTGCGGAAGGGACCGAGGCCATCCGTTCGTGGAGGGGGCTCCTAGTACATTGGAGGGGTGTGAGCCAATGATTTGTGGCAACCTTCATGTCGCCAGAATCCACAACCTCAGGGAGGGGTTAATTCTCGATCGGTGCGACGATTTGGGAGTGGTCCAAGAGCGACACGGGAGTTGGTCGACGGATGGTTTCGAGTGGAAAGGGCGTTCGGCATTTGACCAGTTGGGAGTGGGAGGAATGGAGGGAAAAAAGGCTCTGCTTCAGATGCGGCCAGACCTATACGCCCATGTGTGTTGACCCGAAAATGCGGGTGCTCTTGTTGGGAGAAGAGGAAAGTGTGGAGGATAGTGGATCTCTGCTAGAGGAGGCCGAGAATTCAGATATGACGGAAAAAGTTGACTGTAAGATGATCACTTATCAGAATTTTGACGTCTATTGTGCAACTCTTGAGTGGCAACAAGATGAACCGTCTTCTATGAAGGTTGAAGGATTAGTAGAGGGAATTCCGGTTCCCATACCCTTGGACAGTGGAACCAAGCACAATTTCATTTCTCTCATGCTGCTTAGGTGCGGGTGCTCTTGTTGGGAGAAGAGGAAAGTGTGGAGGATAGTGGATCTCTGCTGGAGGAGGCCGAGAATTCAGATATGACGGAAAAAGTTGACTGTAAGATGATCACTTATCAGAATTTTGACGTCTATTGTGCAACTCTTGAGTGGCAACAAGATGAACTGTCTTCTATGAAGGTTGAAGGATTAGTAGAGGGAATTCCGGTTCCCATACCCTTGGACAGTGGAACCAAGCACAATTTCATTTCTCTCATGCTGCTTAGGCTACTCAGGAATGTTGTGCGTGGTCCGCAAACAATGACCATCATCAAGCTTGGAGGTGGTCATAACTTAAACTTGTCTGTGGGGGAATATAGTTGTCGAGTCGACGCTCGATTGTTAGAGATTGGGGGAATGGATCCGATCTTGGGGGATAGTTTGGCTACGAACTCTCAGGGAAGTTAGAACCAATTGGAAATCGATGACCATGCAGTTTGTGGCTGGAGGGCGGGAGTTTCTCATCATTGGAGCGAAGCGTCATTGTCAACTGATTTCAACCGTGAGAAGCAGGTTGAATTGTTTTAGGTGGCAAAGTAGACACTGTGATGTTAGGACATCAGGCCAGTCCGAAGTGTTTATTGAGGGCTCCACAACAGCAGGAGCTACAGAATGTCCTCCAACATTTTGGAAGAGTTCCAGGGCCTGCCTCTTAGGTGATTTCATGACCATGTTATTCGTTTGGTGCTCGGGCAAGGTCTTTTGTCAGTTAGACCTGGTACCCGCATTTCCAAAAGAGTGGAATAGAACGACAAGTACAGGAGCTGCTTGACTTAGGGTTCATCAGGGACAGTATTAGTGCCTATTCTAGTCCTGTGTTATTGGTCACCACTTGCAATTGTGAATTGACTATCGGTCCCTCAATAAAGTGACTATTCCAGACAAGTTACCGATTCCTATGGTGGAGGAACTTTTGGATGAATTACATGGAGCAACTTGTTCAACAAACTCAACCTTAAATCTGGTTACCACCAGATTCGGATGAAGGTTGAAGATGTAGAAAAAATTGTTTTCCGAACTCGTAATGGTCACTATGAGTACCTAGTCATGTCATTCGGATTAACCAATGCGCTCACCTACTTTTCAGGCCACAATGAATGATTTTTTTCGCCCAATGCTCCGCAAATTTCTTTTAATATTTTTTTATGATATCAAGATTTACAACTCAGACTGAACGACTAACTTGGGCCATCTACAGTCTGTCCTGCAAGTGCTCCAGTCCAACCAGTTTGTCACCAATTGGAAGAAATGTCATCTTGGTCAACGAGAAGTGGAATATTTGGGCCATGTTATTTCGGGTGCCGGAATTTCTATGGACCCTTTGAAAATTCAGGCAGTCCTCCACTGGCCTATTCCAGCTACGGTCAAGAGTGTCGAGGGTTTCCACGGTCTTACAAGGTATTACTGTAAATTCATCCAAAACTATGGCGTCATTGCTCAGCCCCTTACTGCTTTAACAAAGAAAAACAGGTTTCAATGGACACTGGAAGCCCTTCGAAATTTTCAGCACTAGAAAAAACTCATGACTATTGCTCTGATGCATTGCCCAATTTATCTGAGGACTTTGAGGTGGAATGCGACGCATCAGGATGGGGCCTGGGCACATGCAGCACCATCAGCCATTAGCTTATTTCAGCAAAGCCCTCACAGGTAAGGCTCTTACTAAATCTACTTATGAACGGGAAATCATTGCTCATGTGCCAGCCGTACAAAATTGCAGCGTTTCGTTCATCAATGCACGGTTTGCCAACGTTACAAGTATTCTACACTGGCTCCGACTGGCCTCCTTCAACCATTAGAAATTTCTAATGTTGTTTGGGCTGATTTATCCATGGATTTATTACCGGGTTGCCTAAGTCCGGAGGGTTCAAAGAGATCTTTGTGGTTGTGGGCCGGTTATCAAAATATGCCCCATTTTATTCCCCTGAAACATCCTTACATGGCAAAAGGGATTGCTGAAGTTTTTATGCGTGATGTCGTCCGTCTTCATGGCTTGCCACACTCCATTGTCAGTGATCGTGATCCAATTTTTATCGGCCACTTTTGGACCAAGTTGTTTAAGATTCAGGGTACTAAATTGAACTTGAGTTCCACTTATCATCCACAAACGGATGGATAAACTGAGGTAGTCAATCGTTGTCTTGAAACCTACTTACGTTGTTTTTCCAGTGAAAAGCCTCAACAGTGGTCTTATTGGTTGCCTCAATTATGCTACATTACTACTTGACACGCCTCAATTCATACTACTTCTTTTGAAGTCGTCTATGGTCGTAAAAACACCAACAGTTTCCAACTTCCTTCAATCAGAAATTAAGGTGGAGGTAGTCGCAGATGCCTTGTTGGACCGTGATGAAGCTTTGAAGCAGCTTAACCACCATCTGGCTCAGTCCCAGGATTTCATGCGGCAGCAGGCCGATCACCATCGCCATCTCATTTCATTTCAGGTGGGGGATCGAGTTTATCTCTGGCTCCGCCCGTATAAACTGAAGGGTTTTGTTAGAGTCTAATAACAATTATCAGATGAAGCGGGAGCGATTAAAACCCCTTTTTCGATGATCTCAATGCAAAATAACATGAAGCTGAGTATAAAACCGAAATGAAGAAAATATTGTAAATGCATACCGTTCACCAAAGATGTTTTTGCTCTTTGATCTTGGTTTGATATGCTTGATGTAAATCACTAAAGTGGCAAACAAAAGCATCCCACCTCCGAAGGTATCCACGGGCCAACTGGATCTCTCGTCGTACAAGAGGGATTCTTCTACATCCACGGTGTGCTAGCACCTCACAGTGCAAAGGATGAAGAAGAAGACACGTTTATGGGAGTTTCAGCCAAACTTAAGAACAATCACACCAAAAGTCATTGCATGGTTATATAGGCAATCAAGGAAACTCCTTTAAGTACTGCTATATTTATTCATGCGTTGAAACCCATGAATAAATGTCATGATCGGTTCATGAAAATATGAATCCATCATATGCATTTACTCCCTAGCATTATATCTCATATAACGCTTTAATAAATGATAACCATGTGGTATGATCGAACTACCCGACAAATACTAATATCGTAGGCAGTGTAAAAAGCTATACCTCTTTCTGCATGTGAATCATAATTTTCATGCAAACCATAATAATATTGACACATATTTATATAGCTTTATGGCATATCTCCTTCAATCTCTCACTTGCACTAAAGCCTAATAAATTTTGTGTCATTTCACCTTCCATTGCATTGTATACAATAACTTGTAAAACCATATCCAAAACTCTTTTTAAATATCTTCCAAAAGTCTTTTTTTGCAAAGTTATCACCAACTTCACTTTGTATCACATTGTATGCAATACCTTATGAATACCTATCCAAAACACTTTTAGATAAACTCTAAAACACTTTTATAGTACCTCTCTGAGTCAAACTCAATCCGCATTCAGTCAACCACAAAGTGTGACCCCAAGGGGCCTTTATAGCGTTGACAACAAATACAAATCTTCGAATACATATATGTAAGCAAAGGGTGGCATCTAGCAAAGCTCAATGTTACTTAAGCTATAAAGGAATCTAACATAATCTGCATCAAACACATGTATCTCTATATTTGTGTCCACCGGTCTGCATCATACGCAAACGTGCATTCTCATATTTTACCTTCGTCCAAAACATCGAGTGACCATGGGACACAGAACATGCCAATTCCATATAGCCAACTCGTTTGTTCTCGATTTTTAGAGCCCAGATGTCATACTCGCCATACGAGAAGACAAATCTCATCTTAGTTAAGCTCCAAACGATGACATGATCAGCAACATACCCAACCACCCTCGTATTATCTAATTCAATATGCAGACTTGCATAAGTAGGGTATCAAAGTGAAGATTCTTTGTGATGTTTAAAAAGGTTTTGTATTTGTTGACAACTCACTTTTGTGTTAGGAATGTTTTTGTTAACAGGTATGAAAAGTTGTTGAAATTCTTAAAAGGAGTTTGTTATGAAGTTGCTGGAGAAAGTCAGAAAGTTGAAAGTTCGCTAAACTTTGTTAAAGAACTTCCTAACTAAGTCAGACGATGCTATGTTGGTCACAAAGTTCCTAACATCATGGAAAACCTCATGATACAAGCTTTTGATCAAAGGGGGAGTTGAACTTTTTCAGATGAACCTTTCCGGACAGAGATTTGTGAGAAGCTTTGAAGAAGCGTCACCAAACAAAAAAGCAGTAGGAAGTTCAAAACAGAAGTTTCTAAAGTGGAGACTTTGTTCACTGGACAAACATTCCGGACAAAGTTGTTATAAGAAACACTAGCATTGCAAAGTTGTTGATCGGTTGGACTGGAGCTGAAATTTGTGGAAGTAAAGAGAAGTGTAGTTGAGTTCCAGAAAAATGTTACCGAACGTACAAAATACGAGTTACCGGACAAACCTTCAGAACATACTTCTTGTGAGAAGAATTGATGGCAGTACAGATTTGTTAGAAGTTTGTACAAAGGGAAAGTTGTTGAAACGCCGGGAGTCGCAGCGACAAAACAGGCTTGTGGATGAAGAAAAAAGTCGGAAACAAAAGAAGAAGAAGAACACGAAAACGGAGATTTACGTGGTTCGAGAATAATCCCTACGTCCACAGAGAGACAAAAATACTTCACTAAAATTAGAAGCACAATTTATAGGCAAATCACAGAGTTTCACACACAGAAACTCTAACCTGAAATGGGCTAATGAAGGAAGATGAAGCATTGTGTCACCAACCGCAGAGAAAGCCCGCACTATTACAGTAAACAATGGTTAAAAGTTCACATCGCTACAGTGTCGCAGCCACCCAAGTCCAAATTGCTACAGTGGCTTGCGCACACAATGAATCTTATTCTCTGTCAACATCAGTGTGACATTTCATGTGCTAGACTCAGTAGGTCATACAGCGCACACAATGAATCTTATTTTCTATTTTGTGCCTCGGATAATGGGGACTCCAATATAATTCATGTCAACATCAATATGACATTTCATGTGGTATACTTAGTAGGTCAGCCAGCGCACACAATGAATCTTATTCGCTGTTTTGTGCCTCGTGGATATATTTTGTATCTCTATACAAGAAACATACCCACGCTAACCTTATCATTTCTTCATAACCTATAATACTCTATGACGAACATCGGTTAGGGTTAAACTCAAAGTCATACTTTGAGAGGTCAATTGTCATTACAATTCACGAAACGTATATCTATATATACATTTATGTAGCTAGCGTGAAAGAATGAAAAAATGGAGGTTGCCTCTAATATGATACATTTAATATTTTTAAACTCTAAAAATATTTAACAAAAGCAACATAAACACTGGTTTATCATATCAAATATGATAAACTGTCAGAACAGCCTTATGTTATCTACACTTTCTGGGTTTTATTAACACATCGCGTCATATGTGATCTCCGTCACATCTCTATATGATCATCTGATAACACTCTCCCACTAAACTCTTTAGTGAAAATCATCTATGAAGTAAGCTAGTTTAACTAATGGCGAGACTTGGAAATCATATTCTTAATTGTTCAACTACTTAAACATATTCAGACCTCTTAACTTCACAATATCAAATGTTACAATGACAACTTTTGTTGTCTACTTAGAACTCTTTCTAAGTTCATCATCATCATCATTCTTAGAACCTTGATCCATCAAACTTTTTCCTTAAAATAATGTAACTCTTTACGTTATAAATTATTAATACTTCCTAAACTCTTAGGATATTAAGTAAAAATTTACTTTAAACTTAGACTGATATAATCTTTTATTTGTTAACTTTGAACTTCTCTAAGACCAAATATACACACACTAGCCTCTTAGAAACTATATTCTTTTCAGAATATTTTGCTAACATTCAACACAAACTACTTTGTGTTTAGGAAATAACACTTGTTTCCTTTTTGTATATACATTTAATAAATAAACTATTGTTTTCATATCATATACAATATTCAATGTGTTTGGAACATTTTTCATTTGGAGAGAAGACTTTATTAAAAAATACCACCGATGGGTGTTCGAAACACATTCTCTCATATTTTAACAAATGGCTAGATAAACATTTTTATCCTGGATAAACACTATTATCCATATCTTCTTCTCTAAACAAGTTATAGAACTTGATGAATCATAAACCATGTGTATAATTAATCATCTCATGTTGTTCATAACAACTCTTTGTTATTGAATATATCTCTTATCACATAATAGAAATGAGATAAAAATAAACATCATTTACTTAGATTCATTTGAGCTTAATAAAATCCTTTACATTCAAATCCTCGATGCAGTAACTATTTAATTCATCTCATGAATATAAACTACAAGTTCAATCAATCCTTTGATTTTGAACTTCTATATTTACAACACTTAGTAAAATATACATTTGATATCAGATACCCTTCAAAATTGAAGAATTAACTTCTATAACATTCATACTTAACATAAACATTCCATTGAGCTTCACGAACTCCTTCAGGTATATCGTGAATAATTCAATCATATTGGATTATTACTCTTCCTTACAACCCTATATTTCAATGACACCTTGATTAGCTTCTTGTAGAAACATTGTTGAACCTTTCTTCTTCCGATTTGAACTTTTACCTATTTGTATTGTCTATACAACACTAGTATCTAGACATCATATGTCCAGTTCATATTCTCTAACACTTTGAGAATATCAAGTAAACTTTTCTTGAATTCATTCACATTGTCAGAATATTTCCAGAGATGACAATAGGATGAAATCTTTAACTAAAACATGCCATTATAAGTCTCTTTAAAGCGAGTTATGGAATTAAACAAATCATAACTATATGTATCAAAATTCAACTCATTTAATTCAAATAAACCATTGTTTACAAGCTCTTCTCAAGAGCAAAATGAGAAAATACACATCTTATGTATCCAAATCTCCAATACAGTATCACCTTTGCTCTATCACTTGAACATCAACTTCAAGCTTGATCATTCATTTCTTTCTTTTGCTTATGCTTTTGTTGTCCTGCATATTTACAACACTCGTAAAATATAAAATTGATATCATATAACATTCAAATAAAATAAATGAATTTCATAACATTCATACCTGAAGTGGACGCTCCACATGGCTTCTTGTAGCCCTACACGTAATCTGGACAATTTCTTCTCCAATGGTCAACTTTGCCACATTGAAAACATTGCCCTTACTTTTTCTTTCCCAGTTTGGCAGGCAGTGTGGATTTTCCACGACCACTTTTCTTCCCTTTTTGGCGAGAACCTTTACCCATCTTTTATACCATTAGCATGGTACTTGAGCCTGGACCGCCCATATCTTGTTCAGCAATCCTCGACATATTGAGGAGATTGGGTAAAGGTTTGCAGAGTTCATTTATAATGCAATTCACAAAAAACTGTTGGAATCTTTCCGACGGTGACTGTAAAATGAAATTTGTTGCCAACTCAAGCTCTAGAGGTGAACCAAGTCTCTCCAAGTCATTGACATATCCAATCATATTGAGTACATTAGTGGAGACCGAGGTTCCTTCCGTCATCTTGCAACGAAAAAAAGCTTTAGACACTTCATACCATTCATGTCTTGCTTTCTCTTGGTAGAGCCTTTTTGGGATATCTATCATTTGAAAGGCAATGAGGGTCTCATGTTGCTTTTGCTTTTGACTCCATGGTAACCAGCATGAATGCAAAGACTTTTTGGGCATCTTTTTTATGTTTATCATAGTTATCCAAATTCTTTTGTAGAACACCTTCACCAATTGGTTTATCAGGAAGAGATTGTTCCAACACATAGAATTTTCCTTCTTGTTTGAGAAACGATTCTCAAATTTCTATACCAATCACGGAAGTTGCTACCATTAAGTTTTTCTTTGTCAAGGCCTGATCTTAAGATCATGCTTGATGATGATGTCATATATCTACAACAGTAGTTTTTATCATACGAGTATCATGTTTGGCAATCACTTAATAAGGACTTTTATTAAGTGGGCTCCCACTAAAATGATGGCCCCTTTATATTAAATTTCATCATACACATTAGTGGGTCAAGATCCATATTTTAGTACGCAATGGGTCTGTTACGGTGTTTCTCTCACCACTTTGTTATTTAGGTAGGGCACCATCCCAATCATATCATATATGATTCTTCGATAGTTGAGCGGGTAACTCTTTGCCCAATCCATCATATGGGTAATACTCAACTCAATTCATCTCATATCTCAGCCCTTGGGGTTTCCCAGCTAGTGTAACCCAAAGCAAACGTCAAAAAACATGCTAATCACAAGACAATACAGGGGCACCCCGCTATGGCGTGAAACCACCCAAGGATGATCCAGTATCACTCATTACTTGCTTGTCTTACACAAGATAATCCAGAGGCACCTGTTTTGGCGTGAAACTATCTTGTTGAATGATCAAAGTCTTGACAAGTGTTATTTTCAAAGAAATCTAACACTTAGTATTTAAATGAGATTTTAATATCACCATCTTATCTCATGTTATTCCTTTTATGTATGCGTGTTTCTAATGATTTTAGTTTGGAATCTTATTCCCTCCGGTAAATCAATATGTTCAAATCATATTGATATGTGACTCTTTACACTATACAACTCACAAGTTTGTGTTACTCACCCATCAAAATTAAAAGTCAAGTATATTCATACATATCTGAATGCATCATATGCATAGGGTACGTGAAAACTTCATGTAAATGTTTAGAATTATATGAGATTAACAATCTCCATATGAGTAAGCTTAAAGCGACAAATAGTCAACCTCATTCACCAACATAGACAAGGCATAAGCCTCCAAGTAGGTAGGTAGTTTGACCCCAAATCCCTCTACCCGAGGATACTTTTCTCGCAAGAGAATTCAATTCACCGAAACTCTAAAACCTAATATCCATAAATTATATTCAACTAAATTCAAGTTTATAACTTCAATTACAAATCAAGGTCAAGGTGGATGAAAAACTGAATTCATTATCATACCTAGCATGTAATGCAATGTTTTATCTTAAAAGCAGTTTAACCTTTTAAACTAAAGCATACAACATTCATCAAATAAACATTTTATAACTATGAAAAAAAATAGGGAATAAAATTTAAATAAATGAACAATTCAAATATTTAAACATGAGATAAACATTTATGAACGATTTATAAATAAAAGCTAATAATAAACACTTTTATAATATCAGCTTTAATCATTATGGGCATTCCATAATCTTGAATATAAACCCTTTATATTCTTTTTCAATATGAACTCTTTCATATTCTTCATTATATGGCATTTTAATTTTAAATATACGATATTATATGAATTATAAGCCTTTTATGATCCAATTTCTATTATGCAAACATTTTACATGATCTAAATATCATATACTTAATATTATTTAAACTATGATCATATCATTCATCAAAACACTTTTTGATATGGCTTAAATAATAACAAAATAAGGCCCCCTCTTAGTTTGAACAATTCAAAATAATTAATTATGAATAATTAATAATTTAAATATAAACATTTTATATTTTGACCTTATTTCATAATTTATATCCCTTCATAAATTATTTCTTATGATTTCTAAACAAACGCTTTTATTTCTATATTATAAGACATGTCTGATAATTTGTTAAAAGGTATTTTAAATATTAACATTTAATATTTAAGGAATATTTAATAATAAATGTTACATAAACATTTATTGATTAATTATAAACCCTTTATAATTAATTAATTAATTAACCCTTTATTAACTAATAAATATCCCCATTTTGTGTAAGGGTAACCTCCTTATACCCTTACGCAAGCACTCTGCGTAAGGGTAATCCGATTTCATAGCCCACAGGTCAAGGTAGAACCGGTTTTATTAATGTTACATAAGGGTGGACCTCCAGCTGCGTCAAGGTAACTCATCAGTTACCTTTACGTAAACCTTAAAAACTAGGTACTGCCTTTATGCAATTGAGTCGAAACCCGTTGCGTAAAGGTGGATTGGGTGACCCTTACCGCAGAACTCTTCTACGCGAGGGTAACCTTAAAATTCATTCCACTGCGTAAAGGTATTTCTGGTGAAGACCTTTACACAGTGTTAAATGATACAAGAGGAAGACCCTAAATCCCCAAGGTGCTCTCTAAAGGAGGCATTGAGGTTCTTTTATAATGAATAATTAAGACCACATCGAACCATACGTCCGATATGGGATACAGACTCCAACACGGACACATAAAGAAAAAAGACCAAAGCAACGACTACACAAAGCAAACAAAAAACGCTGCAAACACTCCCCCTCAAACTGGACATACCCAACTTGATTACGAAACAAGATGAAATAAAAAGAAACAAACAACGATCGTAGCTCCCCCTCAAGATCGCAGCTCCCCCTCAGGATGATGGATGGATGAAGATGTCGTGGGCGCAGTAGAAGAACCGCACAGACCGGGCCGGTTGAAGGAGCGTCAGGACATCCACACTAGCGGGGTCAGTCGATGATACGCTGGGAAAGTCGCACTAGCACCGGGAAAGCCGCAATTGCGGGGCCGGTGACGGGAGGCGGGGATTCCGCAGAGTCGTTGCGGGATCTAACGGTGCCAAAGGGCCCAGATCCAAGGCGGTCGAGGTGCTGCGTCACGGTGGAGGAAGCGCGAGGACGTGCCGGCGAATAAGAGAGACAGCGCTCTAGATCTGGAAGGAGCACGCAAAAATGCTTCCGTCGGGAAAGGGAGGTGGCGGCCTGGAGAGCAGTGCAGGAGGGGACCGCCGCGCGCATTGAGGGAGCCATAGGTGGAGCGCCTGCGTGGAGGCGGAGACGCCGCAGGATGCATCGGTGACTAGATCTGGCCGGATCTGGCCAATCTTCGGGAGGCCGCCAGATGGTTGTCCGGCTGAGGGAGCGCCATGGCTGCTTGGGACGACAGGGAGAGCCTCGAACGGGGTGGTTGTCGCTAAAGGGTAGCGTGCGGGAGAAACAAGGGAGGCGGGCGCCGCCACAGGAGGAGGCGCCTTGGGATCGAGAGGCGCCTCGGGATCGGGAGGTGCGGCAAGGCTGGGAGCCAAGGAGGGCAGCGGGTCGGGAGTCGTCGGGAGGGGAGGCCGCGTAGGGCAAGATCCGGTTTGGGAGGCCACCGGGAATTAAAAAAAAAACGAGACGGGGTGCAGTGGAATAACCGGCGAGGAACGGGAGAGCAGCGCCAAACCGGGGAGAAAGCCCACAGGGAGCAGTCACGGGCAAAAGGGTCGTCGCGCGGGAGCGGAGTCGCAGCGAAGGGAGCCAGCGATGACTGGATCCGGACAGGATCCGACCGGATCTGGGAGAGCAGGCAAGGGAGGCGGAGCATCAACGGGAGAGGGGGGCAACCATAAGCGTCAGATCGGTGAGGATCATCGCTGTGGAAGGGGTGACGGGAATCGGGGGAGTCGCAGGGAGGCCGTCGCGGGAGGGGATGGCAACAGGAACAAAGGCGTTGGACGGGAACTGCGTCGCGCGAGCGGGAGTAGCCGTGAAGCCGCTCGGAGGGCGGGCCGGGAAACGCGGCGGGAGGCAGGGTCGGAGCGACTGCGGAAGGGTCGTCGTCATCGGAAAGCCACACAGACGGAGCGCAGGCGGAGGCGTCGCACAGGGTAGCGGCGCAGCGGAGGATCAAACGACGATGGAGGGCCGCCCGGCGGGATGCGGCCAGAGGGTGCCGGCGACAAGAGACTGCAGAGGGGGAAGCTACTCGCGACGGGAGGAGACGGAGGTGGAGGGGTGACGGCTGTTTTAGGGCTCGATGGCCTTTGGCTAGAGAGTCGCCGCCCCCCACCGGGGGAATGATCGTCGGATACCCTAGATGGGGAAATAAAATATGGTAAGGGAGGCTCGGGTTTGGAAAATCTCCTTTGATACTGTCACGACCCGCCTTCACCAAAAGGAGGGAAGGGTCAGCAGACTGTCAGGCCCTTCCTTCTTTAAGTTGAAGGAGAGATAATGACCCCCGAAACCCGCCTTCAATAGGTCCCGGAGTGGCGACTAGCACCAAGGGTATAGAATCACACGCTAAATGGAAGGCATTACCCTTTTTCTGTTTTATAGGATCGGAAGATAAGATGATGAAACCCAACAACACCAAAACTAAAAGAAAAGTAAAGCCAAAAGTAAACCATTCCCACATGCATGTTCCAAAAGTAAAAGCCACAAAGTACAAAAGTGACTACAAGGGTAAGTACCAAAGAAGGAAAAACAGCAACTGCAACTGCCCCAAAGGTCCAAGCTAGTAAGGTCCTGCGCGATCCCCGAAGTCCTCCTGGAATCCTGAAAGCAGTTTTATATACGTAGGGTGAGCATACAAGTACACTCAGTAGGGAAAACCAAAGACTCTCGTGCACAAGTGGGGGAACGTACTAAAGTCCCGTGAAAAAAAAGAAGTAAACCAAACACCTAACAAGGTAAACTATCCACCCAAGCCTCACCAAGGCACACTCCCCAAATAACGCAAGTCAAGTAATATACATATAGGAACACATCAATGTTTGGGTACCCCGCGCCACTTTCTCACTAGTTATTGAGACATCCTACGCATCGAACCAATCCCGCCATTCTCATCGCAGTCCCACTGCCACACCCGCCCGCACACACCTGAGCCACAGCCACACGCAGTCCCACTGCCGAATCCCGCCCGCAAACACCTGGGCCACAACTGTCACACGTAACCACGCCTGCAAACACTTAGGCCAGAACAACCACCACCACGCCCGAAGACACCTGGGTTAGAAGATCCACTGTCACGCCCGAAGACACCTGGGCCTCATCCCGAAGACACTTGGGAAACCACCTGCCGCACACACTTGGCCAACCACCACACTACCCTGCCCGAAGATTCTTGGGCTAATAATAGACCTCAGGCCATCACAGCCTACCCGAAGATACTTGGGCTATCCGGAAAAGGGAGCAGAAAAGAAGCTAATAACCAGCCACTGATAATAGCGTTGGGAAAAACACTCTTCCCCATGAAATGGGGGTGTTCGGCACTAAGTGCTCAACTTGGGTGGGGCGCGAATAAGAAACACAAAACTACAAATATATATATATATAGGTAACAAGCACTCACCCAAGTTAGGTTTTTCTTCAGCCAGCCTAAAGGACACAAACAGCACTCAAGTCCGAGTCACGACTCTCGCCAACAAACTCATCTGTCCCTTTCTTGTTTTCATGTTCAGTAATAATGTTCAAATAAGTTTATGCACTACTGGGCAACTAACACCATAAGCATAACCAAGGAAAAGAAACCAGTCAAACGTCAATTTAAGTATCCACACCCTGTTCTCTTGTAAAGTCACAACAACAAAGGAATAAGTGAGATCCCTCGAAGTACAGGAACCAAAGACAACCCCGAGACATTGCCTCGTGTCCCCTCCCCCAAAAAGGTTTTTCATCAACAGAGGATCCCACCCCAATTCGTGATATAAACAAGGTAACCACCCGGCCTTAAAACTCACAACCACCGAATCCATAACAACAGGGGATCCCATCCCCAACTTCATAACCACCGAGAGTATAAAAACAGGGGATCCCATCCCCCCCACATCTCCAGCAATCGGCCCGTAAAAGGAAACAACCAAACCACTACCACCGACACAAAGCAGGGTCATGCCGGTATTTTCAGATTTATAAGATTTAACACACTCCATGATTTCAATTTCCGTGTGCTTTAACCGGGGTTATCACAGAAAAAGATTTATCCTGGTGCTTCCAATTCATTTAGCCGAATATACGTAATTAACCGATTTCCTTTACACAACAAGGGTTCACAACCACAATACAAGTCGTTTAAACATCACCAGATGCAAGGGTTCGTTAGTGCACATAGAAAGACCACCAACGGCCATGATTTTCAGAAGGCGTAAGCCCGCACAGTTAACAAAGAAGATCATAACATAAAACAGCATCAACGATCACAGCCCCCTTCTTTCTTTATAGAATCCAGTTCATTATCTTCATTTAGGTCTGGTTTATCCAATTCTACATAATCAGAAGCACGCTCACCCCGCATGATACACAAAAAAGAGAGACGGAGAAATTCCCTACCTGTTGATCAACGATTGATGCTAAGGCCGGGCACGGAACTTCACGTATAGCGATGCGGCTCGCCTGAACGAAAAGTGGCTCGTCTGACCGAAGGTACTCTAGCGCAGGGTGAACGAGAAAAGAACCCTACGGCGAACCCTTTTGTTTATAAGGGCGGGGACGGTTGAGATTAGAACGCGAAACCGCGTAAGGCGCGGGGTCGTGGGTTGACCACGCGGTTGAGACACCCCACACGTTATTAAAACGATCGGGCGGTTTAAACCGGCGCACACACAGGCTTAATTCATTAAATATTTAATCAAAACATTTAGTGCGTTACCGGGCTTTTAAAACGAGTTTAACGGGGTCAAAATAGGCTTTAAAACCCTATTTGCGCAAAAAGGAGCACTACTGGAAAGAACCCGCGGGGTAGGCCAGAGCCACCGGTAACTGAGAGCTACCGGTGGGTGACAGCTACCACTACTGGAAAGAACCCGCGGGGTAGGCCAGAGCCACCGGTAGCTGAGAGCTACCGGTAGGCTGCAGCTACCGGTAGACCGAGCTACCGGTAGACAGAGCTACCGATAGCTGCAGCTACCGGTAGACCGAGCTATCGGTAGACAGAGCTACCGGTAGGCTGCGGCTACCGATAGACCGAGCTACCGGTAGGCCTGCTACCGGTAGGCTAAGGCTACCGGTAGGCCTACCGTTACGCCAAACTTCACCGAGATTCTCAGACCAGAAAACCCAACACGAGATTTTCACAAAGTAATGGACCCCAAAAACCCGGGCCATTACAGATACCATGTTAAATGATACAAGAGGAAGACCCTGAATCCCCAAGGTGCTCTCTAAAGAAAGCCTTGAGGTTCTTTTATAATGAATAATTAAGACCACGTCGAACCATAAGTCCGATGTGGGATACAGACTCCAACACTCCCCCTCAAGCTAGGTACATCTAGCTTGGACACATAAAGAAAAGAAACCAAAGCAACGACAATACAAAACAAACAAGAAACGCTACAAACACGTAGCTATAGGAAATCCTCAGATACCTTTACGTGTCCATGTTTCGCAAGTAAGTTGCAGGCTTTTAAAAACACAACTACCATCACGCGTAAGGGTAAGGACTATCATACCCTTACATAATACATTTCCGCAAAACATTTATGTAAGGGTTACAATCCAAACTACCTTTACGTGAACCATTCATGTAAAGGTAAGCGTAAGCCTCGGGTTCCATGTGTGAGAGTTTACATGAATCGGTTAACTCTTTATCCTTTCCTTTGATACCACTGAAGGATTTTATTAGAGTCGAATAACGATTATCAGATGAAGCGAAAGCGATTAAAACCCCTTTGTTGAGGATCTTCGTGCAAGATAATATGAAATTGCATATAAAACCAAAATGAAGAAATACTGTAAATGCATACCGTTCACCGAAGATGACTTTGCTCCCTTTGATCCTGGTTTGATACGTTTGCAAACAAAAATTTCCCACCACAGGAGGTATTCACAGGCCAACTGGATTTCTCATCGTATGAGAGGGATTCTTCTACATCCACGGTGTGCTAGCACCTCAAATGCAAAGGATGAAGAAGAAGAGAGACGAGTTTATGGGAGTTTCGACCAAGCTTAAGAACAACCACATCAAAAGTCATCGCATAGTAATCGTTTATATAGGCAATCAAGGAGGCTCCTTTAATCATTGCTACATTTATTCATGCGTTGAAACGCATGAATAAATGTCATGATCAGATCATGAAAGTATGAATGCATCGTGTGCATTTACTCTCCAGTATTATATCTCATATAATGCCATGCAAAGCACAATTTGCATGCAAGCCATAATAATATTGACACACACACATATATATATGTGTGTAGTTTTAGGGCATATCTCCATAAACAGTATTCTCCTCTTTTCTATGGGCCTTTCACTATCTTGAAGCAGCTTGGGCCAGTAGCTTATTAGTTGGACTTGCCTGCCTCCTCTCGGGTTCACCCGGTGTTCCACGTATCTCAGTTGAAGAAGGCTGTCAAGCAACAGGAGGTTCAGCCATTACTTCCCCGGGGCCTCCAGGGGGACCTCTCGAATTGGCCAATTCCAAAGGTTGTGCTGTCTACAGAGCATAAACCACATCAGGGGGGTGTCCTTCCACAGTATTTGGTTAGGTGGCAGGGTCAGTCCGCAGATGATGTTGTTTGGGAAGATGAATTTGTTCTTGAGAATCAATTTATCTTCCTCAATCTTGAGGACAAGACTGATTTTCAAGGACCGGCGAGTAATAGAGTCCGGGATCAGCCTGGCACTAGGCATGTGTATTATCGTCGGGGTAAGGTCTTACATGGGGGGGAAAAGTCATGTGACGGGTCGGGGTCACATGAGGGTTAGGAGGAGGTGGTTATAGGGGAAGCCACAGAAGAGAGAGGGACAGAAAGTGAGTGGTGAGTCTCAGCTGCGGCTTGAGCGGGAGTGCGTGGAGGGTCTCCCGAGTTGTATCTTCTTCCTCATGTATTTCTTCCTCTTTTTCTCCGAGTAACTATAAGTCGGCTCTTCTACGAAATTTATACAGATACAGCTAATTCGTTGTTTATGAACCTAGATTCCTATCACCACGCCGCCCCAGTTTCAACTAGGAAAACATGTTACGTGGCAAACTCATTTCCCATGAAATTTTAATTAGCAACATTCAAAACAAGGTCAGCAACAACATGGAGCTTCACCAGCAACCCACACAAAGATAATCCCTATGACCCAAACTACTCTGAGAGCACAACAATTCTGGTCTGCAAAAGTCAGCAATTATCATGAAGACCTACAAACCACTGCAAATCAAACATAGCATACAGAAAATTATTTCCAAATTACAAACAATAGTCTTTCATGAACCCCATCCACCACAAAAAAGGCCCTTACAAAGGTCACCAGCCTCGGTGGAGATGAATAAATTTAATGTTAATTGAGACTCCAAACAAACAGCTCCACACACTAATGCATGCGCCCAAAACTTCTGCACATAATGGTTAATCCTTAATGCCGGACAACAGAACTGGCAGGGAGCAAAATAACTTACCAGCTGAAGGAATGGATGAGAGAAGAGAAGACAACCTCAGTTCCTCCAAGCAAAGTTGTCATATCGAATTTTGGGTTTCTCTCAAAGCATATATTTATTGATTTTGTTAGAATGAGCAGCACCTGCATTCATACCACCATAGATCAAAGGATGATAAAAGGTCTCTTTTTTCTCCCTCACACACTGTGCTAAGAAGACAACAAGGCAGAGAAGTGAACTTACCTGGCCATAAATAAGTTCCAACTGAATCCTTAAAGACTCATAGGGTTCTTCTGTACAGCTAATACAAACCAAGTAAATTGGTCCTTTGACAAGAAAAACCACCTGAACAAACAGTAAAACAAAAGCTTAACGCAATCTCAACATTAAGAGAAAAATATATCAGTAACATGCAGTTTTTCTTGGGACGTCTATCCTCTATATAAAGACAACAGCAAAGCAACAATGACCAGACAGAACCATCAAAATAAGCACAGTGATTTGGTGCAGATTTTCATAAAAGGACCTCTAAAAATTATTATCAACATTAACATCAGTAAAATAAACAGCAGCACACAGAGGATAGCATATTCCGCAGTAGAATGCATAGCCACAGAGCAACAAACTTGACGTTTCAACTACTTCCATAAAGGTTATACACTTCCTCCTCTCCTAAGCAGAGGGTACAGAAGCATATGCAAGTGATAATTGATTTTAGTGTATGTTTTTATAAAGGAATTTTAATATCAAATGAATTTTATACTGCCTAATTGTTTTTTATTTTAATCTTTTGAAACAGTTTGAAGTCGTTATTTAAGTTTGGAGAAGTTAGAAAATGAACTGAAGATGAAAACAACAAATCACGCTGTTTTAGGATCTGAAACATCATGGTTAGAGACAGCACATGAAAACCGTGACAGAACATGTGAGCTCAATGCCGCTTTACCATGGTATTTCCAGAGGAAAAATTACTGAAGACAGAACTTTCCTGAAAAAAATGGTCATGATCATTTTCAACACTGCGTTTTCAGATGTTGAGAAAAAGTTCATGAAAACATCCCAAAACAGTTGTGAGTCACCACGTTTCCACTGAAACGCCAGAAGCTAAGAAGTTTTACTTGGTGGACAGAATTTTAAGTGCAATAAAGGAAGATCCGACTATCAACAGAAATAGCAAGGTCTGATAAGATCCCGGTTTTTCTCGAGAGGTACGGATCCTTTTAAATTATGTCTAAATCTTTTATTTTATCTATATGGGAACGCCTAATGAGGTCATAGAGGCTTTGGGGGCATCTAGGGCTTGTTCGGAGCCCGGAGCTCCGGTTTTTGAAGAAACAAGTAGAGACACACGGTTAGTAGTAACCGTGCGGCCCAAAAGGTGAAGAGCATGGTTAGTTTAACCGTGCGAGGGAGGCCGCACGCCCGGGCAGAACCTGCAATTTATTGCAGAAGGAAGTCACACGGTTTGCGCACGATTTGCACACGGTTTGCCTAACCGTGCGTCTAGACCGTGTGAGGCCTGGGTCCTTAGGCAGTGCCAACCGCACGGTTGGCGCATGATTTGGCAAACCACGAGCCGTTTTAAAAATGGGGAATTTACGATTTTACCCCTCCTATTTAACCTTCTTCTCCCTTTTCCTTTTGCGCACAACACCCTCTCCTGTCATTGAGAGCTCTCCTCCTCCATCAAGCTAGGCTTTGAGATAACTCCTACGTTCAGCGTCTGATTCAATTGTTGTTCGTCACGTTGGATAGTCAATGGTAAGTTTATGATTCCTCTTGGTTCCTTTTTCATTTTCCTTGTCGTATCGGATGCTATTTCTGAGCGAGCTAATATGCCCTATTTTCAGGGTGTGTCTATTTCTCTGATTTCTCACATTCTAGCCTGAATCTTAAAGCTAATATCAGATGGGGAGTCGTCTACCAAGCTAAGGTAGGCGGTCTCATACTTTTCCCTAAAAAATTTGGGTGTTTATATTATGTTGTCGTCGTACCGCACGCCGGACCTTCCGTGCATTGCTCCTAAAATTGATAAACCTTTAAATTAATTATTAAAACATGTTTCTAGACATGCTACGAGACCTTTATACATGGTTGGAGGTTGACGACCTCAACCCGAACCATCCTCTAGGGTGGGTTCGATCACATGCCTTGATGACTTATTCCTCCTTGATGACCAGAACACCATGAAGGTGTGTTTGGCTTTGCATTGGCCCATGAAATGTATAAATTGAATAAATGAATTAAATGAACTGTGTTATGGCAAGTGGATTACACTTGGCCCCTTCTTACTTTCCAATTATATGGCTTCAGTGATGAAGTGAATTGATGCATGGCAAGAGAGGCACTCTTTAGCCCGGATTGTAATTAGACATGGATGTTATTACATCATACTTACCTCTTATAATGGACATGAGGTTCCATATTGTAAATTAGAATTTGTGGACATGACATTCCTTATTGTTATTTGGAATTGCAGACATGACGTTCCTTGTTGTTATTTGTTCCTTATTGTTTATTTAGAATCAAAGGACATGAGGTTCCATATTGTCTATTTGGAGTTAAAGGATGCGGCGTTCCATGTTGTTTATACCCATGAGGTTCCATATTGTCTATTTGGAGTTAAAGGATGCGGTGTTCCATGTTGTTTATACCTACTTAATGGATATGACATTCCTCATTGTCATAAAATAATAAATGTTCAAAGACATTCCAGAATAGCCCAAAGCAAGTGGTATCGAACGGGTGTCTCGTGAGGAACCTAAGCCGACACGGGTTTTATTCAGTTCGTTTATTGCTTTTGTAATTATTATCTGCACACTGCTTCATAATATATTCACAGACTGAATGATGGTCGACTGAGTTTTACTCACACCCTGTGCGGGCCGCCTTTTGGTGTCCGAACAGACTTCATTGATACATGTAGAAACAAAGGGAAGCGCCCAGCTATGGACACCTAATTTTTTGTACTAGGAAGGAGTATGGGAGCAGAGGACCGAGCTAGTGCTCGCGATGCTATTGGATAAAGCTTTTGGTCTTTTGTATTTTTGTATAATTTGTGTTGCATATGCATGCTACTTTGTTCCCCTCGTATTCCCTATTTTGGTATGGCATCATGTTCACCATTCTATATATGTTACTAGATATGGTTCGGCTTATTATTTATGCTTGTTTATTTATCTATCTGGTTGGTTTATCTTTCTGATGTTTATTCAATATTATTTGTTTCTGCTACTGTGCTTATATATAACTTACCACCATGCCACTTCGAAAAAAAGGGGGTGTATTCTTCTCACTGTACCATCATAGACTCTCAGTGCTAGTTGGCAGCCTCTGGCGTACGGGGAGGCGCGCTTGGGGACAAATAGCCAACCAAATCGATCACTTATCTATGAACTGGGCTCGGGAAGTCACAAGTGGTATCGGAGGTTTTTTTCTTTGCCTTACTATTTAGGGTTGGTAGAAAGGAGACTAAGATGTATCGGAATTTGGTAATGAACTTGTGTATGGGAGTAGTTAACCCACGTACAAGGAAAAGACAAATTGTTTGGGATGAGGCTTGTTGTTTTGGATTATGCCTGTTACAGTTGTATTGATTTCACTGTTGGGTGAAGCACATGATTTGTGGCATTTATTGTTAGTATTATGGATTTTTCTTTTTACCCTTAGCCCGATATGGTAAGAAAGTATTTGTCTCATGCATCATTATAGGCACCTCAGGATCTATATGTCACGCATATGCCATGCCATGTCTATTTTATTGTGTGCATGGCCCGTAGCATGTTGTAGTGCCTTGATTGCCATATTTGGAGTTGTACTAACGTTTCTTGTAGGAAAAGCATGTTGTAGTGCCTTGATTGCCATATTTGGAGTTGTACTAACGTTTCTTGTAGGAAAAGCATAAGTAATTGGTTATTTAGAGTGTCTGCATCAACCTAAATGGCGTTTTCCTGCATAGCTAGATGATGACCCCTTACCTAACCAGTTATCAAATGTTTGGGCTATGTAACCATGGTTACACGAGCTGAAACATTAGCTGATTGCGATTAAATGGATGTCAATTATAATTTATAAAGCTAGTACTTTCATAAATTAGGAATGGTGATCTGTATAATCGCATCATCGTGTATGACTCGTTGCATCCTAAGACCGGATGTAAAGATCTGGTTGCAGTTACATGAAGTGTCAATTGTAACTTATAAAGTAGGGTCTTTATAATTTGGGAATTGTAACTCATCTAACAGACCGTGATATATATAAATGTAAAGTGTTGATCCTTAAAAGTTAAAGGAAATGGTTGTCGTAAAATGGGGATGTCTATTGCAACTTAAAGGGTGTTCATCTATAACTTGCAATTGACATTCCATATACCGGAGCCCCTGACGTGAGACTCGAACATTGACCCAAACCAAGTCTAAGTAGTGGGTAGTTGGGAATGACTTTTATGTAGGAAGGCTTTGCACTTGTCCTATTCTTTTATCTGTGATCTATTCTATTATCGAATCTCGTTTTGAAGTGTGTGTTTGGCATTGCATACGTATGCCTCCACGGCGGCCTCGCGTAAAACGTCAGGAAGGTGGCGATGACCATGCTCCGAAAATGGTAGGTCATGAGCCACCAGTATTACCTCCTGTAGTGCAACTTGCAGCAGCTCTTGTTATACCTGATATGGGCATTGATGCTCATTTTCGAGAGGGTTTCTTACAGTTAGTACAGTCTATACAGGGAGCTTCACGACCTGCCCCTTCTATGACAAAGTTAACCAGGGAGTTCCAGTGGCAACAACCTCCTACTTTTTCAGGGAAATGTAGTCCCCAGGCTACTGAGTCATAGCTAGAGGTCATGCTATCTCTCTTTGAGCATTTTGAGACACCTCCTGAAATGAGAGTGAAGATTGCTACATGTATGCTTTGTGGATCTGCAAGAGGAGATGAGATGTTATCACGCAAGCAGATCTACATCAAGTTATGGTCTGGGGGGATTTTCAAACTGCCTTCTACGATTACTTCTATCCTGAGACCTTGAGTGCAGACTGAGCTAGGTAGTCAATGAACCTGCAGCAAGGCACTATGTCCGTTATGGACTATTCAGCTCGCTTTACTGAGCTCCAGCGCTTTACACCGAGTCATCTGGGTGACTAGCTATCCAAGGCTAGGCGATTTGAGGATGGGCTCAGGTATGACATCTGATCGCAGATGAACGTCTTCAGGTTGAATACCGTGTCTAGAATAGTGAACCAAGTCCGCATCATCGAGCAAAATCTAAGGGAAGCTGAAGGTGTGGCCAGAGCGGTTCAGCACCTAAAACCGGGAAGCACTTCGACCAGCGGCAGGAAACATCGCCTAGAGAGTTCTCATCAGGGCGGTGGCGGTCAGAGTATCGGCATCGATAGTCAGGTGTTGTGCCATCAGTGCGAAAAGTCAGGTCACACGAAGCCTCAGTGTGACAGAGACCCCGTTGAGTGTCAAGCCTACAGCGAGATAAGGCATCTTAGTGGTTTTGCAGGACCTTCCCATCTATATCAAGTGGGAGAGTATCTGCAGCAGCTCCGCCTTCAGGAGTTGGATCAGTAGCTCCTCGTCGGGCGGGCAACTAGAGTACTGCCGACCGTTCAGACCGAGGAGGTGGTCGTGGCCAAGGGAGGACAGACACCGGATATGCAGTGCCAACAGAGTGGACCAGCCCAAAGTAGTCAGGTTATATCTCAGGATCTCAGATATGGCCAGATATATGCAGTATCGCCTACACCGAAGAAGAGAGTGTCGGGTCGTCCAGTGTTGTCAAAGGCGCGCGGCGCAATAAGGCGCAAACGCCGCTTGGGGATGCGGGGCGAGGCGCAAGGCGTGCGCCTCTCGAAACTATGGTTTCCATGATATAATTAAGCATATGCAAGCATATGTAGTTTTCAACAAAATTTAAAGCCACTGCATATATATTATACATCCATCTATAATGTAAAAACAATAAAACATAGTAATATTATTATAAAATTAAATTGTCTGAAAAAAAAAAATGATGCAGGTCATATAAATAGTATAATTAGCAACACAAATCACAAACATCACCTTCATCTTCATAAACTGTAAATACAATAATAGTTGCACCGTCAAAATTGAGTTTTTTATGTCAAAACATGTGTTACATGTTTTATAAAATTAGAAAATCTTGTTTTTTGTTTTTGAAAAAATAAAATATCATGTATTCTTAATACCGTTTAAATGAAATGTTATATATATCAAAAACACTGTTCTTTGCACGCTAGAGCGACTTCCTCTCTCGCGCACTCAAAACCCCTGCCGTCGGCACTGTCCTCTTCTCTGCCTGCCGGTGCTGTCACCTCCCAGCCTCATATGCACCTGCCATGCCTCCCGTTCGCCCCCCAGTGATATCGGGCCGGATCGACGCGACACTGTTCTTTTATCTGTGATCTATTCTATTATCGAATCTCGTTTTGAAGTGTGTTTGGCATTGCATACGTACACCTCCATGGCGGCCTCGCGTAAAACGTCAGGAAGGTGGCGATGACCATGCTCCGGAGATGGTAGGTCATGAGCCACCAGTATTACCTCCTGTAGTGCAACTTGCAGCACCTCTTGTTATACCTAATATGGGCATTGATGCTCATTTTCGAGAGGGTTTCTTACAGTTAGTACAGTCTATACAGGGAGCTTCACGGCCTCCCCCTTCTATGACAAAGTTAACCAGGGAGTTCCAGTGGCAACAACCTCCTACTTTTTCAGGGAAATGCGGTCCCCAGGCTACTGAGTCATGGCTAGAAGTCATGCTATCTCTCTTTGAGCATTTTGAGACACCTCCTGAAATGAGAGTGAAGCTTGCTACATGTATGCTTTGTGGATCTGCAAGAGGAGATGAGATGTTATCACGCAAGCAGATCTGCATCAGGTTATGGTCTGGGGGGATTTTCAAACTGCCTTCTACGATTACTTCTATCCTGAGACCTTGAGTGCAGACTGAGCTAGGTAGTTGATGAACCTGCAGCAAGGCATTATGTCAGTTATGGACTATTCAGCTCGCTTTACTGAGCTCCAGCGCTTTACACCGAGTCATCTGGGTGACTAGCTATCCAAGGCTAGGCGATTTGAGGATGGGCTCAGGTATGACATCTGATCGCAGATGAACGTCTTCAGGTTGACTACCATGTCTAGAATAGTGAACCAAGTCCGCATCATCGAGTGAAATCTAAGGGAAGCTGAAGGTGTGGCCAGAGCGGTTCAACACCTAAAACCGGGAAGCACTTCGACCAGCAGCAGGAAACGTCGCCTAGAGAGTTCTCATCAGGGCGGTGGCAGTCAGAGTATCGGCATCGATAGTCAGGTGTTGTGCCATCAGTGCGAGAAGTCAGGTCACACGAAGCCTCAGTGTGACAGAGACCCCGTTGAGTGTCAAGCCTGCAGCGAGATGAGGCATCTTAGTGGTTTTGCAGGACCTTCCCATCTATACCAAGTGGGAGAGTATCTGCAGCAACTCCGCCTTCAGGAGCTGGATCAGTAGCTCCTCGTCGGGCGGGCAACTAGAGTACTGCCGACCGTTCAGACCGAGGAGGTGGTCGTGGCCGAGGGAAGACAGACACCGGATATGCAGCGCCAACAGAGTGGACCAGCCCAAAGTAGTCAGGTTATATCTCAGGATCTCAGATATGGCCAGATATATGCAGTATCGCCTACACCGAAGAAGAGAGTGTCGGGTCGTCCAGTGTTGTCAAAGGCGCGCGGCGCAATAAGGCGCAAACGCCGCTTGGGGATGCGGGGCAAGGCGCAAGGCGTGCGCCTCTCGAAACTATTGTTTCCATGATATAATTAAGCATATGTAGTTTTCAACAAAATTTAAAGCCACTGCATATATATTATACATCCATCTATAATGTAAAAACAATAAAACATAGTAATATTATTATAAAATTAAATTGTTTGAAAATAAAAATGATGCAGGTCATATAAATAGTATAATTAGCAACACAAATCGCAAACACCACCTTCATCTTCATAAACTGTAAATACAATAATAGTTGCACCGTCAAAATTGAGTTTTTTATGTCAAAACATGTGTTACATGTTTTATAAAATTAGAAAATCTTGTTTTTTGTTTTTGAAAAAATAGAATATCATGTATTCTTAATACCGTTTAAATGAAATGTTATATATATCAAAAACACTGTTCTTTGCACGCTAGAGAGACTTCCTCTCTCGCGCACTCAAAACCCCTGTCGTCTTCGGCATTGTCCTCTTCTCTGCCTGCTGGTGTTGTCACCTCCCAGCCTCATATGCACCTGCCATGCCTCCCAGTGATATCGGGCCCGATCGACGCGACACTGTTTTTAGAGCCCCGCCCTGTCGGTTGATGCGGCACTACCCCCCCCCCCGATATTGCAACGCCACAACAAGGAAGATAAGGGTGAGGCGCGCCTTTATAGCGCCCGGCGCTTGAGCGCCTCAAGGAATGGCGGGCGAGGCGCGCGCGCCTCACCGAAGTCACCTCACCTTGTCTGTGGTGAGGTGCTCCATACTCGCCTCGCGACGCCCCATGCCAAGGCGCGCGCCTTTGACAACAATGGGGTCGTCTACAGTCAGAGGTACGATTTTAGTAGACTCTACTCTAGTATCTGCCTTATTTGGCATAGGCGCTTCACATTCTTTCATATCTATGGCAATTATTGAAATTTTTGCCCTCAAGATCAAGAATTTTTGTGGAGTGATGACTCTCAATACTCCGTTGAGAATTCGATCGGAGTGTACACCGATGTATAGAATGCCCCCTTGAGATAGGTGGTTATCATTTCGTATGGAACATTTTCATCCTTGAGATGAAGGGCTTTGATATCGTTCTCAGGATGGACCGGTTAGTACCTTATCGCACTCATGTCAATTGTTATCGCCGAAAGGTGTCCTTCACATCACTCGAGGGTGATAACTATATTCACAAAGGAGAATGGGATGTTCAAGCAGATGGGACCCACAGGCTTTGTGTGGATTATCGAAAATTAAATCAGCTTACGGTTAAGAACCGGTATCTACTACCTCGTATAAACGACATCTTCGACCCGCTTTGAGGAGCTCAGGTTTTCTCAAAGATTGATTTGAGGTCAGGTTATCATCAGGTAAGGGTCGAACCCTCGGATATACCACGTACATCATTCCGTAGTAGATATGGCTTGTACAAGTATTTGGTTATGTCGTTCATTCTTATGCACGCACCGGCTGTTTTCATGGCCTTGATGAATTAGGTTTTCCACCCGTACATAGATTCTTTCATTGTGGTTTTCGTGGACGATATCTTGATGTATTCTCAAACTAGACATGATCATTCCAAAGACCTTGACATCAACTTGATATATTAAGGGCAAACTCACAAAATGGCACTTTTGGATAGATAAGGTTCATTTACTGTGTCACATCATATCAGAATCAAGGATACGTGTGGATTCAGAGAAGGTGAGAGCCGTAATTTTCTGGGAGCAGCCCAAGAACATCTTTGAAATACGAAGTTCTTTGGGGCTATTTGGATATTATAGGCGTTTTATTCAAGACTTCTCATGCCTTGCAAAACCTCTTACAAGCTTGACCAAAAAAGGTGTCAAATTTGCATGGTCCAAAGCTTGTGAGAAAGCCTTTCGTGAGCTAAAAGGAAAACCGACCTCAGCGCCGATCCTGATTTTACCTGAGCCAGGTAGAGGCTATACGGTTTATTGTAATGCATGGTCATCGGGCTGGGAGTGGTTCTGATGCAAGGGGATCGAGTCGTGATGTACGGGTCCCGGGAGTTGAAGCCTTACGAACGTAATTACCCGACACACGATCTCAACCTTCCTACGGTTGTTCATGCCTTGTGTTGTTGAAGGCATTAACTGTTGGGAGAGTGATTCATTGTATACACGAATCATTAAAGTCTCAAATACATATTCACTCAGCATGACTTAAACCTTAGACAACGAAGGTGGGTTAAATATCTACAGTCTTTTGACTTTGAGCTTACTTATACGCTTGGAAAAGGCAATGCGGTGGTTGATGCTTTGGGCCGGAAGACTCAGACCCAGACAGTTCAAGAGGCCAGTAAATGGCAGTTGATGGCTTTGTTTTCTGAGATGCATTTAGAGGTCCAGGACTCTCTCAGGCAGCATGTACTCGCATCGTTGATCGTGTAGCGATAACTATTTATTTCCACCCTTACACCACTATTTTAAACTCATTTCGTATTGAAAATTACAATATAATAACAAATTGCACTTAATGTTTGATTCAATAATTTAATATTTATCACTGTTAAAAGAAGATATTTTACTTGTTTTGATGATTTCATTGAAGGTGGAGATGATTTGGAAAGCCCGCAATGAAATTCAAACAAAACAGGTCAAACTGCGCAAGAGCCCAAGCACACATGTGGAGTTAAATATTTATTTTGGATTATCCGTGCATCCAATTGGGCTACAAATGGGTGGATGAATGCAAAAATGTGTGGGCTATATTTCTCTAGAAGACCATGGAGCCCAATTCATCCATTTGGAGGCCCAAAATTTGAAGAAATTTCACGCGTTTTGGTCAATCAACCAACCAGATAAAAGAAGAAAAAGTATGCCATGAATAGTGACCTAGTCTCTTAGGCACTTGTGAAAATTGTGATGCATTTCCCCATAAAAACACCCCACACTCATTTATCCAAGGTGGCACAACCAGGGGTAAGGGTGAGTCGAAATTGAAAGCTTTCTTCATCCATTTTCTCCCTCTTCTACATCATATACTTCTAAACTTCTTAGTGATCAATTTGGGGGGTGTTCTTTGTTGTAATCCCGAGCTTCATGCTTGTAATCGTTGGAAGGTGATTAAATTTTCAAGTTTGTAGTCTATTGTTCTTCATTTCCACCCTTTGAATTTGTGTTTATTCTGGTATGATCAAATACAAATCAAAAGAACAAGAATCATCGTGCTTCCATGCATAACCCGGATCTTATGATGATTTGAGCGTGTTCGTCGCTTTTCTCACCCCTTCCCTTCCATGAGTGTGCGAATGGGTTATGTCGGTTGATAAAATCCAGAAGCTTCAACCCGTGAATACGCATGTTCTTGTCTGGTGGAAAATTATATCATTGACACAAATCTGATCATCTTATCACGTTATTGATGTGATGCCTTGATTGAGTTTGGTTTTTACATCGATACAATTTTGTTGATTTTGAGCAGTCCTCGGTAATCAATATCGTTGATCGATCAAATCCCAGGTTGTAACCTGGTGAGAACTAGCATACCATACTGGTTTCAGTGTGTATAAATCAAGGAATCAATGATCCTTCTCATTCCCTTGAGAGCGATGACGGATTGAGCACCAAGGGACACTCACTCGAGTTGATCACGATTTCTCCAACTTATTTCTCACTTGGTAATATTGTTTCAATTTCTGTTTTAAAATCATAAAACCCCCAAACACTTAATCTCATTCTCATTTTATTTTCATAATCAAAACCTTTTTATTAAATTAATGATCTAAGGCTTCGTCGAGAGACGACCTAGGATTTCTGCTATACTGCAGAAATTCTAGTAAAAACTAAACATCTAATTTGACGTGTTTGACAACGCGATCAAATTTGGGCACCCCGTTGTCGGGGAGCCAAGATCATTTTTTTTTCTTTTTTCTTTCCTTTTATTTCATTATTTTCCTTTTTATTTATTACTACTTTCAATATCCCATTTCCCTTTTGATTGTTTTTGTTTTTGTCTTTTCTTTTGTTTGTTTTTGTGTGTTTCTTCTCTCTCTTCCTCTCTCTCTCTCAATCTAATTATATAGTATAACATTCTCTTTTTTTTCTCATTTCATTCTTCTTAAGTGCTTTTATTTTATTCTGTCTTTCATTAAAAAAAGAGAAAACAAAAAAAACAAAAAAAAACGTCACAACTTTGTTGCATGAAAAGGTCTGACAAAGAAAAATTTATTCCAATTGACCCAGAAATTGAAAATTCACTTCACTCACAAATTAGGTCATCTAGAGTAGGACAGACACTGAGGAACCCCTTGTGGAACCTTAAGTGGTCCTAAACCAATTTAAGAGTGAATCAAATCAAACCCAAGAAAACATGGCTGCAAATAGCCGAACCTTAAAAGAATCGACCACCCCAGATGTGGAGTATCAACCCGCGTACATCCAATATCCTGAGGAAGCAGCCAACTTTGAGCTGTGAGATCGGGCTTCATCCAGCTCCATCCAAAATTTCATGGTCTTCCTGGTGAGCACCCTCACAAACATTTCAAAGAGTTTCACATAGTGTGTTCCACCATGAAACCCCAAAATGTGTCTGAGGACCTTGTTAAGTTTAGGGTCTTCCCTTTATCCCTTGATGGTGCAGCCAAAGACTGAATATACTATCTGTCTACCACAATTGGGGGCTGGAATGACCTTAAACGACTCTTTCTAGAGAAGTTTTTCCCTGCCTCCCGAACTGCATCAATTAGAAAAGAAATTTTTAAAATTAGTCGATCACAAAGAGAGATCATTCATGAATATTGAGAGATTTAAAAGACTTTGTTCAAGTTGCCCCCACAACCAAATTAGTGAACAATTGCTAATTCAATACTTCTATGAGGGACGCGTCCTCATGGATCGTGGAATGATAGATGTTGCAGCTAGTAGTTCCCTAGTTGATAAAACTCATTCCGCCACTCGTGACTTAATAGCCAACATGGCTCAAAATGCACAATAATTTGAAACATGAGCAATTGCACCACCCCGAGGAGTTCATGAGATAAGTCATTCATCCCTAGAGCAAAAGGTGGATAATAAACTTGATGAGATTCATACCCTCCTAAGGCAATTAGCTCAAGCACAAGGTAATGCACTCTCCTCCCGCTCCATTAAATTGTGGTATTTGTTCTGATGACGCTCATTTTTCTGACCAATGCCCGCAACTTCAGGATTCATCCGAGTCTTGTGCAACAGTGTTCTCTGGGCGTCCTTTTCAGCAAGCACCGCCCTTCAAGCAAGAACCATTCAGGCCAAATCCAAACCCCAGGTGGAAAGCACAATCACAGTACCAACAAGGAGACAACTCGAGTTACCCTAAACAAAACTAGTATTAACAAGGTCAAGGTATGCAACCTTGTTATCCTTCGACATCTCGAAACAATCCTCCTCCTCCCAAATCTGAACCAAGCCTCGAGGACATGGTGAAGCAAATGGAAACTCAGAACCTTCATTTCCAATAGACCGCACAATCAGCTATTCAAGACCTACAAACTCAAGTGGAACAATTGGCAAACAACATCGGTGAGATAAAGATGCAAGGTTCTGGACAACTATCATCCCAACCTCTTGTTAATCCAAAGGATAAAGGCAATGTTTGTGCAATCACACTTCGTAGTGGTAAAGAAGTTTCTTTTTCCACTGATCCTACACAACAGGTAAGTCTCCCACTTGAAAACTCTCTTTTTCTACCCGTAAAAGATTATAATAAAGAAAAACAAAACAAAAAGGGTAAGCAAGTTATTATTGAGGATTCCCCTGAACAATCCAGTCATCTTCCTTTCCCCCCAAAGAATCTCTAAATGTAAGAAAAATTTTGATAATGAGATGGATAAAGTAATGGACACATTTAAAAAGTGTTGGGAATATAGGGGGTTGCATGTTATTTTTTGTGTGGCGAGCCATTATTGTTTGTTAGTTAGTTAGAGTTTGTTAGTTGTTAAGGGGCAATATTGTATTTTGGAATGAAGTGTCTGTTGTAGCAATGAGATGGTGGAGTATTAAAATAGGCAGCAGGGGACTAGGATGGGTTACGAACTCATTTCTAGGATTATTACACAGATGGTTGTTGTGAGGGGCAGGTTCGTTGGGAGGAACAGCAGGAGGCTCAGAGGAGTGGTCTTCCACGAGTCTTCTCTCTCTCTCCCCCCATTGTTGTATTTCTGCTGGCTTTCTGCTACTGTAATTTTGTTGCTACTTCAATATACACAGTTTACTTCTCTTTTCTCCCTCTCGCATTTTTACATAACAATTTGGCGACTCCGCTGGGGAATCAAACTGAGAGACGATTGAAGGAGTTGAACGCTATTGTAGAACCATAAGCTGCAGTGAGGCAAGGACGCTTCGATACGCGATGTTGGAAGAAGTCAATTGCTAAAAGAGTTTGTTGTTACGCGACTATCGGAGTATCCCTGCGCACGAGTGAGGGAAGTCCTGAATCAATAAAACGTCTGTTGTGAGGCCGATCTGAGCTCACCAAGGGAAGTGGACGCGCTAGGTCGGGAAAACGACGAGCAGAAGTTTTGACTGTTGTGTTGTAAGAGGCGAAGACGACTGAAGTTTTGAGACGCCGTGGAAAATCGAGTTGTTGTGTGAGAGAGAGAGACGCTGCAGGAGGAGAGCAGCGACTACTGAAGGAGACGTGCACGCTGGAGGAGAGGTGTCGCAGGAGCAAGACGAACATCTTGCTGGAGCTCGCCTGTCGTCGAACAATCGTTGTAGCGAGCCAATAGTTGAGAGCGATCATGGAGGAGAAGCCCAAGCGCGACCGTTCTAGAAGAAACGAAAGCAAATAGGGAGTCTCGCGCGAGCTAAGTAGACGATCTGAGCTCATTGGTTGCTGGAGAAGAGGCACACATAAGGAAGACGTGTCACAGCAAGTGACGCGTGCGCGTCAGGGCGATCGCCTGCAGCGTTCGACGCTGCTGCTGTAAGCGGACGAGAAAGGAGAAAAAAACGTTGCTGGGGTCGTGATCCCTACTGAGAGGGAATAATAGAGTTTGATGATGGATGGATAAAGGTTGATAAAACCGTCTAAAGTAAATTCTGATGTAGCAGCAAAGGAGGCGAGTTTGAAAGGGATGGAGAATGGAATGGCAGCAGTAGAGTCGACAGCAGAGTATACTGCAAATGCTTTTCACTATGAAAGAAAATTTGGTTAAACTGGAACGTGGTCAAACAGAGTACTTGTGCTGGATGCGTGCACGATTACACCAATCAGACGAAGAAACGTCACTCAGATTGATTGGCAAGGAGCAGCCAACTCCTGGCTTGAGATCTACTTCTTTTGCTGGAGAGGTAGCTTTTCCGAGTGGTCTTTCGATAAAGCAAGAAATGCGAGAGAACGGAAAGGCAGTGCAATGACAGTCTGCTCGAGCTACACTTTAGCCTCTACCGCTGGCAGTGCAGGAGCGACCATTAGAGTTTGTACTGGAAAAAGGGACATTGCTGAAAACCAGATCTCGTGAAAAAGATTCTCCAGATTGCGCAGCTGGTAGTATTCATGGGGATGAAACGGAGGTAATGTGCCTTAATGAAACCGGCCAAGAAAACCTTTTCATAATAGAGGTTGATGAACCAACAGTGAGCTTGAGGAGTTTCTCGACTGGTCAGGAAAGTAAGTATGAGAAGGGGCAGTTTGGTTCCACACCAGTTCGGTCTGAAGAAGTAATTTCTGATCCGAACCCAAATCTGTTTGAACACGGTGGATTTATTGAGTGCAGCGAATTTCTTGCAATGACTGAGTTGAGAAGGAATTATGCAGCTAAGGTTCTTTATGAGACGAGCAAACAGTTCAAATTGGAAAACGAAGAGGTTGAGGAAGGAAGCTACATACTACTATTAGCGGGAGTTGAAAATGTTGGAGGCCAGAAAAGAGGCTTGGAAGAACAAGCAGCACTACATTGGGAGGAGTTTAAGCGACATCCTAACATTTTTGCTTCAAAGAAAGAGACGGTTGATGCTACATATTTTAGTACAATTACTAATGGACGGGGACTGTGTTTTCATTGGTTTACGACCCTGATTTTACTCCACACACAGTGTTTCCATTGAAGATGGTTTTCTCTGCCTTAGCATTTTGCTCAACATGAGGTCCTATGGTATTTTCAACATGTAGGAGTTGCTTCTTCGAAATCTAGAGCTGCTCGAGTGGAACCAGTTGACATTGATCCAACTGATCCCACTATCGGGTTCTTGTTAGATGGGATGGACCACCTTTGTTGTTTAGTGCGGAAGTATACTGCAGCTATTAGGGGGTATGCATTGTCATATCTTTCATCTATTGTTGGGAGGATTAGGTCTTTGTTGGGCGCTCCAAGAATGGTGGCTCTAGATATAGATTTAAGCTTGAAAAGGCTTTTTCAGAAAATTATTCAGCATCTTGAAAACTTGCCAAAGCCCCAGGATGAAAGCATATCTGCAGCCACGTGTGATCTATCTGAACTACGTAAGGATTGGCTGTCAATATTGATGATTGTTACCGCTGCTTCGGTCATCCATAAATATAAGACGTTTGGAAAAAGCTACAGTTTCCACTGGGAAAGAAGGCATGGTAGCGGAAGAAAATGCAGCATACCAGTGGTCAAGATGTCTTGATGAATTAGAAGCTGAGCTCTCTAAGTATGGAAATCTTAAGAACTCTTATTTCTATCACCAGCATCTTACAGTGGTTTTCAGGAACACCGTGTTTGGACCAGAAGGGCATCCTCAACATTGTTGTGCATTGTTGGGAGTTGCTAGCAGTTTTCCACTTTGTGCTTCTCCTATAGTTCCAGAAGAGATCACTAGAATTGGACGTGATGCTAGATTTATACTGAGAAGCTTGCTTAATTCAACATCGAGGCTTTTAGATCCTGATTTGGAGAGCTATGTATCCCTTTTCATTAGAAGCTTAATTCTATAACTTATTTTGCACCTACCATCTCAAATAGCGGAGCATCTTCGAGACCTCATTGCTGCTGTTTTTTTGTACCGGTACCAATGAAGCTTCAACATTATTTGGGGCAGCTAAAGAAGGGGAAGGCTACTCTCTTTCTGACTTGACCGGAGCTGCGGAATCCTGGAATTTCAATGGAGAATTATTTCATCGAAGTTACCCACCTATAAATGTTGCTCTAGTTTTCCCAAGTGTGTTGGTGACTTCCAATGAAGATGTAATGATGATGAGCCCTCCACCAAAGTCGTCACCGAGTGTTGTTGTCCCAATGCACAGCCAAGCAAAGATTGAGTTGTTCCACCTTGAGGACAAGGTGGTTTTTAGGTGGGAGGGAATTGTTAGGAATATAGGGGGTTGTCTGTTATGTTCTGTGTGGCTGGTCATTATTGTTTGTTAGTTTGTTAGTTGTTAAGAGGCAATATTGTATTTTGGAATGAAGTGTCAACTGTAGCAAATGAGTTGGTGGAGTATTAAAATAGGCAGCAGAGGGTTGGGATGGGTTACGAACTCATTTCTGGGATTATTACACAACTGGTTGTTGTGAAGAGTCGGTTCGTTAGGACGACCAACGGGAGGCTCGGAGGAGTGGTCTTCCACGGGTTTTCTCTCTCTCTCCCAACATTGTTGTATTTTCGTTGGTTTTCTACAACTGTAATTCTGCTGCAACTTCAATATACACAGTTTACTTCTCTTTTCTCCCACACATTTTTACATAACAAAAAGTTGCAAGTTAACATTCCTTTATTGAATGTAATTAAACAAATCACTCGCTACGCCAAATTTCTTAAAGAGCTTTGCACCCATAGACGGCGACTAAAAGGGAATGAGAGAGTCAACCTGGAAAAGAATATCTCAGCTTTGATACAACCAGTAATGTCAAACAAATGCAAGGATCCAAGCACTTTCACGATACCTTGCACCATAGTGGAGACATTCTTTTCAGATGCAATGCTAGATTTGGGTGTTTCAATTAATGTGATGTTTTACTCTGTGTACACTTCTTTGCAGGTTGGAGGGCTTCAACCAATGGGCATCATTGGGCAGCTACCACCCCCTATCAGCACATTGTCTCCAAGCAATCTGTCAGATGGTCCTCACCTTTGAGTTACGAATGGGACTTGATTAGGATATAAGACTTTACCCAGGAGTACAAAGGTTTAGGTGTGGGGGTGTGATCGTATTTAGGTGTGGGGGTGTGATCGTATAACGATTCACTATTTATTTTCACCCTTACATCACTGTTTAAAACTGGTTTTGTATTGAAAATTACAAATATAATAACAAATTGCACTTAATGTTTGATTCAATAATTTAATGTTTATCATTGTTAAAAAAAGATATTTTCCTTGTTTTGATGATTTCATTGAAGGTGGAGGGGATTTGGAGAGCCCACGATAGAATTCAAGCAAAACGGGTAAAACTGCGCAAGAGCCCAAACACACATGTGGAGTTAAATATTTATTTTGGATAATTCGTGCATCCAATTAGGCTACAAATGGATAGACCTGTGTGGGCTACATTTCTCTCGAAGACCATGGAGTCCAATTAATCCATTTGGAGGCCCAAAAGAGGCCCACAGTGTGAAAAAATTCTGGGCAGGTCAGATTGGATCACTCTTATGTATTTAGGCCATAACTCGGGCAGCGGACCTCCAATTGGGCTGATTCCACCTCCATTAGACAGCTAACTCGAAGGCCGGCCTATCCACCAGATTTCAGGACTTTTGCAAGCGTTTTGGTCAGTCAACCAGCCGGATAGAGGAAAAACTCTATCATGTATAGTGACTTAGTCCCTTAGCACTTGACTTCTTTTGTGAAAATTGTGATGTATTTGCCCATAAAAACACTCCTCACCCTCAATATCCAAAATGGCATGACCAAGGGTAAGGGTGAGTCGAATTTGAGAGTTTTCTTCATCTATTTTCTTCCTCTTCTACATCATGTACTTCTAAACTTCTTAGTGATCAATTTGGAGGATGTTCTTTGTTGTAATCCCGAGCTTCATGCTTGTAATCGTTGGAAGGTGATTGAATTTTCAGGTTTGTAGTCTATTGTTCTTCATTTCTACCTTTTAAATTTGTGTTTATTTTGGTAAGATCAGATACAAATCAAATGAACAAAAATCCTCATACTTCCATGCATAACCCGAAACTTGTGATGATTTGAGTGTGTTCGTCTCTTTTCTCACCCCTTCCCTTTCATGAGTATCCGAATGGGTTATGTGGGTTGATAAAATCCAGAAGCTTGAACCCGTGAATATGCATGTTCTTGTCTTGTGGAAAATTATATCATTGACATAAATCTGATCATCTCATCACGTTGTTGATGTGATGCTTTGATTGAGTTCCGTTTTTACATCGATACAATTTTGTTGATTTTGACCAGTTGTCGGTAATCAATATCGTTGATCGATCAAATCTTAAGTTGTAACCTAGTAAGAACTCACATAACATACCGGTTTCAGTGTGCATAAATCAAGGAATTAATGATCCATCTCATTCCCTTCAAAGCGACGATTGATTGGGCATCAAGAGACACTCACCCAGGTTGATCACGATTTCTCCAACTTATTTCTCACTTAGTAATATTTTTTCAATTTCTGTTTTAAAATCATAAAACACTCAAACACTTAATCTCATTCCCATTTTATTTTCATAATCAAAACCTTTTTATTAAATTATTGATCTAATGCTTCGTCAAGAGACGACCTAAGGTTCCTGTTATAATGTAGAAATTCTAATAAAAACTAAACATCTAATTTGACGCGCTCAACAACGCAATCAATCATTATCAATGACCTCTTCACTGCTGGATAGAGTGAAGATGAGACAACTTTCTAATCCCGAGGGCTTAGTCGTAAGGGAGTGTTTCAGGCAAGGACCCACCGCCTAGTTGGATCATTGACGGGGATGAGATCTTGCGCATCCATGCGTGTGTCTAAGCTCCAGCAGATATACGAGAGGAGTTAATGCGTGAGTCTCATGTCACTGCTTGGGCAATGCACCCTGGCCTTACCATGATGTACCATGACTTGCGCCACCAGTATTAGTGGTCGAGGATGAAAAGGGAAATCGCGGGTTTCATTACTCGATATTCCACCTGTCAGCAGGTGAAGACAAAACACCGGCGACCGGCGAGACTTTTACAACCGTTACCTATCCCTGAATGGAAATGGGATGACATCACTATGGATTTCGAGCCGAAGTCACCTCGGGGCTGTGACGCAGTATGGGTTATCGTAAACAGGCTAACGAAATTCGCCCACTTTCTGCCTATTCGGGAGACCTTCTCAGTGGATGAGCTTGGGAGGCTTTACGTCTGAGAGATTATACGCCTTCACGAAGTTCCATGTACAATCGTTTCAAACAGGGACGCTTGATTTACGTTGCAGTTCTAGCAGAGGTTGCAGAAGGCTCTGGGTTCACCGGTGTTTCTGAGCACAGTCTATCACCCCCGGACTGACGGTCAGTCCGAGCGTATTATATAGGTGTTGAAGAACATGTTCTGAGCATCTGTCCTTGATTTTGGAGGTTCTTGAGAACGACATTTACCTCTTGCGGAGTTCGCTTATAATAATAGCTTTCAAACGACGATACAGATGACTCTTTATGAGGCCTTATACGGTAGGTCGTGTCGTTCACCCTTTTGCTCGTTAAAGGTAGGAGAGGCAGCGCTACTGGGACCTCGTCTCGTTTAGCAGACATCGAAGTAGGTATAGCTTATTAGGAAGAGTATGGTTATAGCTCAGTCTAGGTAGAAGTCTTATGTTGATCGTCGTTGATGACCTCTGGAGTTCGAGGTCGAGGGGCGAGTCTTGCGCGTGTTTCGACTAAACTGGGGCATCGACGATTTAAGCGGCGAGGTAAGCTATCACCTTGGTTCGACATACCTTTCAAGATTTTGGAGAGGGTCGAATCAGCGGCTTATCGGATAGCACTCCCTCAGAGATACGGGGCTATACACAACGTTTTTCACATTTCTCAGTTTTGTCGTTACTCTTCTGACCTGTCGCATATTCTTCAGCCCAATAAGGTGGAATTGGATGTTGATGTTTGACAGAGCAAATTTACGTGCATATTTTTTATCAAATAATGATGATTTTTTACTGTTTTTCAATGATAAACCCCATGTATTTGCATGTTTTATTAAAATAATGGGTACTTTGAATTTTAGAATGAAAATGAGCAAAATTGTTGAAAAGTGCATAATTCTGGATTTTGGACAGATTTTTACCACAAGGGTATTTTGGTCATTAGTTTTAAAATATAATTCCAAATTTAGTGAATCTTATTTTGTTAGAATCCTGATTTTATTTCCTTCAACTTTGTCTTCTGGACCAGGAGCTGATTCGGCCATCTAAAGAACTTAAAAAAACAATGAAGTTTATGATTTTTCCAGGCGGATAGCGTGGACACCACCATTGTAACGGAACCACAACTCGGCCTAAACACATCCATTTGAGGTGATTCCACCTGGGATAGCACGAGGACAGATAGGATCGACTCTTCATCAAATTTGGTTGAGTTTTGAAGTCATTAAAGTTATCATTGGAGGTTATATTTTTGAAGGAACCTTCCTGGAAGCTGCATCCAGAAAAAGAAACCGCCAATGAAAAATTCACAACTCCTTCATCCGGTATCCAAATAAGCTAAAATTTGGAGGGTGAACAGCCAACATATTTATGAACAACTTTGAAGACGGGGTCCACGCGTGAATCGATCATTTAATGGTCCAACAATGCGCAAACTTTCGGAGTACAGAAATCTGCCTATAAAAGGAGGCCCTCGCCTCCTCAAATCATCAGCTCGACACCCACAGCCAAGGAGGGATCCCACCGGGACATGGGCCGCTGCTGCTCCTCTCTTCCCCCCTCATTTCTTATTTTTATTTTATTTTAATTTTAGTTTTGTTTTAGTTTTAATTTAAATTGTAATTTCAATTTCGTTTAAATTAATCCATGCATTTGTGTTCCTCCATCCACTTTTCCTCATTTCTTTTCCCTTATCTCTCTATCTCTCTCACTATCTCCCTCTTCCTTAACCCACTCCACCAAGTAATCTCATACTCTCGGAAATGAGAGGCTAATAACGAGACTTGGCTCGGGATGAGGTCAAGGTTTTCATGAATTTTTTTTTAAATTTAATTAAGTTTGTGGTAGAATTGAGTAGCATGCTTGGGCGAGGCGAATGTCCCTGATTGGGTGACGGCCCCCAATGACATGCGACTCAAACTACTTCTATTCTGGAAAGGAATAGTGATTCAAACATGAGATTTCATGTTTGAATTATCAAACTAAATCAAACACATATGGGAAAATAATGATTGAATCCAAGACTGAACCTCAAAACCAAGTTCTTTCTTATTAACTCATTCTGTTTAGATTTTGATGATAGTTTAAATTATCATTTTACATGTGATTGTAATTAATTATCAAAAACCCAAAAAGATTGTAATTTCTTTCATTAAATAATAAAATATCAAAAAGAGATACATTAGGTGAATTAGATAAATTAAGTGAACTAAATTGAGAAGGCTCCTCAAGAGAGACGACCCTGGTCAGCCACTGCACTAGGAAAAATTATAATTGTTTTTGTCCACGCCCCGCGACAGGCGTGCATCAATGTTTCATTTGATGAGCATCCTATTCATATTGTTAATAGGAGCACAGAGGCTCTCCGAGACAGGTCAGTTCCTCTAGTTTGGGTGTTATGGCAGCACGACCGTGTACAGGCGTGCATCAATGTTTCATTTGATGAGCATCCTATTCATATTGTTAATAGGAGCACAGAGGCTCTCCGAGACAGGTCAGTTCCTCTAGTTTGGGTGTTATGGCAGCACGACCGTGTACAGGACGAGACATGGGAGTGAGAGGAAGATATATGTGCCCAGTAGCAGGAATTATTCTCAACTGATGATCAACCACCCTCGGAAGCGCAACTCAGGAACGAGTTATTTTAAGGAGAAGTCGTAAGATCTCGGTTTTTCTCAAGAGGTACAGATCCTTTAAAATTTTGTCTAAATCTTTTGTTTTATCTATCTGGGAATGCTTAATGAGGTCATGAAGGTTTTGGGAGCGACAGGGGCTTTTTCGGAGCCCGGAGCTCTGGTTTTTGAAGAAACGGGCAGAGGCGCACAGTTAGTAGTAACTGTGCGGCTCAACCGTGCGGCCCAAAAGGTGAAGAGTGCGGTTAGTTTAACCATGCAAGGGAGGCCGCACACCGGTGCAGAACCTGCGATTTATTGCAGAGGGAAGTCGCACGGTATGCGCATGGTTTGTCTATCTGTGTGAGGTATGGGTCCTTAGGCAATGCCAACAGCACAGTTGGCACACGGTTTGGCAAACCGTGCAGCCAAACTGTGCACCCAAACCATGCAACCCTTTAAAAATGGGGAATTTACGATTTTACCCCTCTTATTTAACCTTCTTCTCCCTTTTCTTTTCCCTTTTGATCACAGCACCCTCCCCCACTCGTTGAGAGCTCTCCTCCTCCATCAAGCTAGGCTTTGAGATAACTCATTCATCTGGCATCCGATTCAATCGTCGTTCGTCACGTTGGATAGCCAACGGTAAGTCTATGATTCCTCTTGGTTCCTTTCTTCATTTTCCTTGTCGTATCGGATGTTATTTCCATGTGAGCTAATATGCCCTATTTTTAGGATGTTTGTTTATTTCTCCGATTCATCCAGTTTTAGCCCGAATTTGAAGTTGATATCAGACAGGGAGTCTTCTACTAAGCTAAGGTGGGTGGTCTCGTACTTTTCCCTAAAAGTTTGGGTGTTTATGTTAGGCCTCGCAAACTACCATCCCGAGGGCTGCAATTTTGTATTACTGTATGGAAATGGAAATTACAGTAAGAAGATAGAGGAAACAAAAAAACAGATGAAGAGTCCTCAGGAGGCCCCCCCGGTGCTCTCCAGCCCAAGTCGTGATTCTTCTAACAGACTTTTGTGTCTCCCTCAATCCTCTGCATGTCCCTTTAAAATAGAATCCCCACTCCCCCCTTCCATGTGGTTGTCACCTGGGTCAGTTAGCCTAACATCACTTCCTGGAGTAGACCTTCCAGGACCCAGGTAAATCCCGGGCTCTATTAGTTTATATTATGTCGTCGTCATGCCGCACGCCGAACCTTCCGTGCGTTGCTCCTAAAATTGATAAAACTTTAAAGAAATTTATTGGACCCCATTTTAGTATAATGGGTATTTCCGAGTCCCACATCGGAATATCCCTCCTTGTAATTATTTTTACTCGTCTATAAAAGCATATCTCCGCCTCACATTGAGGTAAGGGGAATTCACCATCTACATGGTATCAAAGGGTACTTTCTAACCCGATCCCTCCCTCTCTTTTTTTCTCTCCCGTCTAGGGTTGCGAGAAATCTCCTGCGGATTCCCGATTCTGTCCAGCCCCGCCTCTACCCTAACCCTACTGGTTCCAGCGGTCCATGCGCCCCTCTGTTCTTCCTCGGCGCGGCTCTCCTCGGCGCAGGCTCCTCCTTCCCCGACGCGGGCTCCTCCTCCCAGCAGGTGCGCTCCCTGCGACCCTCCGTCGCAACGAAGGCACGTGACCCCCGACAGCTTCGCTCCGCTCCGACAACGTTTCGCCCTTCCCGCGGCCCCTCTTCATTTTTCCAGGCGACAATCGCCCCTCCCGACGGCTGCGCTCCCACAGCCTCTCGCCCTCCCTCCCAGCGGGTGCACTTCGCCCCGACAGGTTCCCACCATCCCGCAGCTCCTCTTCCGTTCTCCAGAAGAGAACCGCGCGACGGCCCTCCTGACCGACAACCTCTCCCAAATCTGTCTGACACCTGCTCTCCCGGTGTCTCCCATTTTGCCAGCATCCGGCGTTGAATGTCGACGTCATCAGCAACTCCCAGAGATCTCCCTCTGATGGTCGCCTCGTTCATGCCTCCACTTATCACCGCCTCCACCCGCTTGGTCGATGAGCGGCTCGACTCCACAAATTTCTCCGTCTGGCGGAAGACCGTGCTGATGTCACTAACCAGCATGGATCTCAATTCCCATCTCAAAGATCCACCACCACTACCTACCGACCCGAAATATCGTCCGTAGAAGCTTGCGGACAGCAAAATCTTTGTCTTGCTGGTCAATTCTATGGACCGCTCTGTCAAAGACGTCACCCATACAGCCAACACAATCAAGGAACTCTGGGATTCCTTGACTCTCATGTACTCCAAGACCAATAATTTGGCTCGGGTATCCGAACTTCTTCAGCGGTTGTCCCTCCGCCAACAAGCTCGTCCATTTCCAGCATACTTTATGGGATGGAAGGCTCTACGGGATGAACTACTTGAGCTTTGGCCCATTCCACAGACACCTGCGGAAACATTAGCCCAGCGGGACCAGCTATGTCTTTTCAGCCTCCTCCATGGCCTCGACCCAGAATATGCGATGACGGCTATGGAGATGCTAGCAAGCTCCTCGTCCCTAGAGATTTCACAGGACTATCACACTGCTCTCCTGGGTCGTGGCAGTGGTCGCCCTACCGAACCTTGTAGACGTGGACATGAATAGAGTCGACCTCGTCCACTCTGTCAGCACTGTGGCAAGCTCGGCCACCTGGTTGACCGTTGTTGGGTCCTTCATGGTCGTCCCGCTCAGCACCCACGGCAGGGCCAGACTGCGGTCCAGGATGAATTCACGTCTGCTGTCGCTCTTCCTTCATCTTTGGATCTCTCCATGACTGAGATCCAGATGATTCACGATCATAGGACCACCTCCCTACCGGGCTCTTCATCAGCATCTCTTGCCCACTCGGGTGGTTCCACTGCATTTGTAAGTCATCGCTCCCCTGCATGGATGCTGGACTCAGGTGCGTCCGACCATCTTACCGATGATGCAGGTATGCTCTCCAACTACAGTCCCTATACTGGTTCCTCAACCATCACTATCGCTGATGGTTCCACTATCCTCATTGTCGGCTTCGGTACATGCTCTCTGACCTCATCTCTTCACCTATCATCGGTGGCCCATGTACCACGCAGTCCTTTTAACCTTCTCTCCATTAGTAAGCTGACCAAGGATTTCAATTGTAATGCTATCTTTACATCGTCTATTGTTATGTTTCAGGAGCGGACGACGAACCGAGAACTTGGTAGAGGCCAGCTTCGAGATGGGGTGTACATGTTCGATGGCCCGACATTTATCGTTTGCACGTCTATCTCTGCTCGTGTCTTGGACCTCCATTCTCGGTCGGGTCACCCCTCCACCTCCACCCTTCATCAGCTCTATCCAGATATTAGTCAACATTTATCTTTTCATTGTGAGTCTTGTACCTTTGTGAAACACCGTCGCACTTCATATATTCCTCGAGTAGACACACGGGTTGTCAAACCCTTTGATTTGGTTCATTTTGGTGTATGGGGTCCCTGTGCCACCTCGAGTCAATCAGGGTATAAATACTATATCTCTTTCATTGATGATTTTTCACGTATGACGTGGTTGTACCTTATTCGCGATCGGACAGAAGTTTTTTCCACCTTTCAGACATTTTACCATGAAATCCAGACACAGTTTTCCATCCCTGTAAAATGTCTACACTCCGACAATAAGCGAGAGTATTTGTCCACTCCTTTTCAGCAGTTTCTCCAGGCACATAGCATCATCCATCAGACCTCTCATCCTGATACCCCTCAGCAGAATGGAGTGGCCGAGCGAAAACACCGGCATATTCCGGAGACTGCTTGTGCCCTCCTCTTCCACCGCAAGGTGTCTCTTCTCTTCTGGGGGATGTCATTCTCACTGCTTCTTACTCCTCAATCCCCTTCCTGCTATCCTTCAGGGGGGGACTCTTTTTCATACTATGTTCCCCTCTCTCCCTCCTCACTTCCACTCTGAGTCTTCGGATGTCTCTGTTATGTCTGGGACACTCGCCCCAACCTCTCTAAACTTTCTCTCAAATCCCTCTGGCGTATTTTTCTCAGATATTCCCGCACTTAGCGTGGATACCGGTGTTTCTCTCCAGACTTACGACGCTATATTATCTCTACTGATGTGTCATTTGTTGAGAGTTCTACTTTCACTCCACCCTCTCCTCATCCAAACACTACCATCGATGAGTGTCTTCCTCTCATCATTCACCCTACTCTGGTGTCTCCCCCTACTGGTCATCGCTTTGGGACGGTCTACTCTCGTCGCCCATCGACTGTACCCCTCGTCCAGGCCGAGGACAACATCGTTCTCACCTCGTCCGATGCTCCTGTCACAGCACCAAACGACTTGCCTATTGCACTCCGGAAAGGTACTCGCTCTTGTCAGACCACTCCGCTTTTTACATCTTCATACAGCGATTTGTCTGCACTGGAGACAATATCTATCCCCCGTACGGTTAGCGATGCCAAATCACACCCAGGGTGGCTACAGGCTATGTGGGATGAACTGTAGGCTTTGGATAACAACCATACATGGGATCTGGTCCCCCTCCCTGCAGGCAAACAGGCAGTCAGCTGCAAATGGATTTATATGATCCGTCTCAATGCCGATGGCACTCTTCATCGCTTCAAAGCCCGTCTTGTGGCGAAGAGATTTGCTCAGACATATGGCATCGACTACTTTGAGACCTTCTCTCTGGTTGCCAAGATGGCCTATGTCCGCCTATCCATGTCTCTGGTCGCTTATCATCATTGGCTGTTTCATCAGCTGGATGTCAAGAATGTCTTTCTCCATGGCTTTCTTGACGAAGAAGTCTACCTGCAGCAGCCCCCTGGATTTCGTGCCTTTGGAGCCGACTCTCATGTCTACCGCCTCCGTCGATCCCTCTATGGCCTCAAGCAGTCTCCTCGTGCGTGATTTGGCCGCTTCAGCACTGTCGTCACAGCCTTTGGCCTCTCTCGCAGTATGAAGGATCACACCGTCTTCTTCCGTACGACATCAAACGGTCGTATTTTGTTGGTGGTATATGTTGATGATATCATCATTATAGGGAGCGACTCCACTGGAATCGCCAAACTCAAGGCGCACCTTCACCACTACTTCCACACCAAGGATCTTGGACCTCTCACCTACTTCCTTGGCATCGAGGTTTCCCGTTCTGAGGACATCATCTCTCTCTGCCAACAAAAATATGCCCTTGATATCTTACAGGATGCAGGGTTGAGCCAGGCGACTGCAGTGGACACTCCTCTTGAGCCTGGAGAACACTCTCTTCATACCGACTCGGAACCCTTTCCTCACCCAGAGAGCTATCGTTGTCTGGTGGGCAAACTCAACTACCTCACCATGACACGACCAGACATTGTCTGCGCTGTTAGCAAAGTGAGCCAGTTCATGGAGCATCCAATCAGATCTCAGTGGGATGTTGTGCTCCGCATTGCCAAATACGTAAAGAAAGACTCTGCACGTGGCCTTCGATACTCTCATCATGCTCATTTGGATGTTGAGGCCTTCTGTGATGCAGACTATGCAGGTTGTCTTGCTACCCGCAAATCTACTTCTGGATTTGTCGTGTTCTTGGCCGGTAACCTCATCTCATAGTGCAGCAAGAAGCAGATTGTCATCTCTAGATCTAGTGCAGTGGCAGAATACTGCACCATGGCCACGGTCACCACTGAGATCATCTGGCTTCGTCATCTCCTCCATGAGCTTGGTTTCCCAACGCAGACATCTGTTCATATCTGGTGTGACAATCAGGCAGCCACAAAGATTGCATCGAATCCCGTCTTCCATGAACAGACGAAGCATATCGAGGTGGACTGCCACTTTCTTCGTCACCATCTAGAGCAGAATCATATCAGTTTTGGCCGTATTCCAACAGTGGATCAGTTTGCCGACATCTTCACAGAAGGTCTCTCAAGAGCTCGCCTAGACTCTCTCACTACCAAGTTGGGTATTCACAGCCTCCACGGCCCAGCTTGAGGGGGAGTATGGATGGCCTTGTTCGATGTCGTCTTTTTTCTTCGTGGGACTCTCTGTCCAAGCTGGACATGTCCAGCTTGAGGGGGAGTGTTGGACCCCATTTTAGTATAATGGGTATTTCTGAGTCCCACATCGGAATATCCCTCGTAATTATTTTTACTCATCCATAAAAGCATATCTCTGCCTCACATTGAGGTAAGGGGAATTCGCCATCTACAAAATTATTAAAACCAGTTTCTAAACATGCTATGAGACCTTTATACATGGTTGGAGGTTGGCAACCTCAACCCGAACCATCCTCTTAGGTGGGTTCGATCAAATGCCTTGATGACTTATTCCTCCCTTAAACCATAACACCACTAAGGTGTGTTTGGCTTGGCGTTCGCCTATGAAATGTATAAATTGAATAAATGAATTAAATGAAGTGGGTTGTTGGGCAAAAATCTCTCAAGGTAACATTGCAGTATTTTTGGGTTGATTGTGTTTGTTGACAAAGCAGGTTTCCATGGAGAATTGTCGAGTTCCAGAAAGGTTGTTGACAATCCATGTTGACAAAGAACGATGACAAAGGAACAGACGATCTGGAGGCGGTACAAAAAAGCAGTACAAGGTGGCGTCATTTTCCAGTGTTTGCCAAATTTTTTGGGTCCAAAATTTGGAGGTTGGTGAGCATCGCGAAAAGTGGATATCCATGAAGATCATATTTTAATATGGCAAAGGCATGAATTTCGCGAAGAGAGGCTTCATGGATTGGATTTCGCGAAGACCAGAAGAATATTGACGGTGATACACCGCGATTACGTCAAGCTTCGCGAACGGCAGAGGTTGAAGTGCATTGCGGCGGTGAAGGGCTTTGCGAGGGAGCTTCGCGGTGGCAGCGCGAGGTAATTGACGGAACGCTCCGCGATTACGACGAGCTCCGCGATCCGGAAATTGCCGAGGTGCTTCGCGATTTTGAGAGAATTCCGGCGGAAATTTCGAAGCTTCGCGATTGGCGATGACGTGGCGCTGACTTCGCGCGGAAGAGTCGAGGGTCTGTGGAATCGCCTATAAATAGAGGTCAACCCCCTCGAGAGAAGTAGAGAGTTTTTGAAGAAAATATTTTGTTGTCGGTTCGCGAAGGTGGTTTGTGAAGATAGTGTTCTTCGCGAAAGAGAGGTGCTTCGCGGCGGCTAATCTAGCTCCGCAAAAGGCAGTGCGCTTCGCAAGGCCGCGTGCTCTAAGGAGTGTGCTTCGCGAAGAGGCAGGAGCTCCGCGACGGCCTAAACATTGCGAAGGCTTGAGCTTCGCGAGAGTGCTTTGCGAAAAGGCAGGGGCTTTGCGAAGGCTTGTTTTAGCTTTGCGAAATTGGGAGTTGCCTAGTGTTCAGAGGCAAAGAGGTATTCATCAGTGGATGAACTTTGGACTTAAACAGAGCATCTATCAACAGTTGAGGATGCATGTATTCATGCAAATGAAGAGACCTGCAGGTCTATAAACTGTGAGTGGATCTTCTGAAGAAGCAGTGAGTTCTCAAATGTGAGTGGTTGTAAACCAGGAGGGACAGTGAGTCCGCTTCGAACTTGTAAACAGCAGTGCGCTTATAGTGGAATTGGTACATCGGCATACTGCCGGTGTATGCTCCTTGGACGTAGCCCAGTGAGGGTGAACCAAGTAAAAATCGTTGTGTCATGTGCATGCTTTAAGTTTTATTCATACTCTGCATCGGGAAGGAGAGAGAGAAGAGAGTTTTGTCTAACAGCAAAACAAGATCACAAGGGGCAGTTGTTTTAATCTGTCATACCCTGATTCGCCCCCCCTCTCAGGGTATCAAGCCTTGTGGACCTAACAATTGGTATCAGAGGGAAGGTTAATGTCTGTGATTCTCTCTCAAATGGAGGTTACCAATCATAAAGGGATTCCGATCTTCGACGGGAACAATTTCCAGTTATGGAAGAATCAGATGCAACACTACTTCCGATCTTTGGGAATGGATGTCTTTACAGCAGCAATGCATGGTATAACAGCCGATATTAACAGTGGTGTTTTATCAGAAGCTGAGCGAAGAGAATTGGATGATGACGTCAAGGGAATTAATGTTTTAGGAGGAGCCCTATCCAATCCTATCTATACAAAGATGATGTCATGTAAAACATCACATGCTATGTGGGAAAAGCTGTTAAATATATATGAAGGAGATACAAAGGTTAGAGAAGCAAAGTTGCAAGTGTTGTGGAACAAGTATGAAGATCTGAGAATAAACCCGAATAAGTCTGTTGATACATTCTTTGACAGGGTAAATGTTGTAGTGGAAGACATGCGAGGTCTTGAAGAAGTTATTGAAGACATAAAGATTGCGAAGCGCATCTTGAGGAAACTTCCACCTCGGTTTAATCTGAAAGTTTCGGTTTTGGAAGATAAAGACCCGAAAGAGTTGACATTGGATAACCTGCACAGCACCCTTGTTGCATATGAAATGAGAAATGATGATAACGATGCTGTGAAAAGGGGGAAATCCAAAGAGGTGGCATGCAAGGCCATGAAGAAGCTTAGCATTGAAGACTCTCAGGAAGAAGAAGAGACAGATGAGGTGATGTCATTCCTCTCCTCAAACCTTCAAAGAGGAAAATGAAAGTTTAAAAGGAAGCTTCCACTTGCTTGTTTTCGATGTGGAAAGATTGGACATCTTGCAGCAAGATGCCCCAAAAAGTTCCAAGAGGATGATGATGTCGATGAAATCGAAATTCCCAAGAAGAAGTCTTCAGCCTATGGGAAAGGCAAGAAACAGTTGAAGAGAAATTTCTTTAAGAAGAAGAACCTTCTTTCAAAAGAATATGATAGTTCAGACAAGTCTGAGGTTGAAGAGTTTGAAGAGATAGAGAACTGCAGAGATCGTGGAGAAAATGCTATGGTGGCAGTTGTCGGTAGTTCTCAGAATAAGAATGAAACTGAAGCTGATGAAGAAGAAGAAGAAGTTGAGGGAAGAGTTGATATGCAAGCTAAGTTAGAGGCTGCTCTTGAGGAGACAGATGTTTGGAGAGCCAAAACAAAAAAAGCCAACAAAGTGGTTCGTGACGCCAAACTCTATATGCAGCAGCAGGAAGAAGAGAAGTCTGAGTTGATGGAAGAAATTGAGAAACTCAAGTCATCAACACCAGAGGACTCAGAATCAGTTAGTGAGTATAAAATAAAAATTGAAGAACAGAAAAGGGAGATCGATAGCTTGAACAACACAAAGAAAGATCAAATCAAGCGTATCGAAGAACTTGAAGGAGAAGTTGTCAGTTTGCGAAAAAAGGTCAAAGATCAAGAAAAACTCTTGACTCCTGTTGGATCATCAGGAAAGCAGATCACTCAGAAAACCGAGAAGCTGAAAATGGAGAATGGTGATTCAGCAAAAAAGAAGCATCAACTTTGTTCATATGCTAAGACCGATGGGGGGCTAGACCGAAAACAAAAAGCAGTGAAAATTGAGGTCAGACCACAAGCACCCACTCCGAGATTGAAGGCTGATTTGGGCACAAGGCAGAATCCGAACATTCAGAGATCCCAAGGGGAAGCTCATAGTGCAGAAGTCAGGCAAAGGAATGTACCACATATCAGGTGTTATTGTTGTGGAAAGATGGGGCATTCACAATACATGTGTTCCATAGCCAAGAGATATCGAATGGCACAAGAACAAAGGTGGCAGCCAAACTGAGAACGGTTCTCCAGAACATATTTCAAAAGACACTGTTTTTGGTGTGGAGGATTCGGGCACATGGCTAGGTACTGCACTTCGACCATACAAAGGAATGTGCCAAAGCAAAACCAAAATGTTGACAAACAGCAGGTCAATAAACCAACAGGTGAGTTGAAAACGCAAAATAGATTTGCACCTTTGCAGGATGAAGCTGATCCATCATACTCTTAGAAAGAACAAAAGTCTCAGTCCATACTGAGTGTGAAGGCAAAAATATGGACAAAGAAGAAGAAGGATGAGAAGGCCGTGGTGGCAGAAATTGCCCTTAAAGCATCAGATCGCTCTGGTGTGTGGATCCTTCATAGTGGTTGCACATCTCACATGACAGGTAATAAGGATCTTGTTACAGACGTAAAATATGACAAAGAAGGAGTTATCAAGTTTGGTAATGATGAAGGCCTGAAGATTACTGGCTCAAGAAAGGCCAAGTTTGGGGGCAAAGAGATGAGACGTGCTGATGTCTTAGTTGTAGAAGGTCTCAGTCACAATTTGCTCAGCGTCAGTCAACTATGTGACTCAGGACATTCTATAAGGTTTACTAAGAAGATGCGTGTCGTCAAAGGAAGAGACGGGGAAATAGTCCTACAGGGAAAAAGAACAAAGAGAAATCTATACCTGGTAAGTGGAGAAGAAGATATGTGTTTTCTGCCCAGAGAGGAAGAAAACAAGTTGTGGCATAAACGACTTCGACATCTTTGTCAACCATCCCTGAAAGATCTGGTGAAGTATGATGCAGCAAGAGACCTCCATAAGCTTTCACGTGATCGTACTCACACGTGCGATGCATGCCAACAAGGGAAGTTCATCAGAAAGACGTATAAAGCAAAGGAAAAGAAGTCAACAAGAGTGCTCGAATTGGTGCATGCTGATGTTTGTGGTCCTATCACACCAAGAGCAATTGACGGAAAGAGGTACTATGTTCTTTTCATTGATGACTATAGCAGAATGGCATGGGTATTTGTTATTGCCCATAAGTCAGATGTGTTCAGCTGCTTAAAACAGTACTGGAGGGAGTGCGAAAGAATGCTTGGACAGAAAATTCCGAAGTTTCGTACTGATAATGGTACGGAATTCACAAACAGTCAGGTGGAAGACTATCTCGAGAAACACGGGATAAGGCATCAAGTTTCCTCAGTGAGAACTCCCCAACAGAATGGAGTGGTTGAAAGGAGAAATCGGATCATCAACAACATGGCAAGAACAATGCTCATAGAAAAAGACCTACCAGAGAAATTTTGAAAGGAGACAGTATTGACATCGGTCTACATTTCTAACAGGGCTCTGTTGTGTCCGAAAGAAGGAAAGACTCCGTACGAAATGTGGTATGGAAAGAAGCCAACACTGAAATACTTTCAGATATTTGGAAGCAAGTGTTTTATCCTCAACAAGGAAAAACATAGGAAATATGAGTCACGAGGAGATGAGGGGATTTTCCTAGGCTACTCAGAAAAAAGCAAAGCATACAAATGTTTTAACAAAAGGCTTGGAAAAGTTGTTAGAGAGCAATGATGTCACTGTAGTGAAGAATGAGGAGATCATTCAACAGCGCAGTGAACAATTTCCGGATGAGAGTGATGAGGAAGAAAGCAATGCTGGGGAAGCAGAAGTGGATGATGTTGATTCCGAAGAAGATACTAATGATGAGCATGAGGAAGTAAAATCTGTATCTGCACAAAAGCCAAGGAGTCGAGTTGAAATTGATAGGTAGAATATCATTGGTGATCAGTCAGCTCCAGTTCAGACAAGAAGAATGAAATCACTACAGCAGACATCTCTACTATCACAGGTTGAGCCGAAGTGCTTTGCTGATGCAGCTGAAGATGAAAATTGGCTTCAGGCAATGAATGAAGAGCTTGATCAAATTGAAAAAAATCAAACATGGGAGATTGTTTCGAGGCCAACAGATAAGAATGTCATCGGGACTAAATGGGACTATCGCAACAAGATGAATAAAGATGACACAGTGATTCGGAACAAAGCACGACTAGTGTGCAAGGGGTACTCCCAGATCGAGGGAATAGATGTTGATGAGACATTTGCACCGGTTGCAAGGCTGGAGACAATCAGATTATTCCTAGCCATCGCAGTGCAACGGAAGTTCAAAGTGTTCCAGATGGACGTCAAATCTGCATTTTTGAATGGGGTTCTGGAGAAAGAGATGTATATTGAGCAGCCAGATGGTTTTCTCATTCATGAGGATGAGAACAAGGTTTGCAGACTGAAGAAGGCGTCGTATGGGCTGAAACAAGCACCAAGAACATGGTACTCAAGGCTTGATCAGTACTAGAAGAAGCTTGGTTTCCAGCGTGGGGGAGTTGATTACAATCTCTATTTCAACAACAACAGTAATCAAAAGATGATGGTCTTGGTTTATGTCGATGACATAATATTTGGTGGATCAGATGAAGCTAAGTGCAGACAGTTTTCCGAATTCATGAAAAGTGAGTTCGAAATGTTAATGATTGGAGAGCTAATATTTTTCCTTGGTCTACAGGTGACTCAAGAAAGGAATGGAACATTCATTTCACAATCCAAATATGCCAAGGAGGTTTTGAAAAGATTTGGAATGGAAAATTCCAAGGAGATGAAGACTCCGGTAGCTACCCGGATGAAATTGTCCAAAGATGAGGATGGCAAGACAGTTAATATCACAGAATACAGGCAAATCATTGGAAGTTTGCTATACTTGACTACAACAAGGCCTGACATTGTATTCGCCACATGCCAAGCAGCGATATATCAGAGTAATCCCAAGGAAAGCCACATGCTTGCAGTGAAAAGAATACTTCGGTATATCAAGGGCACAATGGACTTCGGCTTAATGTATAATGGAAAATCTAAGTCAGAATTATTGGGATATACTGATGCAGATTGGGCCGGTTCAACGGATGACAGGAAGTCAACGTCAGGAGGTGTTTTCTATCTTGACGGATTGTGTGTTTCTTGGCTAAGCAAGAAGCAAGATTGCATTTCATTGAGCACCGCAGAAGCTGAGTACATTACTGCCACTCAAGCTTGCACACAGTTATTGTGGATGAAACAGCAGCTTGATGATATGGGCGTTGAAGTGAAGTCTCCAATCGAAATCCAGTGCGATAACTAAAGTGCTATAAATCTCAGCAAAAATCTCGTCCATCACTCAAGGACAAAGCACATTGAGATAAAATATCATTTTATCAAGGAGAAGATTGAGCAAGGAATGGTGAAGTTGAAGTATGTGCCTACAGAACTACAGGTTGCAGACATTCTGACAAAGGTCTTACCCAAGGAAGCGTTTGAAAGGCATCGACAGGCTCTGGGAGTTCAGTCGACTCCCCGCACTTAAAAGAGTGTGGATATGGAACGACCCCCTCTCCCCAAGGTATGATGTGTTTTTCCCTAATGTGCTGATATGTGTTCTCTACTCTGTTACAGACTGCAAAGGAGTGACCTTTAGGTTCGTTGACAAAGGGGGAGAAAATTATGATTGTTCACGGGGGAGACAGTGTGGCTATTTGAGAAATCATGAATGATATGGGGAGAAGCTGACAGGTGGAGCAGCGAGATAGGGGGGGAGCAATGAGATAGGGGGAGAGTATCAAATCTGGCGATGCTAGAAGTGATCGATCAACGAATAGATATCACGACATTTGAGGATCGTGATAAAAGCAGAACAGTGATGTTGGAATGGTGAGAGAAGGTTATCACCAATTGGTATCAGTGTGGTTCAACAATTAATATCAATTTCGCAATTGGTATCAGTTTGGAATCGACAATTGAGGTCTGACATGAAGTGATTCATTGATGGACTTTTCATACTACTCTTGTTTCTCACGCCGAGCATTGCTCATGTAGGCTTAGAGTACGTGTTAAGTGAATCCTTGAACGCTATCTTAATCGCAAGAGGCGAATGGTGGTAGATGTTAGATGGAGACTCAGTGAGGTATCAAAGTGCAGAAAATCATTCTGAGAAGAGTTGTGAAGAGTTGTCAACAAACCCAAAGGGGGAGATTGTTGGGCAAAAATCTCTCAAGGTAACATTGCAGTATTTTTGGGTTGATTGTGTTTGTTGACAAAGCATGTTTCCATGGAGAATTGTCGAGTTTCAGAAAGGTTGTTGACAATCCATGTTGACAAAGAACGATGACAAAGGAACGGACGATCTGGAGGCGGTACAAAAGAGCAGTACAAGGTGGCGTCGTTTTCCAGTGTTTGCCAAAATTTTTGAGTCCAAAATTTGGAGGTTGGTGAGCATCGCGAAAAGTGGATATCCATGAAGATCATATTCTAATATGGCAAAGGCATGAATTTCGCGAAGAGAGGCTTCATGGATTGGATTTCACGACGACCAGAAGAATATTGACGGTGATACACCGCGATTACGTCAAGCTTCGCGAACGGCAGAGGTTGAAGTGCATCGCGGCGGTGAAGGGCTTTGCGAGGGAGCTTCGCGGTGGCGGCGCGAGGTAATTGACAAAACGCTCCGCGATTACGACGAGCTCCGCGATCCGAGAATTGCCGAGGTGCTTCGAAATTTTGAGAGAATTCTGGCGGAAATTTCGAAGCTTCGCGATTGGCGATGACGTGGCGCTGACTTCGCGCGGAAGGGTCGAGGGTCGGTGGAATCGCCTATAAATAGAGGTCGACCCCCTCGAGAGAAGTAGAGAGTTTTCGAAGAAAATATTTTGCTCTCGGTTCGCGAAGGTGGTTTGCGAAGATAGTGTTCTTCCCAAAAGAGAGGTGTTTCGCGGCGGTTAATCTAGCTCCGCGAAAAGCAATGCGCTTCGCGAGGCCGCGTGCTCTAAGGAGTGTGCTTCGCGAAGAGGCAGGAGCTCCGCGACGGCCTAAGCATTGCGAAGGCTTGAGCTTCGCGAGAGTGCTTTGCGAAAAGGCAGGGGCTTCGTGAAGGCTTGTTTTAGCTTTGCGAAATTGGGAGCCTCGCGAAGTAGGGTTCTTTGCGAAGGTGTTTCCAAAGGTAGTTGCCTAGTGTTCAGAGGCAAAGAGGTATTCATCAGTGGATGAACTTTGGACTTCAACAGAGTATCTATCAACAGTTGAGGATGCATGTATTCATGCAAATGAAGAGACCTACAGGTCTATAAACTGTGAGTGGATCTTCTGAAGAAGCAGTGAGCTCACTTCAGTTGAGAGAGCAGTGAGTTCTCAAATTGTGAATGGTTGTAAACCAGGAGGGACAGTGAGTCCGCTTCGAACTTGTAAACAGCAGTGTGCTTATAGTGGAATTGGTACATCGGCATACTGCCGGTGTATGCTCCTTGAACGTAGCCCAGTGAAGGTGAACCAAGTAAAAATCGTTGTGTCCTGTGCATGTTTTAAGTTTTATTCATACTCTGCATCGGGAAGGAGAGAGAGAAGAGAGTTTTGTCTAACAGCAAAACAAGATCACAAGGGACAGTTGTTTTAATCTGTCATACCCTGATTCACCCCCCCCCAGGGTATCTAGCCTTGTGGACCTAACATGTGTTATGGCAAGTAGATTACACTTGGCCCCTTCTTACTTATCAGTTATATGGCTTCAGCGATGAAGTGAATTGATGCATGGCAAGAGTGGTACTCTTTAGCACTGATTGTAATTAGACGTGGATGTGATTACATCATACTTACCTCCTATAATGAACATGACATTCCTTATTGTTATTTGGAATTTGTGGAGATGACGTTCCTTATCATCATTTGGAATTGTGAACATGACGTTCCTTATCATTATTTAGAATTGATAGACATGACGTTCCATATAGTTTATTTGGAATTACTAGACACAACATTCCTTATTGTTTATATAGAATCAAAGGACGTGATGTTCCATATTGTCTATTTGGAGTTAAAGGACACGACGTTCCATATTGTTTATACCTGCTTATTGGACATGACGTTCCTCATTGCCATAAAATAATAAATATTCAGCGACATTCCAGATTAGTTCGAAGCGGGTGGTATCGAACAGGTGTCCCGTGAGGAACCCGAGCCAACATGGGTTTTATTCAGTTCGTTTACTGCTTTTGTAATTATTACTAGCACACTGTTTCATAATGTATTCACAAGCTGGATAGTACTAGACACCATTGGCCATGGTCTGCTGAATTTTACTCATACCCTATCCGGGCCACCGTTTGGTACCCGGACAGACATCATGGATGCAGGTAGGAACAAAGGGAAGCGTCCAGCTATAGACGCCTGAATTTCTGTCCTAGGACGGAGTACGGGAGTAGAGGACCAAGCTAGTGCTCGCGATGCTATTGGAGATAGCTTTTGGTCTTTTGTATTTTTGTATAGCTTGTGTTGTGTATGCCTAGTACCTTATTCCTCTCGTATTCCCCATTTTGGTATAGCATCATGTTCACCATTCTGTATATGTTACTGGATATGGTCCAGCTTATTGTTTATGCCTGTTTATTTATCTATCTGGTTGGTTTATCTTTCCATTGTTTATTCATTATTATTTGTTTCCAAAACTACACTTATATATAACTTACCATTGTGTCACTCTGATAAAAAGGGGTATAGTCTCACCACCATACCATCATAGACCTTCACTGCTAATCGGAAGCCTCTGGCATGCGGGGATGCGCGCTTGAGGCCAAATGGCCAACCAGACCGGTCACTTATCTATGAACCGGGCCCGGGACCCCACACCTTTACAACAGCCATACCTACCTCTGAGACTAAATTATAATCAATCACAACCACAAAAGCAAGGTCACCAACAGTGGGGAGGAAAGCAGTCATTGGAAAATTTGCACACAAAATACATTCAGCAAAACGATCAATGAATGCAAAACCATGGTTCATTGTTGAGGAATCAAGAATCTTCGATTAATAACATCTGACACCAACTCGGCCAACTTTCAACATAATTATCATAGAGATTACTCGGTACAATGTCAAGTAACACGGAGAAGAACCCATGAGAGAAGGTCAAGGTGGAGACCTTGAGGAGTGGAAAGGAGCAAGAAAAAGATGTTAATAAAGGTGAGGAGACCCATGAAAAAGCTAAAGATGAGAATGAAAAGGAGAAAAGCAAGGAAGTTGCGGAAGAGCAAGAAGCTCCTATGAAATAAAAAACATTGAAGCAAAACAGCAAGAGAAAAAAAGTGATGAAGCCGAAAGTGAAACCCTACAAAAAAACTCCTCTCTCATTCCCGAAGAGGATGAGAAAAGGGAAGGTGGAAGCTTAACACAAGAAATTCCAAAAAATCTTCCAACAACTTCACATCAATTTACCTTTTTCCATATCTATCTCACAAATGTCGGTCTATGAAAAATTCTTGGAAGGAGTTGTTGATGAACAAAAAGAAGTTACGGTTTGGAAGTGATCTCTTTGAATGAGGAGTGTTTGGTTGTAGTTCAAAGGAAAATACCTAAAAAGCTAAGAGATCCTAAAAGCTTCTCAATTCCATGCACAATTGGATCTTGAACTTTCAGAAAGGCCCTTTGTGAGTTGGGGGCAAGAATCAATTTGATACCCTTGACTATATTGGAAGAACCGAAGCTAGCATGAGTGGCGCTTCAGCTAGCGAACAGATTGGTGAAGTACCCTCGTGGTAGTTTAGAAGGTGTGCAAGTAAAGGTGAGGAAATTCATATTCCCTGCAGACTTAATGATTTTAGAGATGGAAGAAGAATGAGAGGTGTCTATCATACATGAAAGGCCCTTCCTAGCTACTGGCAAAGCATTGATTGATGTAAACCAAAGAGATTGATTTTACAAGTGCGAGAAGAATAAGTTGCGTTCGATCTTATAAAGATCATGAAGCATGGAATTATGCCATCCAAATGTCAATCATGTTTCACCAATGTTTTGAAGGTCGATGAAGGCTACTAACCATGACATACATAAATAGAATCATTTCACGTTGCATTCGAATACCTTGGATTTCTAGATGGTATAAAAATTCCTCATCCAATTTCAGCGTCAGATGAGACAGGGATGCCCATAATCAATCCAAAATTTGTTAAATGACAAAGGATCTATCATGTTGTTCGCACTTCTCACTACCCTAGATGGAACGCACTACCGGTTGAAGTTCATGAACTCCGAACCTCACATGAAATTCAGGAGCATCTTCATAGTCATTTCCTCTCTGACACCATGGTGTACTTCAAGGAATTACAATGCCGCTTAAAAACTTCAACAATCTTCATAGTAAAGTTCTAATAAAAGAAGAATAGCTCAAAATCCATTAGAGTCCAAGATTCAGCAGTTTCTCCACATCGAGCTTTTTGCAGACAGTATCAAGGCCAGGGAGGGCAGAACAACCGTGGAGGAAACATTTCGAAAATTGTTCATCGTCTAGGGGTAACTATGGTTCTGAGAAACACTGATTTGGCTGAAACTTTCTCATCTGCATTGTCAACTAATGAGGAGGTTGATATGCGCCAAACTCCAGGTTTTGTACATCCATTGTTTCCTAATCATGTTTGTCGTATCCATAAGGTGTTATATAGGCTATGCCAAGCTCCTTTGAATGGGTTTTATTATGGCTCCGTTGGTCTTGGGGGGGGGGGGGGCATTATTTTCTAGGTGTCCAAGTTATATGTAGGGATTGCAATGGATACTCGTTAAACGGGTACCCGTTGCTACCTGACCAGATTAAATCAGATTTGGTAGGTCCAAACTGGGTTTTAACCAGAACCTAGCCCCCTCACCCCACCTCATACTTCGCACCCACTCCACCCTAACAAACCTAACCCGTACTCATCCCCTAACACCGATGGACCCATCCCACTCCACTCGTACTTACTCCTCCCCATGTACTCTCCAAAGGGGTGGTGGGGAGCTAGGCTGTGACAGAACCTAGCCCCCTCACCCCACCTCATACTTCGCACCCACTCCACCCTAACAAACCTAACCCGTACCCATCCCCTAACACCGACGGACCCATCCCACTCCACTCGTACTTACTCCTCCCCCTGTACTCTACAAAGGCCCCCAACCATTTCATCTTTAAAAAAGCATTATAAAAATAAAAAACTCATCCCCTTTTCAAAGTTTGAAGAGTATTGTCAAAATTTTAAAATAGTAGATTCTGCTAACATTTAAATTCCTCCCTTATTTCATTAAAAATAAAAACAAAACTTATAAATCCAATTTTGGATTTTTACATGTTTATTACCCATTTGAAGTTCAAATGGGTTTCATCTTAAAAAATATTATAAAAATTAAAAAAAATGAGTAATAAACGAGTTCGGGTTTCAGGTATTAATTTGTTATTCAGGTTTGGGCATTAATTTTCAACATTAAGCGTGTTTGGGTTCAGATTCGGGTGTAAAGTTCTTAAATAGGTCCGGATTCGGGTACCTCAATTCCAGTGGGTACCCAACCCGTTGTCATCCCTAGTTGTGTGGACATCTGCTGGTATGTTTTTATCTCAGAAAAAATATACTCCTGATTTTCCTCGTCCAATTCAATTGCATGCATTGAAACTTGTACACACACTCATTGCTTCTAAAACCACCTTATCCGCTCATGATGGGGAGGAAAATGCCATGAAACTTGAGGAAACAATGAAAAAATAAACTTATTATGAGATTCAAGTAGTGCAAGTACGAAAATACTTGGAACTAAAAAAATATGTTACCAAACGTTGAATTCAAATAAAAAATAAAGTAATGAATTTATTTACAAAAAAAAACTTTAAACTACTCAGGACATGAGGCCAAACAAATCAAACTGTTGAAAATGCATTGACATGTTGTTAAATAAACACATACAAAAATATCCTGACGTCCAAACATAGAAAAACACATGACTAGATGGATTAAGATATGGGCTGCACAATGTTTTCAAAAGGACATGCATATAAACGTGACAACATGTGCATTTGTATAACACAAAATAAAGTGATTTAATTGCCTTTGGATTTGCAGGCAATATATGCTAAGAAAATCAAACTGACCTGGTGGTTTCCTGCCTTTACGAGTTTGATACAATCTCCCCTGAAAGACTAATAATCTATCATCGAACTTGCTATGGTCATATTCAGGTAAGGTTAACCTAAAATAAGACACCACCCACACACCCCAATAAAACAACAGTTTACCCATTCTCCACAAAAGAAATGATTGCCTGCAATGTAGCAGAAAACCCAGCTAACTTGTGCTCATCTCCATACCTTCATGAGTGGAAGCAGTGCTTTAAAAACAGTCATTTAGATGAATACATAATGAAGATCAATCTATGTTTGTTTTTATCAATAAAAATGGTGAAACTTTTACAAAGAAAGACGGACCTGGAATATATTGGTTTGCCAGAGTGACTTAAAATAAAGAAGTGTTTTTTCCTTTTCCTCCATGAGATTGATGTGTCATCCTGCAATTCATTTATACAGCATGATAATTGCAAATGCAATGGAACTACTTTGATCCAGGAATAAAAACTCCCGGCCATTTCTAAGTAACCACAGCATTAAAAATGTGGAGAGGTTACTCAAATCGGGAGCATTAAATCAAGAATCAAAGATTTCACTTTCAATACCGATGGAAGACAATGAAAATACTATCAGATGATATATAGCATATCTGTATAGGAAGTTATGCAGTTGAACTTTGTTAGACTACAGCTGGCAAGTTAGTTACATGTGTATAGCAGATTAGGTTGTATATAAACATCGCTGATTATTGAATAATAGTATAAGCTCATTTTCTCATATTTCATTCTCATGTTATGGTATCAGAGCAGGAGACGGAGTCAGTGAACGCCGACAAGGATGAGCAAAGCCCTGCCCAATCTCTGATATGGTACCCTCTTCCATCTCGACACTAACGGATGAGACTCGCTGAACGACAGCCCTCGTCGCTGAATAACGGCCTCCACTCCCGCCACCGAAGGGTTTGCGCTTCAGAGAAAATTTATTTTCTCTCTTGAACCCTAAGTTTCCTTTCTTTCAATCATCCCATCTGAGCTTCAGCGATGGAAGAAACTCCATCTTCCACAGCATCGCATTAGAATCATGATGCACAATCCAATCAAGATCCTACACTGAATCACAATAGGCCCTACTATTTTCATCCTGGAGAAAATCCAGGAGGAATGTTGGTGTCACCTTCATTAGATAGGAACTACGATTCATGGAACACAAGCATGAAACATGTTTTGCTTACGAAGAACAAATTTAAATCCATCAATGGCCGAATCACAGCTCCAGCTGTTGCTGATTCGATCTATGATGCTTGGGAAATCGCAAAAAGCACGATCTACATAGAAAGCGCAGCAGAATTGTGGAACGATCTTAAGAATCGCTTTTTGAAGGGCAATCATTTCCATATGTCAGACCTCCTTCAGGAAATTCAATCAATTCGCCAAAGTGATAAGAGTGTGAATGGTTATTTCACTGATTTGAAGGTACTGTGAGAAGATTTGGAATCCCTAAGACCATTACCAAATTGCAAATGTGGTGCCAAGTGCAACTGTGATTTGATAGAAAGCATGAAGAAACAACGGGAAACTGAGAAGGTGATCTTTGTTTTGAAAGGTCTGGGTGATCAATTTGATACGGTTAAAACTCAAATTCTCATGATGAAACCCTTGCCTACTATTAGTAGAGTCTTTTCTCAAGTTCTACAATAGGAAAGGCGTCTGACAGGGGGCGTCTTAGGTGACGTTCTCAGAGTTTTGATGACCAATAGTAATACTGGTCGAGGAAGAGGAAACTCACAGACCAATCTAGGTTGTGAAAGAAGCCAAGGTAGGGGATCTGGCAACAATGGTTTCATAAAGGTATGCACCTTTTGTGGAAAGATGAGGCATACAGCTGAGACATGCTACTTTAAGCACGGTTTTCCTTCAAGATTCAAGTTTAGAGAAAAGAATTCTAGCATGAATAATGTTGCTACTATTGAGAATGATGAGAATTCAACAGATGATGCCCAAGAAAATAGACATGAGTACTAGCACTGGGTTGACTCTTACTCAAGAGATGTGTCAAAAGTTTATCAATTTGCTACAAAAGAATAATGATGCAACAGCTTTGGGACCTACAAATAGCCAACCGAATCATATTAGCACTTCAACCATCAATAACAGTGCAGCAGGTATTGATTTTCTTGTCTCTTCTTGGATCCTAGACATTGGGGGTACGAATCATGTAGGCAAATCCCTATCCTTATTTCACTCCTTTTCCTACATTAAACCCGTTACTGTAAAATTGTTAAATGGGTCCACCACAGTAGCTACTATTTCAGGAACTATTATATTTTCTAATGAGTTCATACTCTACAATGTGCTCTATATTCCTGCTTTCCACATCAATCTGATTTCTGCACACAAACTTACAAGTTCTTTGGATTGCAAATTGATCATTGATGCTAATTCATGTCTTATTCAGGGCATACAGTCATTGAAGATGATTGAGCATGCTAGAGCTAAACACAGTCTATGTGTTGGATCAAGCTTCCAGTCCTATTTTAGCTTTTACAAAATCCATTGATTCATTTCCCTTTCCTTCTTGCAATCATATGACATGTTCTGATTTCAATTTGCGCACTATCGCTTAGGGAATCCCTCTAATATCGTTTTACAGAATGTATCAGTCAATTTCCCTTCGCACATGCTGATACTAGTAAAATCTGTGATTGCAGTCACTTTGCTAAACAGCGAAAGCTGCCTTTCTCTTCTAGTTCTATTAAATCCACTGCAGCATTTGAAATCGGAATAGTGCAGCAGGTACTAATTTTCTTGTCTCTTCTTGATCATTGGTGCTAATTCATATCTTATCCAGGACACACACTCATTGAAGATGATTGAGCATGCGAGAGCTAAACACAGTCCATATGTGTTGGGTCAAGCTTCCAGTCCTATTTTAGCTTTTACAAAATCCATTGATTCACTTCCCTTTCCTTCTTGCAATCATATGACATGTTCTGATTTCAATTTGGGCACTATCGCTTAGGGCAACCCTCTAATATCGTTTTACAGCATGAAATCAGTCAATTTCCCTTTGCACATGCTAATACTAGTAAAATCTGTGATTGCAGTCACTTCGCGAAACAGCGAAAGCTGCCTTTCTCTTCTAGTTCTATTAAATCCACTGCAGCATTTGATCTGATACACATGGATCCAAGAAGAGACAAGAAAATCAGTACCTGCTGCACTATTCTGATTTCAATTTGCCGCACTGTCGCTTACGGCATCCCTCTAATATCGTTTTACAGCATGTTATCAGTCAATTTCCCATCGTACACGCTGATATGAGTAAAATCTGTGATTGCAGTCACTTTGGTAAACAACAAAAGCTGCCTTTCTCTTCTAGTTCTATTAAATCCACTGCAGCATTTGATCTAATACACATGAAAATTTGGGATCCTCTTCTCACTCCATCTTTCCATGGTCACCACTATTTTTTGATTGTTCTAGATGACTTTAGAAGGCACACTTGGCTGTTTTGGATGCAGACCAAAGCTGGAACCCAACAACTCATCATGAACTTCATTCGCATGGCGTTGACTCGGTTTGGGTGCAGAATCGGAAATAATTAGATCTGATAATGGGTGAGAATTTGGTATTCAGTCTTTTTATGATGAACATGGGATTATTCATCAAAAGTCAACTGTGGAGACAACTCAACAAAATGCAGTGGGAGAAAGGAAGCATCAGCATATCCTCAATGTGACCCGAGCTCTATTATTTCAAAGCAGCATGTTACTAAGGTTCTGGTGTTGTGCAGTAAGTCATGCCATACATCTGATCAATATGGTGAGAAGTCAGAAAATGGCTGAAAAGTATCAGAAAATGAAAAATAAATCACCACGTGATTGGCTTATCAGATTTAAAAATAGGAGGCCGAGACAAGCTACCAGTATCGTCATTGAAGCTTATTAAATCCATAAGCTATTGTAATTCCCAATTTACTTGAGATGCAGTAGAACCATTACCGGCATCACAAATACTTGAGAAGCATTGACAATAAAACACCTTTCTTACCTCGTCAACATGCCGCTTCACAGAAACCCAGGGGGCCTGCGAAGCAGAGGCACCAGCAAAATCATCATCACGCTCTTCGCGAATCTCCACGCACTCACGGTCCCAAGCCCCATTAATTCCTGACGCGCTCGTAGCACTCCTGCTGCCACTCTCCCCAGCGTACCCGCTACTACTAGCGCTCGGCCCGGCGTCCACTTCGGACTCCGAATTGTTCCACCGCGAAAGACTGCCACTCCGGTCATTGTCGTCGTCGTCCTCCTCCTCCTCCCCCACCTTCACAGTCGACATCGAAACACTCAAATTCCCCTCCTCAAATTCCCCGGCCCGGTGGTCTTCCTCGTTCACCGACCCATTGCCAACGCCGCCCGGCCCCCTCAATACGATAGATCCCAATTGGTTCTCGACGGCATCGAGTGACTTGTCTATGAAATCGGAGCTGCGCCCGGCATAGGGGCTGCGATTCAGGTTAGGGTTTGGGTCGGTATGATTGGCAGAGCCGGAGGAGGATGAGGGGCCGGAACCGGACATCGACCACTGCTGAGGTACTTAATTGCAGACAGAAATTCGGGATTCTGATTGAATTCGGTAGTGAAGAAAACGATTTCACATTCGGTGATGCCTGCCAGTCGTCCCCTTGAAACTGCGGTCTCTGAGGGATTGAATAGACGTTCTGACTGGTAGGTGGATTCTGGACGAGGGAGGGGGCAAATTTAGGGGAGGGATTTTTTTATTATTATTAAAATGATTCCTCATTTTCTTAATTTAGAAATTGGCCTCATACTACTACTTCAAAGTGGTGTTGAGCCGATTTCGTGAAATTAAGTATTGCCACGGCGTTGATCTCCTTCCCCACCTATAAATACTCATCCCCCCACACTCCTCCTACTCAATTCAGCCCCCCACACTCCTACTCATTCTTCTCCCCTTCTCGATCTCTCTCCCTCCTTCCCAATTCCTCATTCCATTTCTCTCTTTTTTTTTTCTCTTTAACATTGGAGTTTCACTTTCCGGTTATGCACCCATCGCGTAGCTACCTTCCCGCAAATTTGAGGTAACTTTTCATTTACATTTATGTAATATTTTCAATTGTTTATTTAATTGTTTAGTTAATATAATTAGTTAGTTAATTAATTCTAATTAGTTAATTAATGTATTTTAATCAGTTAATTAATTGTAATTAGTTAATAGTTAATTCAAAGTAGTGAAGTTAATTAATTCAAATTAAGTAGTTAATTAATTGTAATTAATTACTTAATTAATTGTATTCAATTAACTAAATAATTGTAATTAGTTAACTAATTAATTATAATTAGTTAAGTTAGTAATTCTAATTAGTTAGTTAATTAATTGTAATTGGTTAATTAATCAATTCTAATTAGTTAAGTAATTAATTATAATTAAGTAGTTAATTAATTGTAATTCTGTTCAAAAAAAAAAAAAAAAATTAATTAATTAATTGTAATTAGTTAATTAATTGTAATTGGTTAATTAATCAATTCAAATTAGTTCATTAATCAATTCAAATTAGTTAATTAATCAATTCAAACTAGTTAAGTTAATTAATTCAAATTAGGTAGTTTATTAATTTTAATTAGTTACTTTATTAATTCAAATTAGTTAATTAATTAATTTTAATCAGTTAACTAATTAATTCTAATTAGCTAATTCATTAAATCTAATTAGTTAATTAGTGAATTCTAATTGGATAATTAATTAATTCTAATTAGTTAATTAACCAATTCTAATTAGTCAAGTTAATAATTCTAATTAGTTAATTAATTGTAATTAGTTAATTAATTGTAATTAGTTAATTAATTGTAATTAGTTAATTAATTGTAATTAGTTAATTAATTTTAGTTAATTAATTAATCAATTCAAATTAGTTAAGTTAATTAATTCAAATTAGGTAGTTAATTAATTGTAATTAGTGAAGTTAATTAATTCAAATTAGTTAATTAAGTAATTCTAATTAGTTAATTAATTAATTATAATCAGTTAATTAATTAATTCGAATCAGTTAAATAATTATTTCTAATTAGTTACTTAATTAATTCTAATTAGTTAATTAATTAATTATAATCAGTTAATTAATTAATTATAATCAGTTAATTAATTAATTATAATCAGTTAAATAATTATTTCTAATTAGTAACTTAATTAATTCTAATTAGTTAAGTAATTAATTCTAATTATTTTGTAATTAGTTAATTAATTGTAATTAGTTAATTAATCAATTCAAATTAGTGAAGTTAATTAATTCAAATCAGGTAGTTAATTAATTGTAATTAGTGGAGTTAATTAATTCAACTTAGTTAAGTAATTAATTCAAATTAGTTAAGTAAGTAATTCAAATTAGTTAATTAATTAATTCTAATTAGTTAATTAATTAATTCTAATCAGTTAATTAATTAATTCTAATTAATTAATTCTAATCAGTTACTTAATTAATTCCAATTAGTTAATTAATTAATTCTAATTAGTTAATTAATTGTAATTAGTTAATTAATTGTAATTAGTTAATTAATTGTAATTAGTTAATTAATTGTAATTAGTTAATTAATTGTAATTAGTTAATTAATCAATTCAAATTAGTTAAGTTAATTAATTCAAATTAGGTATTTGGTTAATTGTAATAAGTTAATTAATTCAAATTAGTGAAGTTAATTAATTCAAACTAGGTAGTTAATTAATTGCAATTAGTTACTTAATTAATTATAATTAGTTGCTTAATTAATTATAATTAGTTGCTTAATTAATTGTAATTAGTTAGTTAATTAATTCGAATTATGTAGTTAATCTATTCAAATTAGTTAAGTTAATCAATTAAATCTAATTAGGTAATCTAATTAGGTAGTTACTTAAATCTAATCAAGTAATTAATTAAGTTAAGTAATTCTAATTTGGTAGTTAATTAAATGTAATTAGTTAGTTAATGAAGTCTAATTAGGTAGTTAATGAAGTCTAATTAGGTACTTAATGAAGTCTAATTATGTAATTAATGAAGTCTAATTAGCGAAGCAGTAATTAGTGAAATAGTTATAGTAATTAGAGAAGTAGTTACAGTAATTAGCTAAGTAGTTACAGTAATTAGCTAAGTAGTTACAGTAATCAGCTAAGTAGTTACAATAATTAGCGAAGTAGTTATAGTAATTAGCGAAGTAGTTACAATTTTTAGCGAAGTAGTTATAGTTTTTAGCGAAATAGTTATAGTATTTAGTGAAGTAGTTACAATAATTAGCGAAGTGGTTACAGTAATTAGCGAAGTAGTTATATTATGAATTGTTTATATAATATATTTTTGCATTACATTCTAAGTATGATAATGAATTTAGTTTGTCATCTACCTTGACCTCAGTTTGTAATTGAAGTTATGAACTTGAATTTAGTAGTTGAATATATTTTTTGCATATTAAGTGTTAGAGTTGTCATGAACTGAAATGCTTGCTTGAGTAAAGTATCCCCGGATAGAGGGGCTTTGGGTCGGACCACCTACTTTCCTGGAGGCTTGCTTTTTCTAGGAAAGTGAATGGGGTTGGTTATCTGTCGCTCTGGGCTTATTCATGTTGAGTTTTTCAATTTCATATAACTCTATGCTTTTACATGACGTGTTCATGTACCTCATGCATATGATGCATGTGGATATGTATGAATATTTTTGACTTACTATTTTTAGGTAAATAACACAAACTTGTGGGTTGTGTAAAGAGAGTTACACATCAACATGGTTTGAACACATTGATTTGGTGGAGGGACTAGGATTCCAACATAAATTCTAGAAGCATGCAAACATAAATTGATTGTTTGATCATATGTGATTAATAACGAGGGTTTATTTTAGATAAAAAAGATGACTGCTTATATTTACTGCAACAAACATATAATTGAGACAGAACAAGGATGTAGTTATAGTATATAGCCAGAAATTGTTGTAATGCTTAGAGGCTGTACAAATTTGGGAACTCTTCAAAGGAAAATTTATCGAAAGTTGAAACTGACAAGCAACCAAGCGATATAATCTATCACATACAGGCATCTACAATATGTTGATAGGTTTTGGCATGTGACCTATCCAATAACTGATGATGAAGAATGGGAATACGTACTGTCATTGGTTAAGTTTCTATCTGCCAATCAAATGATGGAGTTGTATGTGACCATAACTATAATGGAGGTTCCATCGACATTAGAAGTTGGGTCATCACAATGTCACGAGACTATGTCATATGCTCTTGTTAGAACACATCAAGAAGTTCCATCAATAATGGTACCATCATTTCCCTCAACTACAATTTCAGTGGATAGTCCCCCGCATACTGTAAATGCGTTGGTCGATGATTTTGAGGATGGTGACAATTTAGAAGAAGAAGATGAAGAGGAAGTTGAAGATGAAGAGGAAGCGCATGCATAAGAACAGTCAGTGCCCACTCATGTGAGGTTTAACCAACCGTTGAACCATCCCCCACCGTTGAGTTCATGGTCGGCGGAAGGCATGAATCGCTTGTCAGAATTCGATTGGGCAGTTATTACTCCTACTTCAGAATTTCCAGGAATCATTGGGGGCACAAATCGAGTGTCACATGAAGGTGTTCTGTATATTGGGAGAGGGTTTGACAGTAAAGATGCAATGAAAATGTGATAAAATAATATCACATTGAAAGACATTACTCTTATGTTGTAGAAGAGTCAAAAAGGTCTTATTATTTGATCTGTTGTGACAAATATGATTCGAACTGTCAAATGCGTTTACGAGCTATAATTGATAACACTTTTCACAGCTGGCGCATCACAAGATTTACTCCACACACATGTGTGAACCCAAGCTTTTCATATGAACACTCTTCATTAGATGTTGACTTTTTTTCAACAGTTATTGTTGAAATGATTAGAGCATGTCAAAATGTTCCTGTTGTTCTAGTGATGGAGCGAATCAAACAACTTTTTGGGTATCAGATCTCTTATGGGAAGGCATGGGCAGCAAGACAAAAGACTATTGTGAAAGTGTACGGTAATTGGGACGACTCTTATCGAGTTTTACCACAATTTTTGGAGCTTTTATGCCACAATAATCAAGTGATTTATCGATTACATACTACTGAATATGTTAACCAATACAACCAAGTTGATCAGTCGATGGTTGTTTTTGATAGACTGTTTTGGGAATTTTTACCATGTGTGACAGCTTTTAGACATTTCAAGCAATTTATACAAATAAATGACACATTTCTGTATGGAAAGTATATAGGAACTTTATTAATTACTGTCACATAAGATGGAAATCGAGCCCCTCTACCTTTGGCATTTGCAATTGTGGAGAAAGAGAACTTCTCATAATGGAGTTGGTTTCTGGCATGTCTTTGAGAGTTTGTTACGGGCGCAGAAGGGATTTGCCTTATCTCAGATCGTCACCATGCAATCAAGGAGGCAGTACAGTCTGAGGGACTTTCATGGAGACCACCCTATGCCCATCATCAATACTGTATTCGACACATTGCTAGCAATTTATGAAAAAGATTCAAGAATAAGTTGATGAAGAAAGCAATCTTAAAAATTGGTATGAATATCCTTTTTCCTATTAAAAATCCATGTCATAGTTATGATCATATCTGTTCAGATTATTTATTGTATGATAGCATACGAGGCTCAACAACAAAGAATGAAGGAGTGTCTTCAAGATATTCATAGAGTTAATCCGGAAGTTCATGATTGCGTGATGCAAATTCCAAAACAAAAATGGTCATTGAAATATGATGATGGGAGGATATATGGTTATATGACGACCAACATCGTAAAATGCATAAATGGAGTTTTCAAGGGAGTTTGAAAATTACCAATCATAGGTAAATATGAATATTTGATTATATGTTGCTCAGAAAAGCAGAATTATAATATACTATTAGTATAATGACTTAAATCTAAATTATAGGTTTGGTACAAGAGACCTTCTATTGCAGTGTCAAGTATTTTCTGGAATGGGGAAAACAAGTTGAAGATTGCCTGAACAGAGGGATGCGTTATGAACACAATTTCCAGCGCGATCTAGATACAGTTCTTCAGAAAGCTGCAACTTATCGTGTCACCATATTTAATTGTCCAGAGCAACGATTTGAGGTCGCTGAGCCCGGTGATGCTGTGGCTTGTAGCAATGGTTATATCCGAGTTGTTTTATTGGAGAAGCGTTACTGTGAATGTGTCAAGTTTCAAGCATTGAGATATCCTTGTGGCCATGTGATTGCAGCCTGTGGTTACGTACACGTATCTTGAGAGCAGTTTGTTGATATAGTTTATCGACTCGATAGTATCAACTCCTGCTACAATACTCTGTGGATGCCAATCAGAGAATATCAGAATTTTTGGTTCTCTGATGACACACCCACACTTCTACCAAACAACAGTAGACTTCGACCCAAAGGGAGGCCAAAGTCGACTCGTATTCAGAATGAGATGGATTGACCTAGTGAACATGCACCTGGACGAAGGTGCAACATATGCCACCAAGAGGGTCATACGAAGACACGTTGCCCTAGACACATAGGACAATCATCTAATGGTTAAAATGATTTTTGTACTCTATCAGTTACTGTAAATACATTGTACGTGTAATCAATATTTTTCCATCGATGAGTTTTGAAAGCATTCATAGTGAATATATATCATCAACATTTAAATAAGTGGTTGTTGTTTTAGAAAAATAACAAGAAATTTTAAAATATAGAAATTGTAAGATTTTGGATTTAACAGAATCTGAGAATTAGCTAGAGTGAATACCAGTGAAGAATAAATTGAGGATATAACAGAATCTAAGACTACTAGACTAGAAAATTACAAGTAAAGAAATCAGGACAAAGCTACATTTGAGGAGAAGCTGAGTAATCAGCCTGTTTTAAACATTATACCCCTCTCATCCTTTTCTTCAAAAGTGTTAAATAGAGTGATGAACCTAAATAATTGATATTCTTGAAAATGATTAAAACCTTTAGCACTATTCCCCTCTCATTACATGCTTCTTTCATATATTACATGATAAATTTCATACCTTAAATGATAAATGTGATGTTTAACGTGAAATTAATGTTTTACTATTTGTATATTCAGATGGAGTAGCCACTATTATCTGTCCAGGAGACACATGTGTCGCTATGTGTGACTTCAAGACTATTGACCATCATTTGATTGTGGCATTGGTTGAGAGATAGCGGCCAGAGACACTTTTCATCTCCCAGAGGGGGAGATGACCATTACTTTAGAGGACGTCGCCTACATGCTTGGTTTGTCCATCCATGGACAGGCAGTTATGGGTGCCACTAGTGGCAACTGGGCTTCCGTCATACAACGACTATTAGGCATTGATGTCGTTGGCGTATGAGGTGTCCTTGTGGGTTTGCGATTGTGCATGACATGGTTTGATGAGAATTTCGATGTCATTCCTGATGATGTAGATGAGGAGACACTTATTAGGCACACACATGCATATATTCTGTGACTACTCGGAGTCATGTTATGCGTCGACTACTCCACCCTTTTGGTACACATGATGTACCTCTCATTACATGAGGATTTTGATCAAACAGCTACATACAGTTGGGGATCCACTGTATTAGCACATTTGTACAGATACCTTTGTACCAGTTGTCAGACAGATGCACAAAAGATTGCAGGTTGTATAGATTTAGTACAAATGTGGGCCTGGGAGCATTTTCCATGCATCGCTCCTCAAGCTATCGCACCACTTGCAGCAGAGCTATTTCAGGATTTTCCTCGGGGATGATGGTATGTTTACTTAATTACTTTCATTTATTTAGTATTTCTATTTTTGTTTTTTATAAACTTACTGTATATTACTCTTTTGTAACCAGGTGGAGTCAGTCTCAGAAGCATGCACACATACCGAGACATAGTGTGCACAACTTTCGGCAGATATTTGATGCATTAGTGCCAGCTGATGTAAGTCAAGCAATAATTTTTTATAGAACAATATGTTTTGTTATCACTATTTTAAATTATTTCAATGTAATCTTACTAACATTATCTTGCTAATATGTCACTTACTTTTTGAGTTTACATTTCAGGTTTCATGGACTCCATATACAGGTTATGTCTATGTGTCACTTCCACCGTACTGCACAACCATGATCAGAGATCGTGCTGTAGTGGTGCCACTCATATACTTATATATCATTGAGTGGCACTAGCTAGACCGGGTCATGCGCCAGTTCGGTTATATACAACATATCCCGATGGCACTAGGACAACCTAATGGGTTGCATTCGATTGTACTTCCAGGTAGACAGTCGACGAACTTGCGACAGTTTCATGCATCTCATATTGAGCTGTGGGATGCACGTTCCCGATATGGTATTTCTCGATGTGGATATCCCACAACACAGTATCAGTTATCTGCCCATGGGGATTATGTAGACTGGTATCAACGTCATTCCATCATGCATCTTACACGTCAGGGGATTGACATTCAGCAAATGATATGTTTATTAAGGTATATTATATTTGTTTAACTCTTTTGTGGTATTAATTTGAATGTCATTTCATTTGTAGACATACAACATTGATCATCTTGCACATATCACACATCCTCAGGAGGAGGCATATATTAGACGGGACGTAGTTCATCAAGATGTGTTGGCTCTCTACGACCATCTTCGGATGATACGGGACAATTTTTATGATGAGGATCCACAGGTATATCCTGATCTATTTCCTCCAGCTGGAGCTCCTGAGGGTGATGATGTCCCTACTATTCTTGTTGATGACGATGCACCGCCACCACTGCCGCCATCTGGGAGACGGAGACGAGTACCTCGGGATGGGAAGAGGCGGCGAGATAGAAATCCGAGAGCGCCTCCTGCAGATGTGGCATCACCACATAGAGATGATCCTGCCCAGCTTATTGATGATCTTGCACATCATGGAGACGCTTATAGACCACATCTGTCATCTCCGATGACTACTATGGACTATAAGCTGGATCAGGTGACACAGCTTGTGGCGGCCCCCTCTCCTCCCAGCGAGGACTTCTTTAGTCTACCATTTCTACCATTTTTAGGAGCCCCAGGACCATATGGCTCCACGCATGATTTTGGGTCATCATCCACATATGATTTTGGGCCGTCATCCATGAATGATTTTGGTCATCCCTCTACACAGCATCATGAGGAGGCACTAGATGCACCAGGTGCACCAGAAGTGGAGGATCCCGCTGCCAGGACACCGGAGCGACGCATACGTCGGACGCGGGGAGGACGTGAGATTCAGACGCCACGTAGTGGTACCAGGGGGCATCGACGTTGATTTATTCAGATGCCATGATATATATGTTAAAAACCCTATTTATTTAGATAAATGATTGTTATTTAGACAAATAATTAGAAAATAAAATATATAGTATATACAAAATAATATAAATGAAACTTGAAACATTGATTAAACATATAATAAATACTCGGAAACAAAAAGAAATTTCATTAAAAATGATGACCAAAATTAATTTATAAGCTTTCAAAACCGCCTACTTGAAACTTAAAAATGTTTCAAGTACGTGACTTTGAAAGACTATAAAACGTAAACTGGATATGAAGAAAGACTGAAGCCGCCTTTCGTTAAGGGCATCCTTGTCACATGGGTTTTTTGAAATTTTGATATCCAATTCACTGCAAGAAAGGCTAGAAGGTCTACATAAACACACCATGTTTGGACCTTCTAGCTTTTCTTGTAGTGAATTGGATATCAAAATTTATACTGGATATGAAGAAAGGCTGAAGACGCCTTTAGTTTTAGGGGGAACACTGCCACAACTTCCTACATCTAAGTTAACCGTTCAATTTAGTTTCATTAAATCTGGAAAACCCCTCATTTTTACTGAAATATCACTCACATATCCAGATTAACCCCCCAATTCTGACGCCTCTCGGTTCTTACCATTCGACGGAGGAGAGGCGACCATGGTAAACCTCTGAGTGAGAGTGAAGCATGTCTTCCTTCACTCTCACTCAGAGGTTTACCATGACCGCCTCTCCTCCGTTGAATGGTCTGAACCCAAAGGCCTCGAAATTGGGGGGTTAATCTGGATATGTGGGTGATATTTTGGTAAAAATGAGGGGTTGTCCAGATTTAATGAAACTGAATTGAACAGTTAAGCTGGATGTAAGAAGTTGTGGTGGTGTTCCCCCCAAAACGAAAGGCAGCTTCGGCCTTTCTTCATATCCAGTATAAATTTTGATATCCAATTCACTACAAGAAAGGCCAGAAGGTCCAAACATGGTGTGTTTATGTGGACCTTCTAGCCTTTCTTGTAGTGAATTGGATATCAAAATTTCAGAAAACCCGTGTGACAAGGATGCCCTTAATGAAAGGCGACGTCGGCCTTTCTTCATATCCAGTTTACGTTTTATAGTCTCTCAAAGTCGCGTACTTGAAACATTTTTAAGTTTCAAGTAGGCGGTTTTGAAAGCTTATAAATTAATTTTGGTCATCATTTTTAATGAAATTCTTTTTGTTTTTGAGTATTTCTTGTATGTTTAATCAATGTTTCAAGTTTCATTTATATTGGTCTTATAGTTTACATTTTATAGTCTTTCAAAGTCACGTACTTGAAACATTTTTAAGTTTCAACTAGGCGGTTTTGAAAGCTTATAAATTATTTATTATAAACATTTTTTTATTAATTTGTTTTTGTTTTCAACTCTTTATTATATGTTTAATCAATGTTTAAAGTTTCATTTATATTAGTCTTATAGTTTATGTTTTATAGTCTTTCAAATTCGCGTACTTGAAACATTTTTAAGTTTCAAGTAGGCGGTTTTGAAAGATTATAAATTAATTTTCATCAACAATTTTTAGAAAATTCTTTTTGTTTTCAACTATTTCTTATATGTTTAAACGGTGTTTAAAGTTTCATTTATATTTTTCTTATAGTTAACATTTTATAGTCTTTCAAAGTCGCGTACTTGAAACATTTTTAAGTTTCAAGTAGGTGGTTTTGAAAGATTATAAATTAATTTTCATCAACATTTTTTAGAAAGTTCTTTTTGTTTTCAACTATTTCTTATATGTTTAATCAGTGTTTAAAGTTTTATTTATATTGGTATTATAGTTTACATTTTATAATCTTTCAAAGTCGCATACTTGAAACAAAATCCCATATCGGAAACACAGAATGTACTATGCAGGAAAAAGAGAACCAGAAAACAATATAAATGAAAATTTTGTTTATATATATATATATAAACAAAACAAAACAAAAAATAAAAATAACAATTTTAAATAAAAACAAAACAAAACAAACAAATAAAAATTATATATCTAAACAAAACAAAACAAAACAAAAATTTTAAACAAAACAAATCATTAAAAAAATTAAATTAAAAAAATTATATATAAACAACACAAAACAAAAAATAAAAATAAAAATTTTAAATAATTTTTTATAAATAATTTATAAATAAATTTAATATGGTTTATTTATGTATTATAATACATAATTATAAATTTAATACATAACTATAATATTATAATAAATACATAATTATAATATATTATAATAAATATAATAAATATAAATAATTTTAATAATTTATATATATATATATATATATTTAATACGGTTAATTTATTTATTTAAATAATTATATATAAATTTATAAATAATTATATATAAATAAACCTTATATTTAAAATTTATAAATTTATATTTAAATAAATATTATTAAAATTATTTATATTTATATAAATAAACCTTATTAAATCTTATACAATTATTGTAATGATATATTTATTATAATTATATAATTATTATATTTATAATTATATAATTATATAATTATTATATTTATATATTTATAATAATTAGATATTTATTATAATTATATATTAATTATAATTATGGAATTGTTATATTTATAATTATATAAATTATTGTAATTTCATATTTATTATATTCATATATTCATTTTATTATAAATTTGTTTTAATTAAATATTTATTGTAATCATATAATTATTATATTTATAATTATATATTTATTACATTATTATTTTTATATATTTATAATAATTAGATATTTATTATAATTATATATTAATTATAATTATGGATTAGTTATATTTATAATTATATAAATTATTGTAATTTCATTTTTATTATATTTATATATTCATTTTATTATACATTTATTATAATCAAATATTTATTATAATTAAATATTCATTACAATTATATAATTATTCTATTTTTGTATTTATTATATTTATAATTATATAATTATTATAATTGTATAATTATTATATTTATATAGTCATTATTATTATATATTTATCATAATTATATACTTATTATAATTATTATATTTATAATTATAAATTTATTATAATTATATAATTCTAATTATAATAATTATATGATTATAATAATTATATGATTATAATAAATATATAATTATAAATATAATAATTATATATTTATTATATTTATTTTAGTAATTATATTTATTATAATAAATAAATTTATTATAAATATTATATATATATATATGTAGGTTGGGGTTGGGGGAGCGGAAGGGGTTAGCGCCACTTGAAGTGGCGTTGTCCCACCAATTTGTCTAGCACCACTTCAAGTGGCACTAGACAACCCCATTTTCTAAATAAAGAAAATGGGGAACCCATTTTAATAATAAAAAACCCCCTCCCCTAAATTTGCCATCATCTGGGGGTTCACTAGTTCCGGATGGGCATTTTATAGGTTGGGCTATGCAAAGTTTATGGGCCAACATGTAATCGTCTTGCATCCAATTTGCATGGATAAATGATCCAATGATTCAAACTTTTTGTTAATTTCATGAATGTTTCATTGACATTAATTTCGAGCTTTTGTAATTTTATTAGTTATAGTTGTGTCTTGATATTTAATTAATTGATATATTAATTAAATCCTATCAATAAATTTAAAATATGACTTTATTAATCATTGTGTGCATACAAAAACAATCAAAAATATAATTAATTTGCTTTTCAGAACTAAATTGCATTATTTTTTTCTAAAAAAACCGCAGAATACATTTTGAAGCATCTTTCATAAAATGAAAAAAAATTGAAGACATTGAAGATGACTAATTTTAAAGATTCAACAAAACCAACAAGTTCAAAAATTGAGAAGAAAACATTCAATTGAATCATTTCTTTCGTATTTGATTCATATCATATTCTTCATAAAAAATGTTGTAGTGTTGATTCATAAAAATTTCAACAACGTTATCTAGGGCTTCTTCATAAATATCACATTTCGTAAAAAAAAAGGTGAACCGAACATGGAATGGTAGAATAATCTCTTGACGTATTATCTGACTTCTTTGTTCTCATAAAAAATCAGGTAAAAATCATGGAACAAAAAACTTTTGAAACCTCAAACATTAAAAAAACATGATTTGTAATCCAAAAAGCACAAAAATGGTCTTTATTGTATAATTTTCTTTTGTGGATGTTATATAATGTCCATGTTGGGAATATTATTGGTGGGTAATGGATATAACATTTACTTTGGATGGTAGTGGGTGGAGCTCATCAAGACATGTTATGTTGTCACTCTCCTTAAGAGTTGATTCACCCCACCAAATCAACAATACTTTGGATTGTCGGTGAATCATATTTATGATACAACAATGACTCGATACTCAACGTAAGTACTTTTTAGAGAGTATCTCTTTAAGAATCTTTGGAAATAAGAGTAATGGAATGATTTTGTTGTTATGAACCTACAAGATTCTTTTGATGCTTATTGAAGGCTTTTAGAGGGATCTCAATATGTGGGAAGGATTGGAGTGGTTGAGAATGGCTATAATTAATTTTCTCATCCAATGTGGACTCTATTTTATAGGCATGAAAACACTCATTCAGATAAGACATCATACCCCTTGAAAATGGGTTGATACCCTTCTTGGAAAGACATGTCTTTTCTAGATTTAATTCAGTCCATCAAATCACACATGATTGAATAAGTGATCTAGATCACACCCACTAATGAATAGACATGTCCACTAGTGAATAGACATATCCATTCTGACCAATTTTATAACGTGGGATTCCAAAAATAACCTTTCCCTTTAAAAAAACTTAAAATAAAACAATTTAAATATTTTAAAAACATTTAAAATTTCAACAATCCCCCACCATTTAATTTTTTTTAAAACACCTCTTGAAGACCAAACATCAAACTCTATTGGAAATAACTTGCATAAATAAAGGTATCTCTTGATTTGAACCTTTATATAATAGAAACAAATTAGAGTTGGATAGAGAAACAGATGAACATTGTCTTGAACATGCAACTCTTGTTATCAACTAGATTCATCCTACAAAATATTATTCAAATTCCTTAGTTCTTCATCTAATCTTAGGCGCCATTATGTCCATGTGTCACTTACCCCTTCATGAATGTTTGAGAGCCAAAGTCACAATCTCTTTGGAGTGGTATCACTTCTACATTCACATAGGTGAACCAAAAAGTGTTCACATGTTTTAATACTAGTTTGAAATCCTTGATTCATTGAGAGTTTTAAACTCATCCTCCTTTTCCACATGGGCACCAAACACTATTTTCCCAGGATGTTATATATCTCTGGTGTTTCCTTCACACATATGATATAATTTCCCACATTGAGCTTATACATACAAAGTTATCGCATGTTAAGTTGACAACCCATTATTGGAAAAAAATTTACAAGACCTTTAAACTCATTCATAAGGTATTTTTGTATACCAACTCCCCTAAAAGTCCCTTTGTTAGTGGGTCTACTAAATTTTTACTTGATTTAACAAAGTCCATAGTTATTATGTCATCTTGTATCAAGTGCCCCACATGGATATTTCTGAGACCAATGTGTCTCGATTTTCCATTATAAGTATTTTTGTATGTCCTGGCCAATATTGCTTGAATATCACAGTGTATAGAAACCAGAGATATCGACATACACCATAATGGTAGATCTGATAAAAGAGATCTAATTCATTTCACTTCCTTTCTAGAAGCTATTAAAGCAACACACCCAGAAGACACTATAAAGTATGTTGTACAAGTTCGTTTCTTTAAACCCTAAGAGATCACTCCAACTCCAAGTACAAAAAACCCAACCACTCGTAGAAGAGTGATCCCACACATTAGTTATCTATCTCGCATCATAAAAACCTTCCAATACCCTCAGGTTTCCACTATAACAAATATAGTAATCCATAGTACCCTTTATATACTTGGGTACTCTTTTAACTGCATCTCATTATGTATAACCTCAATTACTCATATACCCACTCAACTTTCCAAAATGATATGTGCAAATCCCCCTGACCCTAATAGCCCAAAGATAGTGGCTACTTTACTACAGTGGCAATAGATGCAAGAAATAACATCCAAGGGGATGAATATTTTAATAGTCTTGGTAAACTAGATACATGCTTGAATCTCATATTACATTTGAAAACATAAAATGAAACATAATATTTTCTTTTGAGAACATTATTATTACCTTCTTACATGTCATTGAATATCAATCATAGTACACTTCCTGACATCTTGGGGAAAAAATATAAGAAAGTGATGAGCTCAAATACTCAGTAAGATAATGTACTACTACAAATTAGGCCTTTAATAGTGCTATAAATGACTTTTATCAGCACTAGAAAAGTGCTGAATACCTAAGCGAGATTAAAAGATCTGGTCTTTTATCTATGCTAAAAAACATTGATAAAGGGGGCCTTTAGCGGTGCTAAAAAAGCGTTGGAAAATGTGTCATTTATCAACGCTTTTAAAAGTGATGAATTTTTTTCCTTTATCAGTGCTTTTAAAAGCACTGATAAAGGACCATACTACAGTGTATTGCAACAATACACTACAACACCAATGCAATGTGATGTAACAACACACCGTAGCACCAGAAACACACCAGATATCAGCAAAAATAGTCCCAATACCTAATTTAAATGAAATGAAATTTACAACACAAATAAAAGAAAAAAAAACACTATATTATAGACATTTCAAATATTGGTTTATACAATTACATAAATACAAATTATTACATACATTAAAAACATCAATATTTTTACGTCTTTTAATCTTGAACCCGACTCATGCTATTGCCGAACAAACCATCCCTACTTGAACAAAAGAATTCACCCGCATAAGAAAAAAAAATTATGTTAGTAAAAATATAAAGAAATAAATTAATAGAAAATGTTAATTTTACTAAAATTGATGTTAATTTTTCTGAAATTTATGTCAATTTTAAATAAAAAGATGTGATTTGAGTCATAACAGTCACATTATGGGTTATATTGAGGTGTTTCCAATTATAAAACATTTCAAATGACTTGTGGATTATTATCCTGAAGTATCAAAATGATCTGAATGTGTTTGCTCAGTTTTGAGTACATCAGTTATCTTTTTTACTAAAATGTCATTTTAAACTGGAAACACACACTTTTGACTCATTCTAATAACACCGTGTATCAGTTTGATGTGAAATAGATTCCTACATGTCAAAAATGAATTATGAATCATTGTATTAAATTATCAAGAAAATTTGAGCATGTTTGATCGATTTTCAGTGCGTGACACTTTTTGAACTAAAATGTCGATTTTAAACTGATAACAAACACTTTAATTCATATTGGGCACATCATGTATCAGATTGAGGTGTGACTAATTCATACATGTCAAAAATTACTTATGGATTGTTATAGTAAAGTATCAAAACAATATGAACGCGTTTGATTAGTTTTGACTAGGTCAGTTGTCCATTTTACTAAAATTGATGTCAATTTTAAATGAAAATACGCACTTTGAGTCACACTAGTCACACCATGGGTCAGATTGAGGTACAAATAATTCCTACAAATCTTAAATGACTTATAGATCATTTTACTAAAGTATCAAAACAATATGAATGTGTTTTATTGGTTTTAATTACGTTAGTTTTATTTTTTACTAAAATGTCATTTTAAACTGGAAACACGCACTTTGACTCATTCCGACCACACTGTGTATCGGTTTGATGTAATACCAATTCCTACATGCCACAAATTAATTATGAATCAATTTTCTAACTTATCAATAAATAATGGCTGTGTTTGATCAGTTTTCAGTGAGTGACACTTTTTGAACTAAAATGTCAATTTTAAACTGATAATGGAGACTTTGAGTCATACCGAGCACATCATGTATCAGATTGAGGTGCGGTTAATCCCTACATGTCAAAAATGACTTATAAATCATTTCTGTAAAGTATAAAAATAATCCAAATGTGTTTACTCAGTTTTGAGTAGGTCAGTTGTCCATTTTACTAAAATTGATGACAATTTTAAATAAAAAGACACACTTTGAGTCATATTGGTTACACCGCGTGTCAGATTGAGGTGTGACTGATTTATACACATCTCAAATGACTTGTGGATCATTTTAATGAATTATAAAAACAATCTAAATGTGTTTTCTTGGTTTTAAGTATGTCAGTTGTCTTTTTTACTAAAATGTCATTTTAAACTGGAAACATACACTTTTGACTCATTCTAATCACATCATGTATCGGTTTGACGTGAAACTAATTCCTACACATCACAAATGACTTATCACTACTACAAAACTGGTCTTTAATAGTGATGGTATTTATCAGTGTTGATAAATTTAACCTTTTATCAACGCTTTATTTTTAGTGCTGATAAAGGGAACCTTTATCAACACTTTATTTTTAGCGTTGTTAAAGAGTATCCTTTATCAGTGCTTTATTTTTAGCACTAATAAAGGGTACCTTTTATCAACGCTTTATTTTTAGCGCTCATAAATATTTATTTCATCATCGTTTTATTTTTAGCACTGATAAATATTTATTTCATCAGCGCTTTTTTAGCGCTGATAGAGGTCTGAATAAATAAAACGAAATAACTAAATAAAATAAAAATAAAAATTGATTTTATTAAAAAAATATTACAAATTTTATTAATTAAATAATTATTGATAAAAATGAATAAATTGATTATACATTATTAAATATTAAACATTTTTTTAATTAGATAATTATGATAATTAATGTTATTAAATTGTATATATTAAATATATAGATATATATTAATGTATAAAAATATGATTTATATATTATAAAATATTTAAATGTTTTACATTAAATATTCATATATTTTTTGAATAATGGTTTATAATTAAAAATCAATATGAATTAAAAAATATTGACTAATTACATAGTACTCGACATATAATTGAATGTCATTTGATTTTTCAATTTAACATAGATCAAAACTGCGTTATATTGATTTCACATATATGTAATCAATGCATTTTTATATACAATTCACACACATAAAACTTATCCATTTTTTCAATACTGTTAAAGTGTTCTTATTCTTAATTTATTCAATTTCACTAATTTTTAACGTATATGCATGCACTTAAAATTAGATATTCATTAATAGTGTTAAAAATATATTTGTATAAAAATATTTATAAATAAAAATATTTATAAATGTACATTTACTATATTTATACAATTATATATTTATAATTATAAATAAATAAATATTTTTTAAAAGTATTTATATAATTATAAATAAATAATTATATATATTTAAATAATTATTAAATTTATAATAAATTTACTTAAATAATGAATATATTTACTATATTTATATTTATATATATTTATTATATATATATATATATAATTATATAAATATATATAATGATATAAATATTATTTTTTAAAAATATTTCTATAATTATAAATAAATAATTATAAAATTATAATAAATATATTTAAGAAGGAATATATTTACTATATTTATATTTATATATATTTATTAAGTATGTATAAATATTTATAATTTTTTTATTTATAATTATAATTATAAATCCTTTAACCACATTTAAGTAATAAGCGCTGATAAAAGCATATTTATTATCACTTTTTCGCGCTAATAAAGATGAGGCTTTATCATCGCTGATAAAGAGTTCTTTTATCAGTGCCTAAGTAATAAGTGTTGATAAAAGGACTCTTTATCAGTGCTTTTTTATAAGTGCTAATAAAAGTGTCCCAAACTAATTAAAAAACTCCAACATTTACGAACCTGTCGCGATATCAGAAGCTTTCCGCGCAAGCCACCCGCTGCCGACACTCCTCCTTGGTGAATCGAAGCTCTAATCACACCACTTGACTACCTTCAGTTGCTCAAACATCTTATCTGACATCTGATATTCGATTGCAGTTAGGGTTTCTGAAGAGGGTCTTGGACTTACTTCAACCTAGCGAGGTAGTCCTTCTGATTTTCTTTTCATATTTTGGGTTTCATTTTTGATTTATTCTTTGATGATGTCATTATTTTTGGTCTGGTGATTGTATACTAGCGATGTAGGCCTTCTAATTTTCTCAGTTTCCAATTTTGATTCAACTCTTGATCGCTCATGGAGAGTTTATTGTTTCTGGACTCGATGGTGACACATAGAGTCACATGGAGTTTAGTTGGTTGTTTTATTTTGTTTACATTTCCCAAATTGATTGCACATATTTATCGTACATATTTTTCATTCTTTATTTTATCAATGTATTCCATACATGAAAGTTTTTAGAAATTGTAACTGGGGATTTTTTGTGTGAGGGAGGTGAAGGTAGGTTAAGGGATTTCTTTTATATTATACTTCTTTACATCTTCTTCTTTTTTACTTATCTGGGTTGGTGTGGTAATACAATGTATGTATACATCATGAAAATTTTTATTTAAATTTTCTTTTTACTAGTTTTATTTATTTTTTGGGCCAAATAATTCCCACTGTGTTGTTTTTCATGCCCTGGTGCTTGTTTCCAGCTCGAGGGGGATCGAGAATGTCCCTTGGAAACTATCACAGGCCAGCTTAGGTGTTTGATATATGGTTGTCTTGGATTTGTTTTGGAAACTATATCTATTATTAAATGTGTTGTGCCTTTTCTCAATAATCAAAATTCCCATGTCTCTACACTTTTAAAAAAAATCTATTTTATTTTTCTCCCTCTTTATATTAATCGAACATTATTTATAAATCCTTTTAATAATAATATATGAAATATTATACCTTGATTCTATGTACTATTTTCCAACTACATTATAATTCTTCATCATAATCCAACCCCCTCTCAATAATTTTCAAAAAAATATCCTTTTAAGATTACCCATTTCTAGTTATACCACTTTTTTTGAGACTTATATACCACTATAATACATTTTAATTTATTGCTCAGAAATGTAGATTTTCAAGAATTTCCCCCCTTTTTAAATATTTATTTGACTAATAACAAGTGGATTTCCATGGAATCACTTTGATACCTAGATATATGATATATAGAAAAATACTATGTCAAACCATTTTATTATAAAAAAATTTGGCATATAAAAAATCTCCCACACTCCATGATATAGATTAACATTCCACCCACAAAATTTGAAAATTTTATTCAATTTTAAATGGGTGTCAACATGGGTTTTCAATATTCCTTTTGAAATCTATAAAACAATTCCCTCATATACATGGACTGGGAAATAAATATCCCATGAATTCCATGAGTTTCCTATAAATGAAGGAAAATTTCAACTCACTAATCATCAATATTTAAACATTGGTCATTGTTAATGTAGAAAATTATTATCATCATTCATCTCTTGAACCTATAAATATTATGTCATCCACATTTATAAACACTTTTAATATATCCATAAAATCATTTTTTATGTAATGATTATGATCAATTCCTCATTTTTTAAATTAAATCTTCTTTTATAATTCATCTAACCTCCAATACCAAGCTCTTAGTTCTTGTTTAAATTCCTACATCACCTTTGTCAATTTAAAAAAAATATTCTCATATTAAAGAATGAGAAAACTATCTGTTTATTTGATGCAATTTATATTCGTGTAATCCATTAGTAAATGCTAATTTTACATCCAGTTAGAGTACCTTGAATTTCCTTGGGATGGGTTAGTGTGGTGGTATGACATCCCAAGAGTCTTGAGATGTTTTAAATATTGATATATCGTTAATTTTAAATGTAATAATTCCTTAGGTTTCTACATCACTTGTTCCAATACATTTTTATATATTCTAGTTGATTGAATGAGAGTTTATTATTCTTGTTTATCATATTTAAGTTTCTTATTAATCCTTAATTTCTCATATTATATTTTCATTTATTTAGGGGATTTAAGAAAGATTTGATATGGAGTAATTATTTTCTTAAATTCAATTATCCATTTTCTTCAACATACTAAAATTCTTTGAGACAATTAGATGTTGAGTTTCCCTTATTAGAACTATTTATAACTTTCACTTTTTATAATGAACATCTTATGTGTATTTATTTATATGTTGTATAAAATTAATATTTTATGAACCCAATAGGATGGATATGAACCGAAAATGGATGTACACTAATCATTTGACAAATGAATATGAAGATGGATTTAAAGAGTTCATCAAGTTTGCAAAAGAGCATGAAAAAGACCCTTTTAAAATCCTTTGTTTCTGTTTACGTTGTTGTTATTCAAGATAAATTAGTCCAGAAGAGTTGGAATAATATTGATGTCTATTTGTATCCATCGATCAATGGAGTCAAAATAAGGATTGGTTGTGCATCACTCACAAATCTAATAACAAAGCTAAGGATTCTCTGTGCACTTCACTACTGTTGGTTAACTACCGCTTAACATAGCATCTGACGTGAAATTATTTCCCAATGTCCCCATGATGCTCTCATCCCACACATAGATAGAAATAAACTAATTATATTCTTGAACATAGAGAGAAAATTTTGTAGAATAAGTTAATTCATTGGGTAAAGGTTTTGTGGAAAACACATATGATTGAAGAAGCAACATGAGAATCAGAAAATGCTATGAAGGAAAAATATTCCCACTTGTTTAAATAATGAATAAAATTGTGAGAAATAGAAGGAAAAGTGAATACTGAATGGTGATATGATAGATATGGTGGCGAGCGTGTGTGGGATGAGAGTATCACAGGGATGTTAGGTAGGGATTTCAGGTCAGATGCTATACTAAATGGTAGTTAACCAACCATAGTGAAGTGCATAGAGAATCCTTAGTTTTGTTATTAACTTTGTGAGTGATGCACAACTATAATAAACCATATATTATTTTCAGGTATGTCTTTATTTTCCATTGTTTTTGGTGAAAAAGAGGATTTTCTGGAAATTTTTGAAGTACACACCGTGTACTTTATAAGTACACGTCGTGTACTCGGTTACCGCAGGTAGCCGTGTGCTGGCCGTGTAACAGCCATACACACGACCGTGTGTGGTGATCTGGAGACCACCTAATATGGTGGCCAGTAAAGGAAATCACACACTGTGTACTTCCAAAGTACACACCGTGTACTTTTTTTTCATTAAACGCACCGGGGTCACGTCTGATGGACATAACCGTCTCCTTCTAGGTTTGGTTCGTCCGAGAGCACCCGTACAGCTATGATCTTTCCTCGAGGCCCCGATCTTGCACCCATCCTCTGAATCGATCGCGTCGACTGCGTTGGGATCGCCTCGGTAATATCTTCCTTCTTCTAGAGCTTCGTTTCTTGATTCCACCTCTTTCTCAAGTTATCCTCATTTGAACGTTTAGAGATTTTTTGTAGTTCTATAATGTTCTTGGGCGATTCAAGGCTTGAGGTTCACGTATAATGATCTCCCAACACCAAGGTAGGTGGTTTGTGCCTTTCCGTAGAAAGTTCTTGAGTTATATGTGTAAAAGTGCCCAATACCCATGAACGAGGTATTGCGTGTTTATGATTTTAACCCTGATAATTGCCTGCTATGCTTGTATGATTGAATAGAGGTTAATTGATTGTGAATAGGGTTGATTACTATGCTTTGGAAGTATTTTCCCATGCATGATTGCTTGTTTTGACCGTTGGGTCTAGTTTTCCTGTTAGGTTGTTGTTTACTTTCCATGCCTAGTATTATAAGATAGAGTTATTGTTCTAACATGCTGATATGTTGTAGATTTTTTATCCAAGTAGTTCTTGAGATTTACTTCAGTTGATACATTTTACTGTACTTTCTTGACTTACATAGGGTCGTGAGAACCTAGTGTAATAGACCATAGGAAGAATGGACGTAAGAGCTTCTCTAGAGTGTCTTTTTTCTACTTACGATGAGAGACCACATGGGTGATTAGCGTAAGTGCTTCCTCAGAGTGTATGTAGTTCCTCGATGCGGGCTATAGGGGGAATGTGATGTAAGTGCTTCCCCAAAGAGCCTTTAGTTACCGATACGAGATTATAGGAGGAATTGACGGTGAGTCCTTCCTCATAGATTCTATGCTTAAGCTGAACCAGAGGGGTGAGACCGAGTGTGCTACCCAGAGGGTTGCTTGTGAGTACTTCCCAGAGGGTTACCTGTTGTGTTATCTGCTTGATTGTGTTTGCTTGGTAGGACCAGAGGGGATAGGCTATGAGTACTTCCCAGAGGGTTACCTATTGTGTTATCTGCTTTCTTGTGTTTATTTTCTTACATGGTATGTGGTTTCTTTTGAATGCAATTGAACTGTATGAATGTTTACTACTGATTACTTCCTTGTTTACTACATTTATTTTCTTTTTTCCTACCATATATTTTCACTGATTGTTAGACACAGATCTCGTGGTGGTTTCCTACTAGGATTTAGTCTCACACCCTACTTGGGCCATGCTTTTAGGACCAAACAGATTATATTGTTGCAGGTATATATAAGGGCAATTTCCCTTCTACTTTAGGCACTTGACTGCGTTGGAGCTGGAGAGAATAGGACCAATCTTAGGCTTGTGATGTTGTGGAGCTGTTTATTTCTTTTTTTGTACTTTGGTTTAGTACTGCATTTTAGTATTGTGACTTGTTTGACTGCTTTAATAGACATATGTATCATGCATAATTTATATATATGTGATCCAGTTATTATTTCATCAGTCTTCCGCTGTTTACTATTGTTGGTATGTTTACTGCTTACGCTATTGTATATCTATTTTACTTCCGATGTGTTACTCTGCCAATGAGGGTATAGTTTCTCTACTATCACACCCAAGGCTCTCGCTGCTAGTCGGTAGCCTCTAGCATTCAAGGAAATGCACTTGAGGTCATGTGACCAACCGGGTATGGGGCATCTCTGGGTGGCTTCCATAACCAGGATGTTACAAAAACCAATCCTTGTTTTGGCTCCATTGATCAATGGATATAAATAGACATCGATATCATTAATTGTCTCATGGTTTAATAACATTCATATAGTCTTATAAACCATAATGAAGTGCAAAAATAATCCTTAGTTTTGTTATTACCTTATATTTGGACCAAAGAAACCCTTTGGAAAGATGTAAAGGTAACTTTACAATATAATTTCTCTATTTTACCAAAAAAATATATAATGAAACATTGATTTAATTTTCATTATTCCTTACAGAGTTCGTTTATTTTAGAAGATTTTTTTCCATGTATTAGGTATTTTTAGGAAGAGAAACAACACTGTCACTGCTCAATCACAGAGGTAATCATGATATTTGCACAGTAAAATTATTATCCATAGAATTAATTTATTGTTTCATATTTATTTTTAATTTATTTCTTTTTAGTATTACTCACATAATAATTGTTTTCTTATACATGTGGATTCTTTTGTTCGAGTTGGGGTTCTCTGTCCATTTTTCATTCCTTTATGCACCAAAACATTCACAGACTTCTTCTCCCTCAAATTTTTTTCACCCTTGTAGTATTGAATTTATCCCTTTCTTTCAAGTTATCTCCATTGCCTTTGTAAGAAGAGAAATGCCACCGCCTATGCTCAATTATAGATTTAATATTGATGCTTGCACAGTAAAATCATTATCCATAGAATTAATGTATTGTTTCATATTTATGTTTGATTTATTTCTTTTTATTATTACTTAAATAATAATTTTTTTCTTATACAGGTGGATTATTTTCTTCAAATTGGGTTACTTTTTCCAACTTTCATGCTTCTTCTCCCTCAAAACCTTTTCACCCCTGTATCATTGCATTATCACTTTCTTTCAAGTTCTCTTCACTACCTTTGCAGGAAGAGAAATTTTGCCGCCTCTACTCAATTATAGAGGTAATCTTGATGTTTGAACAGTAAAATCATTATCCACAGAATTAATGTATTATTTCATATTTATGTTTAATTTATTTCTTTTTAGCACCAATCATATAATAATTGTTTTCTTATACACGTGGATTCTTTTGTTTGAGTTGGGGTGCTTTGTCCATCTTTCATCCCTTTATACATCAAAACTTCTACACACTTCTTCTCCCTCGAAACCTTTTCACCCCTAAAATGTTGCATTTATCAATTTCTTTCAAGTTTTCTCCACTGCCTTTGTAGGAATAGAAATGGCGCTTCCTTTGCTCAATTACAGAGGTAATATTAATGTTTTCATAATAAAACCATTATCCATATAATTAATGCAATGTTTCATATTTATGTTTGATTTATTTCTTTTTAGTATTACTCACATAATAATTGTTTTCTTATACAGGTGGATTATTTTGTTCAATTTGGGGGGGGGGGGTGATTTTTCCAACTTTAATGATTCTTCTCCCTCAAAATTTTTTCACCCCTGCAGTGCTGCATTTATCTCTTTCTTTCAAGTTCTTTCAACTACCTTTGTAGGAAGAGCAACGCCGCTGACTCTGCTCAATTACAGTGGTAATCTTGATGTTTACACAGTAAAATCATTTTCTATATAATTAATGTATTATTTCATATTTATGTTTTATTTATTTCTTTTTATTATTACTCACATAATAATTGTTTTCTTATACAGGTGGATTCTTTTATTCTAGTTGGGGTGCTATGTCTAATTTTCATCCCTTTCCGCACCAAAACTTCCATATACTTCTTCTCCCTTAAAACCTTTCACCCCTGTAGTGTTGACATTTATCACTTTCCTTCAAGTTCCCTCCACTACTAAATCACAGAGGTAATCTTGATACTTGAATAGTAAAATCATTATCCATATAATTAATGTATCATTTCATATTTATCTTTAATTTATTTATTTTTAGTATTACTAATAATAATTGTTTTCTTATATAGGTGGGTTCTTTTTTTCGATTTGACGTGGTTTGTTCAAAGTTTCTCATATAGTGTTAGCAGTTCGAAGCTAATAATGTAGTATTTTGAGACTTTGGGATGTGTAGGAATCAATTTCACCTCAATCTGACACACTATGTGACCAGTATGACTCTAAGTACTTCTTTATATTTTAAATTGACATTAATTTTAGTAAAAATGACAACTGAATCAATGTGTCCATTATCAATTTAAAATCAATATTTGAATTTAAAAAGTTTCACTCATTGAAAATCGAGCAAACATGCACGTATTTTCTTGATAATTTAGGTAATTGATTCATAAATCATTTGTGATGTATAGGAATCGGTCTCATATTAAACCAATACATGATGTGATCCGTATGAGTCAAAGTGTGTGTTTCAAGTTTAAAATGACATTTTAGTAAAAAAGACGAGTGACTTACTCAAAATTGAGAAAACACATTCATATTATTTTGATACTTTAGGACAATAATATATAAGTGATTTGGAACATGTAGGAATCATCCGTACCTCAATCCGATGCACGGTGTGACTGATATGACTCTAAGTACGTCTGTATTTAAAATTGACATCAATTTTAGTAAAAAAACAAACTAACCTACTCAAAATTGAACAAACACATTCATATTATTTTGATACTTTAGTAAAACGATCCATAAGTGATTTGAGACATGCATGAATTAGCTGCACCTCAATCTGATGCACGGTGTGACCAATATGATTCCAAGTGCATGTTTTTATTTAAAACTAACAACAATTTTAGTAAAAAGGACAACTAACCTACTCAAAACTAAGAAAAAACCATTCAAATTGTTTAAATAATTTAGTACAATGATCCATAAGTCATTTGTGATATATAGGAATTAGTAACACCTCAATCTGATACACAATGTGATCAGTATGCGTCAAAGTGCATGTTTTAATTTTAAAATGACATTTTAGTAAAAAAGACGAGTGACATACTCAAAAACAAGAAAACACATTCAGATTATTTTGATACTTTAGGATAATGATCCACAAATAATTTGGGATGTGTAGGAATCATCCTCACCTCAATCCGATGCATGATGTAACCGGTATGACTCAAAGTGCATCTTTTTATTTAAAATTGACATCAGTTTTAGTAAAATGGACAATCTTCCTACTCAAAACCAAGAAAATACATTATAATTGTTTTGATACTTTATGAAAATGATCCATAAGTCATTTTTGACATGTAGGAATAAGTCTCACCTCAATCCGATACACGATGTGCCCGATATGACTCAAAATGTCCGTTATCAGTTTAAAATCGAAATTTTAGTTTAAAAAGTGTCACTCACTTAAAACTGATCAAATGTGCTCAAATTTTCTTGATAATTTAGGAAAATGATTCATAAGTCATTTTTGATGTGTAGTAATCTGTTTTACATCAAAATGATACATGATGTGATCAGAATGAGTCAAAAGTGTGTGTTTTCAGTTTAAAATGACATTTTAGTAAAAAAGACAACTAACACACTCAAAACTAAGAAAACACATTCAGATAGTTTTTATACTTTATGAAAAATATCCACAAGTCATTTGAGATGTGTTAGAATCAGTTGCACCTCAATCTGATGCACGGTGTGACCGGTATGACTCCAAGTGTGTATTTTTATTTTAAATTGACATAAATTTTAGTAAAATTAATACTTTTTGTTAATTTATTTCTTTATATTATTACTAAAATAAGAATTATTTTCTTATACAGGTGCATTATTTTTCTCGAGTATGGGTGATTTGTTCAACAATATCATGATTTGGGTTGAGATTAAAAGATAAATGAAGATTGATGTTTTTGAATATATATAATAATTTGCACTTATGTATTGTATAAACCAATGTTTGAAATGTCTATAATATAGTGTTTCTTTCTTGTGTTTGTGTTGTAAGTTTTATCACATTTAAATCCTATATTGTTACTTATTTTTTTTGATATCTGATGTGTTTCTGGTGATGCGGTGTGCTGTAACAGTACACCGCAGTGGTGCTGCAATGTGGCCCTTTATCAGTGCTCATAGAAGCGCTGATAAAGGTCTATTTTATCAGTGCCTTTCAGCGCTGATAAAAGACCAGAACTTTTAACCTCACTCATGCAGTCAACATTTTTATAGCATTAATAAAGGACATTTATAGTGCTGTTAAAGGTCAGTTTTGTAGTATTTTATGAACCTTTGTCCTAAATTATCAAGAAAATTCGATCATGTTTGATCATTTTTCAGCGAGTGACACTTTTTGAACTAAAATTTCAATTTTAAACTAATAATGAACACATTGAGTCATATCGGGCACATCGTGTATTGGATTGAGGTGCGACTGATTCCTACACATCACAAATGACTTATGGATCATTGTATTAAAATATTAAAGTATCAAAATAATCTAAATATGTTTTCTCAGTTTTGAGTATATCAGTTGTCTATTTTACTAAAATTAATGTCAATTTTAAATAGAAAGAAGTAATTGGGGTCATACTGGTCACACCGTGTATCAGATTAAGGTGTGGCTAATTCTTACACATCCCAAAGTATGTGGAATTTTTGGTAGAGAAAGGCATAAAATATGGATAGACCACCCCAACTCAAATAAAAGAATCCACCTATCTAAGAAAAAAATTATTATGTGAGTAATAATAAAAAAGAAATAAATTAAACATAAATATAAAACAATACATTAATTTTATGGACAATTATTTTACTATTAAAACATCAAGATTAACTCTATTATTGAGCAGAGAAAACATGGTTTCTTTTTTGACAAAGTCATGATAGATGGATGGGAATCTTCTAAAATAAATGAACTCTGCAAGGAATAATGAAAATTAAATCAACATTACATTATATAATTTTTCGGTAAAATAGAGAAAGTATATTGTAAAATTACCTGTACATCTTTCCAAAGGGTTTCCTTCATTATAGTTTGTTCTTTCGAGGGATCAATAATATCATCATGTGTAGAAGACATTGTCTACATGAGTAGTCAAACATTTAATTTAGATTATGATAATGCAGTAGATAACATATAATATTATGAGAAAAAACATAGTATATTAAAAAACACTTTTACCTTATCATTGAACTCTATTTTTTAAAGGTTTTAGGGATTTGGTTCCTCTATCGAGAATCAAAATCCCCTCTTTATGGTTCCCTTTAATGTACAAAACATTGTCTATATTGGGATCAACATGAAGTGATTTCAATGTCCCAATAAAAGGTTCATCCTCAATTGAATTTTAATCTGACCCAACATTTGTTTTAGTCTCCAGTAGGATAATCAACCAATTCTTGTTTGTTGGATCAAAGACATAAAATACTTTCACTGCTTGTGATTCCATTATGAACAACTCGTCTTTTCCCCCTTCCACACTGAAATTCACCTTCACGAAGCCCATTTCATCAACTTTCACTATAATGATATTGTAAACCCATTTTCAACAGAAAATAGACACTTGAAATATTGTATAATACAACTCTTATATCTATTCAATAATGCCAAAATATGACATATTTTCATAAATTGGATTTATATCCTTGGAACCAGGTATGTGCATCGCTTCAGCCACAAACATAACATCATTGTTTTTCATCATACTACAGTAATCATGTTATTTTGTATAGAACATATAACCATTAATTATAAAACCATTGTAAGATATAACCCTTGCATTCGGTCCTCTGGATATCCATTGAAGTTGTTCGACAATTGAATTCATATTTTCAGATAACTCCTTATAAATTTTATCTTGGAACCATCCTATAAGCTGTTGATTATGTGTATTTGATATCCATCCTTCATCCCTTGATTGATTCAAATATTTAATAATTTATTTGTGGGATTCAATGTATGGATCAAAATATTTACTATTATGTAAAATGTAAAGGTGCGCTTGCTCCCGCTCTATGAAGGTAATTGTAACAACATCTGTCACGAACTAGTCTGAGTCGACCCTGAACCAGTCACCCAGGCCAGCCCGCAACAAGTCCCGAGAGGCGTTCCCGATCCTCCTGGGATGGCGACAAGCACCAAGGGCATCAATAAAGCACACAAGGGAACAATTTCTCTCATATATGAACAATAAAACAAACAGTGGAAAGAAATGGATAGCCCAAAATACATTTATATAAAAATTGAACTGAACATTATTTGTACAAGAAACTGAAAGTACAACTAGACAACAACTCAACTGACCAAACCCGATAACCAACTAACTCCATGTGACCCTACTGGTCACTCTCCAACAAAATGATCACACATCTCCCAAGGTAATCAAACTCAAGCTGAAACCTGCACAAGGGATAAAAACAGAAGAAGACTATAGGCGTGAGTATTAAAACTCAGTAGGTTAGCCCGATATTCTATCCCCAATGCACATACTTTAAAATAAAAGAAACATCAATTTCAAGTTTTAAATACAAATATAAAGTTATGTCTACTAAATGAGGTCCCATGCAATAAAAAAACTACCAAACAAAAACTTGCATGTTTTATAAACAAGAATGTAAGTAACAACTTTCAAAGCGGTGCAACTTCAAAATGAAAATAGTTTTCAAGAGGGCTGCTTTAAATAATTTAACTTTTAAATAAATCACACACACTGCTTAATTTACCAACCAAACACACCATATGCCAATGGTGAGTACAAAAGATCCATTGAGCACAAGTCACGGGAACACCCCTAAGCACTAGTCAGTTGTGAGCCCCAGATACCTCGTATCTTGGTGAAGGTAACCATAATAAATATCCATTATCGTGCACATGAGCCACTAGTAGGGAGCATAACCATAACCTAGTGGTCCCCTAAAATCATCATCATCATATTTTAGTTAGTGTTTTCATTGTCAAACTTGCTACGTGAAACATGGGCCAAACCCCACATGATTACTAGCATACTAGTACACGTTCGCCCACCTAGATACCTAGGATTCCATTTAGTGATAAATCAAGTTACACATATTATCAAATAAAATTTTCACATAAAAATTCCATTCCCAAACCATAAACACACAAATAGGCCACAAAATTTCTTCACATTTCTTTCACAAATCAACAAACCACTAAATATTTTCATAAAATAATTTCAAGGAGTGTATTGAGGCTTTGCACATAAAACTCATTCAAAAAAACTCTTTCAATTTTAAACACACATAAAAAACATACCAAAACATATTTGGAATTCCTAAAAACATTTAATAAAATCATTTCATGGACCATAAAACAATCCCAATTGCACAACTTGGTATATACAAGTAAAACATTCATTCTTCATTTTTAGGAAAGGCCAAATGGGCCTTTAAACATTTTCTCAAAACTAACATTTGACAAAGTTATGAATTTAATTTTTTTTAAGATGGTGTGTGAAAACCATTTATAGAATAAAACCACATTCATAAATCCCTTAAAACACTTAGGTGACATATTCAAAACACAACCATTTTTATAATAATGTGAAACGGGCCATTTTTCGGCAACTTGGGCCAAAACATGTTGTAAACAAAAAACCAATTGTTTGTAAAACCAAATCCAAATTTGAAATCCATAAAAGGATCCCAAAATAATTTTATTACATGTTACCAATATATTTAAAAATCCAAACAAATTATTTTAAATTTCACTAGACACATAAAATCCAACCAGGCAATTTACCGAACACATGGCTTGCACTCTTTAACAAACCAACTTATGTTAAGCACTTAAAAAGGGATAAAACACCATTTTAATGCCATAAAGTTATTAAATATACTTAGACATATTCAAAATACCATAAACCAAGTGATAAATCTCATGGAATAATTTATCAAACAAGAGGAGTGAACATTTATACCAAAACAACTATATTTTTAACAAAATAAGTCATAAAACATAATTTGCAAAAAAAAACTTTAGAAACAAAGTTTCACAGTAGAAAATATCATATAAATAAGTTTATAACAGAATTAAAATGATGAAACTTAAATGATAAAGGTGTGTGCAAGGGATATCCTACCTCAAATCCTTGGCGTAATGGAAACACACACCCAAAATCACCCGTCACGGGTTTATAAACCCTAAAACTATGAAGAACAGACCTAAATGAATATAAAATACATCAAAAACCATGGTATAACAGAACCCTAGGTCGATCAAGATTAGGGGAGATTATAAAACCAAGAAACAACGAAAGGAGGAAGAAGAGGGAGGATAAATGAGATGGAATCTCACCTTTTCCTCTAGAAAACTATTCGTATTCCATTAGATATGCACCCTTAGAGAAAAGGGAATGGGATGAAAATTATTGTAGAGTCTCCTAAGGTCTGTAAGAACCAGTTAAAGAATATTTTTTTGAAAAAGAGAACGAATTTAATGAGTTATGTATAAAACTATTTACCTTATCAATTCTGGGTGATTTGAGGTATCCTGAGAACTTTCTCCGTAATCTGAGACCCATATGAGCTCCAAAGAGGATAAATATATTATGAGTGTGAGTATCAGGTTATTTTATTCTATTGGGAGGTTTAATCACCAAAAAATATTAAAAAATAAAAAATATATAAAATGAACGAATTATTTTTTTAAAACAGGAAATGGGCCCATGGGCTGGCCTAATGCCTAAACAAGTAACCCCAATTCACCATTCTTATGAATTTATATGGGGTAAAAAAGGATATGGAAGTTTTAATATGTCAGTATAGGAAAAGTGGTAATTGTAATGGTTGAAAAATTATGAAAAAAAAGTAGTTATAAAAGAAACAAATTTGGTTTGTAAAACTGGAAATAGGCTCACGGTTGGCCCAAATCATGAAGTAACCACCTTTTCTTCAAAAAATTCTAAACAAGAAATGGGGAACCCAAATTAGGGTGATTATAAATATATGAAACTTTAAAAATCAAGATTCATCTCAAAAAATACCCATAAAAAGGATCGGGATTTCCAATGGACCAGATCAAAACAAAGATAAAAAAACGGGAGTGACATCATCTCTTCTGGAAATCCATTTACCCATAAGGCGTTCATTATGGTGAGACTTTAGGAAACTGATTCAGTCAACATCTAATATATAATCAATATAAAATTTAATAAATTATTTAACAATATATCATTCTTCAATATAAAATTCTGGAAAACTTCAATTCTTGACATACCCTTTCAAAATCTTCATATTTTGTTCAATGGGGTACATCCATCTGTAATGGACATGAACACATAGTTGAAACTCTCTAGCCAAGTGAACCATTGGGTAAGCCATTATATCAAATAATAATGGTGGTAATAACATCTTTAATTCACATAATATGACTATAACCTCCTTATTCACGATGAGAAACTTCACCGGGTCTATAAATTTATTGTATATGGGTTTGAAAAAAAGCAGATTCTAGTTAATGTATGTCATTAATTTTGAGGTAAAATTTAATAGAAAGAAAAAGATATTAAATCTTACATCAAAACATGATAGTATTATGCTTTTATTCATTGTAGCCTCAAATTAGTCATTGGAACGACATTCTTGATATTTGATGAATACCCCTGTGGAACTTTTACACTATTAAGGAAAATGAAAAATTGAAAATTTTCCCATCTGGATAGAGTGTAAGATGATGGAGGAAGAAAAGTACGCCTTTTACCCTTCACCGGTTCCAACTCTTCCCTTATCCCAATTTCAATCAAGTCCAACCTAACCTTGATGCCATATTTAGTTTTTCCAAGAACATTTAGTAATGTGCCAATAACACTATCAAATACATTTTTTTCTACATGCATGACATCAATAAAATTTATGACATACAAATAATTCTAATATGATAATTCAAAGAAAATTGATTTCTTATTCCAAAATAATTTTGTAAGGTTTTTCAAAAATAGGTCACTGAAAATAGTGTCAATATCTTTTACTTTATTTTATAGTTGATCACTCATTACTGGAGACAGTGTTATACCTTGTTCGATATTCCCATCGAATGTTGTCATCCAGGATCAATATTTATGTCATCAAGGTAAAAATTTATGATGTCCTGAAAAGACAATCTTTGAGTAATGTTTCAACCGAACTAAGTATGTGTGTTTTTCATAAATGAGACACCCCAACATTCCTTTAATGTTATAGCCTGATAAATTTCCATAAGTGGGGAAGTCATTTAACATTCTGTACAACATGAACCTCAATGTAAATTATTCACTTCTATGAGCATCATATATTATAACTGTATCCCACATTAATTTTAGATATTTGATTAATGAAACCAAATAGACATCAATATCATTACCAGGTTGCTTTGGTCCAGATTTAAGCTGATACAACATATTTCAGTTGCGCTTCATGCATAACCATGATGATAAGTTATAATTTACCAACATGATGGGACATGTACTATGAGTACTAATATGTACACCAAAAGGATTTATTCCATCTGTAGATAATTCAAGATGAAAGTTTCTCGACTCATTTCCAAATTCAGGATACTCATAATCAATTTTCTTCTACTGAGGAGAATCTACTGGATGATTTAGGTTCCCATATTTAATTCTTCTATCTGCATACCATGTCAATTGTCTCGCAGTTTCTTAACATCCATATAGTCTTCTAAATCATAGAATGATAGGAAAGTATCATACAAATTTTGAATTACTTGATTCAATTTTCCTTGTATTGATCTATTCCATACTCAGGGCATTTTATGAGTGATTCATGGTCCTTAAGAAACAATATGCAGTCATTTGGATAAGCATGATTTTTTAGAGATCATACCCATTGAATGTAGCATTCGTTTAGTTTCATATACTTGACATGGTAGTTTATTTTCTTATGGTATGATATCATTCAGGAGACCAAGTAAATATGTAAAGTTAGTGTCACTCCATTCATTGCCAGCTTTCAAGTTATATAACTTTAATACAACTGACAATGTTGTGTATTTAGTACAATCGATATACAACAGTTTCTTGGCATAACTATTCAACTCCTCAAACAACTTTGGACAATCATAAAGTTCATATTAAATTGTCATTTTCATTTCTTTTATGCGCTCTATATCATCATTTACACTGGTATTCATATCAAATGATCCATAAACCGCAATATCATTACAATCAGTGTCCACATTCAGTTTTCCCTGTGTTTAGTCTGACATTTATAACTCTGATCTATTCTATGACAAATAAAAATTTCTTCCAACTCTTCTGGACTAATTTTTCTTGAATAAAAACTACATAAACACAAACAGATTATTTGGGAAGGGTTGTATGCATGCTCTCTTGCAAACTTGATGAACTCTTTAACTCCATCTTCATACTCTTTTGTCATACGATTAACGTGAATCTGTTTTCGATTCGTATCCATCTTATTGGATTCATAAATGATTAATTTTGTATAATAAATAAATAAATACTCATAAGATATTCATTATCAAAGGTGAAAGTTATATGAAATTATAATAAGGGAAACTCAACATTTGATTATTTCAAAGAATTTCAGTATGTTGAAGAAAATAGGTAATTACATTTAAGAAAAGAATTACTCCACTATTATAGGTTTTATCCTATGAATTCATTCAAAGCTGAAAGTTATAAACAACTCATCCTCATCAACTCATCTTCCGGACATTTATCATTGCATTTTGTTGTTTGACACGTCCTTCATCTCTTGTGGATATGTACCTATGTTTCTTGAAATACTCTAAGTAGTAGTCATCCATGGGATGACTAATGCTCAGAGTAGTATAAGAAACATAAAAGAGATTGGGGATTAGTTTTAAGCAAGAAATTAAAATAATGACTTTCCAGGAGATGAATTTGATGAGGATGATAGTTTTCTATAAAAGAGATGGGGGATGAGTCTCAAGAAACAAATTGCAATAATAACTATTTTTTTACATATATTAAGTCTTTCTTAAATCCCCTAAACAAATGAAAATATAATATAGGCAATTAAGGAGTAATAAGAAACCCAAATATGATAAACAAAAATAATAAACTCCAATTCAATCAACTAGAAGATATACAAATGTATTGATAAAACATTTTAATAAATAAATAGTTATTTCATATACATGGATATTAATCAAAGATTCCTAGAGGAGAAACCAATACATGTAGACCTAAAATGATTAATACCTAAAAATAATTTCTAATATATAGAATTTGATAACTTCCATTCTTTTTTTGGAATAATTGATGTAGAAACCTAAAAAATTATTACATTTAAAATTAATGGTATATCAAATATTTGAAAACATCTCAAGACTCTTGGGATGTCATATCACCACACCAACCCATACCAAGGATTCTAGAAAGGTCGTCACATTAGATCTACCCATCTAAAGGATTATAGGGAGGCCATATAATGCATATTGACCCATCATTGAGATTATAGGGGGGTCTATAAAGAAGTTGACATAAAGTAATAATACACATCAATAATATATATCACAAACAAAGGAGAAAAACACTCCAACCCTTGAAATTTCTATCCCATACACATTTAAACACACACACACACACACATATATATATAACATGGAATTTATAATACAAATATTTTCAAAGAAAATGCACATTTAAACATAATTTTTAATAAAAATAAATATAACCCTTTCCTAATTTGGAAATCCAGAACCATAATTTGTGAATAAATAATTATAAAATCACCCTTATATTATAAGTTTTGAAAATGCATATAAATAGATAGAAATATATATATTTACACACACACACACACATCCATATATGTATATATATCTTTATAAAATAAAATTAAATTGATAAAAATATATGTAACCCTTACAGTAGAATATCACAATATAGTAAAATAAATACAACCCCATACTAATTTTGAAAATAGAGTGTCATTGAAAATAAATAAATATGGTATCAACCTTGCTAAGATTTCTCTTAAAATAAAACAACATAATTCCGTGCAAATAAATTTTTAAGGAAAACCCTACACCAGAATATTAAAACACAATTTAAATAAATAAATTCCCTTACATGAATTACATAAAATAAGCTTTTGTTGTTGCTTCACACCATAACTAGATTGAGAATTGGTTTGATAAATCAATTGTCTCATTCATTTAAGGTTTTTATATCCAAAGCCTCAACTATTTATGCAGAGACATGAATATTTATTTAATTGTTTTATCTGCAAACCAGAGGTGATTCTCTAAGATTTCAAAACAATAACAAAATTAAGCTTGCGAAGCAAGCCGGGGTATAAATATAGACAACAAAGAAAATTGATTTAAAATAACAATTTAAAAAGACCAAAACATAATATTCAAATCAGTAGTCAAATAAATAGTGAATCATAAAAAAAAAGAAAAACAGTATACAATGACTATATCACAAATAAATGATGACATCATCGAAGAAGAAATCAAAAATGAAACGACAAATACATAAAGAAAATCAGAACCTACAAAGGAAAACACATGCCTATCTCGATAGGTTGAAGAAAATCTGAGACCCTCAGATCTAGATCTCGATGTTTTCTTCGGAAACCCTAACTGCAATCGAACACTAGATGCTGAACGATGTTCGAGCAACTGGAGGCAGTGAGTTTGTGTGATTCGAGTGGGTTTGTGTGGTTTGAGCTTCAATTCATCAAGGAGGAGTGCCGAAAGTGGGTGAGTTTTGTGGAAAGCTTCTGATATCGTGACGGGTTCACAACTAGTTATATTTTTTTAAATTGATTGAGACACTTTTATCAACGCTTTCAAAAAAGCACTGATAAAGAGTCCATTTATCAACGCTTATTACTTAAGCGCTGATAAAAGATAATTATAAATAATTTTTTTAAATATATATATATACTTAATAAATATATATAAATATAAATATAGTAAATATATTCCTTATTTAAATATATTTATTATAATTTTATAATTATTTAAATATATAATTATTTATTTATAATTCTATAAATATTTTTAAAAAATAATATTTATATAATTATAAATATTTATATAATTATATATATATATTTAATAAATATATATAAATATAAATATAGTAAATATATTCATTATTTAAGTAAATTTATTATAAAAATAATAATTATTTAAATATATATATATATATATTTATAATTATATAAATACTTTTAAAAATATATTTATTTATTTATAATTATAAATATATAATTTTATAAATAAAGTATGTATACTTATAAATATATTTATTTATAAATATTTTTTTACAAATATTTTTTTACAAATATTTTTTTACAAATATTTTTTTACAAATATTTTTTTAACATTATTAAGGAATATCTAATTTTAAGTGCACGCATGTTAAAAATAAGTGAAATTGAATAAATTAAAAATAAGTACACTTTAACAATATTAAAAAATGGATAAGTTTTTTGTGTGTGCATTGTATATAAAAATAAATTAATTATGTATATGTGAAATCAATATAAAACACATTTGATCTATGTTAAATTGAAAAATCAAACGACATTCAATTATATGTCCATTACTCTACGTAATTAGTTAGTATTTTTAATTCATATTAATTTTTAATTATAATCTATTATTCACTAAATATATGACTATTTAATGTAAAGCACATAAATATTTTGTAATATATAAATCATATTTATATACATTAATATACATCTATATATTTAATATATACTATTTATTAATATTATCAATAATCATCTAATTAATAAAAAGTTTAATATTTTTTCTCAATTTACTTATTTTTAATTTTAATTTGTTTAATTTTCATTTTGTATATGTTTATATATTTAATACATACTATTTATTAATATTTATAATTTATATATAGTATAATCAATTTATTCATTTTTATCAATAATTATTTAATTAATAAAATTTGTATTTTTGTTTAATAAACTCATTATTTATTTATTTAATTATTTCATTTTATTTATTAGGACCTTTATCAGTGCTAAAAAAGTGTTGATAAAGGATTCCTTTATGAGTGTTAAAAATATAGCACTGATAAAGGGTACCCTTTATGAGTGATAAAAATAAAGCGCTGATAAAGGGTACCCTTTATCAGCACTAAAAATAGAATGATGATAAAGGGTACCCTTTATCAGTGCTAAAAATAAAGCACTGATAAAGGAACCTTTTATCAGCACTAAAAAAAGTGTTGATAGAGGGTTAAATTTATCAATGCTTTCTTTAGTGCTGATAAATATGCCATTTGTCAGCACTGATAAATACCAGCGCTATTAAATACCTATTTTGTAGTAGTGATGTGTGCAATAGAAGCTATCATAAGATAAATAAATCATTAATAATATGGAAGTAATAAATAATGATACAAAATGTCATATAAATAATCTCATTAGCTTGAAACTTATCCATGGACATCATAACTATAATCACATGGACATCAATAACTGATTTCATAATGATGTAATGCATAATGTGGGACATCTGCAACTTACTTTCGATACTTCAAGCCAAGAAATGTTACATAAATGGGTAAGCCTTAGCCAAATACTCAACCTGTTTTGTCTCACGAGACCTTACGATGTATTGAGGGGCTATGTAATTTCATCCCCCATCTGTCACTTAATAAGTCCAATGTATTCATCATATGAATAAACAATATAACATAATCAACATGCCTTAACAATAAATAATTATCCATATTGTAAGAACTAACAAATGAAATGTCAATACTTTCCCCAATCAAATAATCACAAGTCATCCAAAGAAATATGTTGGATGGTAACATTAGATTATATCCTTAGTAAAGTACAATATTCATCAAAGGATTCTGACATAAATGAAAATAATTTTAAAATATCATGGGGAAATTTATTGAGGAAAATACCCTTTTCATTTTGAAATCACTTATTTAAAATCTATTTTTTCAAAATATTAGGAAAAATATTTTCTTTGTAAATAACCATGGAAACTTGTAAAGGAAGCTTCAAAATAAATAGTAGTCATGAAAGTGGGAAAAACCGTTCATGTGGTGTACGTTAAAACAAGGATTTCAATCAAACCTTCAGTAAAAAGTTCCTCATTCATAAAATAAGAAGAAGATTCCATTTAAATCTTTTTATAAATAGTAAAACAAGGGTAAAAATGATTTTTAATCAATCACTAGGGAATATCAAAAACATTCTTGAAAACAATTTAAAGAAAACATGGACATGGAAGAAAAATATTCTTAACCGAATCAGTTTTCCTTTAAAACATTATTTTGGTTCTTTTGAGTGAAAAATAATGTCAAAATGGAATTAATAATTGAAAAACCTAGAAACACTAGTGAAAAAACACAATTTAACATCATTTTTTTCAATTTTAACATTGGTTTTTAATCGATGTCTATAAATGTGACGTTAAAAATAAGGTTTTTGGCATCGATTTTTGGAAAACCGATGCCGAAAATGTGAATCATCTTCATTTTTGGCATCAGTTTTCATAAAAACCAACACCAAAAATCATGTAATTTTTTTAATGTTTTGGAATTAGTTTTGATGAAAATCAGTGTCAAAAGTTAAAAAAAATTATAATATTTTTAATAGTACTCCCCCCAAAAATAAGAGTCCTTGTAATAGGAAAAACAGTATTCAACCATAAAAAAACATGTATAATTGACTAAAAATCTATAAAAACAAACATACTTTTAACAAGTTAATCAAAAAATTATCTACACATTTGTATTATAAAGTAGAATTAAAAAAACATACCTGAAATTTACAACATGATCATTGTTAGTTGATGTTGAAGCATTCTTTTGATACCATTATTGTAACACCCAGACCCCTCTAGGCTGGAGTTGGTGCATTACTTGTGATATTGACATAGTTAGAAGGAATGAAAATACCGAAGGAATAGTCAGTTTAGTAGTATTGAAGAAACTAGATACATAAATGTTACACAAATTGCATTGGAAAAGTTTACAAAATAAAATACATAATAAAAACTAAAAAATATCATCCCCAGGAACTCAATAAAAGATCTTCTCTTCATCACCTATTGAAGGTAGACAATGAAAGGGGTGAACTCAAATGATCAGTAAGGATTACAAATAGCAGAAGAATGAGTACAATAATAAGTGATTCATAAAAAATCTGACATAATCAAAATGGCATAGTGAATAAATGAATAACTAATGCAATTAATAAACTAAAAATGAAACTGCATCCATAGATTTTGTCATAGTGAAAATCTCATGGATAATAATAATAACTGATAATGAATAAAGAGAATGCTTATTAACTGGACGTCATGTATCTGGCACATGAAACCATAATACCGTAAAAACGGTTTAGTTATGTGGGTAAAAACCCTTTTGATTTTTGGAAACAAACTCGAAGGGTTTTTCGCCAAACTGTTTTGTCTCATGAGACCTACCGATGCATCGGGGGGCTGTAGCGAGCCCCACCCACCACTATATGTCTAAAGCATTCTTTATACATTTATTCAATACAATAGCAATAAGCCCTTTGAATATCCTTATAGAGTAGAGTATCACTACTACAAAATAAGGCTATAGCCACAGACCTATAGCCACAGTTATATTGGTCCGTGGCTATAGCCAATTTATAGCCACAGTTTAATTAAGAAACCGTGCCTAAAATCAGTCGTTCCCTTTTTTCCCCCAAAATCCATCGGGCTCCTCCTCGACCCTCCTGCCCTCACTATTTCTCTCCCCCACGATCTCCTCCTCACCGCGCCCTCCTCCTCACCGCGACCCTCCTCCCCGACGCCTCCTCGCCGCGCCCTCCTCCTCACCGCAACCCTCCTCCCCGACGCCTCCTCGCCGTGACCCTTCTCCCTGACGCCTCTTCGCCACGACCCTCCTCGTCGACGCTGCTCTTCCGAAGCCTCCTCGCCGTGAACCTCCTCCCCGAAGCCTCCTCGCCGCGACCCTCCTCCTCGCTGCAACCCTCCTCCTCGGCGCCTCCACCCCGACGCCTCTCTTCTGACGTCGAGGTCGACACCCCCAGCAACCTTGAAAACCCTTTACCCCTCCTCGCCACGACCTTCCTCACCCCGACCCTCCTCCAGCAAAGCTGATCCAAGCTTCCTCCCCTCCTCCTCCATTCCTGATGGTTCTCCCCCACAACCAGTGGTAATCCCCTGTCTTCATCCCCATCCACCATTCTTTACCCTCTATTATTTTGTTTCAATATAACTACTTATTGGTGCTTTAATTCTTGATTTTGGGGTGTTCTACTGGTTATATTTATACTCACCCTTACATGGGTTCATCTTGAACATATAATGTATTATGAAAATGGTTGTTTTTTATGGAGATTTAGGCAGACATAGTGTAGATGGTGTGTATTGGTGCTTGGTGGATGTGGTGTTTAGACTGTTTTTAGAATGGAGGCCTCATGATTAGACTGTATTATCTATTTTGGTTAGATTAAACCTACCTACTAGTTATTGGGCCTATATTTTTTCCTCTTTACATTGATTAAGTGATTTATACTTTGTTGTGGGATGTTATAGGTTTTTCATGCATTTAAAAATTTCAGTTTTTTACTCTTCCAAATTACTCTACTGTGCTTGAAAATATGTGTGAAAATATATAGGTTCATTAGTTTAAGTTCTCCCATATATTTAATATGCCTACTCAGTGATAGTCATCAGTCCCTGGCCAATTACATGTGGTTTTACTTTGAAAGGTATTAATCGTTGTCAATATTTATCCTGACTTGCAGCAATCAAAGTGGGTTACCACAAGAGCATTAAGTTTCTATAGCAAAATGCAATAAACTAGAGATATAATTATTCACTGGAAACATGTATGTTGTTGTTTAATTTTTATTTTATTTTCTTTATCGCATTGGCCACTTAGGCTTTTACTGCTTTCTACGGTTGTAGGGTAGTTATATTCTACGAAGGGGGCCAGAAGGGCACTGGAGGCGGCTACGCGGTTTTCTTTGCAGAGGAGGGAGATCAGGGTAGTGGAGAGATTAATTTGTGTGTTTCATTTTTTTTCTTTATACTATGTTGTTTTTGTTTTATTTTCCTTCGGCGTGGACATCCTATGTATGGATGAGTCATGCCGAAATATTACCATTTCACCACCCATGCCTTTTGGATTTACATGTTTAGTTCAATTTCACTTAGCCTTTCTGAGCCCACTCATTGGCCACAATTTGACAGAGATTCAAAGAGTATGAGGGGGTGTGAAGGGGGTGATGGGTGTTGTACCTCTCGAACCCCTCAAGGTTTTATTTTCATGATCACAATCACCCTCATATTTATCTAATACTTTTTCAAGTGTTTTTGGATGATAGGAATCATTTCAGGTGGCCACGGAATTGGGCCAAGAAGGCCAAGAAGGCAAAAAGCCAATCTGGACTGAAATTCAGTCCACCGGTCAGCCGGTGGCTTGACCACCGGCCAGCCGGTGGCACCTGCACTCAAGAGGGAGCCACTGCCTCCCCACCGGCCAGCCGGTGGCCTCAGCACCGGCCAGCCGGTGGCACCCATCCAGAACAGTCTGAGCTACTGTCTCAGCACCGGCCAGCCGGTGGCTCTTGCACCGGTCAGCCGGTGGCCCCTGGACAGGAATCCAATGCCTTTTTGCAAACACCGGCCAACCGGTGGGACTGTACCGGCCAGCCGGTGGAGCCAGTCAAACTAGCCGTTGGGGCTTTGACCAGGCTGCTCCACTTGCCTCCCAACGGCTCCGAAAGCCTTTCCAACGGCTCCAAAGGCCTCCAACGGCCATATGAGGGTTCCCCCTCTATAAATAAAGGACCTTGAAGCCCCGGAACAACAGACGGACCATAATTAAGCATTGTGAAGCCAACGAACACAATTCTCCTCATTTGGCAAACCTCCGGCGGATTGCTCCAAGGGAACCACAACTGCTCCAATCCAATTCCACATCCAAGGAGCACCACCATAGAAGCTTGGGAGTGCACGTCTTCAACTCCATTCAACCTTTGGCGCCCAAGGCTTCTCAACATTACGGTTTTTCATTCTTTATTTATTTTGAGCTTAAAATTGGGTTTGTGCCTACAAACCCCAAAACCTTTTCTCAATCCCCCTTTCTTTTGGGTTTCACACCACCACTAAGGTGTGAAGAGGTTTCTTCAAGCCTTTCCTTTTAAAAGGCTTGTGTTTCGGTGAGCTAGCCTTCACCCGTTAAAAAGGCTAGTGGGTTCTTGCTATTCCATTGAAAGCAAGTGGGTTCTTGCTAAACCACAAAAAGCAAGCTGTAATAGGTCCTAGTGCTACCTCAAAGCCTAGTGGGTTTCTTTCTAAAACCATTGAAAAGCAAGCGGTAGGAATCTCTCAACGGTTGAGTTGGGAGCGGAGACGTAGGCCGGGTTTTGGCCGAACTCCGTTATCAATTTTGTGTGTCTTGCCTCCTTTATTTCCGCTGCATCTTTCACTTTGATTTTTAAATTTGTCTATCAATTTTTTAAAAGGCAATTCACCCCCCTCTCATCCATCTTTCCTCGGGGTATCTTCCGATCTAACATTTGGTATCAGAGGACGTATTTGAATAAATCCTTAACCGGTTTCAAATTAAAGATCCTACCTTTTTGATGGCTTCTACCGCTTCTTCCTCTCAATCTCCCGAAGGACATTCTTTGGATCGTGCTCCATTCTTTGATGGAGCCGATTATACTTTTTGGAAAACCCGCATGTCAACTTTTCTTAAAATCATTAGCTATCCTATTTTTAGAATTGTTATGCATGGTTTTACGCTCTCTTCTCCCGATGAGTCTAAATGGACCCCCGCCGACATTGCAAATTTTGAGCTTGATGGCAAAGCCATGAACGCTCTTCATTGTGGCCTTGACCGTAATGTTTTTAATTGCATTTCTACTTTCTCTACTTCGCATAATATTTGGAAATATTTAGAGTTAACCCATGAAGGTACTAGCAAGGCTCCAAAGCAAGAACCCGCTCAAGAGCAAGAACTCGACGAAAAGATCAAGCCCGTTTGCCCACCTCACAAGAAAAGGGCCAAGAAGAAGAAGAAGAAGGCTTTAAAGAAAACTTGGAGTGATAGCTCCTCCTTCTCTTCTTTCTCCTCAAGCGACAATGGTAATAATTGCCTAATGGAAAAACATGAGGTATCTTCCTCCTCTTCCGACTCTTCTTCCTTGTCTTCTAGTTCTTCTAATTCTTTTAATCATCTTTCTTATGAGGATCTCCAATACGCTAGAGACCAACTAGAAAAAGGTTTTCATGAGGTTTCTTCAAAATTTGTTTCTTTGAAAAAGTCTTTCAAAAAGCTTTCCTCCGAAAAAGACCAACTTCTCAAAGAGAAGGAGGAACTTACCCTTAAAATCCAAAATTTCCCAAATGTTGATTCTATGGAATCAACCATCAAAGACCTAAGGGAGACCCTAGCTAAGTTCACCAACGGGGAACAAAACTTGAACAATATCCTAGGTTCCCAACGAATTTCTAGGACCACTCGAGGACTTGACTATACCAACCAAGCCTCCTCCTCCCATGCTCCCACTGTTTTTGTAAGGGGGAGCTCTTGTTTTAAATTTTGTAACTATTGCAAAAAGTCCGGGCACCTTATTTATGAATGTAATTGTAAAAATGCCCGTTATGGCCAACCCAAGTCTTTTTTCTATTCCGACGAATTCTATAGGAGAAGACCCGCTACAAGGCAAGTGTGGATTGAAAAATCCCTCTTAGCGAGTCTCTCCGGGCCTAAAATTGTCTCTTTTCAAAATCCCTCTCCCCGGTGACTTATTGTTTTTATTTAGGGGGAGTTAGCTTTGTTTTTGTCAAAACTTTCCTTTCAAAACTCTCAATTTCAAAAATTTCATTTGGTTTCAAATTTCAAAATTCAATTTTTGATTCAAAACTTTCAATTCAAACTGTTATTCATTTTTCATTTCAAATTTTTCAACAATTGGTATTTTTTTTAATTGGTTTAAAATCTTGATTTTCAATTTTTCCCTCAATCAAGTTTTATGCCCCATTCTTTTTTGATAATCACAAAGGGGGAGAAATTTCTTGATTGATTGGGGGAGAATCCTTTTTCATCATGCTTTGCATTTCCTTTCTATTTCAGTTTTTTTTCATTGTTTGTTTCGGTGATTGTGATCATCAAAATAGGGGGAGATTGTTGTACCTCTCGAACCCCTCAAGGTTTTATTTTCATGATCACAATCACCCTCATATTTATCTAATACTTTTTCAAGTGTTTTTGGATGATAGGAATCATTTCAGGTGGCCACGGAATTGGGCCAAGAAGGCCAAGAAGGCAAAAAGCCAATCTGGACTGAAATTCAGTCCACCGGTCAGCCGGTGGCTTGACCACCGGCCAGCCGGTGGCACCTGCACTCAAGAGGGAGCCACTGCCTCCCCACCGGCCAGCCGGTGGCCTCAGCACCGGCCAGCCGGTGGCACCCATCCAGAACAGTCTGAGCTACTGTCTCAGCACCGGCCAGCCGGTGGCTCTTGCACCGGTCAGCCGGTGGCCCCTGGACAGGAATCCAATGCCTTTTTGCAAACACCGGCCAACCGGTGGGACTGTACCGGCCAGCCGGTGGAGCCAGTCAAACTAGCCGTTGGGGCTTTGACCAGGCTGCTCCACTTGCCTCCCAACGGCTCCGAAAGCCTTTCCAACGGCTCCAAAGGCCTCCAACGACCATATGAGGGTTCCCCCTCTATAAATAAAGGACCTTGAAGCCCCGGAACAACAGCCGGACCATAATTAAGCATTGTGAAGCCAACGAACACAATTCTCCTCATTTGGCAAACCTCCGGCGGATTGCTCCAAGGGAACCACAACTGCTCCAATCCAATTCCACATCCAAGGAGCACCACCATAGAAGCTTGGGAGTGCACGTCTTCAACTCCATTCAACCTTTGGCGCCCAAGGCTTCTCAACATTACGGTTTTTCATTCTTTATTTATTTTGAGCTTAAAATTGGGTTTGTGCCTACAAACCCCAAAACCTTTTCTCAATCCCCCTTTCTTTTGGGTTTCACACCACCACTAAGGTGTGAAGAGGTTTCTTCAAGCCTTTCCTTTTAAAAGGCTTGTGTTTCGGTGAGCTAGCCTTCACCCGTTAAAAAGGCTAGTGGGTTCTTGCTATTCCATTGAAAGCAAGTGGGTTCTTGCTAAACCACAAAAAGCAAGCTGTAATAGGTCCTAGTTCTACCTCAAAGCCTAGTGGGTTTCTTGCTAAAACCATTGAAAAGCAAGCGGTAGGAATCTCTCAACGGTTGAGTTGGGAGCGGAGACGTAGGCCGGGTTTTGGCCGAACTCCGTTATCAATTTTGTGTGTCTTGCCTCCTTTATTTCCGCTGCATCTTTCACTTTGATTTTTAAATTTGTCTATCAATTTTTTAAAAGGCAATTCACCCCCCTCTCATCCATCTTTCCTCGGGGTATCTTCCGACCCAACAATGGGGAGTGTTGTGGGAAAATAAATCTCATAAAAATGAAATAGCAATTGAACAAATGAATAATTAGGGAATCGATAGATACCCCTATGAAGTTTCATACAATGGGGTCTGCCCGGGGGTGCACGTGGGGGCTGTCCGGGGGTGCACGAGGGGCTGTCTGGGGGTACAGGGGGGGCTGTCCAGGGGTGCACGGGGGGCTGTCCAGGGTTCTGTGCAGGGGGGAAGGGGGGCTGCATTATATAATTTGGGAAATGATTTAAAACAAAATTGGATTTTAGGAATTTTTTTGGTCTTATGATGAAATTCATGAGGAGTTTTGAAAATAGAGGAGAACTTTATGAAGTTTGAGTGACACATCATACTTGACCCTTTTTATATCCCTGTAGGGGGTTTCCCTCTTTTTATTAAAACGGTTTTTTGAACCAAGACACTCTTTAAGTTCCATTAGACTTTTAATATGGGTCCCATGTTGTGTGACTATGTTACATGGGATGTGATATTTAAACAACACATTGTCTATGAAACAGAGGCAATTACATAGTGTCGTTAGAGTTTATTTGGTTCTCTACTGAAAAACAATTCAAAGTTAAACAACACATTGTTTAGGAAACATAGGCAATTCCATAGTGAACTTCTAGAGTCTCGGTCCAAAGGTATATTCAAGGCTTAATATAGCACTCATCTTGATAGGGAACATGTGTTTTATGCTTCTCTAGCTAGTGAGTCACTATATACCAAGGTTCCTTTGACATAATAATACATTCAAGGGTGGAGGGGTGCAGGGGGGCAGGGTGGGGGGGGGGGGCAGGGGGCAGGGGGACAGGGTGGGGGGGGGGGGCAGGGGGGAGGGTGGAGGGGGGCAGGGGGCAGTGGGCAGGGTGTAGGGTGGAGGGGTGTAGTGGGGCACGGGGGCAGGTTGGAGGGGGGTAGGGGGCAGGGGGCAGGGGGCAGGTTGCAGGGGGGTAGGGGGGAAGGTTGGAGTGGGGCAGGGGGCATGGGGCAGGGGGGAGGGTGGAGGGGTAAAACTGTGGACAAGTTAATTAAATAATTCATCAATCTATAATAGAGGGAAGTGATTATTTAGAATCCCATGATTCAGGTGAGGATAATATATAGACAAACACATACATCATTTACACTATATTATAAATTGAACTGATGCTTTCCAAGGGGACACACTTGGAAGAACAAAACCACACTTCAATAGACCATCAATTTATACCTGAATTTACATCAAATTAAAAGGAATCATCTAATATGAAGTCATAGAGTTCATTAATTCAACTAGTAGTATCTTTATAAAAAATGTCACATTAAGTAGATGACACAAAAAATACAATAGAAAGACATCATAATTCTACTACATCAATGGAATCGTCTAAAACAGTGGATCCTAGAGCATAAAACTGACCAAAACTCCATAATAAAAAATATTTTTAAATGTTAACTATTGATGAATATATACTATACAAGAAAATATAAAAATTTCTTTAGTAGGATCCAATGGGAAAACCCCACTAGATTAAATAGATAACAATGGATGAGACATACTCTAGAATGATTGACTACAATTTTTTCCAAACAGCTGGGAACTAATGATAGTATATCTTTAATGTAGAAAATCACGATGATTACAAACTCATGATAATCTGGTCATAGATTATGACCTCCCATGACCTATGTTGTTTCTATCTGATCAACATACAGTAGAAACATAAATAGTGTGACATGTTCCTTGATCTGAAAAAAATACACCCTGTAAATTACCCTCCAGAGCCTCCTCATCAAGAATATAGATTTGAGTAATTTTGATGTTGGGTCATGAAATATATCTAAAACTCTCACTTACTGATGCTTAACAATTGAAGGGTAAGAAACTTTTAGAAACTACCTGCCATCACGGTTGAAGAAATAAAATTTTCACCAAACTATCCCAATATTTCTACAACGAAACAATCCAATCCACACAATATCTAAAGAACAAGAACAACCATTTCCAATATTTTCCAAACAAAATTTTCACCACAAATGAATCCTAGTTCCCCTTTTTATCAGAAGTGAAACTAAATGATATGTTAACCTCCTCTAAAAATTCATTTTTTAATGCATATAAAATCAAGCACCCATACATTGGTACTCTGGTGTTATTTTTTTAACATTGTCTTCTAATTCTAACCATCATTTGAATCAACTCTATGCTGGTATTATGACTCAAAAAACATATCATCTACACCATGATGCTAATTTTGATATCATACTGGGTATATAACTAAAAAATATTAAAGGAATATAGACTCATAAACCTATAATTTAGAATATTCATGGTTTATTATTATTATTATTATTATAATATTATAGTTACACCTAATCTCATGGCCTACCCATTTTAAAACGCGTATGAATTGAATAATGATTATTTATCCTCTCTCATATTTATACTCTGCAACTAGTATCACTTCACTTAGTTGTCCAATTATACATGAATGTGTTTTCATTGGATCATTGGGTCCCCTAAATACATGTGTTAAAGCTGAAATCCCTTAGTTACGTTTGGTACATGGCTCATCTAACAATATTCCCATAACTTATTGTCCTCCACAACGCCTACCTCTAATCTCTATCTCTTCCCTCTATCTAATCTTTTTATATCAACTTATCATGACTGTCCCCCCATTGATAAAACTCCAACACGCCGCGGTCACGCTGCGGTCACACCGCTGTCACGCCGCGGTAATGTCGTGATTTGGCCCTGATCTGGCCACATCCAACCCATGTCCAGCCCACACCAGCCCCCTTCCACCTTCATTTCAGCCCACTGCCACCCGCATTCCAGCCCGCAATAGCCCCACCTGCCACCTTCAAATCAGCCCACACCATCCCCCCAACACTTGCAACCAGCCCCCTTCCACCAACATTCCAGCCTCCTCCCGCTCCCTTGCTCCTGGCCGGAAGATGCTGCCCTGCGGATGTCGCTGGACCGGGCCAACACGCCGCGGTCACGCCGCGGTCATGCCGCGGTCACGCCGAGGTCACACCGCGGTCACGCCGCGGTCACGCCGTGGTCACGCTGCGGTAATGCCGTGATTTGGCCCTGCTCCAGCCACATCTAGCCCACACTAGCCCCCTTCCACCTATATTTCTATTCTCCTTGGACAAATCTTCCATTATGCTATTTCTTGCCTCTATTTTCACATACAAGCAAGGATTTTTTGCATGAATCTAAATTTTTCTTTTTCTTCCATGATAGAAGAACTGATCCTTTTATATTTAGCACTTGGCTTAGACTTATTAGGTTTATTACCCAAGGATGTATGATCTGCCTTCTTTAAAAAATTCTTGGGAATAGTGTTTCCAACTTCATTTTTTTAAAATTTTCCAAAGGAAGTTTTCTTCCATTTTTCATCATCGGTGGTCTTCATTATCCATTTGTTTTTAACACATTCTTAGATGAGCATGCTCCATTCTAGTGACCACACTCAATTAAAATACAATAGCGATCTTAAATCCGTTGTTACTCATGCATATTTATCTATTACCCATGGTTTAAAAACAAATTCTGTACAAATATGGGTGTGATTAAATAATGAGAATCCATCCATGGTGGTTCAGGGGGAAGGCATAAGAAAAAACTGAGAAAAATCACTAAACAACTCAACCACACTAGAAATTCCCAAGGATTTTAGTAGAATGACAACAATGTAGAGTAGGGTAGGATGAAAGTTAGAGTGGGGGACTATTGCGGTATACCGATAATCATAACATTGATAGCACTTCACCACCCATCCATACAATAATTGATATGGACCACTGAGGTGATGTGGGGATCTTCATTCCTGTATTTGACCCAACAGTTCATAGATACGATCAAGGGTGGGAACAACCAAGTTGATGGGATATCCCTTTTCTAAGGTGACCACCATAATTAAAGTATAGATTCAGACATTAGTTATTATTCTCATCTTCTTAACATTGTAATTCTCAACCAATTCTTTAATATTAATGCTTGGTATATGATACAGTTTATATTTTAAAAATGTCTCTAAATTTCAATAAATCTTTATAGATTTAATACAAAACATCACAACTCGTTATGAATTAACCCAAACACTTTTGGGAATTGATTATTATTATCTCTTAGATTTCATATAAACTCTTTTTACTATAATCAATCCTCATTCTTGGAACTTATGTATGACTATTCGTGAATTTTTATAATTTACAACATTTATGAATTCCCTAAACCATAATTTTAATATATTTGTTATGATTTTTTTATTAACTTGTTATTAATGATTACTTAATATCTTATGAAACAATACATATAATGTTAAGTAATTTTCTATATTATTTATTTAATGTATGTTTATCTGTTTTAGAATGGATAGATACTGGATGTACAACATTGATCGGATCACTGATGAATTTCAGAAGTTGTTACAATATTTTTTGGACTTTGCATTCACTAATGATTCAGATGGCGGATTGATTCGATGCCCGTGTTTTGATTGTGTTGGAAGACCTTGGTTATCTCGTGAGGAAGTGAGTTACCATATCACTAAAAGTGGTTTCCAAAAAAATTATCATGTGTGGTATCACAATGGAGAAAAATCTCAAGTGTTGAATGACATCAATTCAACGAAAAAGATTGGTATGAAAAATCTGATTTTTGATCAGTTTCATTTTGTTTCTGAAGCTAGCTCCTCATGTAGACCAGTGCAGGAGGAAATGAATACTGGAACACAGTTCTCATCTATTAATCATGATGATGACGTTGAGAGTGTTAGAAAGCTGATGGAAGATGCAAATACCCCAGTATATCAAGCATGTGAAAAAATGAGCAAACTTGAGTTTTTAATGCGATTATATCATGGGAAAACAATGTATGGATTTAGTAATACTGTGGTCGACTATCTCCTTACATTTATTAAGGATTTACTTCCTGATGATGCATGTATTCCAGAAAATGATTACATGGCATCAAAGTTGGTTGAAAAATTTGGATTTTCATCTAGTAAGATTCATTCTTGTCTCAAAGACTGTTGTTTGTTCTGAAAGGAGAATGCAGACTTGAGTCGGTGCAAATAGCGTGGCACATCAAGGTGGAAGACTAATAAAGACATATCTCAATCTTTAATACCACAGAAAGTGATGTGGCACTTCCCTTTAATTCCCAGGCTTCAAAAAAAATTTATGTTAGAACAAATGGCAAAGAATATGAGATGGCATGCAGATGAAAGAAATAAGGATAATGATGAAATAGTGCATCCTGCAGATGAGTTGGCTTGGAAAAAATTTGATAGGTTACATCCAGATTTTGCAGTCGACCCACGAAATGTTAGATTGGGATTATCCTGTGATGGTTTCAACCCATTTCACCAAATGCATACTGCACACAGTACTTGTCCTGTTTTCATTCACATTTATAACTTTCCTTCATGGATGTGTATGAATAATCCGTTCACTATCCTGAGTATATTGATATATGGACCCAATGATCCTGGAAATGATATTGATATATACTTGTAGCCATTAATAGAGGAGTTAAATGAGCTTTGGATTGTTGGTGCACAAGCGTATGATGCATTCAGAAAGGAGTACTTTATATTTCATGCAGCTTTATTATGGACGATAAATGATTTCCCTGCCTACGAAATGATGTCTGGTTGGAGTACTAAAGGGAAATTATCCTATCCTATTTGTATGAAAAATACACGTTTCCGAAGATTAAAGTTTCGGCGAACTTTCAGCTTCATAGGGCATTGGCGTTTTCTACCAATGGATCATCCATACAGGAAAAATCGGAGACAGTTCGATAATGCCATCGAGACAGATGAGACAGCTCAACGAATTTCAGGGACTGATATTATTAAAGAACTTGATGATTTGAATTATGTTCTTGGCAAAAGTCAATCAAATATCAGAAAGCAAAAGCATGCTAATTCGAATTCCAATAGCAATTGGAGAAAGAAAAGCATATTTTTTGAGTTTCCGTATTGGTCATCGAATTTATTACGTCATTGTTTGGATTTAATGCATATCGAGAAAAACATTTGTGAGATGTTACTTGCTACTATTTTAAATGTCAAAGGCAAAACAAAAGACGATTTGCGGTGTTGTCGTGATTTGATGGATTGAAGTATAAGAGCAAGACTTCATCCTGAGTTAATTGGTCAAAATAAGTGGAAAGTCCCTGTTGCCTGTTATTCGATGATAAATGTGGAGAAAAAACAATTTCTTCAGGTCTTGGAAAGTTTGAAGGTTCCAGATGGTTATTCAAGTAATATTTTGAAAAGGGTGAATACACAATATGTGAAACTCAAATATCTTAAAACCCATGATTACCATGTCTTGTTACATGAGTTGATTCCCATTTCCATTCACCATTTACTTTCACATAATGTTAGAGTTGTGGTGATTAAGTTATGTCAATTTTATCGAGATCTTTGTGCCAAAAGATTGAGCAGAAGTGTTGTTCAGAAATTGCAGAGAGATGCACCGATTATTCTTTGCAACTTGGAGAAAATTATCCCACCGTCTTTTTTCACATGTATGTTACATTTGACTGTGCATCTTCCCACAAAAGTTCTCTTTGGTGGTCCTATTTCGAGTCGGTGGATGTATCCTACCGAAAGAATGATGTTTACATTGAAATCTTATGTGAGAAATAAATATCATCCTGAAGGCTCTATTGTGAAATGCTATTTAGCACAAGAATGCATAGATTTCTGTTCATCATACTTGGATAGCGTCACTACGAGGTCTAATCGACTAATGAGAACTAAAGACGAGCAATATGATCCCATTGAGCCTGCATTTCCTTCACTGCCCCAAACAAGGGGATATCTGGATCGTACTCGTTGTGTAATTTAAGCAGGGAAGAGTGGGAAATGGCACATCACACAGTATTATTCAAATGTGGTGTGCTTGATGATTATATCAAGTAAGTAAACTAATAAATATGTATTTTTTTCATTGTGTGATTTATTTATATCTTATGACATTTTAATTCTTTCATATCTATAGATAACATTTAGAAATTATAAAAAAGAGGCATCACTCTCTATCTATTAAGAGGAAGGAACTGTTGCACAACAAATAATTTTCTTCCTGGTTAAAGTCAAAGGTAATAGATTTATTTTTCTTCTTCTCATAACATAATCACATGTCTCTGTTTAATATTCTATGTTGGTATCTTTTAGGTTTTAACTCTACCAATGATTGAAGTATCAGATGAAATAAAAGCATTGTCCTTTGGTCCAAACGATGTGGTACGTGATTGTAAGTCAATGGTTGTCAATGGATTTAAATTTGTTATAAATAGTTGTGAAAAAAATGGAAACACAGCATGACAGTGTCAGGATAAGCGCCACAACAGATTGTTATGCGAGTGCATCGGACAAGCAGCCTCGATCAGAAAATATATCATATTACAGTGTTGTTGAAAGAACCATTTTATTAGATTACTATGTACATGGTCATGTCGAAATGATTAAATGCAATTGGTTTGATTCAATGACACGACAAGGAATGCCTTTTTGATGTCGATGCGTTCTTCTAATGTAGATTCTTCTGTCGGAGTCGGAGCCAGACCTAGTGCTGGACCCGGTGCTGGTGCCGATTTGGATGTAGATGCCGATGATGATGTTGGTGGTGTGAGAGGTGGTGATGGTGTTTCTGTAGGAGGTGTGGATGAGGGTTATCATGATTCTGATGATACTGATATTGAGACTCACTTTTGATGTAAATTGTATTTTTGGATTGGTAATGTATGACGAGTTCCATGCATCTGATTACACTGATTTTTGATCAATATCATTAATATTTAACATATCTTATTGGGAATGAGAATGACTACTAACCTGTAGATCTACCTTAAGCTAACTATGTCTAGTATTAGATATATCCCTACCATCATGACTTCTCAATCGATAAGTTTCTTTAACTACCTCAGTTAAAGCCATGTATTCAAATTTAGTAACTGAAAGTGCAACAATAGATTACATATTTCAATTCTATAAATGAAACCTCCAAATTCAGTAAACACATTAATAGTTAAGGATTTACAATTTTCAACATTAACAGTATAGTTATCATCAACCAAACCACAAATAATTTAAGTAGTATCCACAAACTCCATTTTCATGTGAGCATCAAATGTCGCTGTTTTTATCCTCCTGAAATTGAAACTACTAGACAGCCAGCGCTTCATCTCCCAAGCAGTTCAAAGAAAAACACCCCAACAACAAATCTGTATCAGTGGTAAGCGACTTCATGTTCCTCGTTGAAGTTGTGGGGGTATTTGATTTGATCTCTCACAGATGATTACTGTTCAAATATCCATGTTTGTTTCATGAAAACTAGGTGGACAAAGTTGGTGGAGAGAAATGGAAGTCCATGACCGAAACTGTAAGTTAATGTTATTCACAGCTCTTCATGTATTCCACTGCTCACTTTTGAAATTTTCAGAAAAAAACATCCCTTCGTGGTGAAGGCTGAGAAGTAGAAAGCCGAATATAAGAAGACTATGGATGCGTACAACAAGGGACATGGAGCAAGCAAGGGCAAGGATGAAGATTCAGATAAGTCAAAATCAGAGGTCCATGATGAAGATGAAGACGAAGAAGAGGGAAGCGAAGAGGTTTGTGATAACCTGAGCTATGTGTGTTTCATGGTGTCTTGCATTTATTTGAATCTCTGTTTTGCAGGAGGATGAGGAGTAGCCGTTGGGAGAGATGAAATGCATGGCGTACCCTTTGTTTATTTTTGTGTTTCTCAGTATTATGTTTCGTACTAGTTATGAGTAGCGATGTGGAGTTTTAGAGAATGACTATTTTGCTAATTGTAATTGACGGTCAGAGCACCGTCTATGTCTTCTAAATCCCTGAACAGCTTCTTCTATCTCCATTTCATCATAACTGCATGTTTTTCTGCTTTGTTGTGTTTTTGAGATGTTGTTTATTTATTGGATCCAATTGATTTAGCTAATTATTCATGCTAACTTGTATCCTTTCAATCTTAGCTTATCTAGAGGGTCTTATCGTTTACATCTTTGCAAGCTTACTTTGTTGGAAGACCTCACATATAGTGCTCAATTAGTGGTGTAGTACCATGTTACAATGCCACTAGTGTTCTATTGAAGTTTATAATATATCCAATACATTACGTACTAACTGTAATCCTTCTTAAGTGATAACTTGATCCATTGGTTGCTTTTCATTATGACCGTGCCTTGTGTATTGTCTTGATTTTCATTATTGTGGCGTATTGGTTTAAATTGCATTGTAATGGGATGCTATGGAAAATTTGATATCGTATGAGCGTTGTTGGGTGAACCTTTGGGCTACAGTTTTAGGTTGTGTGATTCTCTAGGACTGTGTGCAGGTGGGGGGGGGGGGCAGGGGGAGGGGGTGTGCAGGTGGGAGGGCAGGGGAGGGGGTAGGGGGGTGTGCAGGTGGGGGCAGGGGGCAGGGAGAGGGGGCAGGGGGTGTGTAGGTGGGGGGGGGGGGCAGGGGGGTGTACTGGGGCAGGGGGAGGGGTGTGTGCAGGTGGGGGGGGGGGGGGGGGGCAGGGGGTAGGGAGAGGGGGCAGGGGGTGTGCAGGTGGGGGGGGGGGGCAGGGGGGGGGGGTGCGCTGGGGTAGGGGGAGGGGTGTGCAGGTGGGAGGGAAGGGGAGGGGGGTGTGCAGGTGGGAGGGCAGGGGAGGGGGCAGGGGGGTGTGCAGGTGGGGGGCAGGGGGCAGGGAGAGGGGGCATGGGGTGTGCAGGTTGGGGGACAGGGGGGTGTACTAGGGCAGGGGGAGGGGTGTGTGCAGGTGGGGGGAGGCAGGTGGGGGGGCAGGGGCAGGGAGAGGGGGTAGGGGGTGTGCAGGTGGGGGGCAGAGGGGTGTGTTGGGGCAGGGAGAGGGGTGTGTGCAGGTGGGGGGGGCAGGGGCAGGGAGAGGGGGCAGGGGGGGTGCAGGTGGGGGGCAGGGGGGTGTACTGGGGCAGGGGGAGGGGTGTGCAGGTGGGAGGGCAGGGGAGGGGGGGTGTGCAGGTGGGAGGGCAGGGGAGGGGGCAGGGGGTTGTGCAGGTGGGGGACAGGGGGCATGGAGAGGGGGAAGGGGGTGTGCAGGTGGGTTCTACCCCACACTATCAATATGTGTAAGCTTACATACTGGACTTGAAAACACCTACATTTATAGTTTTAAATATATAAACTCCCTCACATGGCCAAGCTCCATCACCACTCTTCATCCACCACATCTCATTGTCAACATGTCTAACTCAAACTCACTTTAGGGGTGTCCATTAATCTCCCCATCTTTTCAACAAATCATCTTGGGAAAAGTCCACACATTTTGTCAAAAAATACAACACAACCCAAGGGGTGTCAAACTGCATCACTATCCCCTCATATCTTTCATGTTTCCCATCGATAGTGGCACAACCTACTCCATTATGGAATACTCAACAAATATAGAATAATATTACTCCAATGATTCTGTTGTGTATGTATTGAATGAAATTGGATTTCATTTGAACAAAAAGCCTTTATTAACAATCATGTTATTCAGTATTGGGATTTACATATCAATCTGAATATTCTTTGTTCATTTTTGATTATGGAGTTATATATCATTTATCATGTACAGTTGACACATTGATCACATATCAATCTGAAGTTTTTATATCTCACTCTTTTTCCTATTATTTACTTACAGTTGGTTACTTATGATGAGGTCGATTCTACCCACCACCATAGAAGGCAGTGAGTTCAACATCATATTCAGGTAAGGATTCTTCCATTTTTATTCTTTGGCTCAATTTTAATTTGGGTTTTTGTGATTTTTGGGTTCCCTATCTTTTTGCAGCGCGTTTTGGATCTTGTTGAGGATAGTAAAACACCACATGACTGGGATATCCTCTCAACCTGCGGGCATGAGGCCTTCTAAAAGTTCATCACAAGGCCCAGCTCCTTGGTTCAGTTTGGACCAGGTTAGGTTTGCTAAGTTATTTTTTATTGGGTTCATTTTTTTTGGTTTATGTCAATTTTAACAGGTTCATTTTGTTCGATTTGGGTCTATTCGGTTCAATTAAATTAATTTTAGATCCAATCAGGTATGTTTCATTAGTTTCATTTTTTGCATGCTCAATTATGCTTTATTGAAGTCAGTTTTGATTGGTTTGAGTCAGTTTGGTTACATTGTTTTCAGTTTGGTTCAGTTTTATCTTTTTCAAAACCATTTGGTTTGGTTCCACTTTACTCAAATTGGCTTGATGATGTTTGATTTAGTTCTAGTCATATTATTATGTTTTTGATTAGTGTAGTTAATTTGACTGGAATTTTTTGTATAATACCATATATTAGCATGTTTTTGGTTTTCACAATTCAATTTCCCAACCTCCTCCCGCTCCCTTCGCTCCTGGCCGGAAGATGCTTCCCTCCGGATGTCGCTGGACCGGGCCAACACGTCGCGGTCACGCTGCGGTCACGCCGCGGTAATGTCGTGATTTGACCCTGCTCCAGCCACATCCAGCCCACACCACCCCCCTTCCACCTTCATTTCAGCCCGCTGCCACCAACATTCCAGCTCGCAACAGCACCCCCTGCCACCTTCGAATCAGCCCGAACCATCCCCACAACACCTACAACCAGCCCCCTTCCACCAGCATTCCAACCTCCTCCCGCTCCCTTCGCTCCTAGCCGGAAGATACTGCCCCGCGGATGTCGCTGGACCGGGCCAACACGCCGCGGTCACGCCGCGGTCATGCCACGGTCACGCCGCGGTAATGGTGTGATTTGGCCCTGCTCCAGCCACATCCATCCCACAACACCCCCTTCCACCTTCATTTCAGCCCGCTGCCACCAACATTCCAGCCCGCAACAACCACATCCATCCCACACCAGCCCCCTTCCACCTTCATTTTTAAGGTGTTTTATGGTTTTTAGATTTTTTTTAGGATTTTTAGAAGTTTTAAGTTTTTTTGTTTTTTTGCAAGGCAAAAATAGTACTATAAATATCAATGAAAAGATGAATTGCAAAAGATCACTCAAAGGTGAAACGACAGTTGGCCCAAGAACCCAAATTCATATCTCAACCATATCAAGACATGGAAACCAAGAAAAGTGCCCATTAAACACCAAGAAACCAAGAAAATAAGTGAACACGAGACCCTACGATGTCCAACCAAATAGAAACCGTATGGTGAGGTTCGTTTCCAAACTGGCAAAGCAATATCCACGAATGCAACACAAAAAAAAACAGTAACAAAACCATGACATCATGAAGAAATAACCAAGAATTTATAGACTGCAAGCACCAGTAACAGAAACTAGGGAATAAGGGAACATCTAAGAGCCGCCCCAAGCCCTTCCATACTCCAAGAGAGGCAACTAGCATCACCATTAATCGCATCCAGTAGGAGATGGGAACACACAAAACTAACAGGAGATAGGGTGGATCCCCCTCCCATCCAGTGGCACTCGAGCACTATAGAGACATCACCTATGAACTCATAGAAAGTAGCGACAGAAAAACCCATGAACCCAGCAAGAAAGATCTAAAAGTGAAAAGAAGATTCCCAAAAGGAACAAGCCAACCAAACTGCAAGCCAAACTCAGAATCTATATCAACCAAACTGATAAACGCACACTCTAACACACCACCAACCACTGACACTACCCAATCCACTCACTCACACACACACAGATGCACACACTCACTCATGAAACACCACCCAAGAAAGATCCACTCAAATCCCAATAAATTATCAACAAGAAAAGAAACTGGAATCCCCCCAATCAACGACCATCCCCTAACCACCTATAAGAAACCACTCCCACACACCAGTCCATATGATCCTGCACTGCACCAAACAAAAAAATAACTGACAAAAACTTTCACCATGTGACAAAAAAGAACAACTCTAGCACACCCATGACACCTGACCACCAAACCCAGCAAAGACCAGCCCCATGCAAAGCAACCTGCAAACCAGCTAACGCCCACCCAATATACTTCTAACCAAACTACTCCCAAACCGTCCTAATCTACACCTCAAACCAGCCAACTCCACTCCTACATCCATCAACACCCAAGCACCACTGGAAACCTTATCCCACACCAGCCCTAGCACGACCACCAATCAATGACCAAGGAATCCCCAAGAACCTATAGAAAACCTAGGAGAGTAGGCACGCTATTCCCTTCACCCCACCAATCCACGAGCACACTAGAAGCAAGCCACAACCCAAATTATCCTAGAAACCTACTCTAAAAAAGACAACATGCAACCTCACTAACCAAGAGACACACACCATCCACATGCCCCATCAAGAAACCACCTGCACCGAGAAACCCATCCAAACCATCAACTCAGAAACCATTAAAAAAATATCCAGACAAGAAACATTGCAAAATACTATAGCCTACCCAATGAACAACCATGAAAAAAGACCAAGCCTCACAACGATCTTCCTAAACCAAATACCATTCAATGGAATCCCACTCCAATCGAGCCTGCATCCAGCACAAGGGCAGCCATAAGACCTGCAAGAAGAAAACAACAACCAAGGAGGAAGCATTCATCCACAATAGCCCCTGCCAAACTAGAAGAACACACCTCTATGGGTCGGCCACACTAAGATGCACCGGACATAGCCTATAATGAGAACCCAACCAAAGATATCCGAGACCAACACTAGAAAAACAAAACACAAAAACCCACAAAAAACCATCAAATCCACTTCAAGATGCTCCAAAACTAGCATGCTCCATGCCTCGATGAGAAACCAGTGGAAGGAAAGACAGCCAGTAACAACGGAAGCCAGCAACCAGCCCAAGCATCACAACAGCTGCACTGCCAACACACCCCCTCTACCCTGTAGAAGACCCATTGCTAGCAGCACCAGTAGCTCCATCCAGAGACCCCAACAGCAAAAAATCAAGGCTACCTATAACTGGATGAAGTCCTGATAAGAAGAGAGTCCCACAACACATGAAACCACACCTGCAAGTACCACAAAGCCACTCGCAACCAACTCCAACCACATGAAACAATAGCCAAAAACCTCATGAGTACAGAAACCAAAGACATAAAAATGGGAGGCACAACATCAGACTTCACCAGATCCAAGACACTCCATGTACACACATCCAAACCCTACACTAAAAAGAGTATCCCAACCCCATCCAACATAACCTCAACAAAACACTCAAGTCCAACAACCAGAACCCTCACCTAAATCCCAACAACAAACATCTAGTTCCCTCTCAACCCAACAGGGGGGAGGGGTGCTGTCCAGGGGAGGCTTTGTAGGGGGGAGGGGGCTGCAGGGGGGGGGGGGGGCTGTGCAGGGGAGAGGGTGGGGGATATTTTTTTGGGGGGGGGGGATGTCTAGGAAGGGGGGGGGCTGTCCAGGAAGGACTTTACAGGGGGGGAGGGGGCTGTCCAGGGGGGGATTTGCAGGGGGGGTTGTCTACTGCAAGGGGAGTGGGGGGGGGCTGTCCAGGGGGGCTTTACAGGGGGTGGGGGCTGCAGGGGGAGAGGGGCTGCAAGGGGAGTGGGGACCGCTAAGGAGATTATGTTTCATTAAAGGATGGTGACCCACCATACATTAAGTAAGGTGATGATGGATTGATTATATAACTCTATAATAATGGATCATATTCCCTCAACCTTGCACCTATTAATTTTTCCTAAGAATACATCTACTTCTCTCTTTTTGACCAGCTCTAAAAATGACTCTCTATATTGGAAAATATGAAAAGAACAACTAGAGTCTAGGACCCACTCTTGATTGAGTGTATAAATGGACACATTAAAGATTTAAACAAATGTCATAGCCTGAATCAACCAGAAAATACAGGTCAGTGGGCTGTTTGGATTCCAACTCACACATGAGTTTCCTACGCTCGGGCTTAATGTGCCCAGTTTTACCATAGTTAAAACATATTACTTTTCTATCCATATATATTTTCCTAGATTTGGGTTATTTATTAATCTTATTTTTGTCCCTACTAAATTGTTTTTTCTTACCTTTAGTTTAAGGTCCCCCCTTGTGAAAAACTATTATCCTCACCTTTTATTTTTGTTCTAGAATGCAATTCCTTAGACAGATGGGCTGATTTGATATCTTCTAATGTTAAATAGACTCAACCATACATCATGGTCGTAACAAGTGTTCCATATCTATTTTCAAGAGTGATTAATATGATCATTTCTGGATCCTCATCATATACATAAACATTAATATTGTCTAAATCTAACATGAATTTATTAACCTCATCTAAATGGTTTTTTATAGATGTACTAGGGGGGTGTGTTGGGGCAGGGGGAGGGGTGTGCAGGTGGGGGGTAGGGGGCAGGGGGGTGTGCAGGGGGGGGCAGGGGGGTGTGTGCTGGGGTAGGGGGAGGGGTGTGTGCAGGTGGGGGGGAGGTAGGGGGAGGGGGGTGTGCAGGTGGGAGGGCAGGGGAGGGGGCAGGGAGGTGTGTAGGAGCAGGGGGTGGGGGGGTGCTGGGGCAGTCCTCCCAACAGCCAGCACGGTTCACCGTGCTGGCTTTTTTTTTATGCAGTGGAAAGCCCTATAGCCACAGTTCAGAACCATGGATATAGGGTTTTAGACATGGTTACCATAGCTTTTAATGGCATCTATCGGGCTGACCCTATAGCCACAGTTGAAACCGTGGCTATAGGCCTATAACCACGGTTTGGAACCGTGGCTATAGGGTCAGACCTATAGCCACGCCAATACCAGCCAAGGTTCATGAAACTGTGGCTATAACCTATAGCCACGGTTTTGGGGCCTATAGCCACAATTTAGAACTGTGGCTATAGCCCAAATTTCTAGTAGTGTATACGGATTCGTCAATATTTCCATAAATAAAATAACTTTACAAATAAACACCGTATGTAAAATGTTATACGGTTTAGACAACAAACATATCCATGACATAATATTATGGATATTTAATATAAATATAATTTCAAATTAAAATTGATCTCAAATGGGCAGTAGGTACACCACATAAGGATTATTAGGTGCACAATACAAAGATAGTCACAACGAAAACGGCAGCTGAGACAAAGTCCCTTACCACAATGTAATCGGTCGAACCGTATGACCAGAACTTAATAAACATCAAGTGAACCATTGAATAACATGAATATAAATAGAATAATTTTATTATATATCAAATGGAAGTACACATATATCAAATATAATGAATAATTGGCGAACAATGGAAACCTCACAGAAATGAAAGTGAGATGAGAAACCCCTTACCTTATGCTCGAGTGTGTTCTTCGTTTGTTTTAATGACCTGAATAATCAAATTTAGATTCATTAATTAATATTTAAATAACATAATATACATGTAATTGATTTAGTATAACCTTATTAGGTTCATTCATGGCCCTTTCTATGGGTTCAATTGGTTCAATTTTCATGTTTTGGAAGCATTTTCTTCCTTGGTTTTCATGGTTTGTTTACTTGTTTCCATGAATGGGAGTTCATTTGAAACATGGTTAAACATACTGAATTGTTAATACATATTATTAATGAAATTATGGAGATATAAATGATCTTATAATTATTTTGGGTTATATACCATGATGATGATTCATTAGTTAAAACATTAATGATGTTTGTTTAGATCGTTTTAATGGTTCTTTGATAATAACAACCTCATTTTGTCTTATAAATTAGAACCATGAGTAAAACAAAATTCCCGAACCATGGGTGAGTCATAACACATATATTATAATCTAGTTAAACCATATAAATGGTTTCATGACCATACTTGAAAGAACTAATGGAAATTGAGATTACATCATCTACGATGTCAGTAATTCGATACATCACGGAGAATGTTTTTAATTCCTTGAACAAGTGGCGAAAAAAAGAATATTGATGATGAATTTATCATGAACATGAGAACATCCAGAATATACAAGATTTTGGAGATTTAATTCCTCTTGGGTAAGAAGATATGAATAAATAATAAATAAATAACTCAAAATAAAAGAATAATTTTGAAATCGCTTACAAAAATTTGGTAGCCTAACGGCTACGCAACATGGTTTTAGAAAATATTTAAAAAGAGAGGGGACAAGGTTAACCTATCCATAAATGAATCATAATATAGATTAGATCAATAATAAGAAGAAAAATTAGAACATGGTATGGAAACTTGAAAGATATACCACATAAAATAGATCTTGAAAGGAAAAAGAAAGAAATTGAGAATTTTCTTACCTTGTAGAATAACCCTTAGAAATTGAAGGTTGAGACCTTGGGGGCTTAAGTAAACCTTGGGAGGACTAATATGGAGGTAAGGAGACCATAAATTCGTTGATGGATAATTGGGAATGAATTCAATGAACGAAAGAGTTGGTATTTATAGGAAAAGTGAGAGATTATTTTAATAATTTCCAAGGGACACCTCATGGGTGGTATTTGCAAAACCATGGGATTGCCCATGGTATTTGCCCATGGTTAAAGCCACTTGGGACACATCACATCCTATTTAACTATAAAAAAGTCTACCAGATTTATGAAATCATTATTACATCATTAATGATGTCATTAACACACCGAAACTAAAAACTGTATTTTTTACTATTCACTGAAAAATCAACTATTTCAGAAAAATTACTAAAATTCACCCTAACCATTTTTCAATGTGTAGAATTAAAAAGTCAAATCAATTTTTCAAAAATAATTTTATAAATATTATTAATTTAATTTTTAAATAAGGCCATAGTTAATTTGAAAAATAACAATCTTAAAGTGCAATTAGTTTTATTTCTCATTGAAAAACTAATTAAGATCTCATTATCTTATTACCTTAAGAAAATAAAATAATAATATTATTTACTATTAATAAGGGTCATATTACTATTCATATTACTATTCATATGGGTATGTTACTATTCACCAAAAATCAAGTTTGTTCTCTCAGACTCTAAATAACTTACTGAACACAACTCTAGATGACCATTTTTCGAAATTCAAAACATAGAAGATGCAAAGTTGTGTTTATTGGATAGATTATAAAATTTCATTCTAAATTTATTTTCAAAACCTTGGGGTGTTACATTCTCCCCTCCTTACAAAAATTTCATCCTCTACACAAAATATTACCTAAAAATATTTGGGTATGTCTTTAACATAAGCTCCTCAGGCTCCCATGTTTCTTCCTCCATCCTATGGTTCCTCCATAGAACCTTTACCAGACGAGTCATCCGATTTATCAATAATTGTTCTCTAGTATCAAGAATCTTGATAGGCTCTTCACAATAAGATAGATCTGGAACAAGTTCTACTTCTTCATAAGTGAGTACATGTGTTGGGTCTGACATGTACTTTCTTAACATTGACACGTGGAACACATTGTGAACCTTGGAGAGACTTGGCGGCATTGACAAATGGTAAGATAAGAATCCAATTAGGTCCATAATTTCAAAAGGTCCAATGTACCTGGGACTTAACTTTCCCTTCTTACCGAATCATATAATACCCTTCCATGGAGATACCTTTAAGAAAACGTGATCACCTTCTTGAAACTCCAAATCCTTCCTTCAGTTATCTGCATAGCTCTTTTGCCTACTTTGAGCTATTTTGATATGGTTATGGATAATATTCACCTTTTCTATTGTTTCTTCAAAAAGTTCTAGGCCCATGAGTTTTCTTTCACCAACTTTATCCCAGCAAGTTTGTGTACGACATCTCCTCCCATATAATGCTTCATATGGTTCTATCTGAATACTTGAATGGAAGCTATTGTTGTAGGAAAATTCCACGAGAGGTAAATACTGATCCCAAATGCCTTGAAAATCAAGTGAAAAAGACCTCAACATGTATTCCAATGTTTAAATATTCCGTTCTGATTTTCCATCAGTTTGAGGGTGGTAGGCAGTGCTCAAACGAAGATCAGTATCTAGGGACTTCTGAAGACTTTTCCAGAATCTTGATGTAAAACATGGATCGCGATCAGAAAAAATCTATAGGGGTACTCCATGAAGTCTCACAACTTCATTAATATATAGTCTTTCTAGACGTTCAAGTGGTATATCTTCTCTTATAGTAAGAAAATGTGCTGACTTGGTAAGACGATAAAAAATGACCCATATTGCATCGTTCCTTCTAGGAGTCTTTGGTAGTCCCATGACAAAGTCCATCGTGATATTATCCCATTTCCACTCAAATATGGGAAGAGGTTGCAATAATCCTCCAGGCTGTTTCCTTCCAGCTTTCACTTGTTGACAAACCATACATCTTGACACAAAATCAGCAATCTCCCTCTTTATGTTGTCCCACCAAAAATGTTCCTTCAAATCTCTATACATCTTAGTGCTACCAAGGTGTATAGAAAAATTGGAACTATGAATATCATCCAATAATTACTTTTTTAGATCAGGTATATTAGGAACACAAAGACTCTTCCCAAATTTCAAAATTCCATTTTCATATACGAAGTCACTCAATCTCCCATCATTCACAACTTTAATCTTCTTTTGAAACTCCACATCATCAGTATGAGAAATTTTTATCCTTTCTAGTAAAGATGGTTTGAAAACCATTTGAAAAAGAATTGATGTTTCACCTTCCATGGTTATTCCCATATCCATCTTTACTAGATCTATGAAAATAGGATCCCTTTCAACTCTCATCTTGTTCAAAAATCCATGATCCTTTCTGCTCAAAGCATCTTCCACCTTATTTGCCATCCCCGAGTGGTAGTGTATCATGAAATCATAATCCTTGAGTAGTTCAGGCCATCTATTTTTCCTCATGTTGAGTTTTTTCTGTGAGAAAATAAACTTCAAACTCTTGTGATCAGTATAAATCTCACATTTTCACCATAGAGATAATGTCTCCATATCTTCAAAGTAAAGATTACAGCAGCTAACTCGAGATCATGAGTAGTATAGTTTTTATCATGAAATTTTAGCTGTCGTGATGCATAAGCAATAACCCTATCATTTTGCATAAGGACACAACCAAGTCCTTTCTTTGAAGCATCACTATAAATAACAAACCCATCATTCCTCGATGGTAGAGTAAATATGGGAGAATTGACTAATCTTATCTTCAGTTATTCGAAAAATTCTTCACAATATTTTTTCCATACAAATTTAACCCCTTTATGTGTGAGCTTCATTAGCAGGTTAGCCAGTTGGGAAAAATTCTGCACGAAACGCTGATAATAACTTGTTAAGACAATAAAACTGCGTACCTCAGTTATGTTTGTTGGCATGGGCCATTATTGTATTGCCTTTTTCTTTGTAGGATCAACTAGGATTCCATCCTTAGTGACAATATGTCCTAGAAAAGGAACTGACTGAATCCAGAATTCACATTTGCTAAACTTCCCATATAATTGATTTCTTCTAAGAGTTTTTAGAATAGTTCGCAAATGATCCTCATGGTCTTCATAGATTTTTGAGTATACTAGGATATCATCAATGAATACCATAACAAAGTTATCAAGATATTCCTTGAAAACTCTATTCATTAAATCTATGAAAATAGAGGGTGCATTTGTCAGTCCAAAAGGCATCACTGTAAACTCATAATGCCCATACCTGGTTTGAAATGCTGTCTTCGTAATATCTTCCTTCCTCACACGCAGTTGATGATATCCGGATCAAAGGTCAATCTTTGAAAAGTATTGAGATCCATAAAGTTGGTCAAATAAATCATCAATCCGGGGTAGAGGATACTTATTCTTTATTGTAATAGCATTGATTTCCCTGTAATCAATGCAAAGCCTCATGGATCCATCTTTCTTCTTGACAAAGAGAATAGGGGATCCCCATGGAGAAACACTAGGTTGAATAAATCCTTTTTCACTCAAATCCTCTAGTTGTTTATTTAGCTCTACTAATTCCACAGTGGCCATTCTATATGGAGTATTTGATATAGGTCTTGCATAAGAAATTAAATCAATAGAGAACTCAACTTCCTGATCTAGAGGATGTCTAGGTAAATCCTTTGGAAATACATCAATGTACTCTTTCACTATGTGCACATCTTCAATTTGAAGATTTATTTCCTCTCCCGTAGATATTGGTTTATCTTCCTCTCCAAGTATTGCATTCGATAGAGCTACTAGGGGTGGTTCTAGATAAGAATCAGGTGGTGAAGTTTCTACCCTAAAGACAAGGGATTCTACACCATTTCCAAAAATTATGACTTCCCTTTTCTTGAAATAAATCCTCGCATCATAATTTGATAGCAAATCCATACTAATAATTATATCAAATTCAGTCATGGGTATGATGATAAGGCTAGAAACTAAAGCACATTTTAGTGTTTGGAGGGGGACTAGTCAACATGATTTTGTTGCAATGATACATCCCATGAGAGTTTTGACTGACAACTACTTTCTTAAATCAAATTGGACATATCTAATTTTATTGGAAGACTGAGAGGATATAAATGAATGTGATGATCCAGAATCAAATAAAGTGTTGTCTAAGTTTGAGGAAACAATTAAAGTACCTACCATTATATCACTAGGAACATCAACCTACACAGTTGTAATAGTGTAGGCTCTCCCTTGCTCTCTTGGATTTTTCTGAGTCATGTTTCCTTGGCGCTTAGGACACTCATTTTTATAGTGTCCCATATCTCTGCAATTGTAGCATTGAACATCATTGAATTGTTTCTTCCCCTTTCATTCATCAGATTGATGACCCTTTTCTCCACAGTTATAGCAGACTCCCTTGCCTTTCAAGAATTTCCCGGGATGATTCTTTCCACAGTTCTCGCATAATGGGAAACTATTCATTCCCTTGATATTCTTTGGTGCTTCTCCTTTTCCTTTTTTATCAGATTGACTCTTCTTATCTTGGTTTCCTTTGAAAAAATTTGATCTAGAAAATTCCTTCTCTATTTTGATGGCACTTGATACAATTTCATCATATGATGAAAATGATTGAGAAGCCAGTTCCCTTAGAATACTTGGATTAAGACCTTCAAATAAATGATCAATCTTGTCCACTGAGTCACAAACATAATCCACGACATACCTGGCTAGCCTTGTGAAGGTAGCCTCACACTCTGCAACGTTGTCTTCTTCCCTTTGTTTCAAGCCAAGGAATTTCCTCTTCATTTCAGTTCATTGCTCACTAGGGAAATATTTTTTGTAGAATATTTCCTTAAAAGTACTCCATTCCATATCCTCTATCTCTTCTTCCTCCGTGGTATTTTGAATCAAGGACCACCATTGATCAGTGTCTCCCTTGAGACAATATACTACCAGTACTACCTTTTCATTTTCATTGAATCTTAACGCCATGAATATCTTTTCAAGGGACTTGATCCATTGCTCAGAAACCACTAGATTAGTAGTCCCACTGAAATATAGGGGATTCTGCCACATGAAACGATCCAACACAGGTGTTGAATGGTTATTCGTTACAACTTGAGTAAGTTGTCCCAATATGGTCATGATCTGATCTGCTCCAACGTTGACTGTGTTGACTTGCTCAGTAGGGAGATCCCTACCTTTCCCATGAGTATTTATTACCCTTCTTCCATTATACTCCATTTCTAAATAATGGGATACACTAGATTAGTTTATGAATCTTAAATAGAAAATCACTCAACATATATTGAAATTCTATGCATAGCTAATCTTATAAACATGGTTCCTCTAAGGAAAAATTTACATTAACTCCTTCATAATGGATTGTAAAGAAAACATGAATTATCCTAAGAATATCCCCCAAGAGTGTCGTAACCAAGAGTGCAACAAGGATCATTTTCGTGCACTGGTTCCCATTTGAGTCTAGCTCAAAGCAGTGTTTTCGAGTTTTACCCCTAGATACATTTGTGTCAGAGCCGCCTCTACCTACTCGTATCCAGACAGGGAAGTATTTCTTAAAATATCCACATAATCTATTCCTTACCAAAATACTAGGACATTCTTGTATGTTAATCCTTAGATAATACCTTAGGGCTTTGTTCCCTACTATACATTTCCTACTCTAGTTTCCATGTTTTCTACTAAACTTCCACTGATACCAAATGTAACACCCCAACCCCTCTAGGTTGGAGCCGGTGCATTACTTGTGATATTGGCATGGTTAGAAGGAATGAAAATCCCGAAGGAACAATTAGTTTAGTAGTGTTGAAGAAACTAGATACATAAATGTTACTCAAATTACATTGAAAAAGTTTACAAAATATAATACATAACAAAAACTAAAAAATGGAATCCCCAGGAACTCAATAAAAGATCTTATCTTCATCACCTGTTGAAGGTAGACAATGAAAGGGGTGAGCTCAAATGCTTAGTAAGGGTTAAAAATAGTGGAATCATGAGTACAATAATAAGTGATTCACAAACAATCTGACATAATCAAAATGGCATAATGAATAAATGAATAACTAATACCATTAATAAACTAAAAATGAAACTGCATCCATAGATTTTGTCATAGTAAAAATCTCAAGGATAATAATAATAACTGATAATGAATAAAGAGAATTCTTATTAACTGGACTTCATGTATCTGGCACATGAAACCATAATACCGTAAAAATGGTTTAGTTCTGTGGGTAGAAACCCTTCTGATTTTTGGAAACAAACTTGAAGGGTTTGTCGCCAAACTGTTCTGTCTCATGAGACCTACTGATGCATCGAGGGGCTGTAGCAGGCCCCACCCACCACTGTATGTCCAAATCATTATTTATAAATTGATTAAATACAAGATCAATAAGCCCTTTCAATATTCGTATAGAGTAGAGTATACGGATTCGTCAATATTTCCATAAATAAAATAACTTTCCAAATAAACACCGTATGTAAAATGGTATACGGTTTAGAAAAAAAACATATTCATGACATGAGATTATGGATATTTAATATAAATATAATTTTTAATGAAAAGTTATCTCAAATGGGCATTAGCTACACCACATAAGGATTATTAGGTGCACAATACAAAGATAGTCACAACGAAAATGGCTGCTAAGACAAAGTCCCTTACCACAATGTAATCGGTCGAACCGTATGAACAGAACTTAATAACCATAAAGTGAACCACTTAATAACATGAATATAAACAGAATCATGTTATTATATATCAAATGGAAGTACACATATACCAAATATAAGGAATAATTGGTGAATAATGGAAATCTCACAGAAATGAAAGTGAGATGAGAAACCCCTTACCTTATGCTCGAGTGTGTTCTTCTTCTGTTTTAATAACCCGAATAATCAAATTTAGCTTCATTAATTAATATTTCCAGAACCTCCTATACATTTAATTGATTTAGTATAACCTTATTAAGTTCATTCATGTCCCTTTCTATGGGTTCAATTGGTTCAATTTTCATGTTTTGGAAGCATTTTCTTCCTTGGTTTTCATGGTTCGTTTACTTGTTTCCATGAATGGGAGTTCATTTGAAACATGGTTAAACATACAGAATTGTTAATTCATCTTATTAATAAAATTATGGAGATATAAATTATCTTATAATTATTTTGGGTTATATACCATGATGATAATTCATTAGTTAAAACATTAATGATGTTTGTTTAGATCGTTTTAATGGTTCTTTGATAATAACAACCCCATTTTGTCTTATAAATTAGAACCATGAGTACAAAAGAATTACAGAACCATGGGTGAGTCATAAAACATATATTATAAACTGGTTCAACCATATAAATGGTTTCATTACCAGACTTTAAAGAAGTAATGGAAATTGAAATTACATCATCTACGATGTCAGTAATTCAATACATCATGGACAATGTTTTTAATTCCTTGAACAAGTGGGGGAAAAGAAGAAGATTGATGATGAATTTATCATGAACATGAGAAAATCCATAATATAAAAGATTCTGGATATTTCATTCCTCTTGGTTAAGAAGAGATGAAGAAAGAATAAATAAATAACTCAAAATAAAAGAATAATTTTGAAATCGCTTACAAAAATTCGGCAGCCTAACGGCTACACAACATGGTTTTAGAAAATATTTAAAAAGAGAGGGGACAAGGTTAAACTATCCCGAAATGAATCATAATATAGAGTAGATCAATAATAAGAAGAAAAATAATAACATGGTATGGAAATTTGAAATATATACCACATAAAAGAGATCTTGAAAGGAAAAAGAAAGAAATTGAGAATTTTCTTACCTTGTAGAATAACCCTTAGAACTTGAAGGTTGGGACCTTGGGGGCTTGAGGAAACATGGGGAGGACTAATATGGAGGTAATTATTCCAGAACTTCGTTGAAGGAGAATTGGGAATGAATTCAATGAAGGGAAGAGTTGGTATTTATAGGAAAAGTGAGGGATTATTTTAATAATTTCCAAGGGACACCTCATGGGTGGTATTTGCAAAACCATGGGCTTGACCATGGTTAAAGCCACTTGGGACACCTTAAATATTATTTAACTATAAACAAGTCTACCAGATTTATGAAATCATTATTACATCATTAATGATGTCATTAACACACCGAAACTAAAAACTGTATTTTTTACTATTCACTGAAAAATCAACTGTTTCAGAAAAATTCCCAAAATTCACCCTAACCATATTTCGACGTGCAGAATTAAAAAGTGAAATACATTTTTCAAAAATAATTTTCTAAATATTATTAATTTAATTTTTAAATAAGGCCATAATTAATTCAAAAAATAACAATCTTAAAGCGCAATTAGTTTTATTTCTCATTGAAAAACTAATTAAGATCTCAATAGCTTATTGACTTAAGAAAATAAAATAATAATATTATTTACTATTCATAAGGTTAATATTACTATTCATATTACTATTCATATGGGTATGTTACTATTACCCAAAAATCAAGTTTGTTCTATTAGACTCTAAATGACTTACTGAACACAACTCTAGATAACCATTTTTCAAAATTCAAAACATAGAAGAGGCAAAGTTGTGTTTAATGGATAGATTATAAAATTGCATTATATATTTATTTTGAAACCCTTGGGGTGTTACAATTATGTTCAAACACCTATTATAGCAAAAGAATTAGTTTTTTTAACACTTTTTATTAGGAAAATGTAATACTAATCATAAACATTAGAATGTATACCTAAAATCTCAATCATACTTAACAAATAGTTCACAAACAAAGATCAAAGATGGGTATTTTCATCATTTGTATAAGAATTGACATCATTGAATTTCTACAATAATATTAAATGATATAATATTAAAAAAATAGAATACTATGATAAAAAATATAAAATAATTAATATAACTAACCCTATCAAATTTAGTAGTTACCCCAATTGTGATTATCCCATACATGAATCATAAAACACAATAACCACATTCAACATATCCTTGTTGATGATGACACTGTAGTTATAAAACATTAAATTGATAATAAAAACCAATATATATATATATATATATATCAAAAATCAGAATAATATCTAATATAAAAAATAATTACCATTACTTTCATATATTGAATTGCATTTGGGTTCTTTATCGACAAGTGATCTTTGTTAATTTTTTTCATGATATGAATTTTCATATATATATTCTAATAATACATGTATATAAAATAATAATTATATATAATGAACTTATAAAAAAGAATAAAACTCACTTGTCTAACAAGGTGGTAATTTTTTTATGAACATCACCTAATAAAGAGAAAAACCAATATCACGTGCATTCACTTGGGAAGAATATGCCTAACATCCAATTCCACATAAAATAAAAAAAGTTCATAATGAATGACATTATAATGAACATTGGTTTATAATTATGTTTGTTTTATTACCCACCAAGAAATGGAAAAAACCAACTCCCAATCTCCATATTTGATAATATCTCACATATATATGTAACTCTATCAACAGTCTTAAAATATTGCACAACCATTGAAATTAATTTTGGATCTATAAAACCATAAACATATGTGACCTCATTTTGAATAAGAAGCATGTATTAATATCCAATTTAAAAAGTAATATAGTTAGTCAATTTAAACAATCTTTAATTAAAGAAATAAAAACTGAAATGTTAATTTACTTACATGGAAAACAACTGCAATAAAGACATGCTGATCTATTTAAAATCAATTAGATCCATGATATATTTTCTAAATATTCTCAATGGATAGTCTCTTCTACATATATCATACATCATCCAAAACTCATAGATATTATCTAAAGAAGAAGAAGTTTGAGATAATCTTTGTATCCCATCAGAAATATTAGAAGTATCTATAGTTGTCGGTTCCTAAAACTTTTGTTTCCTTTGTGCCTTTTTTTATTTTAGATACTCCTATATAAGTTAAATTTTAGAAAACATTATAAGTAATTTTTAATCAAATTTAATTAATATTAAAAAAATTCATACCTCGTATAAAATATAATGAAGAAGGCCATATTGACAATGTTAAAAATAACCCACACAATCCCCAACTCTGGTAACCTCCTCAATAGAAAATGGTATTAGAGCAGTAGGATCAATAATATCATGTACTAATACTCTAACTTGAACCATCATTATAGGATGAAGATGTAAATAATCCCCTAAAAAATGCACGACTTTGAATGCTACAATATATACATGAGAATCTCTAGAATACAACTAACAGTATAAGGTTGGGTCTGAGCGAGGATATAGAGGATCTGAGTAGGTAGTCTAGGTAGGCTGGTCTGGCCGGGAGGGTTGTATAGGTTGCACAACCAGCTGAAAAGGCTGGACAGGCTGCGTAGACTATGACTATCTCACCAATTTTTCTAACATAGCTTAAATAGTTGATTGAATTTGATTACCCATGGACTGTTTCATATCTTTCAGCTTAGATTTTAAGGATTCGATTTATGGATCTCTTGTTTGCTTACTTTGACGACCAAAAACATTCCAAATACTAACACTTTCCTCATATCCTCTTATGTGGATGGGGTGTTCTGGATTTTCTAAAGTAGTGGCGAGGATGTTTATCCAAACCTCACGGATAAAAGTTTCCTGTGATAATTTCCCCTGAAGTTCATCCTGAAATGAAAAATAAAAATGGTATATTAGTGTTGTTAATTTATAAAATATAAAGATTCATGAAAAATAAAAAATATCTACTTACAATTATTTCATCCACTTCCTTATATTTTTTTGTAAGATACTTTTCATTTTCTTCTTCTTCTCACTCTTTTCCATTTTTCTTGGAAGGTGGAGGGAGATGGAGGACCTAACTAGAGATCATCAGAACCACTAACAGACTGACCTGTTAATGCTTCAAACTTTTCCTCAATCATTTTTTGCTAAAATAAATGATACCCTCCATGTGATAAAGTATGAGGGTATACATTCTTCAACTGGATGTATTAATGGAATTTCCTAGAGTTCTGTTATATAAAAAGTAAACTAATAAGTAATTAGGTACATATATAAGAAATTTTACAATATAATATAATTATCATACTATAAAGGCTTCACCATGTCGATTGGAACCAAATTTCTTCCATGTATCTGCACTTAAAAACTCATACTTGAGGCATGAGTTTTCATTTTGTCTCTTTCAAAAAACATAATTTTTTGTGAAATTTGTTTTGAAATATCTCCATCAAACCACCACTAAATAAATATATCTTTTATTAATTGCTTTTATTTCTTCAAAATTGAATTTCATATATAATTGAATAAAATAAATATTGGTAATTTAAAATATATCATATTCAAAAAATGAGATAAAATAAATCAATTGAAATATTTTATCATTATGACCTCCCAAAGCTGATGTATCACCGTCTTGTTGACAAACTTATATATAAAATACTAACCCTAAAACGACTCTGCATAGTGATATGGCTGATAAATTGCACTGTATTTGGGCTAGTTTCATTATTATCATCATCAAAACTAGTATGAAATCACCCGTCTTCATGAGAAAGTGACAATTTTAGTAAACATGTAATGCCATGTTTACCAACCCAATAACTCTATTTATTAAGAATAAAAGTAGAAGACTCCACCTCTGAAGTCTCATCAGTAGTCCTGCAATTATTTTTTGTAAATTAAAATTTTGTTTTCAATAAATATTTATATTGATGGATATTTAATAATATGGAAAAAGACAAATACCTTGGTACATGTTCCTTTGTCTCTTTATCTATATACTTTATTGAAACATGAAAATTTAATTAAATTCTTGTGTAACTGCATATTATTAGACAAGTAAATAATTATAATACAAGAAAATAGAAATATGTAAGTAAAAAAAGTGGCACACATGTGTAAGTTTTTAAAAAACAATAATGTTATGATTCATAACCAAAAAATATACAAGGTAAACTATAAAATATAAACATTAATTCTAAAATGATAGAAAGATTTATAAATCTAAATATCAAAGTTCGAAATGGTGTTCTTATATGATTAACTTTAACCAAATTATAATAATGTATGTCATGTATTTTAATGAAAAAATGTTTGAACATAACCGTAGAATATCAAAATTTAACACAAAAAATCATAGAAATAATCAAATGTATATAATTAAATATCCAATAGTTATAAAATAATACATTTTTACACATGTAAATTTCAAAAACGAAATATAATGTAAATAATTACTAGATTAATTAGGATAGTAATTTAGTGTTTTCCCATATCCCTTTAGCATGATTATTTTGTACTGTATGAACCATGTCTGCGTTATAGTCATTGTTATCTGGAAATTGTGTAATAGATGAAGAAGCCTCATATAAATCAATAACATCATCATCATCCTCATCATCCAAATGGATTATTTTCCCTTTCTAAATGATGGACCACTGATCATTAGATGGATCAATGACACAAAATATTTGATTTGCATGTGTGGCCATGATAAATGGTTCCTCATTGCAACTAAATCTTTTCAAATCAACCAATTTAAACCCATATTCATCATGTTTCACACCAATATTACTTTCAACCCAATTACACTTAATCACGATGACTCAAAATTTAATATAATAAATTTACCATACATCTTCAAGAACTCCAAAATATGGTGTTGATGAAGAAATTGTGTTTTTATCCTTTGCACTTGAAAAATGCAGTGCTTCAGCGATGACCATTACACCGCTATTTTGAATGGTACTTGTCACGTACGTAACCTATTTTAGGGTTATTTTAAATTTATTTTCCACTCATGATTTGTTTTGGTGGTTTCCAAAGGTTTTATTGAGAATAGGTGAGTTTTCATGAATTGGGCCAAACTGCGAGCCCAATTCCAGATTTAAAAATAAATTTTGTTTCATTTATAACTTTTTCAATTTTTAATATTTTTGACTCATTCCAACTCCTAATTGTTCTCCCCTGATATATTAACCCCAAATTTAAATTTGGGGCCTTTATAAATCCATAAGCATGGGGGAGTTTTGTTTTTATTTGAGAATTGGGCCAACCCGAAGGCCCATTTTCCAGTTTTAAATTGTTTCATTAATTTATTAATATCTTATTCATTAAAATGGATTTTTCGATGATTCCACCTCCCTATCGACCGTAAGAAGCCCAGGCGCGACCCCATGCCCTCCTTCCACAATTTTGAGCTCGATAGAGTCGCGAAAATAGTCGAAACTTTCTGTATTTCAGAAATCGTCCAGATTTTAGAGAGGTAAATTGATCCTTTCATAACTCCTTCTATTCTTAATCTTTTCCCTCCATTCCAATTCCTAAATAACCTAATAATTCTTGTGAGACCATCCCCTGAGTTTTGGCCGTTTTAAATTTCAGATAATAGTGTTTTGGGGAGATTCATTCTAGATTTCTCAAGTAAGTTTGTCCATTTCTTTTCCCCTTTCAAATTGATTAGGGTTTCATTCTATTTTTTTTAGGGTTTCCTCCATTTTTATTGAAGTGAACAATGACCAGTGGGTAGGGGTTAGAACCTAAGGTTTAACCTTGGGTTTTCTTGGTCCAATTTTCTATTTTTAGGTTTGATCTACCCTTCTTGAGGTGCGGCGGTGGTGCGTTTGTGTTTTCGCACAAAGGATTCAATGGTTTCATTTGATTTGGTAGGTGATTCCAATGTTGATGAAATCTTTGTGTATTAGCATGCTGTATTTATCATATTTTCAGATTTATATAATTTTATTATTGCTACAAAAATTGGTTCTAATGACGTTTCCATTGCAATTGAATTTAAAATGTCAATTTGGTGTGAAATTGGGGGTTTTCCAAAGAAGTGTTTTGTTTGTTTATTTGGGGATTCCCTATAAATACTTAGTTGTTTTTATTGATTTGTAATAAGTCATAAAATACTATTTATAATGTTTATCCCCTTTGGTAATTGCTGCAAATAATGAGTTTTAATTGTGCTTGTAAAGAAAGTGAAGTTTTGGTTCCACTTTTGTGTGAAAATAAAGGTTTTACAAAGAGAACACTTCTTGTTTAACATGAGGATGCCCAAAAATTGATTTGTTGTTTTAATTGATATTTATTGGGCTGACTTTACAATTTTGGTAACTTACAATTGTGAACATCGTGTACAAGTGGGTTTCTTAAGGGGTTTTGTGTGCAAAACTACACGAGATTTTGTGAAATTGATTTATTCAAATTCAAAGAGTTTGTTGTGTGTTTTAAGTGGTAGAAAATGAGATAGCTACTGTATTTGGTGTATGTGACCAGTAGTGGTGTTTTACATTAAAATGGATGTGTGTTAAATCCTGAAATTGTTTGAGCACAAAGGGGGAAGCCCGGGTACCTAGGTGGGGCGGATTTGTACTAGTACGGCTAGTGGAACAGATGGGTTTTGTCCCTGTTTCACTTAGCATTTGGATAAAGACAACTCTAACTAAACTATGTGGATGATGATTGGGGACCACTAGGTTATGGGTATGTTCCCTACTAGTGGCTCGTGCACGAGAAAGGATTTTACTATGGTTACATTACACTGAGGTACGAGGTACATGGGGCCTGAGACTATCTAGTGCCTAGGGGTGTTCCCGGTTTTGTTGCTCAGTGGATTTGTGGTATTTGCCCTTGTTTTTGGGTGTCTTTGGAATTATAATTCAGTATCTAATATTCCTATTTAAATGTGTTAACATTATGAAAGTTTTATCTTGAAAAATGTTTTCAATTTAAAGTTTCATTTCGTGGAATTTGTCACCGCTTTTAATTGCATATTAAAACTGCTTGCTTTTTCACCTTGTATTGCATGCACCTTGGAATAATAGGGTGGTATCCTATTGGGATTAGGCTCACACCCTAATTACACCCCTTGGGTGTAAGTAGACCTTTTTTTTTGACCCAGTTAAAGGAAAGGCTAAGGGTGTTGACGGTTCAGGGTGTTAGTCCTCATCCTTGGGGAGGAGTAGTGGAGACGACCTGGAGGTGATGACCCCTTGTCATGTGGAGTCCATGGGGATGTTTTGTTTCTATTCCATTGTGTCTTTGGACCTTTTGTATTGACTCTAAACCTATGTATTCAGTTCTGGTTTTTGTTTAAACGTCGTTTGGTATAAATTTTTCAGATTCAGTTTATTGATTGTTTTTAATGGTTTATGCCTTCATATTCGGGTAAATCATTCCCAAACCTAAATAAATGATACCTGGGAACTTGTGCCAGCCCGTGGGGATAGGGAACGCCCTTCGGGTCATGTCACGGGCTGGGTTTGGTGCCAGTTTTGGCGGTGACCAGATTCGGTTCGTGACAAAATGGTATCAGAGGAGGTTCATGGTAACTCTTTGGGTCATGTTATTTCGGGAAGAGTCAGGATATCATGGAGTTAGGATTGTAGGGACTTGGTATTATAGTTATGGGTAGTGTGCTTGATCACCACACCTCATGACAGGATTCAAGTTTCCTAGGGAAGTCAGGATTTATCTAAGTCCTTTGGTTTTCTTGTTTTAATGATGGTTAGGGGAAATGAAAAGAGGGTTGGGTTAATGGTCTCCGTAAGCTCGCAGGGCCTGGAAAGCCATGTGGAGCTGGGGATATACCCTAGAACACTCTCTGTGATAGTGAAGTGATTGGAATATGGCCGCCAACCATATGTCCAAGTCACCCACTGAAACTAGTTTCCTATCAGATTGTTTTGTACTATAGTTTTGCAATCTTGGAACTTTGGTTTTAAAAGGACTTGGTTTTATGAAGTATAAAGTTTTTTTGAAATTATTTTCAAATAAATAAGGAATGGATTGATTTATGTAATGGTGGAACTGAATTTTTAGAATTGTTTTGAAATGGAAAATGGTGTTTTTACACCTATTTTGAAAGCAAGAACTATATTGAAGTTGGTTTTGAAAAGTGTTTACAATAGAGTTTTCTAAACAATCAAATAGTGTTTTAATGGGATGAGATGTTTTGAAATTGATGTGAATATATTTAAAGTGAGTTATTTTTTTTAAATGGTTGTGCATTTCTGAAAATTTTTGTAAGATGTGAGTTGAAATTTGATCTCGTGGTTAGCGGTTTTGTGAAAAAGGATGTGTTGGTTGACCATTTTGGTTTTGAAAAGTGGAAAGAATTTTTGTTTTAACCTTTGGTATTTTCATGAGAAACCACATGCATGGGGTTATATGGGAAGAGGGATGGTTGATGACATGACTGGATGAGTGTCGGGATGGAAATGAGGAGGGTGCCTGGTGTGGCATAGAAACATGCACGTGTAAGGCCCATGGGGTACCATTGGTGGATGCGCTTACCGCTGAACCATTTGTTTTCAAAGAAATGTTTTTAAATAAAAAAAAACATGATTTCTTGATGATTTTTTTTTGGGATGGTGTATATTATGTGTTTTCGGAAAATGCTGATGTTGTGGGATGTTTTGAGTCTAAGAACCCCTCCTGTTTGAACTGTGTTTTGGGTTTGAGTTTGGTCAGTAAGTTGTGTTGTAGGGACGGTTAGTGGTCTCTTTTGAAAAATGTTTCGGGACGCCTTTACGATGGTTCCCTACATGTGTTTGGATCTGGTTTGTGGTATATCTTGACCAATGGACTATCTTGGTTGGGTCCTTGGGTTCAATCATTGGATAAGGTACACCCCCATTAAAGGTTAGTGCACAATTGAAGTGCAACCCGGATTGTTTCGCTGTTTGAAGACCCTCCAGTTGATCAATATAAGGAATCTTTTTCTTGAGATTTCTAGATTGAGTCTACACCCATTCCTTTCATTGATTTTTAGATCCTCTTATAATGGGAGAGTGCTATTGGAAGGTTGAAAGAGACCTTAGTTTCTTAAGTTTCTTGATTCGTCGAAGGTGGATATGGTCTAGGGTTGTTAGTGTGGATGATTGTCTCGATGGTGTCTAAGAGGGCCTTTGGGTTCTTCAATGTTTCTTTGAATCATGAGTTCATGTTAAACCACTGTTGTGGGAAATATGGTCATGATAGGATATTATGGCCACTTTTTATAATTGTGTGCTGTTTGGGGATGTTGTATAAGGTCCCTATCCATGAATTGTTTATATCAGTTGAAATGGTCATGTTTGGTGATGCCTTATGATGTCATGTACTCGATTGACTATATAGGTGAAAGTAGTGAAATCCTCTGAGAGTCCCTGTTATGTTGGGCAAATGTCTCCCTTGTAAAAACTTCAAAATCATCTATTTTAGAGGAATGTGAGTGTAGGTGTTCTTTACTTCTATTGTTTCTCACCTGAAGAAACAAGTTGTGATGTGTGTGTATCTTCTCAGCCCTTGTTTCAGTGAAATATCGGGATTAGGTAAAGTGAGTTTGGAATGTGTTATGTCTAGAAAACTTATTTGGGACTGCGGTGTAGTTTTTGGTGGCACCGAAAAGAAGAATTCTCATTCAGTGGGTTTCCAAATATTAACTACGAGGCCGAAGATGCTTCAATCATTTGAGCTCCAGCCATAGGTCTCGGAGAGAAGCTGGCTCGTAGTCAGGGAAAATCCCAGGGCCATTTAAACCCTTGTACAAAGTCCTATCCTTAGTATGAAAGATGGGAATAGTTCAAACCTATGGTTTCGTCATGGTTGAGCACATAGTTTGTGCACGTTTAGTAGTGGCCGTGTGCTAGGAAGCCATGTAGAAAGAATTATATTCATAGTTAGTGCACAGTTTCCCAAACCATGCAGACTAATCATGCGCCCTTCCTAAATCTTTGATTTCTTTTTGGGTCTTTCTGTGTCGGCCCATGCTGGTCGGTTATGATTGTCAGTTCTTATGGTGGGGAGACCCACTATGATTCTCATGAATATACCTTCATAAACATTTAATGGAAGTATATCCCTTTTACTAGAGAGTATGTTTGGGCCTCCCACTATTAGTGTCTTGATTCTGTCTCGGGAAAACAATTTAAGTTGTCTCTTATGGTGGGGAGCCCATTTGTGTCTCTTCATACAAGTAACTCATATTTTTTTCTTTGGACTTGTCTGGGAAGTAGGTATTATAATTTGAAGATATCTAACTACCTACATATTCATTGGGTAAACATTGATATTGGAGAGTTTCCAATGGTTTAGTTATAGTAGGGAAGTGTAACCTTGTTCAATGTTGTTGTTTTTTTTGGGTAAATTGATTGAGTATTGTTCAGATTGTATTTGAGGAGTTTTCATTTGGGATAAATCCTGAATGTACTTTATTGTGTCAGGAAAGTGGTGTAAGTTTGGTTTGTGACAGTATTCCTTCCATCATTGATCACTGGAGGTGTTTTGACCTTTGGGGGTGAAACCTGGCAAGGGTATACCTATTGGTTTCTCAGTTGGGTTTGGTTGTTGCTTTGACCTTGCTGTGACTTTCCGGGGCGGAAAGTTTTCAAGGTGGGGAGAATTGTCACATACGTAACCTATTTTAGGGTTATTTTAAATTTATTTTCCACTCATGATTTGTTTTGGTGGTTTCCAAAGGTTTTATTGAGAATAGGTGAGTTTTCATGAATTGGGCCAAACTGCGAGCCCAATTTCAGATTTAAAAATAAATTTTGTTTCATTTATAACTTTTTCAATTTTTAATATTTTTGACTCATTCAAACTCCTAATTGTTCTCCCCTGATATATTAACCCCAAATTTAAATTTTGGGCCTTTATAAATCCATAAGCATGGGGGAGTTTTGTTTTTATTTGAGAATTGGGCCAACCCGAAGGCCCATTTTCCAGTTTCAAATTGTTTCATTAATTTATTAATATCTTATTCATTAAAATGGATTTTTCGATGATTCCACCTCCCTATCGACCGTAAGAAGCCCAGGCGAGACCCCATGCCCTCCTCCCACAATTTGGAGCTCGATAGAGTCGCGAAAATAGTCGAAACTTTCTGTATTTCAGAAATCGTCCAGATTTTAGAGAGGTAAATTGATCCTTTCATAACTCCTTCTATTCTTAATCTTTTCCCTCCATTACAATTCCTAAATGACCTAATAATTCTTGTGAGACCATCCCCTGAGTTTTGGCCGTTTTAAATTTCAGATACTAGTGTTTTGGGGAGATTCATTCTAGATTTCTCAAGTAAGTTTGTCCATTTCTTTTCCCCTTTCAAATTGATTAGGGTTTCATTCTATTTTTTTAGGGTTTCCTCCCTTTTTATTGAAGTGAACAATGACCAGTGGGTAGGGGTTCGAACCTAAGGTTTAACCTTGGGTTTTATTGGTCCAATTTTTTATTTTTAGGTTTGATCTACCCTTCTTGAGGTGTGGCGGTGGTGCGTTTGTGTTTTCGCACAAAGGATTCAATGGTTTCATTTGATTTGGTAGGTGATTCCAATGTTGATGAAATCTTTGTGTATTAGCATGCTGTATTTATCATATTTTCAGATTTATATAATTTTATTATTGCTACAAAAATTGGTTCTAATGATGTTTCCATTGCAATTGAATTTAAAATGCCAATTTGGTGTGAAATTGGGGGTTTTCCAAAGAAGTGTTTTGTTTGTTTATTTGGGGATGCCCTATAAATACTTAGTTGTTTTTATTGATTTGTAATAAGGCATAAAATACTATTTATAATGTTTATCCCCTTTGGTAATTTCTGCAAATAATGAGTTTTAATTGTGCTTGTAAAGAAAGTGAAGTTTTGGTTCCACTTTTGTGTGAAAATAAAGGTTTTACAAAGAGAACACTTCTTGTTTAACATGAGGATGCCCAAAAATTGATTTGTTGTTTTAATTGATATTTATTGGGCTGACTTTACAATTTTGGTAACTTACAATTGTGAACATCGTGTACAAGTGGGTTTCTTAAGGGGTTTTGTGTGCAAAACTACACGAGATTTTGTGAAATTGATTTATTCAAATTCAAAGAGTTTGTTGTGTGTTTTAAGTGGTAGAAAATGAGATAGCTACTGTATTTGGTGTATGTGACCAGTAGTGGTGTTTTACATTAAAATGGATGTGTGTTAAATCCTGAAATTGTTTGAGCACAAAGGGGGAAGCCCGGGTACCTAGGTGGGGCGGATTTGTACTAGTACGGCTAGTGGACCGGATGGGTTTTGTCCCTGTTTCACTTAGCATTTGGATAACGACAACTCTAACTAAACTATGTGGATGATGATTGGGGACCACTAGGTTATGGGTATGTTCCCTACTAGTGGCTCGTGCACGAGAAAGGATTTTACTATGGTTACATTACACTGAGGTACGAGGTACATGGGGCCTGAGACTATCTAGTGCCTAGGGGTGTTCCCGGTTTTGTTGCTCAGTGGATTTGTGGTATTTGCCCTTGTTTTTGGGTGTCTTTGGAATTATAATGCAGTATCTAATATTCCTATTTAAATGTGTTTACATTATGAAAGTTTTATCTTGAAAAATGTTTTCAATTTAAAGTTTCATTTCGTGGAATTTGTCACCGCTTTTAATTGCATATTAAAACTGCTTGCTTTTTCACCTTGTATTGCATGCACCTTGGAATAATAGGGTGGTATCCTATTGGGCTTAGGCTCACACCCTACTTACACCCCTTGTGTGTAAGTAGACCTTTTTTTTGACCCAGGTAAAGGAAAGGCTAAGGGTGTTGACGGTTCAGGGTGTTAGTCCTCATCCTTGGGGAGGAGTAGTGGAGACGACCTGGAGGTGATGACCCCTTGTCATGTGGAGTCCATGGGGCTGTTTTGTTTCTATTCCATTGTGTCTTTGGACCTTTTATATTGACTCTAAACCTATGTATTCAGTTCTGGTTTTTGTTTAAACGTCGTTTGGTATAAATTTTTCAGATTCAGTTTATTGATTGTTTTTAATGGTTTATGCCTTCATATTCGGGTAAATCATTCCCAAACCTAAATAAATGATACCTGGGCACTTGTGCCAGCCCGTGGGGATAGGGAACGCCCTTCGGGTCATGTCATGGGCTGGGTTTGGTGCCGGTTTTGGCGGTGACCAGATTCGGTTCGTGACAGTACTCCTATCATCCAACTTTTGTGTGTGTAAAATTTGTACCAATTAATATGAAAAATAGACCATATGATCACATTAAAAGATATCCCCCTTCCAACCATTTCCATGTTTCTAATGCAAATATATCTGTGATGAATTTCTCTTTAAACCATGAAAAATTGTCTTTTTTTATGCTCAATCATCAACCACTTTTCATTTCTTTTCAGACATCATAACTTTAATTCATCAATATGTGTTGATATATATGATTGAACCTCATCCGTGTTGTTCAAAATGTATAAATGAATTTGTATCACTTTGTCACATGGAATGAACTTTACCTTTAAGCCTCAAATCTCTCTACCTTCACTATCAACTATCATATGTCAAGATATAGGGAGACCAATATGCTCTACTTCATACAAATAATCATTATAGAACTCAATCACCTCTTTTGATATATATTTTTTAACAATATAGGCCTCTGGTCGATAAGGATTTTTAACACATCCCTTTAAAATTTTCATATATCTTTCAAAAGGATACATCCATCATAAATAAATTGACCCACATATTCTTATCTCACGTCTCAAATGAATCACCGGATGAACCATTATATAAAAAAATGTAGGTGGGAAATACATTTTTAGTTGAAAAAGAATAAGAGCAAATTCATTCTCCAACACATATAACAAATTTGGATCAACAAATTTTCTACAAATGGATTTGGAAAAATTACATAACTTGATGATAGTTTTTATGATAACTGTAGGAAATATACCACATAGTGCGACTGGTATAAGTTGTTTCATCAATACACTCCAATCATGAAATTTCATACCTATTAATTTACAATCCTTAAATGACACCAAATTATTCACATTTAAATAATAACCACTGGGTAATTTAATACCATGAAGACACCGAAAAAAATTCATCTTCTCAATCTTGCTTAATGTGTGACAAACCAGAGGTAAATATGTTCTATTTCCTTTCATAGTGAGAGATAACTCTAAATGTATTCCCATTGATATCAAGTCTAATTTAGTATGAAATCTATCTTTTGTATTTCATTTTATGTCTAATAAAGTTAGAATCAAACTGTTATATATGTTTTTCTCAACATTCATAACATCAATGTTATGTTTTATCTCTAAAAATATCCAATAAGGTAGTTTGAAAAAGATAGATTGTTTCTTCCAGATATTTTTTGAAATCCAGAACTTATTTTATTTCCAAATGTTGAATCATTATTTTTCACCATATCATACTATTCTTCAACTGAAAATGGTCTTGGGGGAAAATATTGTATTCCTGTAAACTATTAATGCTTTTTTCAATCTATGATAAAGATGATCAATTTGAAAAAATCTTAAATGTCCCATGTACACCATCTTTCTTTCATTATGAAATTGATAATATGAAGTCTCTTATTCACAAATTGTACATGATTTATTTCCCTTAACACTATATCCATATAAGTTTACATATGTAGGAAATTCATTTATAGTGAACATTATCATAACACGAAGAAGAAAATACTCTTTATTTTATGTATCAAAAACTTTAACACCTATCTCCCATAGCAGTTTCAAATCATCAATCAATGGTGAAAGATACACATCAATGTCATTTCTTGGATATTTTGGTTTAGAAATCATCAATCTCATAATAACATATATATGTGGGTAAAAGTTGTAAAAAACTAAAAAACAATCCACAAACTATGTTGGCTACTTAGGATATAATATGGATTCATTCCATTAGTACATAATCCCATTCTGTGATTTCTAACTTAACTTCCAAAATCAAAAAATTGTTTATAAAATATATTCCACTGTGGTGAATCAGCAGGGTGACGTAAGTAACCATTAGATATGTGCTCATCTGAATTCCATCTTAACATTTTTGCATCAATTTAATTTTTAAATAGATGCTTCAAACAAGGAATTATTGGAAGGTACCAAATTGTTTCAGCATGAGCTTTGATTTTGGTACCTGAGAATGAATCAAAATTGAATTATTATAATTATATGAAGAAATTATTAGATGAAATTATTAGAAAGTATAAAAAATTGATTTTTCATGAGGTTAGATGCTAGTACTTCAGAATGAATCTGAGTTGAATTTTTCATCCATATTATATAGTGATCTCCCACATGTAGGAAAATTTGACAAATATTCATATTTTTTCCTATACAACACGCAATCATTGAGGCAAACATGTATCTTTTTATACCCCAATCACATTGGGCATAATATTTTCTTAACCTCATAATTGGAATCTAGAAGCCCATTTCCTTTTCTAAGTATCTCTTTTAAAATATCAAGTAAGTTAGAGAAACTTTTATCACTCCACCCATTTATTACTTTTAAGTTAACTAATCTCAAAAATGTTGATAACACTGTATATTTACTAAAACCTGAGAATAATTGTTTTTCAAAATATTTATAAAATTTTTAAATAGTTGTTTTTTATGGTTTCAACACCTAAATCATGAATTAATTATTCAATACAATCCTATACCTCATTATGAATATTGTCATCAACATTAGATGTTGAATTTTCAGTTCTTTCACCATTCCAGATTCAACGTGTATAATTAAGGCTAAAACCATAGAAAATGAGATAATCCTTGATTTATTTGGAGTTTCATTTTATTATATTCAAACAATTCACACATGGAAAGAAAATAAAATCTATTCTTTGAAGATTTTATTTAGAAAATTACAAGAAATCATCAACTCCTTTTTCATATTCACTAGTGGTTCTTCATAAATTTATCCAATTAGGATCCATTCAATACCTGATATCACAATATAATCAGTGAATATATTAAAAAATTTAAATATATATATATATATATATATATAAATAGATAAATTTTAAACATAAACACATTCAATAAAAATGATTGGTAATTAGATTGGAAACACCAAAAATTATTAGGAATAAAATAAAAACTAATCAACTAAAGGTATTTATTTTGTGTGATACGTGTCATGTTGATCCAATGTACATCAAATGTAATGACCAAAATAGAAATTCCAAGTAGAAAATCATGTTTTTTAAACTAATCATTGTTTGGTTTTAATTTATTTCCTTTTATTTCTTTATATATATGTGATATTCCTAGTAGAAAATCATGATATTTCCATTATATGTATGTTTTTTGCACCTCATATTATAATATTAGGATGTTTATTTAATTTCATACCCTAATTTTTGTGGTTGTTTATGATAAATGGTTACTTATTTTACTAATTAACATTCTAATATAGGGGGTACAGTCACCTCATGGTAACTCCTTAGACCCCCACTACTATCGAAAACCTCTTTTTGGTAAAAATAGTATTAATCATTTGATTGGAATGACTCGAAGGCCTTCATTTTATTATTATTTTGATAATCCAACTTTCAAGGGATGAGGTGGATCCTTTACAAGGCCCGAAGTCTTAGAGACAATTACATGACCCGTAGGTCTTATAGGGAATCACCCAGACAAGACAACTTAGAACTGCTCCTCCCTAGCATATGTCATGATATCAGTATTGCACCTTCGCAGGGCTAGTCAGCATATGGTCATTTTAACATTTGTTATTTTATAATATTATTTCAAAAGAATATGAAATTTAATTAATGCTAATATATTAGTTCATATATGGAAGTATCATATATTATTTCAATCATTTAAAAGTGGTTAATTTAATTTATTAAGGTCAATTACACAAAATGTTAACATATTTTATTTGAAAAACATCCTATTGTAATATAAATTATATATCTTCTGAATTTAAAAATATTTTTTTTTTATTTTCATATTATATTATTATGGTTTATTGATATTATAATTTAATTATTTTCAATCATCTAACATGTATTAGTTCATTTTACATAGTTTTTACACTAGTTAGATGTCGTGTGTGTTAAAAGGTATTGAAGATTTTATTAATTTAATGGGTGAAAATATGGAGTCATTACATGTTATGTACATTATATTGATGAACTATGACACAATATATCATTTTTCATTGCATAATATCATCAAGACCATTTGATAATTTCATTAAATAAAAAATTTATCAAAATAAACAAACTTTAACAATAATATTTAAAAATAAAAATAAACTACATACAAATAATTTAAATAATAAATAAAAAATATAACTAAATGATAAATAATTTATCTTAATTTTTTTAAAAAAACTTACAAAATTCAGAGTTCAACAAGGAAAATGGATCCTTAATCTAAACTTGCTCCCCGAATTTGTTAGAAGAATAAACACTGAAAGATCTAACAAAAATGTTTAAAGAAGCGAACAAAAAACAATAAAAAGGAAATAAAATCAAACTGTGGTTTATGATTGGCCATAAAATAGGTTTCGAATAAAAAATACTTCCATGTATGATGAAAAAATGACAGAGTATAAAGAATCGAGAACAAAAATCATGAAATGATGATAAAAATTGAAGAAAATCAACAAAAATAGACATTGAGGATCAGCGGGTTGACTTTGGAGTCATCGTGAGTAAATAATAACAATTTTTTAGATAAAAAAATGAGGGTTTTTTGATCCCAAGTATTTTTGAAATGTTTTTGGTGTCAGATTTTAGAGAAACTGACCCGAAAAAATGAACAATGGCATCAGTTTTTTGTGAAAATTGACGCTGATAATTAATTTTTAAAAATTTATGGCATCGTTTTTCTACAAAATTGACACCATAAATCCTTTAAATGGACATTTTTAACATCTATTTTGCTAAAAACTGATGCCAAAAAGTAAATATAAAAAATATTTGGTGTCGGTTTATGTTAAAACCGATGTCAAAAAGTGCCTGAAGATACATTTTACATCGGCTTATAAAAAATTGATATCATAGATTTAATGTTGAGACACTATTTCTACTAGTGAAATAAACATAGAAAAATAAAATTTATGCGTTTTAAGATAGAAATATCATATAATACACCCAATAGAAACTTAACCATAAATAATCTTGAATAATGATAAGATCTTACCTCAAGTCCGACTTGTTGCAAGTATTTTTAAACTCCTATATAATAAATTTAAATTTATTATAATTCTATACAAGAACTATATAAATACTTATAATATCATATATAATCCACTTACAATATTTCAATACTCATTTATTAATAATTCTTTATTAAAATCTTTGTTTCCAAGTGTTGTCTGTTTCATTTTTATATATGTTTTGGTTTTGTTGTTTCGGTCCTTGTATCTAGATCATGGTTCCATAATATTTATAATGTTAATTATGATATAAATATCATATATATTAATTATATACATATTTATAATCATCCTTGAAATACATACATGAAAAATGAATCACATCGCTTCATGGAGGTGGTAGTCTACATGTACGCACGAGCGACATTATCATGTTTTAACGAGTGGAAGGTTAATAAGGTACATGATATATTATATTTAAATGACTATAATTATTTTATAAACATAATATATATATATATATATATATTCATTATTTACACCTCTATAACCGTCAAAGTAAACTGGTGATGAAAAATGAATTATGTCGCTATGTGGAGACATTAAGTCATATGTACGCACGATCGATATTTTCACTTTATTTAGGATAGAAAAGAGATGAAAAATGGTTGTATAATAACCATAATAATATCTCAGTATATTTATAATACTAGAGTAATTATTTTTTATGGGTGCAACATATTTAGATAAAGTATAAGAAGAAATAAATTTGAAAGAGTCAGTAAAAACCATTACCTTTTATTCAGTAAACCTCCTTAAGATCACTTATTAAGGACCATTGGAATGTTATTTTAATAATTCAATAACATATATTTCATGTATAAGTAATTTTAGAATATAATTGGGTAGGGTTTGGTCAGTCTAGGTGGATCAAAGTGGTGTAAAGAATAGAGAGGAGGGGTGTCCTTTTATAAGAGGTGGGGAGGGACAAACCTTGAATTTTTTAAAAGATTAAAAATTATTAAGTCATTTTCATGGAAAAGTGTCTCATAAAAAATTAAATCTTGAGAATAAGGTGATAAAGTTCCAAATAACTTCATAAAATAATAATTAAGATGAAAAATTGTGTTCTTACCACTTGTTTTTAACCTAGGTTAACCCAATTTATCTTTTTTACCATGGTGATAATTATTTACCATTTTTACTATTCATTATGATAAAAAATTAAGTTGAACTTATTAAATAATATTAGTTATTTTTATTACAAATATGGAATACATTTTAAAATATTCAATTTTTATAAGTGATGAAAATTCATTTTAAAATAAACCCGCAAAACGCATCGAAAAACAGTTTTATGAAAAATGCATTTTCAAGTATAAAAGTATTTTTATTCCAAGATCAAGTATAATATTGATCAAAAAGGTATAAGTTGAATTATTTTTAATAAAAATAAACTAATTAAATTTTAAAACTAATATAAATCAAAATGGGGCATTTAAAATACTAGAAAATAAAATATAGTTTTCTTCCAAAAATCAGTATTTTCACTATTCACCCAAAAAATCAACTTTTTCAGAAAATTTCCAAAAAAACACCATAATATAATTTTTATATGATGATTTCAAAAATTATATAAATTTTATATGATTTAATTTCTAAAATTTATGGAAATTAATTATAATATCAGCACACAAAATGCAATTAAAACCATTTTTGAAGCATAAAACGACTTTAATAAAAATTGAGTACTCATTTATTATAAATTAATAAATACATTTACGTGAAATAAAACCTTTATATATATATTTTTATAATATGGTTAATCCTATCCATACTCGCCAATCCAAAAAATAGGTAATAACTGTCACATTAAATAATAATAATTTAATTGTATATCACAATTCATTTAAAATCAATGTTGCGTGTAAAGATAGATATCAAATAAATAAAATTTATTTAAAGATAAATATATCATAAAATATCAAGGAAACACATTCCAACCCCCTTATAATAAATTTTCCCTTAAAATTCTGTTACTCTGATACAAACAACTAAAGATACTTCTACCTCATCGTATCCTTGTGTTCCTATGTAACTTCCAAAAATTTATGGTTTTGCCACAAAAATTTGACCAGGTGAGTGGTATGTTTTTGTAGAACATTCTCCATATGATCTGTAATCTCCACCATTTCTTCCTCATAAGAAATATCTTTATCTAGTGGTACAACCTCTGAGTTCAGTACATGTGAAAGATCAAGTATTTGCTTGCTCATGAGAGATACATGGAACACATCATGAACATGAGAGAGGTTTAGTGGAAGTGCCAAGTGATAAGGTACTGTATTAATATGATCAAGAATTTGGAATGGACTGATATATCTAGGGATCAACTTTCACTTATTTATAAATCTCATAACCTTCTTCCATGGTGATATCCATAGGAATACTTTATCGCAACTTCAAACTCTAGATCTCACCAATGATTATCATCACAAATTTTTTATCGACTCTAATACAATATTATAGGGTTTTAATAGATCTAACCTTATATTCTATTTACTCAACTAGATTAAGTCCCAATTTATTTCTTTCTCCAACTTCATCCGAACACGTTGGAGTTCTACACTTCCTACTATACAAGGATTCATAAGGAGGCGTCTGAATGCTTGAGTTAAAGCTATTATTGCAAGAAAAATCCACTGAAAGAAGGTGTTGATCCCAAATACCTTTAAAATACACAGAGAGATATCTAAATATGTATTCTAGAGTTAATGTTCCTGTTATACTGACCATCTATCTAAGTTTTATAAACAATACTGAAACTTAACTGTGTACCTAGATCCTACTAAAGACTTCTCCAAAAATTCGAGATAAACCTAGGATCCTGATCAGATACAATTTAGAGTGGTACTCCATATTACCAATTATTTAATGTATAACTATGTTTGTTGATTAAGAGATAAATTTTCCCTAATGGAAATAAAATTCACTAATTTTGTGAGTATATCGACTGAAACCCAAATAAAATTGTGCCCTTTAGACGTTTTGGGGAGTCTAATGATGAAATCCATGGAAATGTATTCCCATTTACATTCTAGTATGGGTAATGGTTGTAACATCCCCTTATACTTCTATATATTGGTCATAACTTTATGATACACCAGACATCAAAACACATACTTTTCAATATCCCCTTTTATGTCATCCCACCAAAAATACTATTTCAGATCTATATACATCTTTTTACTTCTAGTATGATTAGATAATGATGTATTATGAGATTTATCCAACTTCTCTTTTTTAAAGTATGGTATTGATGAAACACATACACATTTCCTGAACCTTATCATTCCAGCATGATCATGGTTGAACTTAGGAACATTCCTCAACTTCTTCTGTAATTCCAAATCTTTCTTTTCACCTTCTTAATCCTCTCATGGATGGATGATTGAAAATTCATTTTAGAAAGATAATATTTATCCCATTTCCTCATGATTTTAAGATAAATATTCTATAAATACATAAATATCAGATCTCTTTCAATCCTCATCATAAAAAAAACTAGCATGGTCTTTCTGACTCAGAGCATCAACCACATTGTTTGCTTTCCCATGGAAGTAATGTATTGAGCAGTCATAATCTTTGATCAACTCTAACCATATTATTTGTCACATATTCAATAATTTTTTTGTAAATATATACTTAAAAATTTTATGACCAGTATATATATCACACCATTCACCATACATATAATACCTCTATATAGTCAATGAAAAAATTACCTCCACCATCTCTTAATCATGCTTTGGGTAATTTTTCTCATGAATTTTTAATTAGTGAGAGGTATATGCTATCACCATGTCATTCTACACAAGGAAAAATCTTAGTACCTTTATTGATGAATCAATATAGATCAAAACCCCTTCTCTAATGTAGGGTAGTGTAGGCACAAGCACACTGACCAACCTTCTCTTTAGTTCTTTGAAATCTTAACCCCTTCTAAGCTAACTTGGCGAGTGGATTAGATAGTCATGAGAAATATCTCACAAAGAGTTGGTAGTGTAACACCCAATGGTTTTAAAAATAAATTGAAATGCATGAAAATTTATTTTATTTAGATATTTATAACTATCCTTTAAGCATAATTTTTCCACTTCTATGTTTTGAATTTCAAAAAACGGTCATCTATGGTTGTGATCAGTAAGTTATTTAGAGTTTGATAGAACCAACTTGATTTTTTGGTGAATAGTAACATACCATTATGAATAGTAAACTGTATTATTATTTTAATTTCATAAGGATTTAAGATAATAACATCTTGATTAATTTTTCAATGTGATATAAAAGCAGTTATAGTTTTAAAATTGTTAATTTTTGAATAAAGTATGATTTTATTTAAAAATTAAATTAATAAATTTTAAAAAATTATTTTTAAAAAACTAAGTTAATTTTTGAATTCTACACATTGAAAAATGGTTAGGGTTAATTTTTGGGATTTTTTCTGAAATTATTTAATTGTTGATGAATAGTGAAATACGGTAAAATACCATATATTCAAATTATCAGTTAAATACACTATTTATAACATCATGGATGATGTAAGAACACTTGGTTCGAACTAACATGCAATTATTACTATTTGGGTTCACATTAATCAAGACTATTCATAGTCTTGATATTTTTTTTAAAATAATGATTAAAATAATGTAAAATCTCTTCTCTCCTCCACTATAAATACCACCCTCATTCCCCTCTTCCTCTCACACTTCTCAAGCCTTAAGCATTTTCTAAGTTATAAAAAATCCTCTCCCCAAGGATCTTCCTCATGTAAAAGACCTAATGGTCTCACCAAAAGACCAAAACCAAATGCCTTAAGGAGGATCTCAAGGTGAAGAGATCAAGAGGTAAGAATCCTCTTCATTTTTCATGTGTTTTCTTTCCAATTCCTTTATTTTATTATACTATATTTCCCTCCAATTATCTAGGATGTATTAAATATCCAAAATATTATATATTATTTATTTTATCATGTTCATGTAAAATATTTATCATCTTTTTTCCTCTCCTCTCCCTGTTGTTCTAAAAATAAAAACACCGTCCGCGAAGTGTCGATTTACTAAAATCGTGGATGATGTGTTTTCCATTACTTCATTCAAAGCTAATAATAAAAAACTTTTAATGGTTGAATAATAATTTAAAGTTTATGTTTTAATCTATTTTATGTTCTGGAAAGAACTTCCATGCATGAAATTAAATTATATAATGAAACAAGTTCATGATTGTCGAGGAACCGCAAAAAATGATCGAAACAAATATCATTAATGTTCCATCTAATGATTCATCATCATATATGATAACAAAATGATTTACGGTATAATTACATATTATGGAAACATATTAATACCATTTCATTCAACTTCTATAATTTCATTTCCATACGACAAGAAAATCAAATACAAACCGGCTATGAAAATCATGTAAAGAACTCACCCAAAACAATGGAAGGAACAAAATACTAATAATTAAAGGATGAAATGATGTTATAAAATGATCATATAATGTGTTATAAACATTAATATGTTTATTTAATATATTAATAACATTCTTTTAACCATTATAAATGAGTTTTAAATGAATTTTAAGTAAGACAAACATGAGGTAAGGGAATTCTTAACCCGATTTCCATTATTTTGGTTAACCTTATACTTCATTAATTGTGCGGTTTTAAGATAATTTGTGTGATTAATTTTTGCTTATATTATGTTGTATTATGTTTATTTACATTATATACACATAATCCTTGTGTTCTACTAATTCTCATATCAATTATATTTTATTTTTAAGTGACTTTTCTTATAAAATCCTCTTTTAAACTTCTAGTTTTACAAAAATTAAAAGTGAATGCTTTTATAAAAGTATTATTATTTGATGTTTATGTTATGGTTCTTGGGTATTTTTTATGATTAATGGTGGGACTTATATCTCCATCCAATGAATTGGTTATGTGTAAGTTTGAGGTCGGTCGTATAGTTACTCCAAGTGTAACTGTGATGGTTACACAAATTGTAAGGTAGCCGTGAGGGTTACAAATTATAAGGTAGACAAGAGGGTTACAAGATTATGTAAGTAATTCACCAAGATAAATTTATAGTTTTATTTATGTTCTATATGTTTTGTGGAACTCTCATGGAAATCAAAAGTTTCACAAAGTAAGTTTATATGGGTGATAATTATTTCTTTTTGAAAATGATTTCATACGTCACAAGTATTCATGGACTAATGTGTTATTTACTTCTTTTTATATCCCTTATTGAGATTTTTGTGCTCATCCCAAGTTTTTAAATTATTTTCACAGTTTATAAGGATGTGTAATAAAAATAAGGAAGCTAAGTTAAATTTTATGAAGATTTATCAAAGTAATCATGTTTTATTTGAAAAGTTTTATATTTTGGATGAAATGATTACTATTTTTTATTATATCTGCTATGTATTAATGTGGAATGTTATGAATGTATTATGTCCTAATTCTCTAAATCTCTAAACTTTAAAATATCCTCAATGTAAAAGTAATTTATTTCTTGACTAAATTCAAGATTATGTAATGTAATAAGGCCGAGTCCTTGTAGTTGGTATCAGAGGATGGTTTAAATAACTTTAGGGGTTAGGATGATGATAATAGAATACCATAAATAATTTTTACTCTATGGTTAATTTGAAATGATATTGAATTTAAATATTAACATGTTTCTTTGACTAAGATATGTTTGTTCATAATGGTTTTCCGCAGAAGAAACTCGAAAGATGAAGAGGAGAGGCACCGAAAGAATGATATCCTTCCGAATTTGTAGCCAAGAATGGTAGGGATTGGAACCGAGCTATTTGTGATAGTAATGGATCAGATAAAGAAGACAAAAAATGGTGGTGGAATCCATGCAATAGAATAACCAGAGGCCCCACAATGGAACATGATGATAATGGAAAATTTTATGAGACAACACCCTTCTGATTTCAATGGATCTTATGACCCAATAGCGGTTGAAGGATGGATTAAGGCCCTTGAGAAGATATTTGATGTTATGGTATGTTTAGATAATCAAAATCAAAATCTTTCTATTTATCATTTTGAAGGTGAAGCTGATCAGTAGTGGTCAATGGTCAAAAATAACAGGGATAGAGAGAAGATTAATGCCTTAGAGTGGGATAAATTTAAAAGTATTTTCCATGAAAAATATTTTCCTAAGGTGGTGTGAATTAGGACGGAGAATAAATTCCTTGAATTGAAGAAAAATAAGGAAGATTCAGTGGCCATGTACAAAGTTAACTTTACCCTACTGGGGAGGTATGTTCCAAATCTTATTCTAGATCTTGATAGCAAAATCAACCACTTCTACTCAGGATTAAAGCCAAGGTATCGAAGGGAATTGGCCTCCCATGAATTTAAAAGTTATGAGAAACTTTTCCAATGTTTTGAGAGGGTAGAGATAGAGTTTACTGATGATCACATGCACTTTGACAACAAGGAGAAGAAGAGGTCCAGATGGAAAGCGATGGGTAAGAATCAACCAAAGAAATATGATGGTAAGAAATTCTACTTTCCAATTTGTGAAAAGTGTGGCAAAAAAAACTCTAGGGAATGCCTTACCAAAACTGGGAAGTGTTTTCGATGTGGTAAGTTTGGAAATATAACCCAAGATTGTAATAAAAATGATCTTAAGACTAATACTAATAAGAAAACTCTAAAGTTTTTTAAATGTGGTGAGATGAGTCATTATTAAAATGCCTACCCAAAGATAGATTCAAATGATGCAAAGAAGACAGACTATAAGCATAAAGGTGTGGTGAGATCCTTTGTGACTATGTCAGCAGACATCGGTCCATCCAATGAAGTTGTATCAGGTACCTTGTTTGTTTACTCATATTTTACTAAAGTTTTGTTTGATATGGGGCCTATACATTTATTTATTTCTGAGGAATTTTATGGTAAATTAAAAATATCACCTCAACAAATGAGACAAAAACTTATTGTTAAAATGCCAGGGGAAATATTATAGCAAATATGAATTATAAGAATCTTTCTATTGTGGTATGTGGAAAAAATTTACTTGAAAACCTTGTGGTTTTTCAATTAGTAGAGTTTGACACCATTTTGGGAATGGATTGGATTTCTATTTATCATGCTAAGATTGGGTGTAGAGATAAAGAAGTTGTTTTTCAGAAAGAGTTTCAGTTTTTATATAATAATGAACCCATACAATTGATAACATATTAGGATGCTGAGAAACTATTGAAAGATGAAAATGAAAGTTATCTTGCTCATGTTGTTGAAAACAAGAGAACTATTCATATTAATGATGTGCCAATGGTAAATGAATACCTTGATGTTTTTCCTGATGATTTACTTGGTTTCATACCCGATTGGGAAGTCGAATTCACAATTTACTTAGTTCCTAATGCTAAACCAATTTCAAAACCCCCACATCAAATGGCTCAAATAAAACTTATTGAATTGAAAAATCAGTTATAGGAGTTTCTTAATAAAAGTTTCATTCCTCCTAGCACTTCACTATGGGGTGATCCTATTTTGTTTGTTAAAAATAAATATGGTTCAATGAGAATTTGCATTGATTATGGAGCCTTGAATAACATCACTATTAAAAACAAGTATCTTTTGCCTCATATTAATGACTCGTTTGATCAGCTCCAGGGAGCTTAGTACTTTTAAAATATTGACTTGAGATCTGGATACCATCAGCTGAAGGTGAAGGAGGATGATATTCCAAAAATAGCTTTTTGTACTAGATATGGGTATTATGATTTTTTTATACCGTTTGGGTTAACTAATTCACCTGCTGTATTCATGGATCTTATGAATAGAATATTTCATAAGTTCTTGGATAAGTTTGTGGATGTGTTTATTGATGACATTTTGGTATTTTCTAAGTGTAAATAGGATCATGAAAATCATCTAAGGGTTGTTTTGAAAACCTTAAAGGAAAAGAAACTATATGGAAAATTCATAAAGTATGATTTTTGGTTGCAACATATTTCTTTTCTTGGGTACATTGTAAATAAGTATGGAATAACAGTTGATCCTACAAAAATAAAGTAGTTTATGAATAGAAAAGATCTACAAATGTTACATAGATTCATAGTTTTATTGGATTATCACGTTATTACCAACAGTTTGTTAAAAACTTTGTATGGTTATCTAGCCCGCTAACTAAGTTAACATGAAAATGGGTTAAATTTTTTGGATAGAAGAATGTGATGTTTGTTTTTAGGAACTATAGAAGAGATTGGCGAATACTCTAGTCTTGGCCTTGCCTTCCCAAAATGATGAGTTTTTTATATACAACGATGCTTCATTAAAGGGACTTAGTTGTGTTTTGATGAAAAATGATCAGGTAATTGCTTATGCTTCAAGACAATTAAAACCAAATGAGTTAAATTATCCCACACATGATTTGGAATTGGAAGCTGTGGTTTTTGCTTTGAAAATTTGGATGAATCATTTATACGAAGCCAAATGTAAAATATATATTGACCATAAAAGTCTGAAGCATATATTCACTCAAAAGGAATTAAACATGAGGCGTAGAAGATGGATTGAATTGATAAAGGATTATGATTTCACGATCAATTTACCATCCAGGAAATGAAAACAAAGTGGCAGATGCCTTGAGTTGAAAACATCATACATCATTAACCATGTTACATTTGGAACATGATCCCTTGATTAAAAATTTGATGAATTTTGTCTTAGAAGTTATTACTGTAGGAAATACCTCTGTTTTGTTTTGGGTTTGAGTGTAGTCATTGTTATCAGATAGAATCAAGAAAGAGAATAAGGAAGACTATGAAAAACAGAAAAAGGTATAATTTTTTAAAATGGGTAAGTTTCCATAATTTAACCTTGATAAATATTGTGTTTTAAGATTTGGTAAAAGGTTATGTGTGCCTTATTATTCTTATTTACATAAATAATTGTTTCGTGAAGCTCATAGTTATCCATTTTTAGTTTATCCTAACAACACTAAGATGTACAGAGACCTTCAGAAGTATTACTAGTGGGATGGAATGAAAAGGTATATTGCTGATTTTACCATGAAATATTTGATATGTCAACAGGTTAAAGCAGAGTGATAGTTACTGAAGGGGGTACTTCAACATTTTTCAGTGCCAGAGTGGAAATGAGAGAATATATCCATGGACTTTGTTGTGGGACTACCAAATACCTCTCTAGGTAATAATATAATATAGGTTATTGTTGATCGACTGATTAAATCTTCACATTTTCTCCCTATTTGAGATAAAATGTATTTGGATCATCTTTCTTGATTATACCTCAAAGAGATTGAAAGGTTACATGTATTTCCTCTTTCCATTGTATCTGATTGGGATCCCATGCTCACTTCTAACTTTTGGAAGGGCCTTCATAAGTTGTTGGGCACAAAAGTAAATTTTAATACATCTTTTCATCCTCAATCAGATAGGGAATTAGAACGAATGATTCAAAATTTGGAGGATATGATTTGAGCTTGTTCAATGAACTACCAGGAAATTTGGGATCACCATATTTCTTAATTTAGTTTTCTTATAATAATAGTTTTCATTCTAGTATACAGATGACACCCTTTGAGGCATTGTATGAAAAGTGGTGTCAAACTCTATCTTTTTGGGATGAAGTCAGGAAAAGAAAGTTAATGGGACCGAAATTAGTAGAGGAAGTGGCTGAGAAAGTGAATATGATCCAACAACACATGAGGAAAACTTAGAGCATGCATAAAAGTTATGCATACAATAGGAGGAAATACTTTTCTTTTGAGGAAGGTGATCATGTTTTTCTTTGAATCTCACTATGTAAAAATGTTATGCATTTTGGTAAGAAAGGACAGCTAATTCCACGATTCATTGGACTTTATGAAATTCTAGGGAAAGTTGGACCAGTCGCCTACCGAGTAGCTTTTCCTCTGAGTTTATCTCAGATACACAATGTTTTTCATGTTTTGATGTTGAGAAAGTATGTGCCAGATTCATCTCATGTCTTGAGCCCAGAAGCAGTTCAACTGGAAGATAACCTTTCTTATGAAGAGAAACTAGTTCAAATTCTTGATCGAAGGGAACAAGTATTACAGAATAAGGTAATCCACCAGGTAAAAGTTTTGTGAAAAAACCACATGGTTGAAGAAGCAACATGGGAGTCTGAAAGCACTATGAGGGAAAGGTACCCTTACTTGTTTAATAAGTAAATAAAATTGTGAGGATGTAATTTCCAAAAGGTGGGGATAATGAAACACCCCAAAGTTTTAAAAATAAATTGAAAATGCATGAAACTTTTTTTATGTAGATATTTATAACTATCCTTTAAACATAATTTTGTCACTTATATGTTTTTAATTTCAAAAAATGGTCATCTACAGTTGCGATCAGTAAGTTATTTAGAATCTCATAGAACCAACTTGATTTTTTGGTGAATAGCAACACACCCTTATGAATAGTAATATGACCCTAATGAATAGTAAATTGTATTATTTTTTTATTTTTTTAAGGATTTAATATAATGACATCTTGTTTAATTTTTCAATGTGATATAAAATCAATTATAGTTTTAAAATTGTTAATTTTTGAATAAAGTATGATTTTATTTAAAAATTATATTAATAATATTTAAAAAATTATTTTCAAAAAATGGAGTTCATTTTTTAATTATACACATTGAAAAATGGTTAGGGTTAATTTTTGGGATTTTTCTAAAATTCTTGAATTGTCGATGAATAGTGAGATACGGTAAAATACCGTATATTCAAATTATCAGTTAAATACACTATTTATGACATCATGGCTGATATAAGACCACTTGGTTCGAACTCAAATGAACTTATTACTATTTTGGTTCACATAAATCAATACTATTCATAGTATTGAGCAAAAATATTAAAATAACGATTAAAATAATGCAAAATCTCTCCTCTCCTCCACTATAAATACCGCCCTCATTCCCCTCTTCCTCTCACACCACTCAAGCCTTGATAATTGTCTAAGTTCTGAAAAATTCTCTCCCTAAGGATCCTACTCATGTCCAACACCTATTTATCTCACCAAAAGACCAAAAACAAAGGCCTTAAGGAATATCTCATGGAGAAGAGATCAAGAGGTAAGAATCCTCTTCATTTTTCATGTGTTTTCTTTCCAATTCCTTTATTTTCTTATACTCCCTTTCCCTCAAATTATCTAGGAGGTATTAAATATAAATAATATTATATATTATTTATTTTATCATGTTAATATAAAATATTCATCATCTTTATCCCTCTCCTCCCCCTCTTGTTCTAAAAATAAAAACACCGTCCGCGAAGTGCCGATTTACCAAAACCGCGGACGATGTGTTTCCAATTTCCATTAATTCCTTCAAATATGATCATAAAACCCTTTTAATGTTTGAATAATAATTTAAATTTTATTTTTTAACCTATTTTATGTTTTGGAATGAACTTCCATTCATGACATTAAATTATATAATGAAACAAGTTCATGATTGTCGAGGAACCGCAAAAAATGACCGAAACAAATATCATTAATGTTTTATCTAATGATTCATCATTATATATGATAAAAAAATGATTTATGGTATCATTATATATTATGGAAACATATTAATACCATTTAATTTCACTTCTGGAATTTAATTTCCATACAAAAATAAAATCAAATACAAACTGGCCATAGAAATCATGTAAAGAACACACCCAAAACAACAAAAGGAACAAAATAATAATAATTAAAGGATGAAATGATGTTATGAAATGATCATATAAGGAGTTATAAACATGAATATGTTTATTTAATATATTAATAACACTCTTTTAACCATTATACATTAGTTTTAAATGAATTTTAAGTAAGAAAAACCCGAGGTAAGGGAATTCTTAACCCGATTTCAATTCTTTGGGTTAACCTTCTACTTCATTAATTGTGTAGTTTTAAGATCATTTGTGTGATTAATTTTTGTTTATATTATGTTTTATTATGTTTATTTATAGTTTATACACATAATAATTTCATTATATTGATTCTCATATCAATTATATGTTATTTTTAAGTGACTTTTCTTATAAAACCCTCTTTTAAACTTCTAGTTTTACAAAAATTAAAAGTGAATGTTTTTATGAAATTATTTCTGTTTGATGTTTATGTTATGGTTATTTTGAATTTTTTATGATGAATTGTGAGGCCAACATATCCCTCCAATGCATTGGGTATGTGTAAGTTAGAGGTCAGTCGTATGGTTATTCCAAGTGTAACTACTATGGTTACACAAATTGTAAGGTATCCATGAGGGTTACAGATTAAAAGGTTTTCGAGAGGGTTAAAATATTATGTAAGTAAACCCCCAATATAACTTTATGGTTTTATTTATGTTCTATATGTTTTGTTTAATTCTCATGGAAATCAAAATTTTCACAAAGTAACTTTATATGGGTGACAATTATGTCTTTTTGAAAATGATTTCATAAGTTACAAGTATTCATGGACTAATGTGTTTTTTCCTTCTTTTTATATCCATTACTGAGCTTTTTGTTATAATCCCAAGTTTTAAATTGATTTACATAGGTTATAAGGATTTTTAAGACAAATAATGAATCCAAGTTAAATGTTATGAAGATTTATCAAAGAAATCATGTTTTATTTGAAAAGTTTTATATTTTAGAAGAAATGATTACTATTTTTTATCATATAAAATATCTATTCATGTGGAATGTTATGAATGTATTATGTCCTAATTCTCTAAATCTATAAACTTTAAAAGATCCTCAATGTGAAATGAAGTGAGTTCTTTACTAAATTCTAGATTATGTAATGTAATAAGGCCGAGTCCTTATAGTTGGTATCAGAGGATGATTTAGAAAACTTTGGGGGTTATGATGATAATAATAGAATACCATAAACAATTTTTACTCTATGGTTAATTTAAAATTATATAGAATTTAAATATTATCATGTTTCTATAACTAAGATATGATTGTTCAGAATGGTTTTCTGTAGAAGAAACTAGAAAGCTGGAGAGGAGAGGCGTCAAAAGAATGATATCCTTCTGAATTTTTAGCCTAGAATGGTAGGGATTGGAACCAAGCAATTTGTGATAGTAATGACTCAGATAACTAAGGCAATAAATGGTGGTGTAATTCATGCAAAATAACAACCATAGGTACCACAACAAAACATGACGATAGTGGAACATTTTATGATACAACACCCTCCTTCTTTCAATGGATCTTCTGAACTAGTAGCGGATGAAGGATGGATTAAGACCCTTGAGAAGATATTCGATGTTATGGGATGTTTAGATAATCAAAAGGTAAGTCTTTCCATTTTTTGTTTTGAAGGTGAAGCTGATCAGTGGCGTTCAATGGTAAAAAATATCAGGGATAGAGAGAAGATTGATGCCTTAGAGTGGGATAAATTAAAAATCATTTTCCTTGAAAAATATTTCCTAAGGTGGTGATAATTAGGATAGAGAAGTAATTCCTTTAATTTAAGAAAAAGGAGGAAGATTCATTGGTTATTTATGAAGCGAACTTCACCCGACTAGCGATGTATGATCCAAATCTTATTCTGGATCTTGATATAAAAATCAACCGCTTCTACTCCGGATTAAAGCCAAGGAATTGAAGGGCATTGGACTCCTATGAATTCAAAAGTTATGAGAAAATTTTCTGATGTGTTGAGATGGTAGAGATTAAGTTTGCTGATGATCACATGCACTTTGACAATAAGGATAAGAAGAGGTCTATATGTAAAGTGATGGTTAAGAATAAACAAAAAAAATCTAATGATAAGAAATTCCAGTCTGAAGTTTGTGAAAAGTGTGGAAAAAAACACCTTGGGTAATGACTTACCAAAACTGGGAAGTATTTTCGATGTGGTAAGTTTGGAAATATGGCCCGAGATTATAATGAAAATGATCTTAAGACTAATCCTGATAAGCAAACTGTAAAGTGTTTTAAATGCGGTGAGATGGGTCATTATGAAAATGCCTGCCCAGAGAGAGATCCAAATGATGTGAAGAAGATAGACTATAAGTAGAAAGGTTTGGTGAGATCCTTTTCGACTATGTTAGCAGACATCAGTCCATACAATGAAGTTTTATCAGGTACCTTGTTTATTTACTCTGATTTTTCTAAATCTTTTTTTGATATGGGGCCTACACATTCCTTTATTTCTGAGGAATTTTCTAGTAAATTGGAAATATCACCTCAACAAATGAGACTAGAACTTATTGTTAAAACACCAGGGGGAAATATTATAGTAAAGAGGAATTGTAAGAATATTTATATTGTGGTCTATGGAAATACTTTACCTGCAAACCTTGCTATTTTTACTTAGTAGAGTTTGATGTCATTCTGAGAATGGATTGGATTTTTGTTTATCATTCTAATATTGAATTTATAGATAAAGAAGTTGTTTTTCAGAAAGAGTTTCAGTTTTTTATATAAGAATGAACCCATGCAATTGATAACATATCAGGAAGCTGAGAAACTGTTGAAATATGGAAATGAAAGTAATCTTACTCATGTTTTTTAAAACATGGGAACTATTCAGATTAATGGTGTGCTAGTGGTAAATGAATACCTTTATGTTTTTCTTAATGAGTTACCTTGTGTCATACCTGACCGGGAATTCGAATTCACAATTGACTTAGTTCCTAATGCTAATACCATTTCAAAACCCCCATATAGAATGGCTCAAATGGAACTTATTGAATTGAAAAATCAGTTACAGGAGTTGCTTGATAAAGGCTTCATTTATCCTATCACTTCACCATGGGGTGTTCCTATTTTGTACATTAAAAAGAAAGATGGTTCAATGAGACTTTTCATTGATTATAGAGCCTTGAAAAACATCACTATTAAAAACAAGTATCCTTTGCCTCATATCAATGAATTGTTTGATCATCTCTAGGGATATCAACACTTTTCCAAGATTGACTTGAGATATGGATACCATCAGTTGAAGGTGAAGGAGGATAAAATCTCAAAAACAGTTTTTTGTACTAGATATAGGCATTATGAATTTTTTGTTGTGCTGTTTGGGTTAACTAATACACCTAATTTATTCATGGATCTTATGAATATAATATTTCATGAGTTCTTGGATAAGTCTGTGGTTGTTTTTATTGATGATACTATGGTATTTTCTAAGAGTAAATATGAGTATGAAAAACATCTAAGGGTTGTTTTTCAAACCTTAAAGGAAAAGAAACTGTATGGAAAATTCAAAAAGTGTGATTTTTGGTTGCAACAGATTTATTTTCTTGGGAAAATTGTAAATAAGTATGGAATAATAGCTAATAATACCAAAACAAAAGTGGTTGATGAATGTAAAATACCTATAAATGTTATAGAGATTAGTAGTTTTATTGGATTAGTAGGTTATTACCGACAGTTTGTTAAAAACCTTGCACGGTTATCTAGCCCACTAACTCAGTTAACATGAAAAGGGGTTATTTTTTTTTGGATAGTAGAATGCGATGTTTATTTTCAGGAACTGAAGAAGAGATTAGTGAATGCTCCAGTTTTGGCCTTACTTTCCCAAAATGGTGAGTTTTTCATCTACAATGATGCTTCATTGAAGGAAATTGGTTGTGTTTTGATACAGAATGATCAGGTAATTACTTATGCTTCAAGAAAACTAAAACCTCATGAGTTAAATTATCCCACACATTATTTTTAATTGTAAGATGTGGTTTTTTCTTCGAAAATTTGGAGACATCATTTATACAGATCCAAATGTCAAATATATACTGACCATAAAAGTCTGAAGTATATATTCACTTAGAAGGAATTAAATATGAGGTAGAGAAGATGGATTGAACTGATATAAGATTATGGTTGCATGATCAATTACCATCCAGGAAAAGAAAATAAATTGGCAGATGCCTTAAGTAGAAAACATCATGCATCATTTACCATGTTACATTTGGAACATGATACCTTGATTAACGATTTGATGAATTTTGGATTAGAAGATATTGGTGTAGTAAATACCTCTATTTTGTTTTTGGTTTCAGTGCAGTCAAGGTTATCAGATAAAATTAAGTAAGAATGGAAGGAAGACTATGAGCTACAGAAAAAGGTATAATTGGTTAAAATGGGTAAGTTTCTAGAATTTAACCTTGATAAAGATTGTGTTTTAAGATTTGGTAAAAGTTTATGTGTGCCTTGTGATTATTAGTTGAAGAAATAATTGTTGTGTGGAGCTCATAGTTTTCCATTTGTAGTTCATCCTGACAACACTAAGATATACAAAGACCTTTGGGAGTATTATTGATGGGATATAATGAAAAGAGATATTTCTGATTTTACAATGAAATTTTTGACATGTCAATAGGTTAAAGAAGAGTGGCAGTTACTGAAGGGGATGCTTTAGCCTTTTCTAGTGCCAGAGTGGAAGTGAGAGAATATATCCATGGACTTCATTGTGGGACTACCAAAGACTTCTAGAGATTATAATGCAATATGGGTTATTGTTGACTGACTGACTAAATCTGCACATTTTCTCCCTATTTGAGATATAACGTATTTGGATAATCTTTCTCCATTTTACCTCAAAGAGATTGTCAGGTTACATGGAGTTCCCCTTTCCATTGTATCTGACCAGGATCCCATGTTCACTTCTAACTTTTGGAAGGGCCTTCATAAGTTGTTGGGCACAAAATTAAAATTCAGTACAACTTTTCATCCTCAATCATATGGTTAGTCAGAATGAATGATTCAAACTTTGGAGGATATTCTTTAAGCTTGTTCAATGGACTACTAGGGAATTTGGGATCAACTCATTTCTTTAGTTGAGTTTTCTTATAATAATAGTTTTCATTCTAGTATACAAATGACACCCTTTGAGTCATTGTATGGGAAGCGGTATCGAACTCCATATTTTTGGGTTGAAGTCGGGGAAAGGAAGTTAATGAGACCAGAATTAGTAGTGGAAGTAGCTGAGAAAGTGAAGATGATCCCACAACACATGAGGATAGCTCAGAGTAGGCATAAAAGTTATGCATACAACAGGAGGAAAGACTTTTCTTTTGAGGAAGGTGATCAAGTTTTTCTTAGAATCTCACCATGGAAAAGTGTTATGAATTTTGGTAAGAAAGAAAATCTAAGTCTACATTTCATTGGACCTTATGAAATTTTTGGGAAAGTTGGACCAGTTTCTTACCGAGTAGCTTTGCCTATGAGTTTATCTCCGGTACAAAATGTTTTTCATGTTTTGATGTTAAGAAAGTATGTGCCAGATTTATCTCATGTCTTGATCCCATAAGCAGTTTAGCTAGAAGATAACCTTTCTTATGAAGAGAAATGAGTTTAGATTCTTGATCGAAGGGAACAAGTATTGCAGAATAAGGTAATACACCAAGTAAAGGTTTTGTGAAAAAACTACATGGTTGAAGAAGAAACATGGGAGTCTAAAAATTCTATGAGAGAAAGGTACCCTCACTTGTTTAATAAGTAAATAAAATTGCAAGGACACAATTTCCAGAAGGCGGGGATAATGTAACACCTCAAGGTTTTAAAAATAAATTGAAATTCATGAAACTTTTTTTTATGTAGATATTTATAACTATACTTTAAACATAATTTTCCCACTTCTATGTTTTTAATTTCAAAAAACAGTCATCTATGGTTGTGATCAGTAAGTTATTTGGAGTCTGATGAAACCAACTTGATTTTTTTGGTGAATAGTAATATACTCACACGAATAGTAATATGACTAGTAATATGACCCTAATGAATAGTAAATTGTATTATTATTTTATTTTATTATGTATTTAAGATAATTACATCTTGCTTAATTTTTTAATGTGATATAAAAGCAGTTATAGTTTTAAAATTGTTAATTTTTGAATAAAGTATGATTTTATTTAAAAATTAAATTAATAATATTTAAAAAATTATTTTCAAAAAATGGAGTTCATTTTTGAATTCTACATGTCAAGAAATGGTTAGGGTGAATTTTTGAGATTTTTATGAAATTTTTGAATTTTCGATGAATAGTGAAATATGACAAAATATTGTATATTCAAATTATCAGTTAAATACACTATTTATGACATCATGGATGATTTAATACCACTTGGTTTAAAATCACATGCACTTATTACTATTTTTTTTCACATGAATCATGACTATTCATAGTCTTGAGCAAAAATATTAAAATAATGATTAAAATAATGTAAAATCTCTCATCTCTTTCAATATAAATACCACCCTCATTACCCCCTTCCTCTCACACCTCTCAAGCATTTAGTATTGTCTAATTTCTTCCAAATACTCTTCCTAAGGCTATTCCTCACGTCCAAGACCTTCTGGTCTCACCAAAAGACCAAAACCAAAGGCCTTATGGAGGATCTCAAGGAGAAGAGATCAAGAGGTAATAATCCTCTTCATTTTTCATCTGTTTTCTTTCCAATTCATTTATTTTCTTATACTACCTTTCCCTAAAATTATCCATTAGGTATGAAATACCTATAATATTATATATTATTTATTTTATCATCTTTATTCCTCTCATCTTCTTCTTGTTCTAAAAATAAAAACACCGTCCGTGAAGTGCCGATTTACCAAAATCGTGGATGATGTGTTTCCAATTTCTATTAATTCCTTAAAATATAATCATAAAACCATTTTAATGGATGAATAAGAATTTAAAGTGTATGTTTTAACCTATTTTAATTTCTTGAATGAACTTACATGCATGAAATTAAATTATATAATGAAACAAGTTCATGATTGGTGAAGAACCACAAAAAATGATCGAAACAAATATCATTAATGTTTCATCTAATGATTCATCATAATATATGATAAAAAATGATTTATTTTTATCATTATATATTATAGAAACATATTAATACCATTTAATTTCACTTCTATATTTTTATTTCCATACGACAAGAAAATCAAATACAAACCGGCTATGAAAATCATGTAAAGAACGCACCCAAAACAATGGAAGGAAGAAAATACTAATAATTAAAGGATGAAATGATGTTATAAAATGATAATATAAGGTGTTATAAACATGAATATGTTTTTTAAGATATTAATAACACTCTCTTAACCATTATACACTAGGTTTAAATGAATTTTAAGTAAGAAAAACCTGAGGTAAGGGAATTCTTAACCCGATTTCCATTTTTTGGGTTAACATTCCACTTCATTAATTATGTGGTTTTAAGATCATTTGTGTGATTAATTTTTGTTTATATTATGTTTTATTATGTTTAATTACAATTTATACACATAATACTTTCGTTCTATTGATTATCATATCAATTATATGTTATTTTTAAGTGATTTTTCTTATAAAATCCTCTTTTAAACTTCTAGTTTTACAAAATTCAAAGTGAATATTTTTATGAAAGTATTATTGTTTGATGTTTATGTTATGGTTATTGGGAATTGTTTATGATTAAAATTTATACCTATATCTCCATCTAATACATTGGGTATGTGTAAGTTGGAGGTCGACCGTATGGTTACTCCAAGTGTAATTGCGATGGTTACACAAATTGTAAGGTAGTCGTGAGGGATACAGATTATAAGGTAGTCAAGAGGGTTACAAGATTATGTAAGTAATGAACCAAGATAATTTTATGGTTCTATTTATGTTCTATATGTTTTGTATAAATATCATGTAAATCACAAGTTTCACAAAGTAAGTTTATATGGGTGACAATTATGTCTTTTTGAAAATGATTTCATACGTTACAAGTATTCATGAACTAATGTGTTTTTTCCTTATTTTTATATCCCTGACTGAGATTTTTGTACTCATACCAAGTTTTTAAATTATTTTTATAGGTTATAAGGATGTTTAATACAAATAAGGAATCCAAGTTAAATGTTATGAATATTTATCAAAGAAATCATGTTTTATTTGAAAAGTTTTATATTTTGGAAGAAATGATTACTATTTTTTATTATATGTGCTCTGTATTAATATGGAATTTTATGAATGTATTATGTACCAATTCTATAAATCTATAAACTTTAAAATATCCTCAATGTGAAATGAAGTGAGTTCTTTACTAAATTCAAGATTATTTAATGTAATAAGGTCGGGTCCTTATAGGTAGTATCCACCCAACCCAAGAAAACTATGGATCTTAGTTTCCATGGTTAGTTTAATACATTACTCAATAACTTCCCTCTTTGAAGGATCCACCAATATACCCTCACTTGAGACATAATGACCCAAGAATGAAACAATCTGAATCCAAAATTCACACTCGGTAAATTTAGAATATAAATTATCCTTCCTTAGGGTTTTCAAAAAAACCATTACTAGAAACATAGCATATACCCATGGTTTAGAACCATGGGTATAACCCATAAAACTATGGGTATAGGCTATACCCATGGTTCTATGAATCATGGTTTATGGATTTATCAATATATATCTATACCCATAGTTTCCATAGAAACTGTGGGTATAGCCTAGAATAATTTGATACCATCCACAGTTTAATTAAACCATGGGTATAGGTTGTCCCACCAGACACCATATAACCACGCTTCATTGAACCATGGGTATAACTACCCATACCAACTTAGCAGCAACAATCCTTCCAACCCATCCTGAACCCATAAAAAAAATAATAACTACAACACACATTCAATGCAATACATATATTGTATATTTAGCATTCAACCAATTGTTAATAATGATTTTAAAACCATTTACAATATTATAACATGAATATACATCCATAAAAATAATCAATTCGAGTCATTAAAAAAATATATACATCTATTTACTACTAACTCAAAAATGGAGGGGATCAATATCTTCCCCATCACCATCAACAACATCCTCCTCACCACCATCACCACCAACATAATCTGGATCACCATCATCATCACCACCACCACCAACTCCACCACCACCACCACTAGTATGATCCGCTAAAACACCACTAGGAATCTCATTTACATAACTGGGGGAATCATATAAAGAGATCATTGATTCCATAAATGAGTCAAAAGTAGTAGTATTCTCTGATAGAAGTGATGGACTTATAACTGACATAGCTTTCAGGAAGTGTTCAGTGATCAGTTTAATTCTTTCACACTCCTGTATAGCTATTTTTTTAACCTCAGTCAATTCTACATGAGAATTTTTCACTTCAATGGTTTGAGAGGTTTGTGAGATGCCTGATTAGGGGCAATACCTAGTGGGGATGATGTTTTTCCCGGGTCAACATCAGACTCTCCCCTGGTGCTCCTCACCTAATACTTGTCTCAAATGATCATTTGGCATAAAGTTTCCATCTTCTTTATCAATGAGGGCCTCCAGGGCACACTACTGAAAATATAATAAAGATATTTAATTATTAATTATGTATCAAAATTTTAAATATCAATAAAGAAACTTACAATCTTTTCTTATGACTGTGCATTTACAACACTTCCATCATTTTTCTTCCTACTCGAGTAAAATATTTTTTCACAAGGCACATGACCTTCGATGCCCAATGCCGCCTGTTGAAAATGACATTAATTAGTATAATACTACATTATTTAATAATATGAAAGTAAACCTAGAAGGAATTAAATTTTTAGCTATTGAAGGAATCCATAAAATTAAGAAGTATATAAATATAAATTTAATTAGAATTTTAATAATAGTGACATAACATAAACAATACATACTAATTAGCATGGTAAAAATGGATATGATATTTATTCCTACTATATATTCATTTCGGTCTAATTTTATTTGTTTTATGTTATTTAGTTATTCAGTCACTTGGTAATTTTAATAATTTGTTCATTAGGTTCATTTTTTGGTTTGATTGTTTGGTAATTTAGTCATTTGGAAATTTGGCCATTTGGACAATTGAAAAATTATCTAATTGGATAAGGCTAATTATGACATTTATTTGGAAAATTTATTCCAATTAGTATATTTAGGAAAATTAGTTCATTTAAGCCAATTAGGTATTCCAATTATGTCAATTAGTCCATTTAGGCTAGTTAGGCCAATTGGGTTATTTAGGCCAATTAGGCCAATTTAGGTCAATTAGGACAATTTAGATCAATTAGGACAATTATGACATTTAGTAAAATTAGTTCAATTAGCCCATTTAGTAAATTTAGGCCAATTAGTCCATTTAGGACAATTTAGGTCAATTAAGCCATTTAAGCCAATTATGCCATTTAGGAAAATTTAGGCCAATTAGGCCAATTAGGTCATTTAGACCAATTTAGGCCAATTATGTCATTTAGGATAATTTAGGCCAATTTTTTTTCCAATTATTCCATTTAGGAAAATTTAGGTTAATTAGGCCAATTAGTACAATTTAGTCCAATTAGGCCAATTTAGGCCAATTAGGCCATTTATGCCAATTTATGCCAATTTAGGCCAATTTAGTTCTATTTAGGCCAATTAGACTATTTAGTATAAATAGTAAATTTAGTACAATTAAGACAATTAATCCATTTTTTCATTTGACCATTTGGTTATTTGATCACTTGGTAATTTTGATCATTTGTCCATTAGGCTATTAGGTCATTGAGGTCATTTAGACCATTAGACCATTAGGCCATTAGGTCATTGGTCCATTAGGACATTATATTATTTGGATAATTGACCGATTAGTCCATTTAGGCCAATTAGTCCAATTAGGTAATTTAGTTCAATTATTCCATTTAGGCCAATTAGGCCATTTAGGCCAATTAGGCCAATTAGGTTATTTATATGGCCAATTATAAGGACCCGACCTTATTACAATATATAATCATGAATTTTAGTAAAAAAATCACTTCCTTTAATATTGATTATATTATAAAGTTTATAGTTTTATATAATTGATATATAATACATATATAACATTCCACATTCATATAGAGTAGTACCACAAAAACAGTATCCATATCTTCCAAAATATAATTTTTTTTAAATAAAACATGTTTTCTTTGAAAAATATTCATAAAATTTAACTTGGATTTATTCTTGGTCTTAAAAATCCTTATAACCTATTAAAATCATTTAAAAACTTGGGATGAGAAAAAAAAAATCTCAGTAAGGGATATAAAAAGAAGGAAATAAAACATTAGCCCATGAATACTTGTAACATGTGTAATCATTTTCAAAAACAAAAGATATACTTGTACCCATATAAAATTACTTTGTGAAACTTGAGATTTAAATGATATTTCCAAAAAACATATATAAAATAAGTATAACTATAAAGGTATCTTGGGGAATTACTTACATAATCTTGTAACCCTCTCAACTACCTTATAATTTGTAACCCTAACAACTACCTTATAATTTGTGTAACCATCGAAGTTACACTTGGAGTAACCATATGATCGGCCTCCAAATTACACATACTGTAACACCCGAGACTTTTATGTTATCATCAAAGGAATCTTTTTCTACACAACACTTGCTTGGCTTGCTTTACACGCAATCGCGACCTTCCTCGATAGCTTGCGTCGTACGCAATACCGAGTTTCACTAAACAACAATATGCTATTAAAACTAGCAGTTATGAATAGTAATAACCACTTTTTGAAATTTTATAAATTTTATTTTTCAAAATGGACTTCATTTTTGGACTCAGAATATCGAAATTAGCCTAGGGTGAAATTTTGGTATTTTTCTGAAAACTTTCAATTTTTGATGAATAGTGAAACCACTAAGTGGTAGGTTAAAAACTGAATTTTGCATAAAACTTAATTTTACCGCTTCTGTGAATGGAATTTCAAAAATCCGAGAGACACGGTTAATATCAAGGACTAAAATGTGGTTCAATGAGATGAAAATAATTTTTTGGTGAATAGTAACTTTTTACTATTTTTACCGCGGTTAATAGTAAATAGGGTAACTAAGGGTAAATATGATATTAATATTACCCTAACACATGTCCTAATTCTATTGGACAAGTGTAATTCGACCAAAAACAAACTTAGGAATAAAATATGACCATTTAGGCCCACTTGGATTAGATTAGGACATTTAGTATTAATTTATTTAAAGAAGGGTTAAAATAGTTAAAATCAAAGTTTAATAAGTAAATAATTTTTAATATATGGTTATACATAAGATAAATTCGATTTTAAATATTCATTAGAAAGCTAAAAAGATTTCCTACATGATGGTATTTTATTTGTAATTTTTAGACATCAAATAATTTAATTTAATTATGACACAAAGATGATGCAGTAATTATCTTATTAATGAAATATTGAAAAAATTGATAATATAAATACCAAAATAAATGTAATTTGAGACTTTTTATGAATTCCACTAATTTTCTAGGTTACTATGATATATTAGTAATGATTTAATTAACTTGGTTCGAACATATAATTCTGTTATGACTTTCACAAAAATCATATATCAAATAGTGTCAAAATTGACACAAAATAGTTTTTAAATCAAATATTATATTATTAATTGTTATTTTATTCCTAAAAATCTAAGGTTCGGCCAAATGACTTAGATAAGGATATATATATTAATAATAAACAATTTGGGGTTCGTTTGGCATGTTATAGTAAGTGTATTAACCATATAGTGAAAGAAAACAAAAAGACACGGTAAAAGTTAAATTAATTAACTTAGAGTTAAATCTAATTGATAAGGTTAAAATAATACCCTAAACTTGTCTAAATCCTATTGGTTGATAGGATTTCGACCCATACCCACTTTAGCTTCTAAATAAGACCCTTTGGAACCATTATAAACCGATTTTGACTTTAATATAAAATAATATTTTGAGATATTCCTAAGGTGCCCCTCTCCTCCCTTATAAAAGGGCACCTCCTCCCCCTCCTCCTCACACCAATTTGAGCACTCAAGCTCGGCCAACCCCTGCCATTTTCTCCTCTCCACTTCCCTAGAATAATCCTAGAGGTCCTGGTCTTCTCCAAAGACCAATCTTAGTTCCTTAAGTGGAGGATTCAAAGAGGCGTTCCAAAGAAGAGGTAATATCCATTACCGATCTTTTCAATTTCTTTCTTCTTCAACTTCTTCTTCTTTAGTTGTTTCATGATAAAGTAATAACATCAGTATTAATTACATACTGATATGTTATTATAAATATGAAACAACCCTAATTCACCTTCTATCCATCCTACGGAAAAATGAAATCACCGCGCGTGCGTACGTACGGAATACCGTCTCCACGCCGTGGTGTAATCTATTTTCCACCATCACCTTAAAAGGATGGGTATAATGGTGTAATGAGTAACTATATATGATTATTATTAAGTAATATTGATACTGAAATAATATATATATATACTCCAATACAATTCCACGATCATAGGAACGATATCATCACTCGTGCGTACGTACGGAATACCGTCTCCACGATGTGATGCGACTCGTTCTACATGATCTTCATTTCATAATGATTATATAAATGAATTGAATGAATGAATATGGTATATACTACACTAATACCATTCTGGAAATGAATTATCTATAACCTAAAGATAAGAATAATAATTTATTCGACAAAACACGCATAAGAACAAAAAGTTATAAAGACCCGAGTAACAAGTAACAATGAAATATTACTAACAAGAAGCTAATAATATGACCATATATGATATCATATAAATATGTATGATTCTGGAATAAGTCAATAACATTATTTAAACCATTATACAGGAGCTTCGGACACGTACAAAGCAAATTGGACCTAAGGTAAGGGAAATATCACAATCTCATTTTTATCCGAGATTGTTTATACTTTGGTATTTACTGGGGTGTATTTTATCATCCACATCCATGTTTCCTCAATATGTAATATTATTTCCATTCACCTAAAATTGTTTAAATCCTATTTTACCCTTTGGTGGGTTTTTATTAAAGGATATGAAAGGAATATTTTGTCGTTTTTGTACGAGGTACTTTTTTTTACTTTTACAAAAAAAGTACGAGAAGAATGTTTTTTTAACTTATAAGGAATGAATGGATTTTTAAAACATTATTTTCAAAAAGATTCCTTTACATGTTTTCAAGTTTATTTTTAATCAACTTCTTTTAGTTTAAAATTTTATGACATGTTAAGAAAGGAAAAGTGTTTTTGAAGTAGAAAGGATATTTTCCTCAAGAATGGAGTTAAAATGTTTTATCAAAATTATTTTCCATCTATGATAATATAGGGTTCTGTTTTTATCCCTATTATTACATTGATTTGATTATGTTTTCAGGAAATTATTTTTATGAAGTCATTTACCTTATATGATTTGTTTTATGATGTCATGATGTTTCAAGAATCCCATTTTTGTTACATATGTTATGCGATGATGTATGATTTATGATTATGTGGCACACATAAGAAAGGATTCATTATAAGATGGGTGGGACCTATATCTCCCTCCAATGCATTGGGTAAAGATTTTATATCTCATGAGATAGACATGGCTGGAACGGAAGGTTATTTCGGTTCAGTGATACAGGACTGAAACGAGGAGTGAACTCGATTCAGAAAGGGACTTTGTCCACTAAGATAGTCTTGGCAATGAGTCATGACTAATAAGAAATGATTTTCCATGATTATGTGTGCATGCCACAAAGTTTCAAGTTTTATGTTATGATTATGGGGATCTCATTTTCACTTCTATGATTTATTCCATGTTAAGATATTATGATCTCTTTTGCAGGTTTTGATGTTCAAAAAGATATGATATGATTTTTATTTCCTTTATTTGCCCTTGCTGAGCATTTGAGCTCACCCTTTTATGTTTTCTTTTCCCCAGGTCAGGAAGATGGATATTAAATAGAATATGCTAAAAGGGACCCTAGAAATGATGAAATAAACGGGAGATACTGTAGAAGATTTATGAACCAGTTGTTTATGTTTCCCAGTTTCTAAAGACACTATACCTATACGGTCCTTTGTGGTTTTGTCATATGTTGTAATAAGTGTGCTTCAATTTTGAAGTATTAACAATGTATGTAAAGTATGGGTCGTTATAGTTGGTATCAGAGGAAAGGTATAGTCAACCTTTGGAAACTAGGATGTGAAAGCCTTAGTAAGAACCCTAAGGATAAGTCTAAGCCTAGAACACAATATTAGTGTTTTAGAAATGGCCTTGAATAACCTAGGATAAGACCTTAAGCGTGAAAATTTTATTCTTGAATTATGTGGTTTCCTATTATAATTAGTGTTGCTCACACTATTCTTCTTGGTTTTAGTCAATGGCTGGAACCCGAAGGAACCGTGTTAATGCGGAATGCGATGGGCAATGCAATGATTGTCCCCCTGAGCAACCAAACGATATGGGAGCTGGAATGCAAAATCTTGTAGCCATGCTCACACAACTTTCTCAAGCTATGAATCATGCAGGATTTCCAAACGAGCAAAGGAGGGAGCAACATTCTGTTGAATCCTTCATGAGGCAGCGTCCACCTTCTTTCAGCGGGTCTACTGATCCATTAGTTGCTGAACAATGGATTAGTACTACTGAAAAGATATTTTCAGTTCTTCAATGTTCTGAGCATGATAAAGTCATCCTAGCAGTGTATCGTTTGGAAGGAGATGCTGATCAATGGTGGAATCTTGTTAAGAATACGAGGCAAAGGGATGAAATTGAGTCTATGGAATGGGATGAGTTCAAGAACTTATTTTTCAATAAGTACTTCCCTCGTATTCTCCGAACAAATATGGAGAAAGAGTTCCTTGAACTGAAGCAAAGGTATGATGAATCTGTTAGTACCTATGAAGCAAATTTTACAAGACTTGCAAGGTACGCTTCTGGTATTATTATCCAACCTGAGAGTAAGATCGATCGATTCTTTAGTGGCTTAAAACCAAGTCTTCGAAGGGCGTTAGCCATAAGGGACTTCAATAGCTACGAGGAAATCGTTCGATGTGCTCTCAAAGTCGAGATGGAGATTGGAGTAACCCATCAGTCACATGGGTTTGATAAGAAGAGGAAGATGGAATTCAAAGAAAAATCTAAAGAGCACACGGAAAAGAAGATGAACTTTCCCTTATGCTCAAAGTGTGGAAAGAAACATGGAGGGAGTTGTCTTAAAGGGACAAGTAAATGTTTTAAATGTGGAAAGGAAGGTCATCGGGCATTTGAATGCCGTGATAATGGGAAGAAGATGTCTAATGACGCAAACAAAGGAAGGGATACACAGAATGAACCTACAACACTTCAATGTTTCAAGTGCAAGGAGATGGGGCATTATGCCAATCAATGCCCAAATCCAAGGGTTGATGATGATGGTCGACGTCAACAAACTCTTAAGGCTAAAGACAAAGGAAAGTCACATGCAATTTCTATCAGCGAGGTGGAGTACGATAACGATGTGGTGAAAGGTACACTTACCACCCACTCTAAAGTAGCAAATGTTTTATTTGATTCTGGATCCACCCACTCTTTTATTTCTGAAAAATTTTCTAAGGGTATCACCGTATTACCTCAACAATTAGATGTTGAGTTAGCTGTGACAACACCTAATGGCACATCAATCGCATCAGAAGTTTATAATTCTTCTCCGATCGAAGTTTGTGGGAAAGTGCTTCCTGCAAATCTTGTGATCCTTCCTTTAGTGGAATTTGATGCGATTCTTGGCATGGATTGGCTTTCTCTACATGGAGCTCATATCGATTTCCAAAGAAGGGAAGTCACATTTCATATTCCAGATCAATCTACGATCGTCTATCAATGCAAGGATGAACATAACCTTCCAGTGGAAATTTCTTCCATCTTATGGGTATTGATTCCACTAAATGAAGGTTATTTATCTCAAATGGTTGGTGAGAAACTCACGATTAAGAATATGCCCATTGTACGGGAGTTTGACGATGTCTTTCCGGAGGAATTACCGGGTCTTCCACCAAATCGTGAAGTTGAGTTTTCAATAGAACTCGTACCGGGTGCTTTGCCTATTTCAAAGACACCTTATAGAATGGCCCCAATTGAGTTGCAGGAATTGAAGAAGCAACTCCAAGAGAATCTTGATAAGGGATTCATACGCCCTAGTGCGTCACCTTGGGGAGCACCTGTTCTATTTGTTAAGAAGAAAGATGGATCAATGAGACTCTGCATTGATTATCGAGAACTTAACAAGATCACTATCAAGAACAAATATTCTCTCCCACGCATTGATGACTTATTTGACCAACTACGCGGAGCTCAATACTTTTCCAAGATTGATCTTCGTTCAGAGTATCATCAATTAAGGGTCAAAAGGGAGGATATACCAAAGACGGCTTTCCGTACAAGGTATGGACACTATGAATTTATAGTGATGCCATTTGGTCTTACTAATGCCCCTGCTATCTTCATGGATCTAATGAATAGAGTCTTTAGAGACTATCTTGATCAATTTGTGGTAGTCTTTATAGACGATATTCTTGTCTATTCAAAGAGCAAGGAAGAGCATGAAGATCACTTGAGAATTATATTGAAGACCCTGAGAAAGGAGAAGCTTTATGCCAAATTTACCAAGTGTGAATTTTGGCTTCAAAAAGTTGCATTTTTGGGTCATATAATCTCAAAATAGGGGATATCTGTGGATCCAGCAAAAACAGAGGTTATCGAAAGATGGTCAAGACCAACAACAGTAACTGAGATCCGAAGTTTTCTTGGTTTGGCTGGATATTATCGACGTTTTGTAAAAGATTTTTCACGATTATCTAATCCACTCACCAAGTTGACTCGGAAAGGAGTTAAGTTTGTCTGGACAGAGGAATGTGAAGAGAATTTCAAGGAGTTGAAAAGAAGGTTATCCAGTGCACCTGTGCTCACACTGCCTTGTAGTGGAGAAAGGTTTGTGATCTACAATGATGCATCCAAGAAGGGATTGGGGTGTGTTCTTATGCAAAATGATATGGTGATAGCTTATGCCTCACGACAGTTGAAAATCCATGAGAAAAATTACCCAACACATGATTTGGAGTTGGCTGCGGTAATCTTTGCATTAAAGATTTGGAGGCATTACCTTTATGGTGAAAGGTGTGATATTTATACTGATCATAAAAGTTTAAAGTATATTTTCACACAAAAGGAGTTGAATATGCGTCAAAGAAGATGGTTGGAGCTGATTAAGGATTATGACTGCTCAATCCATTACCACCCTGGGAAAGCAAACAAGGTGGAAGATGCATTAAGTCGACAAGACCATGCTAGTTTATCCATGATGAGGATAACAAAAGATCCAATATTTATGGATTTACAAAGGATGGATCTTGGAATTATAATGGAAAGGGAAAAATCTTATCTTTCTCAAATGAATGTTCAACCATCTATACATGTGAAGATTAAAGAGGCACAGAAAGAAGATGTCGAGTTACAAAAGAAGGTGAGAAATGTTCCTGAATTCAACCTTGATTGTGATGGGATAATAAAGTTCAGGAATCGGGTTTGCGTTCCTCCCATCCCCGAATTAAAGAATGAGCTGCTGGATGAGGCTCATAGTTCATCATTCTCTATTCATCCTGGAAGCACGAAGATGTATAGGGACCTGAAAGAGTACTTCTGGTGGGATGGCATGAAAAGAGATGTTGCTGAATATGTCTCTCGATGCTTGATTTGTCAACAAGTTAAAGCTGAGAGACAGAAGTCTAAGGGGATGTTACAACCATTACCCATACCCGAATGGAAATGGGAAAACATCACTATGGACTTTGTCACAGGACTTCCTAAAACATCCAAAGGCAATAATGCTATCTGGGTCATAGTTGATCGTCTTACAAAGTCTGCACACTTCATTGCTATTAGAGAGGATTTCTCTCTAGATCAGCTTGCCAGGATATATGTAAAGGAAGTGGTAAGATTGCATGGAGTACCACTTTCTATTATATCTGATCGAGATCCGAGATTTACCTCGAAGTTCTGGCGAAGTCTTCAGCATACTCTGGATACAGAGTTGAGTTTCAGCACTGCTTATCATCCCCAGACAGACGGTCAGTCTGAGAGAACAATTCAAACCCTAGAAGATATGTTGAGAGCTTGCTCTATGGTTTTCAAAGGAGGTTGGGATCAACACCTACCTTTGGTGGAATTTTCTTATAATAATAGCTTTCACTCCAGTATTCAGATGGCTCCTTATGAAGCTCTCTATGGAAAGAAATGCAGGACTCCAACTTGCTGGGATGAAGTTGGGGAAAGAAAGCTATTAGGACCTGATCTCGTTGATGAAATGGCAGAAAAGGTTAGATCTATTCAACAACACATAAGAGCAGCTCAGAGTCGACAGAAAAGTTATGCCGACAACCGAAGAAAAGACCTAGAGTTTTAAGTGGGCGATAAAGTGTTCTTACGAATATCTCCCTGGAAGAGGGTTATGAGATTTGGAAAGAAGGGGAAGTTGAGCCCTAGATATATCGGTCCTTTTGAAATACTGGATCGTGTTGGGAAGGTAGCTTACCGATTGGCGCTTCCACCGAATCTCTCTCAAGTTCACGATGTGTTCCACGTATCTCTCCTGAGAAAGTACATACCAGATCCTTCACATGTACTCAGCTCAGAAGTTGTACCGCTGGAGCAAGATCTTTCTTATGAAGAACAGCCGATAGAGATTCTGGATCGTAGCGAAAAAGTCCTACGAAACAAGACCACTCGCTTGGTGAAAGTTTTATGGAGAAACCACCAACTTGAAGAAGCTACATGGGAGCTTGAGGATATGATGAGGGAGAAATATCCTCATTTGTTTGTTGCAAAGTGACGAATTTCGAGGGCGAAATTCTTTTTAAGGGGGGTAGAATGTAACACCCGAGACTTTTATGTTATCATCAAAGGAATATTTTTCTACACAACACTTGCTTGGATTTCTTTACACGCAATCGCGACCTTCCTCGATAGCTTGCGTCGTACGCAATACCGAGTTTCACTAAACAACAATATGCTATTAAAACTAGCCGTTATGAATAGTAATAACCACTTTTTGAAATTTTATAAATTTTATTTTTCAAAATGGACTTCATTTTTGGACTCAGAATATCGAAATTAGCCTAGGGTGAAATTTTGGTATTTTTCTGAAAACTTTCAATTTTTGATGAATAGTGAAACCACTAAGTGGTAGGTTAAAAACTGAATTTTGCATAAAACTTAATTTTACCGCTTCTGTGAATGGAATTTCAAAAATCCGAGAGACACGGTTAATATCAAGGACTAAAATGTGGTTCAATGAGATGAAAATAATTTTTTGGTGAATAATAACTTTTTACTATTTTTACCGCGGTTAATAGTAAATAGGGTAACTAAGGGTAAATATGATATTAATATTACCCTAACACATGTCCTAATTCTATTGGACAAGTGTAATTCGACCAAAAACAAACTTAGGAATAAAATATGACCATTTAGGCCCACTTGGATTAGATTAGGACATTTAGTATTAATTTATTTAAAGAAGGGTTAAAATAGTTAAAATCAAAGTTTAATAAGTAAATAATTTTTAATATAGGGTTATACATAAGATAAATTCGATTGTAAATATTCATTAGAAAGCTAAAAAGATTTCCTACATGATGATATTTTATTTGTAATTTTTAGACATCAAATAATTTAATTTAATTATGACACAAAGATGATGCAGTAATTATCTTATTAATGAAATATTGACAAAATTGATAATATAAATACCAAAATAAATGTAATTTGAGACTTTTTATGAATTCCACTAATTTTCTAGGTTAATATGATATATTAGTAATGATTTAATTAACTTGGTTCGAACATATAATTCTGTTATGACTTTCACAAAAATCATATATCAAATAGTGTCAAAATTGACACAAAATAGTTTTTAAATCAAATATTATATTATTAATTTTTATTTTATTCCTAAAAATCTAAGGTTCGGCCAAATGACTTAGATAAGGATATATATATTAATAATAAACAATTTGGGGTTCGTTTGGCATGTTATAGTAAGTGTATTAACCATATAGTGAAAGAAAACAAAAAGACACGGTAAAAGTTAAATTAATTAACTTAGAGTTAAATCTAATTGATAAGGTTAAAATAATACCCTAAACTTGTCTAAATACTATTGGTTGATAGGATTTCGACCCATCCCCACTTTAGCTTCGAAATAAGACCCTTTGGAACCATTATAAACCGATTTTGACTTTAATATAAAATAATATTTTGAGATATTCCTAAGGTGCCCCTCTCCTCCCTTATAAAAGGGCACCTCCTCCCCCTCCTCCTCACACCAATTTGAGCACTCAAGCTCGGCCAACCCCTGACATTTTATCCTCTCCACTTCCCTAGAATAATCCTAGAGGTCCTGGTCTTCTCCAAAGACCAATCTTAGTTCCTTAAGTGGAGGATTCAAAGAGGCGTTCCAAAGAAGAGGTAATATCCATTACCGATCTTTTCAATTTCTTTCTTCTTCAACTTCTTCTTCTTTAGTTGTTTCATGATAAAGTAATAACATCAGTATTACTTACATACTGATATGTTATTATAAATATGAAACAACCCTAATTCACCTTCTATCCATCCTACGGAAAAATGAAATCACCGCGCGTGCGTACGTACGGAATACCGTCTCCACGCCGTGGTGTAATCTATTTTCCACCATCACCTTACAAGGATGGGTATAATGGTGTAATGAGTAACTATATATGATTATTATTAAGTAATATTGATACTGAAATAATATATATATATACTCCAATACAATTCCACGATCATAGGAACGATATCATCACTCGTGCGTACGTACGGAATACCGTCTCCACGATGTGATGCGACTCGTTCTACATGATCTTCATTTCATAATGATTATATAAATGAATTGAATGAATGAATATGGTATATACTACACTAATACCATTCTGGAAATGAATTATCTATAACCTAAAGATAAGAATAAGAATTTATTTGACAAAACACGCATAAGAACAAAAAGTTATAAAGACCCGAGTAACAAGTAACAATGAAATATTACTAACAAGAAGCTAATAATATGACCATATATGATATCATATAAATATGTATGATTCTGGAATAAGTCAATAACATTATTTAAACCATTATACAGGAGCTTCGGACACGTACAAAGAAAATTGGACCTAAGGTAAGGGAAATATCACAATCTCATTTTTATCCGAGATTGTTTATACTTTGGTATTTACTGGGGTGTATTTTATCATCCACATCCATGTTTCCTCAATATGTAATATTATTTCCATTCACCTAAAATTGTTTAAATCCTATTTTACCCTTTGGTGGGTTTTTAGTAAAGGATATGAAAGGAATATTTTGTCGTTTTTGTACGAGGTACTTTTTTTTACTTTTACAAAAAAAGTACGAGAAGAATGTTTTTTTAACTTATACGGAATGAATGGATTTTTAAAACATTATTTTCAAAAAGATTCCTTTACATGTTTTCAAGTTTATTTTTAATCAACTTCTTTTAGTTTAAAATTGTATGACATGTTAAGAAAGGAAAAGTGTTTTTGAAGTAGAAAGGATATTTTCCTCAAGAATGGAGTTAAAATGTTTTATCAAAATTATTTTCCATCTATGATAATATAGGGTTCTGTTTTTATCCCTATTATTACATTGATTTGATTATGTTTTCAGGTAATTATTTTTATGAAGTCATTTACCTTATATGATTTGTTTTATGATGTCATGATGTTTCAAGAATCCCATTTTTGTTACATATGTTATGCGATGATGTATGATTTATGATTATGTGGCACACATAAGAAAGGATTCATTATAAGATGGGTGGGACCTATATCTCCCTCCAATGCATTGGGTAAAGATTTTATATCTCATGAGATAGACATGGCTGGAACGGAAGGTTATTTCGGTTCAGTGATACAGGACTGAAACGAGGAGTGAACTCGATTCAGAAAGGGACTTTGTCCACTAAGATAGTCTTGGCAATGAGTCATGACTAATAAGAAATGATTTTCCATGATTATGTGTGCATGCCACAAAGTTTCAAGTTTTATGTTATGATTATGGGGATCTCATTTTCACTTCTATGATTTATTCCATGTTAAGATATTATGATCTCTTTTGCAGGTTTTGATGTTCAAAAAGATATGATATGATTTTTATTTCCTTTATTTGCCCTTGCTGAGCATTTGAGCTCACCCTTTTATGTTTTCTTTTCCCCAGGTCAGGAAGATGGATATTAAATAGAATATTCTAAAAGGGACCCTAGATATGATGAAATAAACGGGAGATACTGTAGAAGATTTATGAACCAGTTGTTTATGTTTCCCAGTTTCTAAAGACACTATACCTATACGGTCCTTTGTGGTTTTGTCATATGTTGTAATAAGTGTGCTTCAATTTTGAAGTATTAACAATGTATGTAAAGTATGGGTCGTTATACATACCCAATTCATTGGAGAGAGATATAGGTACCACCATTCATCATAATAAATGCCCAATAACTAGAACATAATCATACAACATGAATAATTTTATAAAAACATTGATTTTGAATTTTGTAAAACAAAATTTTAAAAGAGGATTTTAAAAGAAAAACCACTTACAAAAATCATATAATTGAAGTGAGACTTAATAGAGTGGATGTAATATGTATATAAAATGTAAATAAACATAATTAAACATAATATAAACAAAATTCATCACACAAACAATTTTAATACCATATAAATAATGAAGTAAAAGGTTAACCCAAAGAATGGAAATGGAGTTAAGAATTACCTTACCTTAGGTTTGTCTTACTTAAAACTCATTTAAACCTCCTATATAATGGTTAAAATAGTTTTATTAATATCTTAAAGAAACATATTAATCTTTATAATACCTTATATTATCATTTCATTACATCATTTCACCCTTTAATTGTTAGTATTTTGTTCCTTGCATTGTTTTGGGTGTGTTCTTTACATGATTTCCAGGATCAGTTCATGAAGGATATTCTTGTCAATTGGAAGTGAAACTATAGAATTGGAATGGAGTGGTATTTAAATATTTCCAAAACCATAAATTATAAAATTTATCATTTTGAATTCTGACATGAGGATGACTCATAAGTTAAAACATTATTGATATTTGTTTCGGTCATTTTGGCGATTCTTCGATCGTAAGGAACTCATTTTGTTTTATAAATTAATAACACGTGTAAAAAATGATTACAGAACCTTATATAAGATATAATACATAAATTATAATCTGGTTCAACCATAAAAATAGTTTCATTACCAGTATCTAAGGAAGTAAAATAAATTGAAATCACATTGTCCACGATGTCGATAAATTGACACATCACATACGGTGTTTTAATTTTTTGAATAAGTGGGAGAGGAGAAGAAGTATAATGGTGTGTATTCCATAAACATGATGAAATACATAATATTTAATATACTGGATCATTCATTCCTCTTGGATAAGGGTAAGTGAGCAAAGAAGAATAATATAAAAGGAAATGAAAAGAAAAGAAAGAAAACAAAAGAGGATGTTTACCTCTTGATCTCTTCTCCTTGAGATCCTTCTTAAGGCCCTTGGTTTTGACCTTTTAGTGAGAAAAAAGGCCTTGGAAGTGGTGAAGAGACTTGGGGGGAGTATTGGTCATCACTTAGGTAAGGATCAAGGCTTGAGAGGTGTGGGAAGAAGAGAGGAATGAGGGTGGTATTTATAGTGGAGGAGAGGGGGTATTTTTCATTATTTTAATCATTATTATAATATTTTTTCTCAAGACTATGAATAGTATTAATTCATGGGACCTAAAATAGTAATAATGAAATGTGAGTTCAAACCAAGTGGTCTTACATCACTTATGATGTCACAAATAGTGTATTTAATTGATAATTTGAATATACGATATTTTACCGTATTTCACTATTCATAAAAAATTCAATAATTTCAGAAAAATGCAAATAACTCACCCTAACCATTTTTTGATATGTATGATTCAAAAATAAACTCCATTTTTTGAAAATAATTTTATAAATATTATTATTTTTTAAATAAAATAATAATTTATTCAAAAATAACAATTTTAAATCTATAACTCATTTTTCAACACCTTGAAAAATTAATCAAGTTGTAATTATATTAAATACTTAAGAAAATAAAATAATAATACATTTTACTATTCATTAGGGTCATATTACTATTCATATTACTATTTACAAGGGTATATTACTATTCACCAAAAATCAAGTTAGTTTCATTAGACTCCAAATAACTTACTGATCACAATTTTAGACGACCGTTATTCAAAATTCAAAACATAGAAGTGACAAAATTATGTTTAAAGGATAGTTATAAATATATAATTAAAATAAATTTTGATGCATTTCAATTTATTTTGAAAAAATTGGGGTGTTATATTATTCCCACCATCTAGAATTTGCACCCTCGCAATTTTATTTACTTATTAAACAAGTGAGGGTACCTTTCCTTCATAGAATTTTTATACTCCCATGTTGATTCTTAAACCATGTGGTTTCTCTACAAAACCTTTACCTAGTGAATTACCTTATTCCTCAATACCTTTCCCCTTCGATCAAGAATATGAACTGGTTTCTCTTTATAAGAAAGGTTCTCTTCCAACTGAACTGCTTCAGGGCTCAATACATGAGATGAATCTGGTACATACTTTCTCAAAATCGAAATATGAAAAACATTGTGTACCTAAGACAAACTCAGAGGAAAATCTACTATGTAAGTGACTGGTACAAATTTCTACAAGATTTCATAAGGTCCAATTAACCATGGACTTAGCTTTCCTTTCTTACCAAAACACATAACACTTTTCCATGGTGAGATTCTAAGAAAAACATGATCACCTTCCTCAAAAGAAAAGTCTTTCCTCCTGTTGTCTGTATAACTTTTATGCATTCTCTAAGATGTCCTCATGTGTTGCTGGATCATCTTCACTTTCTCAGCAACTTCCTCTACTAATTCTGGTCCCATTAACTTCCTTTCCCCGACTTCATCCCAAAAATATGGAGTTCGACACTGCTTCCCATACAACGCCTCTAAGGGTGCCATATGTATACTGGAATGAAAACTATTATTATAAGAAAACTAAAATAAATAAAGTTGATGATCCCAAATTCCATGGTAGTCCATTGAACAAGCTCAAAGCATATCCTCCAAAGTATGAATTGTTCATTCTGACTGCCCATCTAATTGAGGATGAAAAGATGTACTGAAATTTAATTTTGTGTCGAACGACTTCTGAAGGCCCTTCCAAAAGTTAGAAGTGAACATGGGATCCTAATCAGATATAATGGAAAGAGGAAATCCATGTAACCTAACAATATCTTTTAGGTATAATCGAGAAAGTTGATCCAAGAAAATGTGCAGTTTTAGTCAGCCGATCAATAATAACCCAAATCACATTGTTACATCGAGAAGTATTAGGTAGTCTCACCACAAAATCCATGGATAGATTCTTCTATTTTGACTCTGGAACTAGAAAATTTTGAAGCACCCCCTTCGGTAATTTCTGCTATGCTTTAACCTGTTGACATGTAAAAAATTTCATGGTAAAATTAGCAATATCTATTTTAATTCCATCCCGCCAATAATAATCTTTAAGTTCTATGTACATCTTAGTACTTCTAGCATGAACTGAAAATGGATAACTATGATCTTCACACAAAAACCTTTCTTCAACTAGGAATCACAAGGCACACACAACCTTTTACGAAATCTTAAAACACAATCTTTATCAAGGTTAAATTTTGGTAACTTACCTATTTTTACCAATTCTACGTTTTTTATGTAGCTCACAGTCTTCCTTTAGAGCTTGCTTAATTCTGTCTGATAATGATGAATGTACTTAAACCTAAAACACAACAAAGGTATTTTCTGCACCGACAACTTCTAATCCAAAATTCATCAAATCATTAATCAAGGGATCATGTTCCAAATGTAACATGGTTAATGATGCATGATTTTTTCGACTCAAGGCATCCACCAATTTGTTTTCTTTTACTGGATGATAATTGATCGTGCAATAATAATTCTTTATCTGTTCAAGCCATATTCTATACCTTATGTTTAATTCCTTCTGAGCGAATGTATACTTCATACTTTTATGGTCAATATATATTTGAAATTTGGCTCCATATAAATGGTGCCTCCAAATTTTCAAAGAAAAGACCATAGCTTCCAATTCCAGATCATGTGTGGGATAATTTAACACATGAGGTTTTCATTATTTTGAAGCATAAAAAATTACCTGATCATTCTGCATCAGAACACAACCAAGTACCTTTAATGAAGCATCACTATAGATGACAAACTCACCATTTTGGGAAGGCAAGGCTAAAATTGGAGCATTCCCTATTCTATTATTCAATTCTTGGAAACAAACATCACATTATTATGTCCAAATAAATTTAACCCCTTTTTACGTTAACTTAGTTAGCTGACTAGATAACCGTGCAAAGTTTTTAATAAACCATCGATAATAACCTATTAATCCAATAAAACTATGAATATTTGTAACATTTTTGGGTTTTTTATTTTTATAAACCACTTTTGTTTTGGTAGGACAAACTGTTATTCCATCCTTATTTACAATGTTCCCAAGAAAATAAATATGTTGCAGCCAAAAATCACACTTTTTGAATTTTTCATACAGTTTCTTTTTCTTTAAGGTTTTCAAAACAACCATTATATGTTTTTCATGCTCCTATTTACTCTTAGAAAATACCATAATTTCATCAATAAAAAAACCAAAAATTTATCTAAGAACTCATGAAATATTATATTCATAATATTCATGAATACAATAGGTACATTAGTTAACCTAAATGGCGTAACAAAAAACTCATAATGCCCATATCTAGTATGAAAATATGTTTTTTGGATGTCATCCTCCTTCACCTTCAGTTGATGGTATCCATATCTCAAGTTAATCTTGGAAAAGTACTGAGCTCCTTGGATCTAATCAAACAAGTCATCGATATAATGCAAAGGATACTTGTTTTTAACAGTGATGTTATTCAAGGCTCTATAATCAATGAAAAGTCTCATGGAACCATATTTCTTTTTAACAAACAAAATAGGGTCACCCCTTGGTGAAGTTCTAGGATGAATGAAGCCTTTGTAAAGAAAATCCTACAATTGATTTTTCAATTCAATAAGTTCCATTTGATCCATTATATACAAGGGTTTTGAAATTGGATTAGTATCAGGAACTAAGTCAATTGTGAATTCGACTTCCCAATCAGGTATAACAATAGATAAATCATCAGAAAAAAATCAAAGTATTCATTTACCACTAGCACATTGTTAATATGAACAGTTCCCTTGTTTTCAACAATTTGAGAAAGATAACTTTCATTTACATATTTCAATAGTTTCTTAGCTTCCTGATATGTTATCAATTGTATGGGTTTTTTCTTTTATAGAAACTGAAATTCTTTATGAAAAACAACTTCTTTATCTCTATATTTAATCTTAGCATGATAAACAGAAAGCCAATTCATTCCCAGAATGACATCAAACTCTACTAAGGAAAAAACAACAAGGTTTGTAGATAAAGTATTTCCACAAACCACAATAGAAAGATTATTAAAATTCCTATTTTCTATAATATTTCCCCCTAGTGTTTTAATAATAAATTATGGTCTCATTTGTTGAGGTGATATTTCCAATTTACTAGAAAATTCCTCAAAAATAAAGGAATGTATAGATCTCGTATCAAACAAAACTTTAGAAAAATCTGCGTAAAAAAACAAGGCACCTGATAAAACTTAATTGGATGACTTGACATCTGTTGACGTAGTTGCAAATGATCTCACCACACCTTTCTACTTATAGTCTGGATTCTTTGAATCATTTGGATATCTCTTTGGAAAGGAATTTTCATAATGACCCATATCACCACATTTAAAATACTTTACACTTTGGTTATTATGATTAGTCTTAGGATCATTTTCATTACAATCTCAAGACATATGTACAAACTTACCACATCGAAAAAACTTCCCAATTTTGGTAAGACATTCCCCAGGGTGCTTCTTACCACACTTTTCATAAACTGGAAACTGTATTTTCTTAACATCATATTTCTTTAATTGATTCTTACCCATAACTTTCCATCTAAACCTATTATTATCCTTATTGTCAAAGTGCATGTGATCATCAACAAACTCCATCTCTAACCTCTCAGCACATTAGACAATCTTATCATAACTTTTGAATTCACGGGAGGACAACGCCCTTCGATACCTTGGTTTCAATCCTGAGTAAAAGCAGTTGATTTTGATATCAAGATCTAGAATAAGATCTAGAGAATACCCTACCATTAGGGTTAATTTCTCTTCATACATGACCATTTAATCTTCCTACTTCTACTTCAATTAAAGAAATTTCTTCTCCATCCTAAGTCGAACCACCTTTGGAAAATATTTTTCAAGGAAAATACTTTTAAATTCATCCCAATCTAAGGCATTAATATCCTCTTTGTCCTTGATATTCTTGAATATTTATCACCACTGATCAGATTCACCTTCAAAATGATAAATGGAAAGACTTAAATTTTTATTATATAAAAATTTCATAACATCAAATATCTTTTCAAGGGCCTTAATCCATCCTTTAGCTGCTACTGAGTCAGAAGATCCATTGCAAGAAGGAGGGTGTTGTCTCATAAAATGTTCCACTATCATCATGTTCCTTTTTGGTATCTCTGGTTGTTCTCTTTAATGGATTCCACCACCATTTATTTCCTGCTTTAGTTGAGCCATTACTTTCACAAATTTCTTGGTTCCAATCCCTACCATTTCCAGCTGCAGATTCAGAAGAACATTGTTCTGTCAGCACCTCTTCTCTTCATCTTCCCTGTTTCTTCTATGAAAAACCATTCTGAACAAACATATCTTAGTTGAAGAAACATGATAATATTTTAATTATATATCATTTCAAATTAAACATAGAGTAAAAATCATTAATGGAATTCTATTAACACCATCCTAACCCATAAATTTATCCAAACCATCCTTTGATACCAACTACAAGGACCCTAACTTATTACATTACATAATTGTGAATTTTAGTCAAAAACTCACTTAATTTAATATTAAGGATATTTTCAAGTTTATAGTTTTATAGAATTTGGATATAATAAATACATAACATTCCACATTCATATGGAGTAGATACCACAAAAAGATTATCCATATCTTCCAAAATATAAAACTTCTTAAATAAAACATGTTTTCTTTGACAAATCTTCATAACATTTAACTTGTATTCCTTATTTGTCTTACACACCCTTATAACCTTTGAAAATAATTTAAAAACTTGGTATGAGCACAAAAAATCTCAATAAGGGATATAAAAAATAATGAAATAAAACATTAGTCCATGATTACTTGTAACACATGAAATCATTTAAAAAAAGACATAATTGTAACCATATAATCTTACTTTTAGAAACTTGATATTTACATGAGATTTAAAAAAAACATATAGAACATAAGTAGAAACATAAAGGTATCTTGGGTCATTAATTACATAATCTTGTAACCCTCTTGGCTACCTTATAATTTGTAACCCTGATGGCTACCTTACAATTTGTGTAACTATCCGAGTTACACTTGAAGTAACCATACAGATGACCACCAACTTACACATAACCAATGCATTGGAGGGAGATATAGGTCCCAAATTTTTTCATAATAAATTCCCAATAACTATAACATAATCATACAACATGAATGATTGTATAAAAACATTGTTTTTGAATTTTGTAAAACAGAATTTTGAAAGAGGATTTTAAAAGAAAAACCCCTTAAAAAATCATATAATTGAAGTGAGACTTAATATAGTGGATGAAATATGTATATAAACTATAAATACACATAATTAAACATAATATAAACAAAATTCATCACACGGACAATTTTAATACCATATAAATAATGAAGTATAAGGTTAACCCAAAGAATGGAAATCAGGTTAAGAATTCCCTTATCTCAGGGTTGTATTACTTAAAACTCATTTAAAATCCCATTATAATGGTTAAAATATTGTTATTAATATCTTAAAAAAACATATTAATCTTTATAATACCTTATATGGGCATTTCATTACATCATTTCACCCTTTAATTGTTAGTATTTTGTTCCTTGCATTGTTTTGTGTGTGTTCTTTACATGATTTTCACGATCGGTTCATAATGAATATTCTTGTCAATTGGAAGTAAAACTACAGAATTGGAATGGAGTGGTATTTATATATTTACATAACCATAAATTATACCATTTATCATTTTGAATTCTGACTTTAGGATGGCTCATAAGTTAAAACATTATTGATATTTGTTTATGTCATTTTGGCGATTCTTCGATCGTAAGGAACTCATTTTGTTTTATAAATTAATAACCTGCGTACAAAATGATTCCAAAACCTTATATAATATATAGTACATAAATTATAACCTGGTTCAACCATAAAAATGTTTTAATGACTAGTATTGAAGGAAGTAACATAAATTTAAATCACATCACCCATGATGTTGGTAAATCGACACATCACGAATGATGTTTTAATTTCTTGAATAAGTGGGAGAGGAGAAGAAGTATAATTGTGTGTCTTCCATGAACATGATGAAATAAAGAATATGTAAGATACTAGATCATTAATTCCTCTTGGATAATAGGAAGTGAGTAAATAAGAAGAATAGAAAAAGAAAAGAAAAGAAAAGAAAGAAAACAAAAGATGATGTTTACCTCTTGATCTCTTCTCCTTGAGATCCTTCTTAAGGCCCTTGGTTTTATACTTTTGGTGAGACCAGAAGGCCTTGGAAGTGGGGAATATCCTTGGGAGGATAATTGGGCAGAACTTAGGTAAGTATCAAGGCTTGATAGGTGTGGGAGGAATAGGGGAATGAGGGTGGTATTTATAGTGGAGGAGAGGAGGTATTTTTCATTATTTTATTCATTATTATAATATTTTTGCTCAAGACTATGAATAGTATTAATTAATGGGATCCAAAATATTAATAATGTAATTAGAGTTCAAACCAAGTGGTATTACATCACTGATGATGTCATAAATAGTGTATTTAACTGATAATTTGAATATACGGTATTTTACCCTATTTCACTATTCATAAAAATTCAATAATTTCAGAAAAATACCAAAACTTCACCCTAATCATTTTTCGATGTGTAGAATTCAAAAATGAACTCCATTTTTTGAAAATAATTTTATAAATATTATTTATTTAATTTTTAAATAAAATCATAATTTATTCAAAAATAATAATTTTAAATCTATAACTCATTTTTTAACACCTTGAAAAATTAATCAAGTTGTAATTATATTAAATACTTAAGAAAATAAAATAATAACACAATTTACTATTCATTAGGGTCATATTACTATTCACAAGGGTGTGTCACTATTCACCAAAAATAAAGTTGGTTCCATTAGACTCCAAATAACTTAGTGATCAAAATTATAGATGGCCGTTATTCGGAATTCAAAAAATAGAAGTGAAAAAATTATGTTTAAAGGCTAGTTATAAATATCTACTTAAAGAAAAGTTTCATGCATTCCAATTTATTTTGAAAAACTTGGGGTGTTATAGCAATTTAGGCCAATTAGGCCATTTAAGACAATTTAGGCCAATTTTGCCATTTATTTGGCCAATTTAGGCCAATTAGGGCATTTATTTGGTCAATTTAGACCAATTTGTCTATTTAGGCCAATTTAGGTCATTCAGGCCATTTAGGTCATTCAAGCCATTTAGGTTATTCAGTCCATTGAGTCTATTTAGACCATTAGGCCAATTGTCTAATTGGACATTTCACTATTTTTCTATTAGGCCATTAGGCCATTAGACCATTTGGTCATTTGACCATTAGGCCATTTGGCCAATTTAGCCACTAGGCCATTAGGAAATCAAGACATTATTCCATTTAGGCCATTTAGTCCATTAGTCCATTTAGGAAAATTTAGTCTAATTAGGCTATTTAGGCCAATTAGGCCATTTAGGTCAATTTAATCCAATTTAGGCAAATTAGGCCAATTTAGGCCATTTAGGTCATTTAGGCCATGAGACAAATTTTGGCCAATTAGTCCAATTAGGTCAATTAGGCCATTTGACCACTAGTCTAATTTAGGACAATTATGCTAATTAATCTAATTAGTCTAATTATGTCAATTACTTCATTTATTCCATTTAGGCCATTTAGGACATTAGGCCATTAGGATAATTGGACATTAGGCCATTAGGCCATTTTTCCATTTTAACATTAGGCTGTTTGGCCATTAATCCATTTGGATATTATTCCATTTGGACATTTTTCCATTTGTCCATTTTTCCATTTGGCCATTTGGCCATTTGGACATTAGGCCATTAGGCTAATTGTCCATTTTTCCATTTGGACATCTGTTCATTATGCCATTTGTCCATTAGGCCATTAAGCCATTAGGACATTAGTCCATTAGTCAATTTGACCATTAGTCCATTAGGTATTTGTCCATTAGGCCAATTTGGACAATTTGGACATTAAGATATTGGACATTTAGGCCATTTAGGACATTTAGGAAAATTTAGTCCAATCAGTCCATTTAGTCCAATCAGGCCATTTAGGCCAATTTAGGCTATTTGTCTATTTGGACATTTTTTCATTTTTCCATTAGGCCATTAGCCCATTTGGCCATTTGGCCATTTGGCCATTTGACCATTTTACCATTTGACCATTTGGCAATTATGCCATTAGACCATTAGTCCATTAGACCATTAGTATAAGGCCACGACCTTAAAAATTACATAATATTGACTTAAGTTAGGAATTTTACTTTCTTTCACATTGAATATCTTTTTAGGTTTAAAGTTTTAGAGAATTAGGCCATAACTCATACATAACAAAACCATAAAAAAAGAAAAATTAGACAATTCCAAATAATATAAAATTTTCTATAATATAAAACATTTAAAATAAATAATGATATATTTTATGAAAACTATTCACGAAAATTAACATGAAATCTTCCAATCCCTTACTCATCCTTAAATCCTATGAAAAAAATTAAAAATATAGGATGAGTATAAAAAGATCAGTAAGGGATATAAAAATAAGAAAACTATTATTCCATTGATAAACATTAAAACCCATGAAAATTTTATCATAAAGAAATACTTTTCACCCTTAATAATTAGTAAATACTTTCCTTTGAAAATAATCTCACTTCGCACTTTTTTATAATCATAAGATTACCATAAAACCCATAACAAGCATAAAAATATATAAAGGTATCTTGGGACATCATTATATTTATCACTATTATAAATAGAATAACAATGTGGTCAACTTACATATATGTCACTCATACAAATGGAATAGCCATACGACCAACTTCCATACCCAATGCATTGGAGGGATACCATGGACCCACCTATCTTTGGTTTATCACAGAATCACCCATCATTGGTTTATCACGAAACCACCTGTAAAATGTCCAAGTAACATTATATAATCATAACATATAAAAGATTTAAATTTTCCACATTTCACTCATAAAATTTCATTTAAAATCACAAGAAAATATTTCAAGATATTGAAATAATCAATCCATTTTTAAAACCCATTTTTAATAACAAAATACCCAGAAAAAGGGAAAGAGGGGTTTCTTTTTCTTTTAAAAACATGAAGTATTATAGAGAACTAAAAATAAAAAAATAGATATAAAATTTCTTTTATAATATTTTTTATACCCATATAAATAAATATGTAAAATAATATCAAGAATATTGAAATGTAGGAAATGATTAAATCTTTAAACATTCAAAGTGTATCATACCACTTTTAACATTTAAATTATAAGCCTCATGAAAGGATAACTTTTAAATAAACATTAAATAAGATGAGAATAAATAAAAAATGTATCTATAATTTAAAAAGGGCTATATATACACCTTATAAAATAATAAATGTTCATATCATTAAGAAATGCTTCAATGAAAGGAGATTGAAACAAAATCTCTTACCTTGAGTCTAACTTGTCACGTGTGTCTTTATCTTCCTGAATAATAGAATTATGTTAATTATATATTTGATTTATAACCTTTTTAAATTTTATCATTAATTTCATTTCACTTATTACAATGTTTTAAACAATTACTTAAACAATTAAGTTTACGTTGGGTGTTTTGACTATATTCGGTTTATGTGTCAAAAACAACTTTAGTAGGTCAACTATGGTCAAAGGGGTAATTATATACACATATGAAGAATATTAATCATGAAATAATTATCATATTTATACATAAATTACACTTTTAAAACCAATCATGAAATATGGTTATGGAAAATGAACCAACGTAACAATCATGGAGACAGTAGGCCATACATACGCATGAGTAACATTCCCATTTTTCAATGATTATTATAGAAAGAAGGTAAATAAAATTTATCTTTAAATAATTATAATTATAACATCAATAAAATATTATTAAATAATATATTATTATATATTTAATAATTGTGATGTAAAATGAATCACACCGCTTCGAGGAGGTGGTAGTTCACACATCCACGAAAGACATTATCACTTTTTTTAGTGTGTGAAAGGGTAATAAAGAAAATTATATATTATATTTATAGTAATTTAATTATTCCATTAATATCATATATATGTTATTTATGTCACATATTTTTAATTAAACCCATAATTAGTACATTCCACATAATGCGTGAACATATCACAACGCTTTGAGGAGGCGGTAGTCCACACGTCCACAAACGATGTTATCATATTTACAAAAAATGGAAAGCATGAAGGTATGTGTTATATAATAGTTATATAAGTATAAATAAAACATAAATATCATATATATTATATAAAAATAGTGTTTCTATCATAATTACCAACCATGAGAGGTGGTAAAAGAAAAAACGAATGACATCGTTACATGAGGTGGTAGTTCATCGTACATGAATAGTAATTTTACTACCCATTTGATGAAAGTGTGTGTAGGTGTAGGTAAAAAATTTAACATAAAAACATCTCAATATATTAATTATACTTATTTTATTATATAATCATGGAATAATACAAAATTAATGGATTGGATAAAGAAACAAAGTAAAAATTCATGTTGATGAAAGTTACCTCTTCTTCGGGTAATTCCTTTTGGTTTTCACCAAAGGAATTATTGGTTGGATTTATACCCAAGGTTAGGCCTATAGGGAGATTTTATAGATGTTTGGAGCTTAATTTTAAGGGTTTTTATGATCCAAAGGGTCTTTAGAGGTGTGAATAAATGGGAATGGTGAGTTCCTTTTTATAGAGGAGGGGGAGTGACATTCTTGTAAATATAAAAAGGCAAACACTATTGAGAGGTCTCCCTTACATCATGTGACCCCAATAATGGTTAAAATTTTATAAAATAGGGTATACGGTATACTAATGTCCATAAAATGGGGTTTGGATAAGTTTATAGGTCATCTGGACTCTTAAGATTAAATTTTATCCACTAAGTAAACACATTTTTACCTTAATTGCTGTAATTAATTTTAATCACTTTCACTTATCCTTTTGGTAAAAAAATAATTTTACCTTATTAGAAAATATAAATTATTATTATTACAAATATGGAATCAATTTTTCCAAATTAAAATTACATAAGTGGCATAAATTAATTTAAAATTAATCTTACAGACGGGACGACAAAGCGAGTTTTTAAGTAAAAATGTTCAAAATTTTGCTATGTTTTTATATCTAAATTCAATATAAAATTGTTTCAAATGACCTAAATTGATTTAAATGATAAAAAATCGATCTAATTATACTTTAAAACCAAATAAAAAACATTTTTTAACTATATAAATAAATTGGAAGAAAATGTAGTTTTGAACTAAAATTCAGTATTATTCAATATTCATCAAAATATGAAAGTTCTCAGAAAAATACCAAAAATTCACCCAAAGTAAAATTTTTATATACTAACTTAAAAAATTAAGTTTATTTTTTCATATATAAATTATCAAAGTTTCAAAAATTATATTTAAAATAGGTGTGCCATTAAATGGCGGTAAAACTGCTTTTTAGAAAAATACCATTTTAAGCGTAAAACTATATTTATTGTTATCTTTTTCCTATAAAATTTATTATATGAAAGTATTTTTTTATAAACATGTGTAAACATAATATAGTTAGTCTTATTTATTCTCTACAATACAAAAACTAGGAGATAACCAACATGTTAAATAATAATATTAATAGTATATTATTGTTCTGTATAACTCAGTCTTGCGTGAAACACACGATTTCTAAGAACTCATTGTTATGTGTCAGGTACAATATTGGTTGTAGTGAAAATTTTAAGGTAAAATTACTATCTAATTAATAAATATTAATAAATATGAAAAAGACTTATTATAACATTACCTAGGATGTTATATCCTTCCCCCCTTTTGGAAATTGCGTCCTCATAATTTTATTCACTTATCAAATAAGTGGGGATATTTTTACCTCATAGAATTTTTAGATTCCCATGTTGCCTCTTGAACCATATGTTTTTTCCACAAAACATTAACAAGATAAGTCACCTTATTCTTAAACACTTTCTCTTTATGGCTAAGAACCCAAGTTAGCTGTTCCCCATAAAAAAGATTCTCTTCTAGAAGAATTACTTCAGGGCTCAAAACATGAGATGAGTCCTGTATATAATTCTTTAACAATGAAAAATGAAATACGTTGTGTACCTAGGATAAAATTTGAGGTAGTAAAATCATCCAAAATTATCCAGGATTTCATATGGTCTAATGAACCGTAGACTTAGCTTCCCCTTCTTACCAAAATGCATCACACTTTTCCATAGAGAAACTTTCAAAAAGACATAATAACCTACCTCGAGAGATAGATATTTTCTTCGGTTATTCGCATAACTTTTCTACCTATTCTAAGATATCCTCACATGTCATTTAATAAACTACACTTTCCCTTCAATTTACTCTACCAAATCTAGTCCCATTAACTTTCTTTCTCCTACATCATCCAAAAATGATGGTGTTCGACACCACTTTCCATATAATGCCTCTAAAAGTTCCATCTGTATACTAGAATGAAAAATGTTGTTATAAAAAAACTCAACCAAATAAATATGTCGATCCCAAATTCACTATTAATATATTAAGTAGGAACAAATCATATCCTCTAAGGTTAGAATCTTCCACTCAGACAGTCCATCAGATTGAGGATGAAAATCTGCACTGAAATTTAATTCAGTACCCAATGAATTTTGAAGTACTTTTAAAAAATTGGATGTAAACCTGAGATCACAGTATAATACAATTGAGAGAGGCACTCTATGTAACATGAAAATATCTTTTAGATATAGTCTATAAAGATGATCTAGATACATTGTATCTTGTATAGTAAGGAAATGTGAATATTTGGTTAATCAATAAACAATAACCCAAATCACATTATTACCTTGATAAGTCTTTGGAAATACTACCATGAAATTTATTGATATATTATCCCATTTCCACTCTAGCACTTGATATGGTTAAAACATCCCCATTGGTAATTTTTGATCTACTTTAACTTGTTTAAAAGTAAAACACTTAATGGTAAATTTAGAAATATATATTTTCATTCCATCCAATCAGTAATATTCCCAAAGGTCTTTGTACATATTAATGTTACTCATATGAATGAAAAATGGAGAACTATGAGCTTCAGTCAACAACTATTTCCTTAACCATGAATCACAAGGAACACATGATATTTTTTTTAAATCATAAAACACATTATTCATCAATATTAAAATCAGAAAACTTATCATTATTAATTGATTCTACTCTTTCTTGAAAATATTGACCCACCTACCGAGCTATCTTAAATTTTTCTAGCAAAGTCAAATGCATTGAAACCTAAAAAAACAGAGGATGTCCCTGCATCCATAAATTCTAGGAAAAAATTCATCAAATAATTAACCAAAGGGTCATGTCCCAAACATAACATGGTTAATGTGGCATTAAATTTTCAACTCAAAGCACCAAATACCTTGTTTTCTATTCCAAGATGATAACGAACCATGCAATCATAATACCTAATTATTTTTATCCATCTTATTTGTCTCATGTTCAATTATTTTTGAGTGAATATATGCTTCAAACTTTTGTGATTACTATATATTTCACACTTCACTCCATAAAAATGATGCCTCTAAATTTTTAAAGCAAAAAAAGTAGATAATTCCAAATCATGAGTAGGGTAATTAAAGTTATGAGGTTTCAACTAACATAAAGAATAAGAAATTACCTGATTATTCTGCATTAGGACCCAACCAAGTCCTTTCAATGAAGAATCACTATAGATGAAAAATTCACCATTTTTGGAAGGTAGGGCCAAAACTAGATCATTGACCAATCTTCTTTTAAGTTCCTGGAAATAAAATTCTCCTATCTAGATAAACCTAACTCCCTTTCCTATTAACTTAGTTAATGTACTAGATAATTGATAAATTGTTTCAAAAAACCTTAAGTAATAACCCAATAATTCAAGAAAACTATGAATCTTAGTGACATTTTTAGGTCGTATCCACTCTTCAATAAATTTTATTTTAGCAGGCTAAATAATTATGCCATATTTAAAAACAATATATATACAAGGAATAAAAGTTTTTGTAACCAAAATTCACTCTTAATAAAATTTCCATATAGTTTATTTTATTTTAAGGTTTAAAAAAATCCTTAAGTTCCTTTCATGTTCCTTATGGTTTTTTGAATATACCAAAATATCATCTCTAAAATAATCTACAAAACTTATCCAAGAATTGTTTTTTCTATCCTAAGTAGAACAACATTAGGAAAATATTATTAAATTCATCCCATTCCAAGGAATAAATCTATTCAAATTATCTAATATTCTTAAACATTGACCACCACTAATTAGATTCACCTACAAAACTATAAATTGTAACAATTACCTTTTGGTGATCTGAACAACCCATGACATCAAATATATTTTCTATGGATTTAATCCATCCTCCAGCTAGAACAAGGTTAGATGATCCTATGAATGATGAGGGATATTGTCGCATAAATGATCCAATATCATCATTTTCCTCTATAGTAGATCTGGATGCTCTATTTCCTAGACACCACCACCATTATAGCCCATATAAATAGAGAAATTACTGGAAAAAACTATTCTATTTAAATTATAACCATATTAGGGTGTTGATTCAGAAGGATATTTTCCTCTCAGTTCCTTCCCACTAAATCCTCCTTGTTTCCTCTATGGAAAACCAATCTGAACAAACATACTTTAGATAAAGAAACATGGTAATATTTAAATTCTATATAATTATAATGTAACCATAAAGTAAAATCTTCTAAGGGAATGCTATTAAAACTATACTAACCTCTAAAGTTATGTAAAACTTTCCTTTGATAACAAGTAAAAGGCCCCAGCCTTAAAAATTACACAATCTTGAGTTAAGTCAAGAATTTTACTTTCTTTAATATTTAGGATCTTTTTACGTTTAGAGTATTATAGAATTAGGCCATAACTCATATATAAAAAAACTATAAAAAATACAAAGTGGACACTTCCAAACAGTATCCATTTTTCCCATAATATAAAACATTTAAAATAAATCATGATGTCTTTTATAAAAAATCTTCATGACATTCAACATAACATATTCCAATCCCTTACCCATCCTTAAGTCCTGTGAAAAACATTAAAAAATGTAGTATGAGCATAAAAATTTCAGTAAGGGATATAAAAAGAAGGAAACCATTAGTCCATTGATAAACATTAAAACCCATGAAAAGTTTATCATAAAATAATAATTTTCATCCTTAATAAGTAGTAAATACTTTCCTGTGAAAATAATCCAATTTCATACATTTTTTGTAATCACAAGATTACCATAAAACCCATAATAAGTATAGAAAATACATAAAGGTATCTTGGGACATCATTATACTTGTCACTATTATAAATATAATAAACATGCGGTCAACTTCCATGCATGTCACTCTTACAAATGAAATAACCACATGGTTGTTTTCCATACCCAATGCATTAGAGGGATATCACGGACCCACCCATCATTGGTTTATTATAGAACTACCCATAATTGTTTTATCACGAAACCACTTGTCAAATGCCCAAGTACCATTATATAATCATAACACATAAAATATTACAATTTTCCACATTTCACTCATAAAATTTCATTTTCAATCATAAGATTTTTTTAATATATTTAAATAATCAATACTTTTTCAAAACCTCTTTTCAATAACAAAATACCCAGAAAAATGGAAAGAGGGGTTTATCTTTCTTTTAAAAACATGAAGGCTTTTAGATTAATCCAAATACAAAAATAGACATAAAACTTCCTTTATAATAATTTTTATATTCATATAAATAAATATGTAAAATAATATCAAGAATATTGAAATGGAGGAAATTATTAAATATTTAAACATTAAAATAATCCCATACCACTTTTAACATTTAAATTATAAGCCCCATGAAAGGATGACTTTTAACTAAACATACAATAACATGATAATTGATGAGATTGAGATGAAATCCCTTACCTTGAGTCTGACTTGTCACACGTGTCTTTATCTTACAAAATAATAAACTTATGTTAATTATTTAATCTCTTTATGACCCTTTTAAAGTTTACCTTACTTTTATTTCACTTATTACAATGTTGTAAACAAATACTTAAATAATTAAGTTTATGTTGGGTGTTTTGACCATATCGAGTTTATGTATCAAAAACGACTTTGGTAGGTCAACTATGGTCAAATGGGTCATTATATAAACATATACATGATAATAATAATGAAATAATTATTATATTTATACATAAATTACACTTTTAAAACCAATCATAAAATATGGTTATTAAAAATTAACCAACATTACAATCATGGTGATGGTAGGCTATACGTACGCATGGGTAACGTTCCCATTTTTCAATGATTGTTATAAAAAGAAGGTAAGTAAAATTTATTTTTCCAGAAAGATCATTATACCATAAATAAAATATTATTTAATCATATATACTTATATATTTAATTCTTGTGATATAAAAGGAATCACATTGCATCAAGGAGACGATAGTCCACATGTCCACGAACGACATTATCACTTTTTCAATGTGTAAAAGGGTAATAAAGAAAATTATATATTATATTTCTAGAAATTTAATTATTTCATTAATATAATATAGATGTTATTTATATCACATATTTTTAATTAAAACCATACTTAATACATTTCATGTAATGTGTGAACGTATCACCCTGCTTTGAGGAGGCGGTAGTCCACACGTCCACAAATGATGTTATTGTATTTACAAAAAATGGAAAGCATGAAGTTATGTGTTATATAATAGTTAAAAAAGTATGAAGACAAAATAAATATCATATATATCATATAAAAACGTTTTTTCCATCATAATTCCCAACCATGAGAGGTGGTAAAGGAAAAACGAATGATATCGTTACGTGAGACGGTAGTTTGACGAACACGAATGGTAATTTCATTACCCATTTGATGGAAGTGTGAGTATATGCAGGTAAAAAACTTAACATAACAACATATAATTATATTGAGTATAATTATGTTATTATATATCATGTAATAATAAGAAATTAATGGAGTGTATAATGAAACAAAGTTAAAATTCATGTTGATGAAAGTTACCTCTTCTTTGGGTAATTCCTTTTGGTTTGAACCAAAGGAATTATTGGTTACATTTATACCTAATTTTAGGACTATATAATGTGGGTAATTATTTTGGGATCTTATTTGGGTAGGTTTTGGATGATACAATGGTGTTTGAGAGGTATGCATAAATGAGAAGGGTGAGTGACTTTTTATAGTGGAGGGGGAGTGACATTCTTGTAAATATAAAAAGATAAACATTATCAAGAGGTATAACTTACATCATGCGACTCAAATAATGGTATAAATTCAATAAAATATTGTATATTTTCAACTAATATCCATAAAATGGGTTTTGGACAAGTTTATAGTCCATTTTGACTCTTAAGATTAAAGTTTAACCACTAAGTAAACACATTTTTACCTTAATCGTTGTAATTAATTTTAATTACTTTCACTAATATTTTTGGTAAAAAACTAATTCAAACTTATTATAAATTATAAAATATTATTATTCTAAATATGGAATCCATTTTTCCAAATTCCAATCACATAATTGGTAGAAATTAATTTAAAATTAACCCCGTAGATGGGACAACAAAACATGTTTTTAAAGTAAAAATGTTCAAAAGTTTTCTACGTTTTTATATCTAAATTCAAAGTAAAATTGTTTATAATGAACTAAATTGGTTTAAATTATATAAATTTTATCTAATTATACTTTAAAATCAAATAAAAACATTATTTAACTATATAAATAAATTGGACAAAAATTTAGTTTTAAATTAAAATTAAGTATTATTCATTATTCATCAAAATATGAAAGTTCTTAGAAAAATACTCAAAATTCACCCAAATTAAATTTTAATATCCAAATTTAAAAAATTCAGTTTATTTTTTTCATATAAATATTATAAAAGTGTAAAAAACTAGATTTAAAATAGGTGCATCATTAAAAGGCGGTAAAATTATTTTTTAGAAAAATATAAATTTTAAGCATAAAACTAGATTTATTCTTATCTATTTCCTATAAAATTTATTAGATGAAAGTAAAAACATTTTTTAAACACATGTAAAAATAATATAGTTAGTCCTATTCATTCCTTCTGATACAACTGCTAGGAGATAACTACCATATTGAATAATAATATTAATAGTATATTATTGTTCTATATATCCCAGTCTTGCATGCAACACAGGATTTCTAAGAACTAATTATTGCGTGTCAGGTAAGCTATTGGATATAACATCCATTTTAAGGTAAAATTACTTTCTAATTGATAAATATTAATAAATATGAAAAATACTTATTATATCATTACCTAATATGTTACACTTAGGCCATTAGGCCATTATGCCTGAATGACCCGAAGGCCTTCTTTTTTATTTTATTATAGATAATCCCCCTTTTAAGGGTTGAAGGGGAACCCGTACATGACCCGTAGGCCCAAGGAATAAGGAATTATGCCATTATTCCATTTAACCATTTGACCATTTGACCATTTGGCCATTTGAAATGGGTATTTTCAGCCTTATATTAAATTTATTAATGATAGTAAAGCTTAAAATTTAGCATGAAAATATAACTAAGAAACAATATAAATATAGATATTATTTATATACATATTAAAGAACATGACACCTCTCATGCTCATTCATTTTAGTGTGCCCCAAAGTATGCAAATACATAATTGAATCTTTGTTTATTTTGTTTTCTCCAGACACATCCTAAAAAAAATTCAATATAATTAATAAGAATTAAATTTTCTATACAAACAATTAAATATTAGAAATACCTTAAATTAATCATTCTTCCAATACATTATCATTTATTGATAATGTGTTGTTGGATAGTTGGGGAATATTGGCACACTATCTAAATCATAATTGACTCTACTCTTCCAACCAACATATAACTCATGCTTATGTGATCACCAAAACTCCCCAAGATCCATCAACCTTGAAACCTTATTAGCTTCACCATCAGTAAAGTTAAACTGATGCTGTAATGAACATGTTAATTCATATAATACAACAATAATATAAATAAAAATTTAACAAATTTTCTTACCCATATCTATGCCCATGATTTTCCTTTGATTTCATTACTGATATTCCTTCATGAGACTTGTTTCATCGGAATGATATCATTGTACTTGGATAAAGTTCCCATGAAGATTCTATAATGCCTGAAATTTTTACCTATCATCTATTTATCTTCATTATAATCCACCATTATTTGTGTTTGGTGGTTCCAGGATTCACATATATGGGTGCACCCATGTCACCTACTAGAAGATCCCACTAAATAAGATCAAAGGGAAAAAATAAATAAGTCATAGTACAATAGGTTAAAAATAATGTGATATAATTTGACACACTTACACTACTAGAAAAATAACCTATACCAACGATTTGGAACTGTTGGTATAGGCCTCCAAACCATTGGTATAGCCTATACCAACGGTTTGGAGAACCGTTTCCAAGTAAGCCGTTGGGATAGGTCTATACCAACGGTTTTCCCAAAACCGTTGGTATAGACCTATCCCAACAGTTTTGGAAACCATTGGTATAATTAATATGAAAATCTATACCAACGGTTATGCAACCATTGGTTTATGTATTTCAAAAAAATAAAACATTCGCTGGGATTTGATCCCAGGACCCCTAGTTTATCATTGAACGAATTAACCACTAACCTAACATGACTTTTGTGAATATAATTAAATAAATATATATATGTATTCTCATAATTATTTTAAATTTTGATTTATATAATGTTCTGGGTAAGAATAAATGATAAAAAATCAAAGGATCTATACCAACGGTTTTGACAACCGTTGGTATAGATTGTGATTCTAGATTTTGTTTTTGAGTGGAAGGTTGGTTTGTGGGGACCTTTCCCAACGGTTTGGGCAAACCATTGGGATAGGTATACCCTTTCCCAACGATTTGGCCAAACCGTTGGGAAAGGGTATACCTATACCAACAGTTTTCCCAAACCGTTGGGAAAGGTGGCCAAAATGTGGGCTTTCCCAACGGTTTGGCCAAACCGTTGGGAAAGTCATACCCTTTCCCAACGGTTTGGACAAATCATTGGGAAAGGTGTCCTCAAAGTTGGATTTCCCAAAGGTTTGGCCAAACCGTTGGGAAAGGGAACCTATACCAATGGTTTTTACAAACCGTTGGTATAGAAGCGTTGGGAAAGTTCAGATTTCCAGTAGTGTTATAATAAAAAAACTAATTTAGGCTACTCATTAGCCTTTAATGGATCTGTGATCTACCCTAAAGCAGTATCCTCTAAAGGATTTTCCCGTTCCAATGCATGCACTGGGTGATCTGCATGCACTGAAGTGGTAGCTAAAGGAACATAACCATCAGATCCTAGATGGATATTAAGAAATGTAGGTTGTATAAACATGGAAGGATATGGGTATTAGGGTTGGAGATACATCAAAGGATATAAACATGGTAAAGGTGGGAACATACCTAGAAGCGACATAGACATGGTATGGGAGGAAGAGGCTAAATTAGATGATGATGGAGGCATGGGTGGAAGCATCCTGAGAGGTTCAAGTGGAGGATGGAAAGGTGTGGTAGATGGGGTGTCTATTGACGGGTTAGGGCGAGAATATATACAATGGGTGCTCTTTCTAGATCTAGGAGCACCCTTGATCAGACCCATACTAATAGGCGGGGTAGAAGTCAACTATGATTCAACTGTATGTCCCTATTTTTTTGATAAAGAATAAAAATATTTCATTAAATGTAATACAAAAGAAAAATATTACAATTATTATACTTACTAAGGTAACTAGAGGAGACAACCCGAGCTCGCGCATCTGTCAATCAGTATCAAATAATTACTTTCTTAAAACTTCTTCAATATTTTTCATAATCTTCATTAGAATGAAATGTAAATTTTTTAGAAATAGTTTTTAAAAATCATGTATATAACTTAAAATTCAAAGAAGTCATAAACAATGTCATAACATGTTTTAGAAACTATAATTTAAAACCAATTTATACATTTTTAAAAAACCCATTTTAAATTTGGTTTTCATAATTGAAATAAATCTAATTAAATGAAATGAAAAAAAACAATAATAAAATATAAATATCATTCCAAACTGAAACTAAACTAAATTAATTATAGTAGTATGAACCTGAGAAACCCACGTCAAGGTAAATTGGATAAACTATAAATATATATGGTTGCTTCTATATATTACCTACCACTAATTTAGGTTCAACATAAAATCTCACAATTGAAAAATTTGAGTTATCAAATGAAATATTTTGGTCAACACTAATGGGGGAGTCAATGGTGAGAATTTCTTCCCCACCACCATGAAAAATATATCTTGGGATTACTTCAATAATGAAACCATAATTATGTCTCAGATGATATTTTACATAAAACACTTTTTTTCAATTTGATTCCAAAATATATGGTTATTCAGTATCCAGGAATTGAGTCATTTCAATAAATCTAAATCCATAGTCATCAATATATATACCATGTCACATCATTGAATCAAACCATTTACATTTCATCATAGTAACTCGACCATGAGAGTAGTAATCCAATAACAATATTTTCTCAAAAATTCCATAATAAGACACATTTTCATATTGAGGCCTACTATCAGATGTACTAGCATAACATTTTTTTGTAGTAGTTAACATGATGCCATCATGTTGTGTTCTCATTTTCACAAATCAACCAGTTGTAACAAATTTTTATGCATTAATTATTAAATATTTTCATTCATGAACCAAATAATTGGGACCAAAATCCAACACTCTTAATTTTTGATAGACAAATTAAATAGTTAAACTCAATACCTAAAATTTATATGAATAATAAAATTAAATTAATATATATATTTTAAGTTAATTAAAGTAATGCTCATTTTTTTTTCAATCAAGCAGGAAACTCTTTGATATGAAAAGCCTCTCTCTTTCTCAAAGGAAATGATTGATGAAATCTACTTATAATTTGTTTATGTTCCCAATATAAAATGATAATAAAAGTTTAAGATATATGTGAAATGAAATAGTATGATATAACATATAAATATTCAAATTACTTACTTTATATAGTCATTGAACAAACTAGAGTTAAACAAGAATGTGTGATATGCCATATCCCACTCTTCAAGGCTTAATGTAGCCAATGTATATGACCCAAGAATTCCTACGATTTGGGGAAGATATGTAAATAAGGGATAAATTTACCCATACTTATCATCTTCATTTCTCATTGTCCAGTTATGTCTTTAACTCACATTAGACAAATAAATTGAACAAAAATACATATATTCTTGATCCAGATAACCTATCACAATAGAATCTTCAAGATTATTCTTATTTTAGACATTAGATTTAATTATAAACATATTTATTTTAGTATTATACATCCTCTAAAAATAAATGGGTCCCCCAAGAAGTTTTTTAGTTGGAATATGTACTGTTAAATGAAATATGCAAGTGAAAAATTATGGAATATTTTTTTCCCGACTCACACAAAATTAATGGCACCTCTTGCTACATTTTTATCAAGAAATACTTGCATAACATTTTAGAAAAAAATTATATAAAAAATGTCACAAATTAATCACTATCACCCTTTAATTGTTGGATAGTAAATGTTCAATTAATATTAGAATCAATTCATGAAGAAGTATGTGATAATCATGAGTTTTTATGGATTTTAGTTTCAAATCCCTTATGTTGAATCATTTAGTTATGTTGATGGAATAGACATCAGGAACCATGATATTATCCGATACTTCTATAAATTGATTTTTCTCTAAATGTGTCATCACATAAGAAGCATAGTAACTTTCCATTTGTTTTCACCAATACACACAGGTTGTAGTTCTAGTTGAATAAACCAATAAAAAAAATCCTAGTGAGATTAGAAGTCATCTTTGGTATTCCCCTTGATATTTAGAAGAATTAAAAGCAAAATTTCACATATATATTTCTCAATGTGCGTTATGTATAAATAATGGCGTAATAAACTAGTAGAACAATATGCAAACTCAAAAAATATACTTTTCTTTTTCCAATTGTAAGTGGCTTTAGTGTCAACAATCTTACTCTTTTTAGATTTCATCAGACCTTTACCAAATGAAAAACTGAAATCTTTCAATTCATTAAGCACATTAGTTCTTGACATACATTGTGGTGGCTATTCAATGTCAAAAGTATTATCAAACCTCCGAGGATTCTTTCTGTATTGATGATCCATTAGAAAAGATAATCGATGCCCCATAAAACTGAAACTATGATGATATTTAATCCTTATCAATTATGTATTATTCATACAAATAGGAAATTATAGTTTTCTCTTCCTTCTCAAACCAAAAATTATTTCATAGTTAGGGAAATCATTTATATTCTATAAAGGGATGCACACATTTGGAATATTTTTTTTAAAGAGGCATCGAATGTTCACACACCCATATCCCAAAGTTTCTTCAACTCTCTCATTAAAGGTTGAAAGTAGACGTTTATATCATTTCCAGGATCAGAAGGTCGAAATATTAGTATAATCAAGAAATTTAATTTTTTTTCATAAAAATCCATGAAGTAAGATTATAAATGTGAATAAAAATTGGCCACATGTTGTGAGAAATATATGACCAAATAGATTAAAACCATCATAGGATAGACCCAACCTGACATTATGCATCTCATCTGAAAAAACAGGATGTTTTGTATCAAATTACCACTATGATAATCCATATATAGGATGAAACAACTCATCATTACCTTTAATTATCTTAGCATCATGTCATTGTATATTGGTTGATATTTTTGCAGACATGAATAGAGTTTGAATCTTGAGAATCAATGGAAAGTGACACATGAATTTATATGGCACATGAGATGGTGTTCTATATACATTTGAATTCCATTGAGATGTTCTATATTCTTTATATTCATTAAGGTCTATTGTTTCCTCCCAAAATAAACTTCAATCATTCAAAGAAGCATGAATTTTATTAGTAGAAAATTTGAGATTCTTAATTAAATTCCATGCCTTATAATGATTTGAGGGAATATCTGCACCATCAAGAAATAATTCCTTAAAAAAATTAAGAATATAATCAATGGTGGTATTATAAATTCCATAAATGTTTTTTCTATGATATAACCACATTAAAAATTTCAACTCTTTCATTTTATTACATTCCTGATATACATGAGTTTTGGAATAATCCATTAATTTTTTCACTCTCTCTACATTATCATTTTTAGTATTTTTCTCATGTGTATTGATATCATTGTATTCTTGCATTGACATACTATATCTATCTTTATGATGCAAAAATGGAAATCGATCAAATATCAAATTCTCCATACCAATTCTTTCTTTCCATTCATGAACAATAGAAAATTGTCTCGTCTCTCCATTATGATACCAAACACAATAATTTGTTTGAAATCTAGTTTTTTATATGGCATCTAACTTCTTCTCAGCTTAAAAATGGTCATACAACAAAATTATAACATGGAAACTATATACGATCTCCATCTTAATCATTATTAAATGAAAAATATAAATAAAATATCTATTTTTTTAAACTTGGTTAAAATCCAATCAGTATGATACATACAAATTTTATCCATTCTATTACAGAGGAAAAAAGTTATGTTCTGATCAACAATGTAAACTATAATTAAAAAATCCATCATAATCAATTTAAATATAAAATTCATCAAATCATGCTAGTAGAAATAAAAAAAAAGAATAAGATAAATAACACATGCTATAAGCGATGCCTACAAATAATGAACCAGAAAAAGTATAAGACATGGAATGAGCAACAACTATTACATAATCCAATTAAATACACATGTATTTATGAAAAAATTGTTTTTAAAACTTCTATTTTTTGAATACAACATTAATCTAATTAAATAGACTTGTATTTATGTTGGAAAACATTTACTCAAGAACAACAACAATGTGTCACCCAACATCAAAACCACAAAAACATGGTAAAATAATATCATGTAAATTATAACATAATTGATATTAATATAAATAATCATCCAATCCTAATATCATAGAAACTTATATTTTTAAAATAAAAAATATATCAAAAATTTAATAAAGGAGAGGTAAGCTCAAATTTGTATGATATATGAAATGAAATACAAATTTTTTTAGTAAAAATTACCCATATCTAATTATAAATGATTCATTTCTAAGTCCAAATGTAATTATAATCTTAAATATATGTCATGAAAGGAATAAATTCTATAACCATATTACTTGAATAATTGAAAGATCATGTTCAATGAAAATAACTATATATTATTTGATGCATTTTGATATAACAAAGAAAATAAACAATTTAAATACTTTATCTAAAGAATAATAAATAAACATCGGAAACATTATTTAAAAATAGTAAAGGGTCAGAAAACTACATAACAATGAGTAAGAAAAATAATGAAAAAATTATAATTTTTTTATTTTAATATACCTTCCCATTAAAAACATGTTATTTAATATAAAAAAATACATAAAAAACTCCACAATCATATTTTCAAATATAATCATTTAACTATTTATTTTATATTAGAAATCAAGTGTAGTCGCATCATAGGCATATTCTGAAAAATTACATATATAGAAGATACTACCTACCAATACGATCTATTGATGAGATCCTCAAGCTTCGGTAATAATAAATTAACCTCTTATAATTAATAAATCAATTTCTATAACCAATTGATTCATAATGAATCATCTCTAGAAACTATAATAATAACAAATATCTAAATGAAACTCATGAAAATAACTTCTAATAACCTCTATAAATCAAATTTAACAAAACCCATAACCTTCCTTACCTAAGAAGTGCACGATTTCAACCCATATTAAATAAATACCTAGAATAATTTACCAAATAAATTACCTCCAAAAAATAATGATTAACATTTTTTAAATGATCCACCTCAACATCCTTTTGCGAGAGTATATGGAATCATTATCACCTCTAGTAAACTATCTCATCCACAAGCCTTATATAATATTGCACATGATCCTAATTAATTCTAGGAGTATACAAATTATAGCGCATAATTCTAATTCATTAAAGTATTATGTTTTCCATGTTCACCAAAAGAATTACACACCAAATAAATATATATGTATAACATAACATAAACCATCAAAGAATAGATGAACCTTTGAAAACTAACTTCCCCCAACTAGTACCCACTTCCCTAATGTCTAATGTCTTATAAAAAACTCAATATAAGAAATTCAATATATCCGTATCAATTTATCAATGTAAACCACAATATATAAAAATATATAATAACACGTGGAGTGGGAGAGGGAATATTATACATAAAATCAGGTTAGTCTATTCACCAACTAATGGTTGGTTTACACATTATAAAACCAACCTTATATGGTGGTTATGAATATACTGGTACTCCCATCATGGATATAAAATGAAAAATCAATCATCACCCACAAATATACAACAATATGATACTAAAGTCTCATCTAAATTACAATAATTAAACCAAAATCCAAAAAATAAAACATTACCCACAAAGAACCTTATTTCAAATAATCTAGAATAATCATGACCTAACTATATCTTGGTCAGGTTTTAATACATAGGTAAAAATTAAAACAATAGTCAGAAGAATAGAAGAAGAATTTTTAACTCACTATCAAAGAAGATTAGAATTAGTAAATCACTAAATCAGGGGATAATGATGGAGGAGGAGAGTCGTCCGTCGTTGCTCAGGTGAGGGAAGAACATAGCTCGACCAAAGGGGGGGGGAGGAGATATGGATCGATGAGTGGGGGGGGGGAGAGAGACTAGGAAAATATATAGGTCTCAATCAAAATGGTTTTTAAAAACTATTGGGATAACATATCTATACCCACAGTTTACATAAACCATGGGTATAGACAGACTCCAGAAATGCTATACCCACGGTTTCTGTAAACCGTGGGTATAACTCTATGGGGATAGCCCCATTTACCAGTAGTGAATTCTCAAATATTATACATACTCTTCCTTTCTCTTTGAATATATAATAATATCATCTATAAATACTACCACAAACTGATCAAGGTAATATCTAAAGACTCTATTAATTAAATCCATAAAGATATTAGAAGTATTAGTAAGTCCAAATGAAATTAATACAAATTCACAATGACCAAACATCATACGGAAGGATGTCTTAGGTATATCCTCCTTATTGACCCTTATCTGATGATATCAAGATTGAAGATATATCATGTAAAAATATAAATATCCTCATAACTGATCAAATATATCATCAATATAAGGTAGAGGTTGTTAAGTTCCCGATAATCAATGCAAATATGCATTGAACTATCTTTATTCTTAACAAAAGAAAAGGTGAAACCCATAGAGAAGCACTGGGCTGAATGAATCCCTTATATATATTCTCCTAGAGTTTCTTATTTAATTACTGCAACTCAATTAGGACCATTCTATATTAAGTTTTTAAAATAGGCGTAACACCAGGTTTGGGTTCTATTAAAAAATCAACTTCAAGATTCGAGGTAATACTAGGAAATTCTTTAAGAAACACATCATCATATTCCCTAAAAATAGGAAGAATTTCAATTTTGAATTTATCCCCAACCATTTTATATAAATATCCCTTATGAATATATTGTAAAACCCATATAATGGAAGTAATCTCTATTAGGAGTTCAGGTTCATCCTTGCACTGATAAATGATCATAGGTTAATTCAGAATATCGAATATAACTTACCTTACTCAAAAATTGATATGAGATTTATACTAAGAGATCCAATCCATGCCCAAAATTACATCAAATTCAACTAGATTAAGAATAAAAATATTTGAAGGAAGCACATTCACACAAAATTTTATCAGAGAGGTGCTATATACTTGAGATGTGATCATTGTACTATTAGGATTTTATAATCCCAACTCAACATCTAATCATTGATGGGGTGATGTGATATCCTTAGAAAATTATTAAAATATAAAATAATGGGTAGAACCTGAATCAAATAAAAAATTTTCAATTCCAAAGTGGATGATATGTGTACCTTTCACCACATCACTAGGAACTTCTACTTAGACTCTAGTAATTGCATAAGCCTGGCCTTCTCCCCTTGGATTATTCTATGGATAGTTCCCTTGATATTTGGGGAATTTTTTGACATATTTACCCATATACTTAAAGCTGAATAACTATAATTTGATGTCTTATACCTTACCCTTACATTTATGAGCATGATAGCCTTTCTCTCTTGTAACACCCCTAGCCTAGTAGCCACTATATCCAGTGCTCTAGGTTAGGTTTCCACATGAACTCAGACGCGCCTCCCCATATGATAGAGGCAACCGACTAGTAACAAGGGTCTAATAGAACATGTGGGGAGACTACACCCTCTTTATTAAATAAAGTCACAACATATATCATATGAGATAAAGGGAAAAAATAAATGACAAACAAGTATCACACATCTATTTCGCAAAACTAAGTACAAACCACAACCAAACAATAAATATTCTATGTCATATCATACAATTCCAAGTGTAAGAAAAACAAAAAATAAAGGCAAGATGAAAAATCCCCAAAATGGGACCTAACTCTAAGTTCAAATCACTCCTCCATGCACATCCCATGCTCAATTAACCATCTAGTATAGGGCCCTTTCCCTTGTCCTAACCTGTAACCATAAAGTCTTCTCGGGTACCTAGTGGTGGCTCTAGAAGGGCGTGATTACAACTTAGTAGGCCATCGCCAATGATGTCTACAAAATATCCAATCTAAACAGATAGTGTATGTAGGTATATAATTAATAACAAGATAAACAAAAGATAAATCAGGTTCCATTAATTAACAAGTTCACTTTAGTCACTCTCATAATTTGTTCCATGTGTTAACCATTTTCATCAAATACACTTAGGCCTATACTGATCATAAAAAATATGTATAAGGGTAAAGAATCAAGTTCCCTACATCACTAGTGAAAACATTACACAAATCATTACATAATGCTTACCTGAAGCCTTAGTACATGTAATCATATCCCATGATTCTGTTGGGGGTATAGAGAATCAGTCTAACTCCTCAAATGGTGAATTATATAACACTTTCCTTGGAGACTTAGTCTAGGTAATCACATCTCATGCATCTTTTGGAGGTATAAAGCATCAATCCAACTCCCCAATACACATTATAGGGGTGGGTTGAGAGCATCAGTCTAACCTGACCTGTGGGCATAGAGATTTAGTCATACCCCACAAAACACCAAGCCATGTGCACATGCTTCTTTAACCATTTAACACATATATCATTTGAAAACCACAACTTTTTAGTTTATTCACCATTTACAATCATGGTTTAACCCTTACATGTACCGTCTTCACACCTTAACCCATTGCCACATTATCCATTTACATGCCTCAAACCATTAACACATTTTCTATTTAAAACTTTAACCCATTCACACATTTATCGTTTATATGCCTTGTCCCATTTTCACCATCCCATAACTCATGTAACTCATTCGCATTATAAAAAACACCCCCTTTTTCCTTGTTAACAACTAAACACAATATCATTAGTTCCATTTCATAATTCTAGCTAACATGTCAACACAATTACCATGGGATCTATTTCATAATAATTAAATTCAACACTTAACATCCCAATTTCATGTTCAATAAAGAGGCACACCCCATGGGTGTCACTTAACTCGATCAATGCATCCCACGAGGATCATGAGGGGTTCAATTAACCAATTAACCAACCAATTCATCATTTCTACCAAGGAAAACCAAACGGACAACACAAATACACAAAAGAACCACCAAATACACATAAGAAAAACAAAAATACTATGGGATATAACTTTTAGAACACCTAACTTGATTATGAAAAAAATTTCATGATTAAACTTAGCCTTTTATTAAAAAAAACCACATTTAAATCCTCAACCTAGAAACTACTAAAAAGATAGAGTTTTAGGTCTTTCTAAAGGAGATGAAGGATTACACAATCCCTAAACCAAAAAATAGAGAAAAGTGGAGTGTTAGACTCACCCAGAGCTTCTATACACACCCAACAATGATCCAAACAGCTTAGAAATGAGGTAGATCGATCCTTGGGAAGTTTGAGAGAAAGGGTTCTTCACCATTGGCTACTGTAGGATAAATGGTGAGGAAATTCAGGTATGAGATCTTAAGTCGGAAAAAATGGTAAAACCCTACATTTTTAATGGGGATCATAGTTTGGCCATATGATTGGCCGAACCATGCATCAACCATGTGACATCCTCTGTCCAAGAGGGGTTTAAGCTACACAGTTTCCTAGAGAGCCCACACAGTTTGAAAAACCATTCGGTGACCATGAAAGATGGCTCTGTCCAGGCCTGCATGGTTTTCCTCCCTCCTTTCATGGTTTCATAAATTGTGCAACCCATCTCTAGGAAATCACGGTTACTACTATCCATGTACCAATTTTGAAACATGAACTGGATGACCAGTTTATCCATTATTTCATATCCTGAACCTCCATAACACCCCCAAGACTCCTCATACAGCCTATGGACATTCCATTAACCAATTTTAAGGTATTTAAACCAAAAATTAAATAAGGAAGTACCTCATTTGAAGTATGGTATCTTATAACCTCCCCACCTTATAATGGATCATCCTCAAGCCGTACTCCCAAGAATCACTAAGCTTTCAAGGTAAAAAGATCAGGCCACTTATCCTGTATATCCATCTCCCTCTCCCAAGTTTCTTCCCGAATGTTTTCATACTACCACAACACTTGAACCAAAGGCATAGTCTTGCTCTGCAAGACTTTCTCACTACGATCCACAATAAAAAATGGATGCTCCTCAAAGGATGCATCAACCCTACACTCTACATCATCAAAATCTATCACATGGGATGGGTCAAGGTGATATTTACAAATATTTGACACATGAAAAACATTGTGCATGCCACTATACCACCATGGAAGAGCCAATCAGTATGCCACCAGTCCTATCCTCACCACTATCTCAAATGGACCAACATACCTGGGCACCAACTTACCCTACTTCTGAATCCAACATTGAACCAACCCTAGAGACACTTGAATGAACACACATCCCCCAATATAAAATAAAGTGGTCTAAGGTGTCAATAAATATATGAATTATTCCTACTCTAAGCTGTAGCCATATGTTTTCGAATCAACTGAACCTACTCCTAAATCTCTTGCACAAGACTCAATCCTAACAACTATGATTCCCCAACCTCTATCCAACATAATGGAGATCTACACAACCTACTATAGATCACCTCATATGGTTCCATATGAATATTCACCTAGTAACTATTGTTATAAGTGAACTCAATAAGTGGCAAGTGATTCCCCCACGATCCACCAAAGTAGAGGACACATGTCCTCAACATGTCCTCCAGCACCTGAATAGTATGCTATAACTTCCTGTCTGTCTGTGGGTTGAAAGAATTACTAAAAAACACCTGGGTACCAAGTGCCTTCTATAACCCCTATTAGAAGTGAAAAGTAAAATGAAAATCATGATCCGAAACCATAGTCCGTGTCACCCTATGAAATCACAATATCTCCTGAATGCACAACTTATCCAACCAGTCCTCAGTAAAAGTCTCTTGTATCAGTAATAAATGTGCCACCTTGGTCAACCAATCTACAACTACCTATATCAAATCATTCTTCTGAGGTATACTTTGAATAACTACCATAAAATCCATCATAACATAATCCCACTTGCATTTCAGAATGGGAAATGACTACAACAAACCACTCAGTCACTGATGCTTGGCCATCACCTGCTAACAGGTGTATCATCATATCACAAAACCTACAACCTATTTTTTCAACCCTAGGCACCAATGCTGTCTATGAAGATCACGATACATTTTGGTCAATCTAGGATTCACCTTACACTTCAAATCATGAAACTCATGCATCAACTCTTCCCATATACAAATAGGCACGAAAACAAGATCACGAACATAAATGATCTCATCATCATCAATAGTCTAATCAGAAAGTGAATCCCCACCTTCAAAACTTTCCCTCAAGTCCAAACACTCTATATCCTCATACTACATTTCCTTGATCCGGCTCAGAAGTGTGAACTCAACTTCCAAAGATGTAAGGGTCATCTTACCTTGACCATCCTGAACCTCTAGGTGCATCTCAATAAATAACGACATCATCCTATACTCGAAAATGGATTCTTTAACTATAAAGATCTGAACCCGTGATTCTGGATTCAATACATGAAAATGTTGTGTATTTTTTTATAAAAGTAATTGAAAAATATAAAACAAATTTTACAATCTAGGACCTTTTTCGGTGTAGGTTTTGGATAATTTGATACATACCTTACAACTTAACAAAAATGTACAAAATAAAATGAAATAATCAAAAAAGTCTTCGTGTATGCTACATCCACAAAAAAACACATCACAATGAATTTCTAATAAACCTATAGAAAATAAATTTAAAACATATGGTGAGCATCTGTTTTCCCAGTAAGGGGTTTTATAAAAGGCTAGTAAAAATAGCTTTGTAAAATTCCTTTATAAAATATTATAATACTTCCAAAATAATTATACTTTTAAAATTCATTAAAAATAACTTAGTGTTTTTTTTGAAAAACATCAATCAAGATTTTGAAAAAAAACCATGAGACCACTTGAAACATTGAAGGTTGTTTGGGCCTACCCACTTTCTTGAGGGACAAGTTCACTCCCCACTCTCTATCATGCTTACCATGTACAAGTGCTAATTTTATAAATCCATTTTAATCTTTCCACACACACACACACAGATATATATATATATATATATATATATATACATTTTCACCGGAGTTTTTGATTTAAAAACATAACAGTGCATTAAATACACATACACACTTATATATATATAAATATTAACTTTCTTATGAAATCACTCATGAGATTTGGTACAACCAAAATTCAAGTCATTTAGTTTTTGTATGGACCGTTAATATCAATGAATATCTATGTATTTATACTTTCATTTTTCAACTCATGAAATAAAATTTATTTAAAGTAATAAATTTTACTATCTAAATCCCATACTTGAATAAAAAAAGTAAAAATCATTTTATTAATTGATTTTATGCATGAAATAATGACATAAATTTGTAATATCTTCACATATAATAACAGTAATAATAATTTTATATTCACATAAAATAATAGGTAAATAATCATAAGCATAAACAATTATATACTACACATACAATTATAAAAAGTAACATTTTTAAATAAAAAATTTCATCTTTGTGTAATAAAGAAAATGTCGAATTGATCTATACCATCACCTCGATTTAAGGTTAATTTTCATGCATATGAAATATTTCAAATCATGCAGTGACCATTAAATCATGTATATATATATATATATCTATATACACACATCAATGCATAAAAATATTGAAACATTGAGATTACTATCACATAAAATGTAAGAACATAAAATAATTATGTGAGGGTATGTGTCCTTCACACATAAAATAATAGTCACTGTAAAAAAAATATTATTCTCATAGTGTAATTATCTTAACAATAAATGTATATAATTTTTACTTTGATGAAAAAATTTAAGCAAAAGAAAATATATCCAAAAATGATAATTTTGAAAGAAAAATTATAAAACACACATAAAAATTATAAGAGTAACATTTTAAAAATAAAAAATTCCTTCTTGCTTAATTTTAAAATGTAAAATTGGATATAATTGTGATTTGAAATGAATTGACTATTCATTTCAAATCATGTAATGATGGAAAAACATATATTAAAACCTTAAATTAGAGGTCTTAAAAAAAGAATGGACTCTCAATTTGAGTACAACATATATAGGTATATGTAACATGAAATTTGAAAATATATACACACCTATATATAATACACCCTTATATAAACATAATTTTTTTTGTGCTTAAATAATTATAAGACCATGAAATAAATATCCTTGGAGTTTGAAAATAATAACCAATTATATATATATATACTTTGAGATATATATATAGACTTGAAATTCAAAATAAGATGATTTTCATAAACATATAATAGAAATAAAAATTCCCTTACAACAAAATAAACAAAATATAAATGAAAATAAACATAATCCCTTACTTGAATTATATAAAATCAGAAAACCAGTGGCTTCATACTCTCTTTCTCTCACTCCAAATTGAAAATTGGTTTTCCAATTTTCATTTTCACATTGGTTTAAGGATTTTATAGCCATCACCTCCACTTGTTTATACAATGACACACACACACACACACATATATATAATTAGCTTATATGCAGACCAAAAGAGATCCTCAAGGATTTTAAAACAGAGACAGTATATAAGCTTGCAGAGTATCCTGAGTGTGAAGATAGTGAAAAGAGTAATCATCCAAAGAAAACCAACACAATAACATTAAAGAAAAATTTTAAAAATACCACCCGAGAGACAACCGATACGATATTAGCTGACCAAAACCAACGATCTATTTATCAAATTCAGATCTATAACCCAAATGAAAAGTAGGATAGAAAAATAAATCCATATTGATGGTAATAGAGAAAGATAAACACCTACAAAAAAACAAAACCTATCAATCATAGATTTGTGAAGAACGGACCACACCTTTACTGTGGTCGAATCCTAACTGCAATCAAACCCTATTGACGCCACTCAGATCTTCTTCTCCAATAACCGGTCTCACTTGGACTCCTCACTGAGCTTGATTCCTCATCAGTGATCGATATCCCTTCCAAGATCGATCCACGCTTTGGCTCTCATCTGAAGTTTAGACTCTTGGTTATTCCTCATACTCAGCCTTTGGGAAAACAATTCCTCAGAATAGAAACCCAGTTTCAATTTCCCCCCAAATCCCCCTTCTTTATCACAATTTATTCTTTATTATTATTATTATTATTCATTTTGTTTTTAATAAACCTATATTTATATATAATTTTTTTAATATATATTATAATTAGAAATTTGTTTAATAATAATACTTATATTATAATTTCAAAATTACAAAAATATATATTTATTACCTTAAATTTTTTATTTATTTACTATATTCTTATTTTCATAATTTTTGATATGATTATATATATATTATAAAATAATACCTTTAATATTCATAATATATATTAAAAATATTAATCATATTCACAATTCAAAATAATTAATTTATATTTTAAAAAATATATTGGTTTTAAAAAATGTTCATTTCAAATATCCTTTCGATATAAATAAATTTTTGTTATTAAAGTATATTTTAAAATAATAATAAAATAAATAATCTTAAATAAAAATATACCACATTTATAAAATATGTTATTAAGTTAAACTCAAAGCTTGTTTTTTAAAAATAAAAATTTATTTAAAAATATTATAACACATTATTTGAAAACAATATAATTGATAAACTAATTTAATAAATAAACATTTATAATAAAAGGTAATTTTATTTCTAATATTGTTTTCAAGTATTATTATAATTTTAAAAATTCCAAATAACTTATATTCAAATTTTATTTGATTAAATCAAACCACTTAGTTTTTTAAAAGATATAACTTAATTTATTGAATTATAATTCATTTATTAATCTTTGAGAAATTTCTAGGATGTTATATTCTCTACCCTTTAAAAGAATTACTCCCTCATAATTCATTTATTAGACTTAAGAAAATTCTGAATTTACATCTTTAGGATTAAGAAAAACTAGATTTTATAGACTTCTATACTCTACTGAAAACATCTAATCTCAAAATTTATCTAGACCATCACTCTAATACCAACTGTAAACACTACTAAAAAACTGGTGTTTAATAGCACTGTCATTTATCAGTGCTACAAAAGGCACTAATAAATGACATATTTACCAGTGCTGATAAATTTACCCTTTTATCAGCACTTTTTTAGCGTTGATAAACTAAACCTTTATCAATGCTTTATTTTTAATGTTGATAAAGATAAATTTTAACAGCACTTTTTTAGCACTGATAAAGGTCTTAATAAATAAAATTAAATAATTAAATAAATAAAAAATAAAAAATGAGTTTATTAAAAAAATATTACAAATTTTATTAATTAAACAATTATTAATAAAAATGAACAAATTGATTATAAATTATTAAATATTAAATATTTTATTAATTAGATAATTATGATAATTAATATTAATAAGTTTTATATATTAAATATATAGATATATATTAATGTATATAAATATGATTTATATATTACAATATATTAACACGCTTTACATTAAATAGTCATATATTTAGTGAATAATGGTTTATAATTAAAAATTAATATGAATAAAAAATACTGACTAATTGTTTAGTGTAATGGACATATAATTGAATGTGCCATTTGATTTTTCAATTTAACATAGATCAAATGTGCGTTATATTGATTTCATATATACGTAATTAATGCATTTTTATATACAATACACACACACAAAACTTATCCATTTTTTCAGTATTGTTAAAGAGTACTTATTTTTAATTTATTCAATTTAACTCAATTTTAACATATATGCATATGTATGCACTTAAAATTAGATATAAATATTATTTTTCAAAAATATTTCTATAATTATAAATAAATAATTATAAAATTACAATAAATATATTCGAAAAGGAATATATTTACTATATTTATATTTATATATATTTATTAAGTATATATATATTTATAATTTTTTATTTATAATTATAATTATAAATCCTTTATTATCTCTTAAGTAATAAGTGATGATAAAGGAAGGTCTTTATCAACACTTTTTTTGCACTGATAAAGATTAGGCTTTATCTTGCTAAAAAAAGTGCCGATAAAATGAATGTTTATTAGCGCTAAAAGTTTAGAGCTAATAAAAGTGTCCCGATCAATTTAAAAAACCATAACCATTTGCGAACCTATTGCGATATGAGAAGCTTTATGTGGAAGCCACCTACTTTCGGCGCTCCTCCTTAGTTAATCAAAGCTAGAATCACACCACTCAACTGCCTCCAGTTTCTCAAATCACACCACTAGACTGCCTCCATTTTTTAAAGTAGATTTTCTTAAACCTAGAGAGGTAGGACTTTTGATTTTATTTGTGTATTTGTGTATTTTGTTTTTTATTTCTTGTTTGAAAATTTCATGATTTATTTGTGGTATAGTCCTTGTATACCATTTTTCTTTTAGATTATGAGAATAACGATTTGTTTATGATCCATTGTTTGATTGACTACCAATTTTGATATCCTTTTTTGTTCTTTTTAATTTTTTTAATAAATTTCCTTCACTGTCTACATCTATACCCCAACTTGATCCACAAGCTCAATTCCTATTTTTTAATTTATATTTATCATTGGTTGATAATAGTTCCAATTATTCCTTATCTATTTCTATATAGAGATCTTGGTCATTGATTCCTGTTCCAGATTTCATCTTCTTATTAATACTAAAGGTATTATAATTATAGTTCCATTATGAGTTAATATGTTCCATGTTCATTCCATGGATGTTTTAGTTATGGTTCCCCAACATAGAATCTGCAACATGCTATTTTTAGTAATTTTTGAAAAACATAAGGTGGTTTATTAAGAATGGGTTAAATTTTCATGTTACCTTTATGGAACCATAAACAAAAATCATTTCATTATAAATATAAAATATCAAATTAATTATGTTTTCATAAAAATCCATGATATCATTTTATATCATCCTTCATGTTGGTGGTTAAATTGAACCAAAAAATAACATGTAATAATCATTGGATGAGAATTAATATGAATTTAATTTTATTGTAATATATTTATTATGTAAGTATAATAATTTTATTTTGATTTTATTAAAGTGGTAAATTAGTATTAGGAATAGTTATTTGAAGAAGCTAAATGGAAAAGAAATATATGAAATTGTTAATTACATAAATGAAATCATATATTCTATTGAAATATTTCTTCATATTGAATAATTTAGGACATTCTATTGAGACTAAGACCTTTAAAAAGTGTAATGGATTAAAATTATAAAGATTATTGGTAGCTTATATTGGGGGATCACAATTTTAATTGTTGTTCTGAAAGGTTGGTGGAGGGGTTCCTATATAATTGACAAGGAGTGTCATTTTCTCAAATACCCATTCCTTAATGTGTGATAAATAAAAATATACATCTTATGTGAATCCAATGTGAAGAAATAATAGACATGTTTTATGCATTACCTATAAATATTAAGAGGGGGTATGCATCATGGAAAATGAAATGAGGATGAGTTATCTATAACTTTCACCTTTTGATGAATTCATAGGATTACACCTTCCATAGTGGAATAATTATTTTCTTAAATCCAATTAGCCATTTTATTCAGCATACTGAAATTATTTGAAACAATCAAATGTCGAGTTTCCCTTAGAATTGTCTATAACTTTCACCTTTGATAATGAATATCTTATGTGTATTTATTTATATATTGTACAAAATTAATCTTTTATGAACCTAATAGGATGGTTAAGAATTAAAAATGGATGCACACTAATTGTTTGACAAATGAGTATAAATATAGAGTTAAAGAGTTCATCAATTTTGAAAGAGAACATACAGACGACCCTCCTAAAATCCTATGTCCATGTTTATGTTGTTGCTATTCAAGAAAAATTAGCCCGAAAGAGTTGGAATTTTTTTTGTCAATGAATAGATCAATGCTATTAATGATGGACTAAACACGGGGAAAAAATAAATGTGAAAACTGATTGGAATGATACTATGGTTTATGAATCATTTGATATGAATACCTTTGTAAATGATTATAGAGATCACATGGAAGAAATGATAATGTCAATTGAATATGACTTTCGTGATTGTCTAAAGTTATTTGAGGTGTTAAATAGATGTTCCAAGAAACCATTGTATACCTGTTGTACTAAATACACAATATTTTTAGCTGTATTGAAGTTATATAATTTGAAAAATGGTAGTGGATAAAGTTACACCAGCTTTACATAACTACTTGGTCTCCTGAATGATATGCTACCAGAAGAAAATGAACTACCATACCGAACATATGATGTTAAAAGAATGTTACATTAAATGGACATGATCTCTAAAAAAATACATGCTTGTCTAAATGATTGCATATTTTTTCACAAGGAACATGAATCACTCATAAAATTCCCTAAGTGTGGTGCAGATCGATACAAGAAAAATGAATCAAGTCCTTCGAAATCTGTATGGTACTTTCTTATCATTACATGGTTTGGAAGACTATATGGATGTTAGGAAACCGCGAGATAATTAACATGGCATGCAGATATAAGAATTAAAGATGTGAACCTACCTCATATAGCAGTTTCTCCTTAGTAGAAGAAAATTGATTATGAGTTTCCTAAATTTATAAATGAGTCGAGAAACTTACGTCTTGCATTATCTACAGATGGAATAAATCCTTCTGGCATACAAAGTAGTACTCACAATACATGGCCCATCGTGCTGGTAAATTATAACTTGCCACCATGGTTATTCATGAAGTGAAAATACATTATGTTGTCTTAGCTTATATCTATACCAAAGCAACCTGGTAACAATATTGATGTCTATTTGTCTCCATTGATCGAATATCTGAAATTGATGTGGGAAACAGGTGTTATAATGCATAATGCTCATAGAAGTGAAGAATTCACATTGAGGGCCATATTGTACAGAATGATAAATTACTTCCCCACTTATGTAAATTTATAAGGCTATATAATTAAAGGAATGTTGGGGTGTCCCATTTGTAAAAAATTCACATAACCATTTTTATTGAAACATTCCTTGAAGACTGTGTTTTTAGGACTTCATAATTTTTTACATCAACGAAATAAAAACCAATCCTAGATGATAAAATTCAATGGGAATATCAAACAAGGTACAAAACCATCTATAGTAACAGGTGATCAACTATACAATAAAGTAAAAAATATTGACACTGTTTTCGGTAAACCATTTTTGAAAAACCTTACAAAATCAGGTTGGAAGAAGAGATCAATTCTCTTTGAATTACTGTATTGGAATTTTTTGTATGTTAGACGTTTTCTTAATTTCATGCATGTAGAAAAAATATATTTGATAGTTTTATTATCACATTACTAAATGTTCCTAAAAAAATGAAAGATGACATCAAGGCTAGGTTGGACTTGATTGAAATGGGGATAAGGGAATATTTGGAACCGATGAAGGGTAAAAGGTAGACTTTTCTTCCTCCAGCATCTTACACTCTATCCAGACAGGAAAAATTTCAATTTTTCCTTTTCTTTACTAGTGTAAAAGTTCCACATGGGTATTCATAAAATATCAAGAATTTCGTGTAAATGACTAATTTAAAGTTACAAGGACTAAAATCACACGATTTTCATGTTTTTATGCAAGATTTAATGTTTATTTCTTTCCATTACATTCTACCTCAAAATGTATGACATAAATTAACCAAAATATCCTTCTTTTTCAAATCCATATACAGTAAAGTTGTATACCCAACAAAGTTTTACATCATTAATAAGAATATTGCAGTCATATTATGTGAATTAGAGATGTTCTTCCCAATATCATTATTTGATATAATAGTCCACCCGATGGTTTAGTTGGTTAGATAGGTTCAATTATGCATTCCTTTCCATTACATATGGATGTACCACATTGAATTGTATATGAATATTTTGAAAGGGTATGTCAAGAATTGAAGTTTTACAGAAGTTTGTACTGAAGAACAATATATTGTTGAAGAAGCTATTGAATTCTGTACTGATTACCTATTATATATTGAAAGCATAATTCTCCCAAAGTCTCATCATAACAAACAACTTCTGGGAAAATAGATTTCTCGAAGAGATGTTGTTACAATTACCTTGACTGAGTGGGATCAAGCACACATTTACATATTACATAATAGTAAAGATGTTGATCCATACATTAAATCCCACAAAGAAATTATTAGATATTTTAATCCATCAAAGGTTGAAGAAAGGATATAAAATACACATAATCAACACTTTATAGGATGGTTTAGAGATCAAATTTATAAGGAGTTATATAAAAAATCTAAATTCAATTTTCAAATGACTTTAATGGATAGACAGAGGACCAAATGAAAATTTTATATCTTACACTGGTTTTGTAATCAATGGTTATATGTTCTATATAAAAGAACACAATAACTTCAGTATGATGAAAAATAGTGGTGTTACACTTGTGGATGAAGTGATGCACATATCTGGTTCCAAGGATAGAAATAAAATTTATGAAAATATGTTATATTTTAGTAGCATTATCAAATAGATATATGGGTTGTATTATACAACATTTAAAGTTTCTCTTTTCTATTGAAAATGGGTTGACAATATCAATGGAGTGAAAGTTGATGAAATGGGATTTATGAAGGTGAATTTCAGCATGGAAGGGGAAAAAGAAGAGCCATTCATAATGGAATCACAAGCAGTGAAAGTATTTTATGTATATAATCTAAAAAACAATAAGTGATCGATTGTCCTAGTGGAGACTAAAACAAATATCGATTTAGATGAAAATTCAATCGAGGTTGAACCTTTCATTAGGACATCACATTCAGTTCATGTCATTCCCAATGTAGACAATGTCTTGTACATTATAGGGGAACACAAAGAGGGGTTTTGGATTCTCAATAGAGGAAAAAAATACTTTAAACCTTTAAAAAATAAAGAGAGCTCAATGAAAAGTTATAAGTGTTTTTTAATATATTATGTTTTTTACTCATAATATTATATGTTCTCTACTACATTAACATAATCTAAATTAAATGTTTGACTACTCATGCAGACAATGTCTTATAAACATGATGATGTTACCAATACCTCTAAAGAACAAACTCTAATAAAGGAAACCCTTTATAAAGATATAAAGTTAATGTTACGATATGATTTCTCTATTTCACCGAAAAATTATATAATGAAACATTGATTTAATTTTCATTATTCCTTATAGAGTTCATTTATTTTAGAAGATTTTTGTCCATGTGTCACACCTTTGTAAGAATAGAAACGATTCTATCTCTGATCAATCGCAAAGGTAATATTGATGTTTTCATAGTAATCTCATTGTCTATATAATTAATGTATTTTTTAATATTTATTTTTAATTTATTTATTTTTAGTATTACTCATATAATAATTGTTTTATTATATAATTGGATTATTTTGTTTGAGTTGGGGTGGTCTATCCATCTTTTATGACTTTCAGCACTAAAACTTCAACATACTTCTTCTACCTCAAAACCTTTTCACCCCTGTAGTATTGCATTTATCACTTTCTTTCAACTTATCTCCACTACCTTTGTAGGAAGTGAAATGATGCTGCCTCTACCAAATTATAGATTTAATATTTATATTTGAATAGTAAAATAATTGTACATAGAATTAATGTATTGTTTCATATTTATTTTTAATTTATTTATTTTTATTATTAATCCTATAATAATTGTTTTCTTATACAGGTGGATTATTTTGTTTGATTTGGGGTGTTATGTCCATATTTTATGCCTTTTTACACCAAAACTTCCACACAATTATTCTCCCTCAAAATCTTTCACCCCTACAATGTTTCATTTATCACTCTCTTTCAAGTTATATCGACTACCTTTTTAGGAAGAGCAATGAAATTGTCTCTACTCAATTATAGAGGTAATCTTGATGTTTTCACATTAAAATACATAGAATTAATGTACTGTTTCATATTTATGTTTAATTTATTTATTTTTAGTATTACTCACATAATATTTTTTTTCTTATACAGGTGGATTCTTTTATTTTAGTTGGGGTGATGTGTCCATCTTTCATGACTTTCTGCACCAAAACTTCCATAGACTTCTTCTCCCTCAAGACCTTTCACCTATATAGTATTGAAATTTATCACTATACTTCATGTTTCCTCCGTTGATCAATCACAGTGGTAATATTAATATTTTAGTAGTAAAATAATTATCTATAGAATTAATATATTATTTCATATTTATGTTTAAATTATTTATTTTTATTATTAATCATAATAATTGTTTTCTTATACAAGTGGATTCTTTTTTTTTCGAGTTGACATGGTTTGTTCGAAGATGCTCATGCAGTGTTGGTAAATCGATAAATAAAGTCAATGGAAATCATGGTAACATTGACAATTAGGATTTTTTTGAAACTTTAGGACATGTAGGAATCAAATGAACCTCAATATAACATACGATGTGACCGGTATGACTCAAAGTACTTCTTTCTATTTAAAACTGACATTAATTTTAGTAAAAAAGACAAATGACATACTCAAAACTGAGAAAAAATATTCAGATTATTTTTATAGTTTTAGACAATGATCCATAAGTAATTTTTGATGTGTAAGAATCAACCGGACCTCAATCCGATACACGATGTACCCAATATGACTTAATGTGTCTGTTATCAGTTTAAAATTGACATTTGACTTTAAAAAGTATCACTTACTAAAAATCAATAAAATGTTATCATATTTTATTGATAATTTAGGGAATAAATTCATAAATCATTTGTGACATGTAAGAATCATTCTCATGTAAAACTGATACATGATGTGATCCGTATGAGTCAAAGTGTGTGTTTCAAGTTTAAAATGAAATTTTAGCAAAAAAGACAAGTAACGTACTCAAAACTGATAAAATACATTCAGATTATTTTAATACTTTAGGAAAACAATCCATAAGTGATTTTTAACATGTAGGAATTAGCCGCACCTCAATCTGATGCACGATGTGAATGGTATGACTCTAAGTGTGTCTTTATTTAAAATTGACATCAATTTTAGTAAAAAAAACAAACTAACCCACTAAAAACAAAAAAAACACATTTATATTGTTTTTGATACTTTATTAAAACTATGCATAAGTGATTTGAGAAGTTCATGAATCAGCATCACCTCAATCCGATGCACGGTGTGACCGGTATGACTCTAAGTGCGTGTTTTTATTTAAAATTGACATCAATTTTAGTAAAAAGGCCAACTGACCTACTCAAAACCAAGAAAACACATTTAAATTGTCTAAATACTTTAGTAAAATGATCCATAAGTCACTTGTGATGTGTAAGAATCAACTAGACCTCAATCCGATACATAATGCGATCGATTTGATTCAAAGTGAATGTTTCAATTTTAAAATGAAATTTTAGTAAAAAAGACAAGTGATATACTCAAAACCGAGAAAAAATATTTAAATTGTTTTAATAATTTATGACAACAATCCATAAGTCATTTGGGACATGTAGTAATCATCCTCACCTAAATCCGACGCATGATGTGACTGGTATGATTCAAAGTGCATCTTTTTATTTTAAATTATCATCAATTTTAGTAAAATGGACAACTATCCTACTTAAAAAAAATAAAACACATTAATATTATTTTTATACTTTACAAAAATTATCCATAAGTCATTTTTAATATGTAGGAATCATACACTTCTCAATATTATACATGATGTGTCCGACATGACTCAAAGTGTCCGTTATCAGTTTAAAATCAATATTTTAGTTTAAAAGGTGTCATTCAATAAACACTAATAAAAAACAATTGAATTTTCTTGATAAATTTGGACAAAGATTCATAATTTATTTTTGATGTGTAGGAATTCTTTTCATGTCAAAATGATACACGATGTTATCAGAATGAGTCAAAAGTGAATGTTTCGAGTTTAAAATGAAATTTTAGTAAAAAATACAAGTGATGATTAGTCACTGAAAGTGGATAATATTAATTGTTAATATCTTAATATTAATGTGTTTCAAAGTTAATAAAAATCAATTTTTGTCCAATTCAGAAATTGAACTTCATTTCCTATCATTGTGCAATTCATGCTTAAAGTGTCAATTTGGGCCCACTTAATAAATTGCTTGTGAAAAATACATTTTTCATCATTTTAATTTGATATTTTTTTATATGATTCATAACTTTATTTGGAACATTTTATTTTTTAGGTCCTATGGATAAATCCCAAGGGAAGATGGATATTTTTGGGTTTGAATGCAAAAATTTGCTGGAAAAAGCATAATGTGCCTAAGGCCCATCAAAAAAATGTGGGGCCCACGAACCAAGTCCAATGAAGCTAAAATTTTTACATTATAAATATAAAAATATTATTATCATTTTATTCAACTATGTCTATATCTAATTCTGAAGTTTTCATGATGATAAATGGATCTAAAGTTGAGATTTAAATGGTGGGCCCGACATGAATGCACATAAAGTCGTACCACCATTTCGACCATAACTTCCAAAAGGATGCTCCAAATTACCTGAAATTTTTACAGATCGTAGAGGACAGAAGGAAGAGAATAGTTTTCTTCTACGACCCCTCCTTATTCAGCATTATTCAATTACAAATTCATACTTCAAAACGGTGGATGAATCTGGATGGTTTTGTGGTCAACTTTGTAACGTCAATTTCCTTTTAATTCTTCACCCTAATTTTGACTATCTTAGTTTTTGGGGGGTAAATTTATTGTTGGGTGGTGGACCTAAGGCTACTAATATGCCGATATAAGGATCTGGTGGTGAAGGGAATAATCATCTCATATTTTTCTTATCATCTTTGGTTCTTTGTTTCATTGTATTGTTATGCTGTCAATTTGGTGTTGTAATCATTCTTCATTCTCATGTAAGTATTTTGAATCACATTAGTTCTTAATAAAAGTTCTTCTTGATCTTTTATTCTATTCTTCTTCATATTACCTTGATACCATTTCATTAAGGTGTGAAAGACTACAAAATAAGAAAGATCAACCATTTCTGATATTCCTTGGATTTTCCCATTCATTTTAAAAAATAGGATTGTTCATGAATCAAATTCAAAATCTTCTTACCAACCACAAGGGATACACATTCTCAATCATTTTGAAGTAGAGAAATATGAGGTCATTAAATTTTTTAAATTTGGAATTGGATAAGTTTGGGGGTTCAAGTCGAGCTAAAGACGTTAAATTAAGCACTGCACGGGAGGCAACCCGTGGTTTTCATGTTTTATTTAATTTAATTAGTACTTCAGACTGTTGACCTATTCTTCTTTTATGAGTAAGGATGGGTATGAAAGGGGAGAACCATATTCATCCATGTCACGTGATGTGATCTCTGAGTAATACCTTACCTAGAAATTTAAAAATAAGACAATGTATCATTAGTTTATTTTATTTTGTTTTATTTTTATGTTTTTATAGGTTAAAAAAAATAAAAGGATAGGTCATAGGTCGTGGGGAAAATCCCGTCACAACCGTCCAAGCCGCTGAGACTCAAACCCAGGATTGAAGGGATACTGTGGCAAGCGATATCATCATCAACCACCAGGTGAATTCATTCCATGATTATCATTTTAAATTTCTTCTTTGAACAAATCTACCATACCCCCTTCTATGTTTTCTTTAAACACTGGGGACAATGTTATTCTATGTTGGGGGGAGATGAAGCAAAAAAAATAATTTTTTTATAATAACATGCATGGAAAGAAAAATTCCATTAACCTTGAACATGATAACACACATTGAAAACTTTGAAATTGGATATCAAATAATTTTTCATGCCTTGATTCTGATTTTAATGCAAGTTTAAGTTCATGAGCATAGTTTTTGGAAAGTACAACTGTCCAATGTGTTTTTTCAAAGTTTACATTTCCATCCTATTAATAAAAATTCCACAATGCACGACTACTAGATCTTGGGTGTAAATTTGAGTTCTTGGGTCCCTTTCATTATAGCATAGGGTTATGGGGTCACTTTTAGTTTAATTTGAGTATCAAAAAAAAATAAAAAAAATTGAAAAAAATAATGACCACATAGAGAAATGTTTTGTCCAAATGCGTGGCATCTGGCACTTGGGGATCGTGACTCCATAGTTGTCTTGCCCAGAGTTTTTCTTTTCATATCTATTATGGTTAAAAAAATTTGGATACTCATATTAAGGTTTAATGTGATTCCCACCTAGCACTTCCATTTTTCCCCTTGAATAATAAAATGGGCCCCATATCTTTTGTGATGCACAACACTTTATCATGCTTAATTGACATTGGATGAAATGTGGCGATGAATTTGAACAAAGGAATGGGATTGGGATTGGGATATTCTTATGGAACTAGCTTGTTTTAAATTATTTTTATGGGTTTCATAATTTTTTTTGGTATGAGGTCTTTGGGTGAGCAATGTGTATTAAAATGTTTTTGGAAAAGGGGATTCGAATTTCATATTTCTAATATATTTTGCTCGGGACTAGAAAAACTCAAGTTGGGGGGTGTGATTAGTCACTGAAAGTGGCTAATATTCATTTTTAATATCTTAATATTAATGTGTTTCAAATTTAATAAACATCAATTTTAGTCCAATTCAAAAATTGAACTTCATTTGCCATCATTGTGTAATTGATGCTTAAAGTGTCAATTTGGGCCCACTCAATAAATTGCTTGTGAAAAATACATTTTCATCATTTTAATTTGTTTTTTGGTATATGATTCATAACTTTATTTGGAACATTTTATTTTTTAGGTCTGATGGATGAATCCCAAGGGAAGATGGAGATTTTTGCGTCTGAATGCAGAAATTTGTTGGAAAAAGCATAATGGGCCTAAGGCCCATCAAACAAATGTGGGGCCCACAAATCAAGTCTAATGAAGCTAAAATTTTTACATTAGAAATATAAAAATATGAAAATAATTTTATTCAACTGTGTATGGAGCTAATTTTGAAGTTTTCATGATGATAAAGGGATCTGAAGTTGAGATTTAAATGGTGGGCCCGACATGAATGCACATAAAGTCGTCCCACCATTTCAACCATAACTTACAAAATGCTGCCCCAAATTACATGAAATTTTTACAGATAATAGAGGACATAATAAAGAGCATATTTTTCTTATACTACCCCTCTGGATTCGGCCTTCTTCAATTAAAAATTTATACGTAAAAACGGTGGACGAATCTGGATAGTTTTGTGGCAAACTTTGTAACATCAATTTACTTTTAATTCTTAACCCTCCTTTTGACTCTCTTAATTGTTGGGGGGTAAATTTATTATTGGGGGTGGAACTAAGTCTCCTAATATTCTTATATAAGGATCTTGTGGTGAATGGAATAATCATCTCATATTTTTCTTATCATCTTTGGTGCTTTGTTTCATTGTATTGTTATGCTGTCAATTTGGTTTTGTAATCATTATTCATTCTCATTTAAGTCTTTTGAATCACATTAGTTCTTAATAAAATTTATTCTTTATCTTTTATTTTGTTCTTCTTAATATCACCTTGATACCTTTGAATTAAGGTGTGAACTTTTTCACACCGAACCTTGTGATATTCTTCACACAACGGTGGAGTGATCGTTATTTTGTTTTTTTACTTCTTCCATTCCTCCCTTATGAGTCTACATCCCGCTTCCATTGGGAACATGTCATAAATGGAGGGCTAACTATTTTATGGGTTGATCCAAGGGGGTATAAAGGGGATGGATTGGATGTTATTTCTTGATCTTTAAATGTTATTAATTTCTTTTATTTGAGTTTTTTCATTCAATGATTTTCTCTCTTCCTCTTCCACATTGAATTTATTCACCCCAATTTTATGTGTTAATAAGATCCTTTACCTTGGAGTGCTCATGAAAATGATCCTACAAGTGTATAGGTTATTATCATGTGTTTGTGAAGGTGTTTATCAATAGGTGATGAGGTTAGTTTTAATTCATTGCATGAATCCTTCTTGAGTTAATGAAAATAAAATTGTTAAAAAAAGAAGTCATCCAATCAACCCCGAGCTATAACCTAGGATCAACTCATTTTATCATAATTTTAATTCAAATAGATCTCTTAGTTCTCTTTTAAAACAATCTAAAATCAATCCAAAGTTGGCCACTTCATATCCAAAAATTCCATCTCTTTTTATTGTTTGTCTAAGGATCTTCTTAGGTCTCTGAGGATTCGACAACCCAAACTACACTGCAAGCGACCGCTTAACCCTTAGAACTTGGGTAAATTTGGGTGAAACCAAGTGACTTACTCAAAAATGAGAAAAAAAATTCAATTTTTTTGATACTTTAGGAAAATGATACATAAGTCATTTGTGATGTGTATGAATTAGTCGTACCTCAATCCGACACATGGTGTGACTGATATGACTCAAAGTGTGTCTTTTTTATTTAAAATTGGCATCAATTTTAGTAAAATGGAAAACCGTTCTACTCAAAAAATTATCAAACACATTTATATTGTCTTTATAATTTATGAAAATTATACATAAGTCATTTTTGATTTGTAGGAATTAGATGAACATCAATCTAATACATGATGGGTCCATTATGACTCAAAGTGTACGTTATCAGTTTAAAATCAATATTTTAGTTCAAAAAGTGTCACTCACTAAAAATTGATCAAATGTGCTCATATTTTATTGATAATTTTGGAAAATGATTCATATGTCATTTGTGACATGTAGGAATCTTTTTCACATCAACCCGATACATGATGTGATCAGAACGAGTCAAAAGTGTGTGTTTCCAGTTTAAAATGACATTTTAGTAAAAAAACAACTAACGTACTTAAAATTGAGAAAAAAAAATTAAAATTGTTTTGATACTTTAGGAGAATGATCTATAAGTCATTTGGGCCATGTAGGAATCAATCATACCTCAATCCGATGCACGGTGTGAGTGGTATGACTCAAAGTGTGTCTTTTTATTTAAAATTGTCGTCAATTTTGGTAACATGGAAAACTATCCTTCTCAAAACCTAGAAAACACATTCAATTTGTTTTTTTACTTTATTAAAGTGATCCATAAGTCATTTTTGACATGTAGGAATCATCCACACCTCAATCTGATACATGATATTCCTAGTATGACTCAAAGTGTCCGTTATCAGTTTAAAATCGATATTTTAGTTCAAAATGTGTCACTCATTGAAAACTGATGAAACATGCTCAAATTTTATTGATAATTTATGAAAATGATTCATAATTCATTTGTGATGTGTATGAATATATTTCATTTAAAATTGATACATGATGTGATTGAAATGAGTCAAAAGTGTTTGTTTCCAATTTAAAATGAAATTTTATTAAAAAAGACAACTGACATACTTAAAACAAAGAAAACACATTCATATTGTTTTTATACTTTAGAAAAAAGATCTACAAGTCATTTGAGACATGTTGGAATTAGCCTCACCTCAATCCGATGCATGGTGTGACTGTAGGGTCCTGAAAAATATGCAAAGGATATTTTACCCAAATCCCCCAAAATAATTGGGGAAAAGAATGAAGAAAATTCAAAGAAGGGAAACAAGTAGGACTGGTCCGCGGAACGGTCCCATGAAAATGCAACATGGCCAGGCCCCATGAAGCACCCCCTCCCCGAACCATCGTCGTTCGTGAAATGGAGGTGGAGATCCTCCGCGGTCGCGAGGCAGGATGGGCGCCAATCCAGTTCGCCGTCATGAACCGCCCCAACCGCGGATCGCGTCGACCGGTTCAAGCTGCATCCGCTGTCATTCGTGAAATAGAGGTGGAACCCTCTATGGCCATGAAGCACCCCCTGAGTTTGGTTCGCAGGGGGGGGAGAAGCGCTCAATGCCTCGCGAACTGCGGATTGACCAAGTCATCCGTGAACCAGGTATTTGGTCATGGGCCTCCGCAAAAGGTGCCGCGTGACCGCAGATACATCTCTTCCCCCACTATATAAAAGGAGACTGAGGGGGGAAGGAAGAGGGAGGATTCTGGGGATTCAGATTCTGAGAAAGGGAATGGAGAGGAGATCGTTCAGATTTTGGGGGAAGAATTTCGAAGGAAGGATTAGGATTTCAAAAGTTCCGGTCCGCGAGCCAGAACAGGTATAAATCTGGGAATGAACTAATAAGGAACCAAAAATGCATAATAATTTGGTGAACCACAAACTCAAAATAACATAAAAAGAGAATACCGCGAACCATAGCCCCTCCGCAGATGCACTCCCCACGGACCAGGGAGTTTATGCCTCTTTTCCGATCCGCCGCTATGCGTAGCACCCTCCTACGCGGGCGAAGCCCCGACTGACGAGCCTCCGGCCGGCGCCGCCCTTGGCTGCCGCTGCCTGCATGGAACCCTCCGTAGACCACCATGGTTCGAGGATCGAACCTGGAGCTGAGAACCACCTTGGTTCGCGGGATGCTGATCAGTTCGCAGACCCTCCTGGTTCGTGGATGGTCAGTCAGTCCGCAGACCCTCCTGGTTCGCGGACGACCTCTCAGTCCCTAGACCACTTTGGTTCATGGATGAACCCTCCATACTCGTAGCACTTCCCTATGTGAAGGGCACCAAAACCTTTAGAGTTCTCATTCCCCGAGCCACATAGGATCCTCCCGATCCGGCCTGATTCCCCGTGACTCCTTCACTGGCCTACTCATCGGACCCGAGCTGAGGCCGCCACCGGAGCCACCAGATCCGTGTGGTGTAACCCTCAGGCGCATCAGCGTGCCGTTTTGAGTTCACATACCCACGGTAAGTAGAGGAGAAGGGGTTTCCCCGACCCTTGAGAAGATTCCCAAAGCATTCCTGGGTTCACATTCCCACAGTAATGCGGAGTCTGAGCCTGGGAATCCCCCTTCCGCCCCTCCACTTGTTAAGGGATCCTCGGGGGTGGTAAAATACCCATCATAAGGGAGCCCTCGTGCACTGCAAGAGAGGATATGAGAACAGGATCACCCCCTTTCCCTCTTCCGCTACGCTTTGTCGCCATGGGCTGCCCTTATGCGTAAGCCCCACTTCACTTCTCACAGATGCACCTTTCACGACGTGACCGTCTGGTCCCTACTGCCTCTTGTTTCTCACATCGAGCATGACTCACGTGGGCTTAGAGTGAGCATCTACCATGAAATTATCTTATGGGACTCCTCAGAGTGTAATCCCCAATCCATCGCCATGGGACTCTTCAGAGTGTAAGCCCCAATCCATCACCCTGGGCCTCCTTATAGTGTAAGCCCCAATCCATCACCCTGGGCCTCCTCAGAGTGTAAGCCTCAATCCATCACCCTGGGCCTCCTCAGAGTGTAAGTCTCATGCCGATGCGAACTATGTGGACTTTGATCCCTGCCTCCTAGGCAGGGTACATAGGAAGCCTCCAAGAGGTTCAAGCCTGATCACAACCGGACCCCTGGGTCCACCTTCACGTCGGTTTTCCAACACCCCGATTCGAACTACATGGAATTTGATCCCTATCACCTAGGCAGGGTACGTAGGAAGCATCCCTGAGGTTCAAGCCCAACAACCGGTCGATCCAGCTATCTTCACATCGGTTCACCGATCTGCTCCCAGCACCTTCTCAATGAGTCCAGACTCCTCGGGGTCATTAATCCAACGAGGTATGGTAAACCTCAGGCATAAATGATTCCGAACCCCTGTGTCCAGTTGACCATTGCCCAACCAAGGGTTAAATTCGTGGATACTATGTTTGGGTATAAACCAAAGATTCAAGAACATATGAATACATCTTAAATCTATAAGAGAGTCCCAGAACATGCAATAATTCCCCCCAAAAGGGTGCGATGAGCCCGACTTCCCATCCTCTCGACCAATGTGAGTTCTTAAGCGTCGCTGGTCAGACCATCCGGCGAATGCCTACCTTTGGAAAGCAGGTCCATCCATCATCGGATATAGAGCCGTTGGGTGTTTCGAGGCCGAAACCATGAAACAAAAATGGTGAACCCGACGTGAATCTTTAACCAAGCATGACAGATTTAACCTAATCCCACCCTGTTCCCCCTTTTACTCACAAGGATGGCCAAGAAATTTAATTGACTACACATGGGATCATGAGATGCTGCTTTGATGGGTTTTCTGTTTGTATTTGTTAAAATGTTTTACAGGTACCTTTAGAACTCCCTTCGATCCAATGGCGTCTCGAATGAACTCACAAGTGCGTGCTTACAACAACGCAATGACCGGACATCCTAACCTATGGAGGACCCCGTCCCCCACCTAGCGTCTTCAACACTGGGTCTCGGACGCACTGATCCGAGAGTACCACGTGAACGGTACTCTCCCAATGGTGGAGGCGGCCATGAACTCCCTCCAATCCGCCAAAACTCACCGGTCGCCTGCCCAGCAGTAGCCGCAAAGGCAGATCCAGACAACCCCTCTTCCTGTCTCCAACCATTTTGGGAGTCTATCCACGAAATGGGACAATGCGTACCTCCCTTATCTTAGGGAGGTGGATGAGGTCGATGTTGGGGACTTCATCCCCACCGAATGAGGGTTCCTCTCCAAGGCCCCCGCCGACAGACGTCATCGAAGTCACGCCACAATTCAACATCCTCGCGCCGAGGAGGATATCTCCCTGAGGATTCAGGCCCACACTCCCCGAGCTACGATCCCTCAGACCACCCGATGAGGGTGGCAGACGTACAATCAGGGACCGGTCATCACCCTGGTCCCTGAGGAGGAGCTCCACTGCCCAGCCATGGAGACGTACCATGAATAGGCACCTACACCTGTTCACTCCTCCTGAGCCCGCCATCCAGATATGGTGGCATCATACAAGCCGGAGCCCATCCCAGCCGAGCTTCATCAAGCCCGTCGCTCAGACATGACGAAACTTAACAGGCAGGCACCTCTCCCTGCCCGGGGTCGTGAAGCCCACCAACCTGACGTGGTGGCGACCCGACGCCTGTAGGACCAGCTCCCAGCAGATGCTTCTAGCACCCGCCATCCCGATATGGTGGCGATCAACAAAGCCCGCCACCCAGATGTGGCGGAAAATCATAGGTGAGCACGTCTCCCCGCTAACAAAGGCCACCGACTTGATATGGTGGGAAACCGATATATGTAGGGCCAGTTCCCTGTGGATGCAAGTAAAGTCCACCACCCCGATGTGGCAGCAAACGGAGAGATAAACCAGCGTATCCCAGTATAGGGGAATATTCGTTCACATGCCCCGACAAAGGAGAATTGTCAGTACCCCCTAACCACCGGAGGACCGGAGCAAGATATTCCTACTCTGATACCATAATGGGCCTTCATACCCATTCTATCCAAAGATGTCTCTCTACATATCCTGGAAATGATGTAGGAGCGAGTATCGATCCCATATCATATCTTGTAGACTTGCCAGAATGTAATTTCATCAGTGGAAACATCAAGGACTCAGGACCGTGAGCCCATCTCCCCAATTGAGGCAACTCATCTAAGAGACGAGATAGCTACCTCGGAGCATATCTGCATCCCTGCTTCTGCCCAGGAGGGTCTCCGGCCATATTCCACGACGGAAGGGCAATCAGATCGAGCAACTTCACTCATTCCAACTGGGGGACACCCGTCTATCATGGTGGATGCTCTAGAGTAGGCATATACCCCTGTTAAAAGTCAATATTTTCGTCAGCGTATCCTGACAGCATCACAAGATCCAATTAGACAGGGACCCAAAGGTGAAGGCTGTTGTCAACAGCAGATGGTCCATGCTGCCCATAAGAAAGCTCCCCGAACACGCTGAAGGTATCCGGAAAATAAAGAGCGGGTTCATGACTCCACTCTGCTGGAAGTTGGGGTTCCCAATGCCGCTAAGCATACATCAAAGTCTCAGAACCCTGCCAACCCATTACCATATTATGGGAGTGGCAGTAGTAGTTGCGAAGGTCCTCCCCGCAATGTTGTTACCAGCAGCTCTGAAGGTCCTCCCCAGAGCACCCGCAAGGGCCTCCCCTGAGGGCATACAATGATCGATCACAAGATATCCTCTTTTTATACGAGTCATGGAAACCCTCCATGTGGCCAGAAGATCAAGCAGCAAGAAGGTCCTCCACTTGCTGCGGTCCACCCTGGAGGTCCTCCTCGGGGTATACACTGCAAACACTCTCCATGCAGTGGGACCACATATTATGATAGTAGTCCTTGCTATTATAGTCACAACTACGGAGGCCCTCCCCTCAGTGATGTCTCATCATGACAAGAAGGCCCTCCCCTTGTCATGGCCTGCCATGAAGGTCCTCCCCAGGGGTTACGCTGCAACGACACTCCGCGCAGCCAGGCATCAAATCACAGTGGTAGTCCTCGCCACCCTGATAACAGAGGTCCTCCCCGTAGAGACGTCGAGCAACGAGAAGGACCTACCCTCGTTGCGGTACATTCTAGAGGCCCTCCCCAGGATGTATCCCGCAGATATTCTCCCTGCGGTAGAAATAATGGTAGTCCTCTCCATTGCCACAACTTTGATGGTAGTCCTCTCCACCATAGCCGCCATTGCGAAGGTCCTCCTCGCATTGGCCCCAAGCAACAAGAAGGTCCTTCCCTTGTCGAGGTGTGTCCTGAAGGTGCTCCCCAGGATGCACGTCAAACGTCAATCCATGACGGTCATCCTCACCATGATGGCAGTTGTTGCGAAGGTCCTCCCCGTAACGACACTACGCAGCCAAAAGGTCCTCCCCTTGCTGCGACATGCCTTGGAGGTCCTCCCCAGGGTATGCACTGCAAAAGTCCTCTATGCAGTGAAGCATCAATCAGTAATGGTAGTCCTCTCCATTACGGCCGCCATTGCGGAGGTCCTCCCCACGATGACATATCATATCGACAGGAGGGTACTCCCCCTGCCGAATCAAGCACGGAAAAACCCTCGTATGCCGAGGCACTCAAAAGGACGGGATCAAGCATGTCAGATTCCCAGTTAGTCACAGACGAAATACTTCTACAATCAGGAGATGGTCCAAGGCCGCGTTCATCCTCTAAACCACCTCGGAATTGACCACATAATGATTCAACACCCACCGGTCCCACTACCTCCGACCACATTGGCTGCGAGCATCTTAGTTGGGACGACCAGGTAGAGGAGTCACTAGCGGAGGAGTATGCCGATATGCTGCACCTGAGGAAACGAATGGCTAGGGATGATATACCAGTTATGTTTTGGCCTACGACCACCTCTCAGTTCGACATACCCAGAGAGTTTTCGGAAGAATGCGTGCACGAAATCTGCCATAATATATGGACAACCCTCCACCGACTGAAATAAAGCTTCCTTCCCTACGACGGGTATGTAGACCACGTCAAGAAAATAGGGGACCTCTTGTGTCACATCGACTTGGAATCTATTCCTTTAGCACGGAAAAAGAGACCTGAGAGGCTTAAAGAGAACATGGATATAGCCTGCCTCCGTGCGCTGCACCAGCTGCGCCGCCTCATCAATCACGCTCCGACAGGAGTCTATATCAGGGGATGGGGAGAACACGGAGCTCTGCATTTCACTCCGCTCCCCGCCCAGAATAACCCGTTCGGAATGGTGTCTTGCAACGTCGTCACGTCAAGACGGAAATTGAGTGGTCTCCCTATTCAGGAAAGGCAACACACCCAACGGAGTCAGGCCTTGAGTAAGTCCCAGAAGCATCAGGCTTGGTAGGAACGAGCCATTCAAGAACTCCTGAATCAGGACACCGAGAGCATACAACATGCCTCTTGCCTAAGAGAGGCCAATCAACGATCTTTTCTTGCCTCCCCAGAAGGGATTGATCCATAGGTGAATTCGGCACCAAATCCAGTTCACCCCCGAATGGGGGCACACGAGGTCCGGCAGGTAGCGATAGCCGTAACCACTGCCGCAATCCAAGGTCAACCCAAGACTATAGGGCTGAGGGCATTTTTAACAACAAATGCCCCCGTAAGACCAATAAAACCGGGAAGAGACTAAATGTACAAGGAACGGAGCCAACCCCAACCCTCAGGGCTGGGGGCATTATTACCCCCTCAACAACAACCTCCCCCACGAGAGTCAGTGTTCTCTCGTCTGGGGGGGAAATCAGAAGAGGAGGTTCCCGTCCTATCCCATAATTTGAATCATCATCCCCTCTGAGAGGAAGGTGCACCATAAGGTCACATCAAAGAATTCTCTGCATCACCCTTCGTGAAGAAGTCCGAAGGAAATCCCAGGACAGAAAAGGGAAGGCCAGTAGAAGGCGTGGGAGATCCTCTTACCATTTGGAAGATGAAATTTTCTCTGCCCTACGATATGAATCTATCAACATCATAGAGGTTAACCCCACAGGTGACACCAGAGATACTGAAAATCAAGAGGGATCATGAGACGATAGTTCCGATCAGGCTATGACTCATAATGAACCACCAGGTGTTCACACCCAAAACCAGAGGGCTGACCTAAATATGGTCGTCCTTCTGGCCAACCCTCCTCCGCCTACCCAGCGAGCTTCCAACAGGGATAAGAATAAAGGACTGGTTACCCTTAAAATGCCTCATTATCTTGACAAAGATGAGCCACTCACGCTCGAAGAGAGATTCGCTCGATAGGAATAGGAGATGAAAGAATTGAGGCGGATTAATGCCGAGCTACTCCAGAGGAACTGCCTTATTGAAAGTGCGTCATAGGAGGATCCACATCATGCACTCCCAGTAAGTGCACCTCAAATACTAAGGTTTTCCCCGGAAAATGAAACACGGTCAGGGCTCCCATCCAACGAGGTTCTTGACCCGTCCAACTACCTAAACATAGATTCAGATGAATACCAATACTTCCCTCCACTCAAGAAGAAACTGGAGCGAGTATGCCTGAACCCTCTGAAGGTGCCACAAACGGCACACGCACCCCTGGTTCCGGCCAATCCGGATCCTCAGGAAATGCCTCGGGCTACGCCTGCCCAGGACCGGGCCCAACATGATGTAAACCGGGGTCGCACCAACACCATCGAGGCACTAACAGCTCGATTGGAAGCGATGGAAGGTCCACGTGCTCCGATACAGCCAGAGTGGAAGCCATACCCTGATTGGGTGAGCAACACACTGCCTCCACCCAATTTTGGGAGCCATGTATTCCCTATCTTCAACGGGTCAGGCGATCTGAAACAACATTTGATGCACTACACATCTTATTGCGACCCTATGATGGGAAATCAGGAACAGAAAGAAGCTGTGAAACTCAGATGCTTTGTGAGGACCTTTCAAGGATCCACCTTCTTCTGGTATAAGAGTATTCCCGCCCAGTCAATAAAGAGATGGGAGGACCTTCGACAGCAGTTCCTGTTCCACTTCAGCTCAATGTTGCCTCAAACAACGGTCAACGACCTCATGAACTGCAAGCAGAGGGAGAACGAGAGGGTCTCAGATTTCATTTCCAGATGGAAAGGTCTGACCTACTCCCTGAACAGGCCAATGCATCAAGATGAGATGATAGCCATATGCATCGATAATCTTCGAGATGAGCTACGAACACCGCTCATACCAGTGGAGTGCACCACTGGATTCCGCCATCTCTCGTCCATTTCCCAGAGAATTGAGGACTCCCTGCAGTGGACTAATTCGAAGTCCTGAATAGCCTTGCAGGATCCTGCGAAAAGAGCCCCTAGAACTGAAGCGTCCACTATCACACTCAAGACGACCCCTATGCCCGCTCCACCGCTCAGGACTCCACCAAATCATCAAGGGCCTCCTGCATATCAGCGACCACCTCCGCCTAAGCGGGAAAATCAGTGAGGACCGAAGCAGAATCAGTTTGAGGAAAAAAGACAAAAATTATACTCATTTCTAGATGATCAAGTCCACGGCTACTTCATTGACGCCATGAACTGCAACTTGCTCCACCTCCCGGAGCCGAGAAAACCTGAAGAGGTCAGCCGCGATGACAGGCCAGATTACTGCCCCTACCATCGGATGTTGGGGAACAATATCCGAGAATGCTTCGTATTTAAAGACCTCCTACAGAGGATGGTAGACTCCAGAAAGGTTGAGCTGGGACCACCACCATCATATGTGGCATGTATCTCTACCACCGACTCCGACAAAGAGGAGGGGTGGCAGAAAGTCACCAGCAAGCAGTGGAAGAAATTTGACAACTGGATGAATCAGAAGACTATCAACCGAGCCCAGGGCATACTCGGAGCTCAGATATGGCAGCTAGTGTTTCCACCAAAAGCCCTTGAAGCCACAGAGCCTATAGTATCAACCTCACAACCCTCCATGAGCCGGTCGTCCAGGCGTAATCAAAGAAGGAGGAAACAATCGCAAGAGGAGCAGTCCGCGACGGGGCCAAAGTTAGTCCCGACCCTGGCAGATTATATGCCCTCGAATTTGGAACCATGGGCACCGACCCACCAAACGGCACCATCAGGGACAACCGACCAGGTTGACCTGTCAGAAGATGAAGAGTCAATATTCGGTTCTATTAACATCATCCATCTTATGGAATTATTTCCTGAAAAAGGGTATGGTTACGAACCCGAGTTCCCTGCACGAGGATCCGGGAGGAGAAATCGCAGAGGAAGGGGATACCAGGGGAGGCGCAGCCGCGGCCGAAACCAACCCTACGGTTGGACCCCGACCCAAACCGTTAGTATCGCGGAAACCCGTGGGAGAGACCTTCAATGGACTCAGCAGGAGAAAGAATATCGCCCCACCTCCACAAGCAGCCACCCGGGCCCCGTCATTCTGCGATACCCATCAGAGGAGGAACAAGCGTCCAACCACTTGATGTGCACAAACAGACCGACCATACCAAGTCCCCAGAACCTGGGAACATCGTCAGCACCTAACCCCAGAGGAGGTCCCTCCTCGTCAAATGCTCCAGCCCCAAAAGCACCCGCTAAGACTCTCCTGCCAATGGAGAAGCGTCGACCGCTGGAGCAGAAATATGATATCCTTAAGCATCTAGCATCGGTACCAGCCAATCTATCCATCCTCGATGCCATAAGTCTATCAGCAGACCTCATGGAGGCGCTTATAGAAGCTTTGATCAGCCCCCAGGAGTTTCAAGCCGAGGTAGCTGCCGCCGAAATTTACCGAACGGAGACTCACCTGGCTGAATGCAATGTGGTGATTTCCTTCACCGATCAGGATGAAGATGCCATCATGCAAGGACAAATCAGACCACTATATGTGTCCGGCACACTGAATGGTATTGAGATCTAGAAAGTCTTCATAGAAAATGGCTCTAGAGTTAAACTCCTTCCCCTACAGACACTCCGTAAGTTAGGCTACAGTGAGGATGACCTAATTCCCTCATCCAAAACTTTGTTGGGTTATGAAAAGAGTGAGCAGAAACCAATGGGAAAAATTAAGCTAAATATCCATTTTGGTGACCTGATAGCCTACATGGAATTCCTGGTGGTCCGGCAGAGCACGACATTCAATGCCTTGTTGGGAAGGCCGTTGCTCCATAAGCACATGGCCGTTTCTTCATCCTACCACCAGTGTATCAAGTATTGCGTCAATGGAAAAAGTAGAACATTGCACGTCGACAAGGCCCCTTTAGAGCTCTCCAAGTCACATTACATTGACGCCGGGTTTTATGAGCAAAAGAAAAAGAAGCCTTTGGTCGATGGTGTCGACTGGATCCCCGCTCCAAATGGCTTGGAAATGGTTCCTGATGATCCCCTTAGGCATCTTGGCAGAGATTATGTCCTGCCCATCAACCATGAGTAGGAGTTCAAGTACGGACATGCACTCGGATGTCCTCATGACTTCATCCATGATGTCCGAGCACGAAAATTCGGGAACATCCACCAACCCTCGATCTAGGGACGAATACTCAAGCGGGGATGCCCATGATGCCTCTCCCTCAATATTTCGAAGGCTCAGACCGGAAACTCTCCCCCCGTCAGATCAAGAAGATGAGGATTTGGGAGAATAAGAGGAGGAAGATCTCCGGGATGCACCTCCCGCATTTGAGGAGGGTATCTCCACCACGGTGGATGAGCTCAGGGAAATAAACCTGGGTATCGAGGAAGATCCGAGGCCTACTCTCATTAGTGCAACCATGTCCCCCAAGGAGAATGAGGTATATATCTCTTTCCTGAGGCAACATCGGGATGTTTTTGCGTGGAATTACACAGAAATTCCAGGACTCAATCCCGGAGTGGCGATGCATCACCTGGGTCTTCCAAAAGACCACCGGGGCTATAAACAGGCCTCCAGAAGGACACATCCCTCACATGCTGCCAAAATAGAGGCTCAATAAGCTCATTAAAGAAGGCTTCATTCAGGAGGTCCAGTACCCCATTTGGTTGGCCAACATTGTCCCTTTCAAGAAAAAAAATGGAAAAATCTGTGTCTGCATCGATTTCAGAGATCTCAATCGGCATTACCTGAAAGATGATTTCCTGGTCCCAATCACTGAATTATTAATCGATGCGATGGCCAGGTATGAGGCTCTATCCTTCATGGACGGCTATTCTGGATATAATCAAATCAAGATGGCCCAAGAAGATGAGGAATCCACTGCCTTCAGGGCCCCTCAAGGGGTATTCTATTACAGGGTCATGCCCTTTGGTCTCAAGAATGCTGGCACCACATATCAGTGTGCCATGCATCAGATCTTTAAACCGTTCATGGGGAAATTCGTTGAATGTTACATGGATAACCTGGTGGTCAAGTCCAGACAGTGCTCAGATCACGTTTCAGACCTTGATACCATCTTCAACAAACTCTGAAATCATAGCTTGAAGATGAACCCCTTGAAATGTGCCTTTGGGGTTACCTCAGGGAAATTCCTTGGCTTCGTCATACGCCATCATGGCATTGAAGTCGACTTTGAGAAGACAAAGGCTATCCTTGGCCAGCCACCTCCCCGCAATCTCACCGAGTTGAGGGGATTCCAAGGACACCTAGCCTATATTAGGTGGTTTATATCCAACCTGGAAGACAAATGTTTTCCCTTCACCAGGTTAATGAAGAAGGGGGTCACGTACCAATGGATGGATGAATGACAAGAGGTGTTCAAAAATTTGAAGAAGTACCTCTTAAGACCACCGGTTCTCATGCTTCTGGTTGAAGGAAGACCTCTCATCTTGTACGTGACAACCTTAGAGCGATCACTAGGAGCCTTCCTTGCACAAAATAATGACGTGGGTAGTGAAAACAGTCTATATTACCTCAGTCAAACAATGATTGATGCTGAGACTCGATACTCAATCATAGAGAAGAGTTGTTTAGCTTTGGTCTTCACAGTTCAAAAGATGCGACATTATCTGGAGCATCATGAAGTCCATTTGATCTCACAGAGTAACTCGCTCAAGTACATCCTCAGCCGCCCGATGCTAACCGGATGCCTATCCCGATGGGCGGTCATCCTGAAACAGTTTGACATTCGGTTCATGCCTCAGAAAGACATTAAGGGTCAGGCATTATCAGACTTTCTGGAAGAGCACCCTTCGATAGGGACCACTGCACTGGACACCGAGCTACCTGATGAAGGCATCTTCTCTGTTCAAGAGGAGTTCCCGACATGGAAAATGTACTTCAACGGCGCATCCCAAAGCCCAACCGGGAAGAGTATAGAGGATCCCAGATTCAACAAAGTGGGTTTGGGAATAATACTCATGTCCCCAGAAAAGGTAGTCTTTCCATATTCCTTCCTTCTATCAGAAGGATGTACGAACAATGAAGTGGAATATCAAGCTCTCATTGCAGGCCTGGAGCTCGCACTCCAGGAACAAGTACAACACCTTAAGGTAAAAGGTGACTCGAAACTGGTCATCAAGAAAGTCAATGGTGACTATGATATTAAAAAAGAGGAGCTGATCCCCCTGTTTGACCATGTGCGAGGGTTAATGGAGGAATTCTCCACAGAACCAACATTGACCTATATTCCCCGGTCTCAGAACACTCAGGATGATGCATTAGCCAACACAGCCACAACCCTAGCTGACCAAGGCTAGGAGGAAACAGTTATCAGTATTGCTCACCATCGAATGGTATTTACATTTGTTCAGACCAAGACGAAAGAGATCCATGAAGTTAGTCCTGTCCCCAATCCATATTCTCCTGCCACCGGCTGGATGACTTCCATTGCAAACTACCTTCAACGGGGAGAACTCCCATCAGACAGGGCTGAACGAGAGCAAATACGGAGAAGGGAAATCAACTTTGTCCTATATGGCGGCGCAGGGCAGAAAGAGGTCCTCTACAAACGAGGCCTCGATGGAGTGCTCCTCAGATGCATTGATGGAGAAGAAACCACTACCATAATGAATGAAGTGCATGCCGGAGTATGTGGAGCACATCAACCAGGGACCAAGCTTTCCCATTAGGTTCGAAGTCTTGGATACTACTGGACCACAATGGCACGAGACTACGAGCATTTTACTACAAAATGACACTCATTCCAGATCAATGACAACTTCATACACCAACCCCCAGAGTTACTTCATCAAGCCAAGTACTCCTGGCCGTTTTCTATTTGGGGAATGGATGTCGTGGGACCATATCCTCCTGCCACAACCAAACAACTAAAGTATATCCTCATGGCAACCGAATTCTTTTCCAAATGGGCAGAAGCCATACCCCTCAAGGAAGTCAGGGAAAGAAATATTTTCATCTTTGTGAAGACCAATATCGTCACCAGATTTGGTTTCCCTCATACCATACTGATGGACAACGACACCAAATTCTACTATGCTGAATTGGAGAAACTATACCACGAGTATGGTATCAAGGCTAACCACTCATCCCGCTACCATAAAGCAGCCAACAGACAGATAGAGGCTTTCAACAAGACCCTATCTGACATTCTCCAGAAAATGGTGGACAAATACAAGAAGTCATGGCTGGATAAACTCCTCCATGCATTGTGGGATTATCGAACCACAATCTGCACTGCTACTCGGGCTACCCCATAGTCATTAGTGTATGGCACCGAGGCGGTCCTGCCCATTGAACTCCAACTTCCCTCACTCTGTGTTGCCATCTGTGATCAATTATCCGACGACGAGCAGTCAGAAAAGCGGCTAGGTGAATTAGAACAGCTAGACGAGAAGCGGTTGCACACCTTGCACCATCTGGAAGTATACCAGAACCGGATCACACGAGCCTTCAACAAAAAGGTTCGTCTTCTGTCTTTCTTGGAAAGAGAGTTAGTGTTGGTCCTCCGGACCCCAATGATACCCGGCAAGAAACCTCCAAAGCTGGAACCCAAGTGGGGGGACCATATGTTGTGCACAAGGTCTACTCCAACAGAGCATATTCCCTGATCTCTATAGACGGACAATTTATGACTGCTCCTACAAATGTGAGATTCCTAAAGAAGTATTTCACATAGAAACCAAAATTGGATTATGTTTTTACCGCACGACATTAAACTGCATGGAAGTCATCCTCACCGCACGATGTTAAACTGCGCAGACCCCCCTTTTCCTTTCACGTCAGGTCACCTACGTCCTCACCGCATGACGTTAAACTTCATGGATTTCGTCCGAGCTTCATGATGTTAAATTTCCAAGAACCCAATGGTCCAAACTCTATGACCCTAAACTAAGAGTATCACGTCCTCACCGCATGACGTTAAACTGCATGGAGTTTGTCCGAGTTGCATGACATTAAACTGCCAAGCACCCAATGGTCCAAACTCTATGACCCTAAACTTAGAGTATTCTATCCTCACCGCATGATGTTAAACTGCACGGAATCCAATAATACCCCACTTCCTCACTGCATGACGTTAAACTGCATGGATTTTTTCCTTACCGCACGACGTTAAACTGCACGGATAATAATATTTAAAAATGACTCTTGTCCCCGTGTACGGACCATACCTGCACAGTGTGCATTCCTTGTCCTCAACGCATGACGTTAAACTGCACGGATTTCAGAGAACTACATACGGCTTGATTCCTGCCCTCGTAGGATACATAGTGATGCTGAGATCCCCTATCCTGGACCAACCACTCCCAAATAAAAGTTAAAAATGACTCCTCACCCCGTTTATGGACCAGACCTACATGGGGTGTATCCCTCGTCCTCACCGCACGACGTTAAACTGCACGGACAAGAAGTTTTAACAATTCCCCTTCCCCTGTGTACGGACCGGCCCTTCATGGGGTGTACTTATTTCAAAGAACTACGTACGACTTGATTCCTACCCTTGCAGGATATGTAGTGATGCCAGGATTCCCCGTCCTGGCCCAGCCACCTCCAAATGAAATAAAATAAAAGTTAGACAATGTCTCCTTCCCCCGTGTATGGACCAGCCCTGCACGGGGTGTACTTCTTCCAGAGAACTACGTGCGGCTTGATTCCTACCCTCACAGGATACGTAGTGACGCCAGGGTTCCCCGTCCTGGCCCAGCCCCCTAAATAAAAGATAAAAATTCCCTTCCCCCCCGTGTACAGACCAGACCGACACGGGGTGTACTCCTCATCCGTACCGCACGACGTAAAATTGCACGGATAGAAAGATTTAAAAATTATCCCTTTTCCCCATGTATGGGCTAGACCTACACAGGATGTATTTTTTGCGTCCTCACCGCACGACGTTAAACTGCACGGAAAATAATGTTAAGAATTCCCCCTTCTCCCGTGTACGAACCAGACCTGCACGGGGTATATACTTCATCCTTACCACATGACGATAAACTACATGGACTTCATCCTTACTGCATGACGATAAACTTCACGGACTTTGTCCTTACCGCATGACTTTAAACTGTACGGACTTCTTCATGACCCACCCAAGACACATGGAGATACTAGATGGAGATACTCCTTGAACATTTGGATGCATCCTCTCCATACATCAGACTCCACGACCCAGATAATTATGGATATTCATAACCACTCATGGACATCAGAAGTGGAAAGTCATCGACCCATGGACACCTTTGCATGAATATGCATACCATGCCCTCGGTGGCTCTGCATAATAATAGCCCCTAGCTCATCTAAGAAAGGCAAGATTTCCACATGCGACACTCTTCCTAGCTTCATATGCTTACTGGACTCAGAGCCCCCATACCATACCTCCTAATCCAGAATTTTATAGCGAAGTGGTTTACAAATTCGTCCCCTCTTCAAATCCAAGTGTTTCCAGGGTATCCATACCCGGCTAGCCTATGTGTCCACCGATGGTTCACATAGTGACATGCATCAACAAACATCAATCCAGGACTAGGCTACTTTGACTCAACAGAAAATTGGAGTGAAGATGTTTCTTGTATACTCGGACACCATTATCCCCACATACCAAACTCTGCACTACGAGCGACCTAGGATCCTCATAATCATTCAATGCCATCGGAAGTGGAAAGTCATCGACCCAGGGACACCTTTGTACGACTATTTATACCATGCCCTTAGAGGATCTGCATAATGATAGCCCCTGGCTCGTCCATCAAAGGCAAGATTTACTTGGGCGATACTCTTCCTAGCTCCGTACGATTACCGACCTCAGAGCCCCCACATCACACATCCTGATCCAGGAAAACTCAAAGTTTCAGTTTACAACCTTCATCCCCCACCTTGCTCCAAGTATATCAGAGCATGTTGACCTAGTTATCCTTCGAGTGACTGCAACAATAGTCACCCAATGGTCCGAGCTCTATGACCGCTAAACTAGGAGTACTTCGTCCTTACCGCACGACGTTAAAATGCATGGAGTAAAGGTACACCCCCGCACACAAAGAAAATCAGCACAGGGAGCTCTCTAAGCTTTAACGACAACTAGGGCCGAGTAGGCCCAACATGTTCAGACATTTCCTTCCCCGATGATAGACTTCGTGGCCCGGATAATTGCGGATCTTCATAACCATTCATGGCCATCATAAGTGGAAATTCATCGACCTAGGGACACCTTTGTACGACTATGCATACCATTCCCTCAGTGGCTCTACATAATGATAGCCCATGGCTCGTCCATCAAAGGCAAGATTTCCCCGGGCGATACTCTTCCTAACTCCATACGCTTACCGGCCGCAGAGCCTCCGTGTCATCTCTCCTGATCCAAGAAGCCCTGAAACCAAGATTTACACCATCAACCCCCTCCACGTCTTGGACATGCCAGGATACTCGGGCCTAGTTACATCCTAATCAAGAGCGGCCTTTTTAACTACATCCTCACCACACGACGTTAAACTGCGCGATCAATCGTTCTTGCTGCACAACGTTAAACTGCACAACATTGGAAAAGGAAAGAAAAATGCCCCTCATCCTCTCTGCATGACGTTAAACTGCACAACACCCTTTAATAATGCTCTTTGTCCTTACTGAATGATGCTAAACTGCACGGTCAAACCTACCACGGTTCAGTAAGGAACGAAGGCTTTTCTCTGTCCTTCAGTGCACGGGTCAGACCGGCACAAGTCACCGTCTCACACCCGCGTGAGAAGGGATTACTTCACCCATTCTCAGGAAGTTTATTCTAGATGTTTTCCCCATATCCAGGCACCCTCTCATCATAAGCCATACTCTACACTCAGAAAAATCCGAAATCTCATAAGCCAACCCTTGTGGTCCCAAATCTCAACTTCCCTAAAGTTGATTGGCTATCGGGGGAATAAAATCATTGACCTAAGGACACCTTTTCATGACTATGCATATAATGACCTCATCGGATCTGCATATTGATATCCCTTGTCCTGTCTACCAAAGGAAATATTTCCTTAGGCAATGCTTCTCTCCGTACACCTCTTGGCCCCTGAGCCCCCATGTCTATCCCGAGATTCAGAAACCCTCTGAGTTACAGTTTACCAACCTCTTTCACAATCCTGCTTGAATATGGTGGAACGTCTCTGACAAGATTACCGAGGACCAGGAGAAGCCATTCCATTTTTGGATGATGTCCCAGCTGCATGACTTTAAACTGCGCCAAGCTTCAACCATCCCTTATGATAACTAAATGCATAGGGAAGTGGTCCCCTGACCGCGCTTCTGATTGATACAGATGTTCTCAAAACCATTCAGACGTCACATCCCACTTTTCGAGCCACCCCCAGTGGTTTTCATAATTTTTCAAGCCACTCATGGTGGTTTCCATGAGCTGGACTTTCATGAAGTCCTATGGCCATCAGGAATGGAGATTCATTGACATGAGGACACCTTTGCATGACTATACATACCATTCCCTCAGCGGCTTTGCACATTGATCGCCCCTAGCCTGTTTACCAAATGAAAGATTTACTTAGGCGATTCTCCTCCTACCTATGTACGCCGACGTGGCTCCCATGCCTTGAGACATGCCCTGCATGTCATTCAAATTTAAACATGTTTCCCCCCACGTGCGTCTAAAGAGTATTGAGACATATTTTGATCAACCAAACCCCATTGGGGCCCTTTGCCCCACTATATTTGGTCAAAGCTGTTTGACCTAAAACATCAGTAATGATAGTCTTGACGATGAAACATTAAACTTCCCAAGAAAGAAGGCACAAAGCCTGTTAGGCTGAAAACCCGAAAAGGACGACCTAAGAAAAATCCGGGATATACCCGCTGGGTCTACACTAAATGGGCCTAGGAAAAATCAGGGTATTAAAAGAAGAGACAAAAAGTTTGTAGGGATTTTCTACAAAACCCTAGCAATAGTCAAACTATGCTCGCTGGACCCCATGGTCTAGGAAAAAGTTAGAGTTTGTTTTCCTGAGTTATGATTAATTCTGATTCAGTGAATTGTTATTTACACAACAATTGTTCTAAGTAACAATAAAATTTCATAGCAACAAGTGATTGACAGAGACTATGTTTCGTTCGAACAAAAAAGGGAGGACGTACACAAGATGGGGTATCTACCTCACAAAAAAAGGGGAGAGGGGTAAGTAAAACATAGGGTACAAGAGTGGATTTGATGGTCATAAAGAAGATTGACTCGCTCTCTCCACCAGATCAGCAACCGTATGACAAAGGTCGTTGCAAGACCGTTCCAACACGACCTTCTCCCTGGCTTCAACCTCAGCCACCGGGCGAGTATGCTCCACTATTGTTTGGAGATCTTTGATCCATTTTCTAGTGGATTTGATACGACCGGTCACAGCTGACAAACGATTCCTCAGCATCACTGCCCGTTCTTCACATTCATGCAACTCAGAGGATAGGATGACCGCTTAATCTCAAGAGGTCGCCTCCTGTTCCATCAGCTGATGGAGCTGTATCGTGGATTCCTCTAGGGCTCGGGTCCCACAATGAGTAGCAGCAAAGTGAGCAAGTTTGCGTTCACTAGTGGCAGCTTCCTCATGAGCCATGACAACTTGGAAAGAAAGAAAATGGAACTGCCGATAGTCGAAGCCGCCTGACCCCAAACCCAAGAAGAGCTGTCGAAGAGCTTAGGTCTTAGTTTCCATCTCAGCTAGAGAGGTTTTAGCAACGATCTTGCAAATTCGAGGCCAGTCCCACCTGCGCACTGCTCGATGGTCCGCTATGGCACGAGGATCTTTGGTGTCCTCGCTGGATAGCATGAGAATGAAATATGGAATTGCAACCAGCGCAGGCATGTGCTCGCTAGAAGTTGGTTCTAAAACTGGAAAGTCTAGAGCCTCTAACCCTGGTTCAGGCTTGGGGATCAAGTTTCTAAGCCCGGTGTCAAGTGGAAAAACTTCCGGGATTGTCTCGCTAGGACCCATAACAACAAGGTCGTCCTCATCCATGTCCAAGAAGGATGAACCCACCTAAACTTCGGCCACTGCAGGACTGGGATAGGAAAATCCCCTGAGCCGCTTTGATCGACGAGCCATCAGCCGATCCTCCCTTAGAGATGATGGGGAAGGTGTGGTAGATGCGACGGACGTAGTACCTCCTTATTTGGTAACTTGCCAAATGACCTTCCCTAGGATCCCATCAGGATAGTATTTTTCCCATGCCTTTGCGTACTCCATGGAAAGGCCAGCGGCCGCCCCCACAACAGGCAGAGGAATGATCGCGTCAGATCCCTCCTGCGTCAGCATCAACCACCATTGATGAAGTGTGTCAGGGTGCAGTCCTCGAGCCTGAGGAGGGGGAAGGGAATCTTGGACTTTCATGCACCCAAACTGGTGAGAAAAACGATATGGGACATACAACTTGCACAAAGAAACCCCATCGATCCGCGCAGACGGAAATCCATCCCGCAGAGAGATCATGTAAGAACGCTCCTCCAGGATCCCCCGGAAGTTGTCAAATAAGATTCCAGAAGGGGTGGGGTAGGGAGTGAAAGAAAACTGGGAAAAGTCACTCAAAAGCTCGAGGACTTGACCAGGGCTAAGGGATTTCAGGCGAACCCCAGCTATATTAAGCAGTGTAGGCCAAAAAGCAGGAAGCGGGATGACCATGTCGTAACGATACTCATAACAGCAACAATGTTCTGCTACCCATCCATACAAAAATTGAAATGGCCCACTCAGAAGGAAAGGTGAACTGCCCTTCTGTATGTGACCCAACAGTTCATAAATATGAGCCAATGTGGGCACAACCAAATTCACTAGGCGGCCCTCTGCCAGCTCAACTGCCATCATCAGGGTGCAAGCCCTGACGCCAGGATTAATATCACGAGAAGGGAATAACCACTCGCTCAGGAACATAGCAAACAAACTTGCTAGCCGGAGCATAGGTGACACACCAGGGCACACCTCGTAACCCCATTAAAGGTAATCACCCGCCTCCAAAACCGCCCAGTAGGAACCTGGGGAGGTTTGTGACTGTTGAGAAGGATGAGTCCTAGGGCACTAGATCTTTGGCACGGGACCAGTGGTATTCAGAAATAACCCTATCCAGGTACTATAGGGAATAAGAGAGCGGGCACGCAACGCCTGACCCAGTGACTGCTCCGCCATAACCAACAGATCCCTCGCTAATAAAGGCACTTCTTCGACGTCGTCCCATGCGTCAGGAGCAGGCATAAATTCTTCATACATTTCACCAATGATCGGGAGCCCTCCCAAGTGATGGATATCCCACAGACTAATGCCGACTTCACCATGGGCAAGGTGGAAAGTATTAGTGCTTGAACACCAACGACTAAGTAGGTCTGGCAGGACCAAGGATGGTGGGTAAGTAGAAAATTGGGAATCCCACACTGCAGAGTATAAATTGAATGCTTCTAGTGATTCGGGAGACTCCCGACAGTGATGATGGACCCAGAAATCCCAGGCCCAGTCATTCGAGAAGATCCTGCCAGACCGAAGATCCCACCTAGGAATCCACCCCGCATCAGGATCTACTCGAGCAAGGTTAATAACAGAAGGGTAACTCTTGAAGACAGCTTCTTGAGAAAATATTTGGGCGTGCTGATCATTTTGGGTCCAAATAGAGCCTCTTAAAATGAAGGCGTCTTTATGGTTAGAGTCAGAAACTATCTCCCCCGATTGGTTAAGGTTCGCCTGAATACACTTGGATGATGCTTCCAAGAAAGGAGAAGGAAGACCTGAGAAAGTGGGGGGAATATGGACATTGTCTTGAAGACAAAATCCATGAAGCAGAAGCCGATTTGATAGTGGATAATCCAGGAACTCAGGAGGGAGCAAGTCTTTCAAGACACCATCATTAGGAATGATGGACTGACTAGGGTCCTCTTGAATGTTCTCCGCTCTGCGAATCATAGCTAAACATCTCCCTGAACCAATTGGGAGAGGTTCTGCAGCAGGCCTCAGTGCAGAATGAGGGGGAAACATATTTTCTCCCTACACAATGAAAGCCAACAAGTGTTTAGTCCAAAAATAATAAAACTTGGAAAAAATACCAAATATATGGCTAAGGATCAGTTGAGGAGCCTTCATAAGGAATGTACGCAAGGAGTCCTCGAAGGATGGTTCGCGATGACAACATCCCACGAACCGGCCCTTCGTGAAAGCAGTCCGCGAAACCTTGGCCCGCAGAACATTGGCCAGGAAACCGTGAACCAAGTTGCTCCACAGAATTTCAATCCCAAATTTAAGTGATTAAGTTCGGAAGACTTAGAAACTTTTAAAGTTCAAGAGATTTTAATCCACGGATCATCGAAACCGCAGAGCATCGAAACCACGGAGCACCAAAACTGTGAAGCAAGTTCCTCCGTAGCCCGTCATGACTTACTTTTTAATTAATTAAGAGTAATGGTTCACGGTTGGGGAGTTGGTTTGTGGGTGAAGGAGACCGCGAAGGTGGAATGGTTCGTGGAAGTAGCAACCAGTTCGTGGATGAATCACTTCGCAAAGGAACGAGCGCGTGGAGGAGAGGGAGTTCTGGTTTCGCGAGGAATTCGGTAAAAGACAAATGAAGCCCCCCCCGTATTTATAGGCGTGGTCCCCTACTGGGTCCACTACCCTACCACAAACCATCTCAGTTTCAGGACCACATTTCATCGGAATGGCATTCTCTTCGTTCCGATCGGACCCCATTCTAATGGGGGGAATTTTTAGGGTCCTGAAAAATCTACAAAGGAGATTCTACCCAAATCCCCAAAAATAATTGGGGAAAAGAATGGAGAAAATTCAAATAAAGGGAAACAAGCAGGACCGGTCTGCGGACCGGTCCCATGAAAACACGACGTGGTTAGGCCCCGCGAAGCACTCCCTCCACGAACCATCGTCGTTCGCGAAATGGAGGCGGAGATCCTCCGTAGTCGTGAGGCAGGATGGGCGCCAATCCGGTTCGCCGTCATGAACCACCCTAACTGCGGACCGCGTCGACCGGTTCAAGCCGCATCTGCTGTCATTCGTGAAATGGAGGCGGAACCCTCCGTGGCCGCGAAGCACCCCCTGAGTTTGGTTCACGGGGGGGGGGGGGAGCGCTCAATACCCCACGAACTGCAGATTGACCAAGTCATTCATGAACCGGGTATTCGGTCATGGGCCTCCGCAAAAGGTGCCGCATGACTACAAATACATCTCTTCCCCCACTCTATAAAAGGAGACCAAGGGGGGAAGGAAGAGGGAGGATTCTGGGGATTCAGATTCGGAGAAAGGGAACAGAGAGTAGATCATTCAGATTCTGGTGGAAGAATTTCTAAGGAAGGCTTAGGATTTCGAAAGTTTTGGTCCGCGAGCCAGAACGGGTATAAATCTGGGAATGAACTAATAAGGAACAAAAAATTCATAATAATTTGGTGAAATTAAAACTCAAAATAACATAAAAGGAGAAGACTACGAACCATAGCCCCTCCATGGATGCACTCCCCATGGACCAGGGAGTTTATGCCTCTTTTCCGATCCACCGCTCTGCGTAGCACCCTCCTACGCGGGCGAAGCCCCGACTGATGAGCCTCCGGCCGATGCCACCCTTGGCCACCGCTGCCTGCATGGAACCCTCCACAGACCACCATGGTTCGCAGATCGAACTCGGAGCCACGAACCACCTTGGTTTGTGGAATTCCAATCAGTCCGCGGACCCTCCTGGTTCGCAGATGGTCAGTCAGTCCGCGGACCCTCCTGGTTCGCAGACGGCCTCTCAGTCCGCGGACCACCCTGGTTCGCGGATGACCCCTCCATCCACGTAGAACTTCCCTACGCAAAGGGAACCAAACCTTCAGAGTTCCCATTCCCTGAGACACATAGGATCCTCCTGATCCGGCCTGATTCCCCATGACTCCTTCACTGGTCTACTCATCGGCCCCAAGCCAAGGCCTCCACCGGAGCCACCAGATCCGTGTGGTGTAATCCTCAGGCGCATCAGCGCGCCGTTTTGAGTTCACATACCCACATTAAGTAGAGGTAAAGGGGTTTCCCCGACCCTTGAGAAAATTCCCAAAGCATTCCTTGGTTCACATTCCCACGGTAATGTGGAGTCTGAGCTCGGGAATCACCTTTCCGCCCCTCCACTTGTTAAGGGATCCTCGGGGGTGGTAAAATACCCCTCAGAAGGGAGACCTCATGCACTGAAAGAGAGGATATGGGCATAGGAGCACCCCCTTTCCCTCTCCTACTGCGCTTTTTCGCCATGGGATTCCCTTATGCGTAAGCCCCACTTCACTTCTCACGGATGCACCTTTCGCGACGTGACCGTCTGGTCCCTACTTCCTCTTGTTTCTCACACCGAGCATGACCCACGTGGGCTTAGAGTGAGTATCGATCATGAAATCCTCTTATGGGCCTCCTCAGAGTGTAAGCCCCAATCCATCTCCATGGTCCTCCTTAGAGTGTAAGCCCCAATCCATCACCCTGGGCCTCCTCAGAGTGTAAGCCCCAATCTATCACCCTGGGCCTCCTCAGAGTGTAAGACCCAATCCATCACCCTGGGCCTCCTCATAGTGTAATCCCCATGCCCTTTCAAACTACATGGACTTTGATCCCTGCCTCCTAGGCAAGGTACGTAGGAAGCCTCCAAGAGGTTCAAGCCCGATCACAACCGGACCCCCGGGTCCACCTTCCTGTCAGTTTTTCGACACCCCGATTCGAACTTCATGGACTTTGATCCCTGTCCCCTAGGCATGGTACATAGGAAGCCTCCCTAAGGTTCAATCCCAATAACCAGTCGATCCGACTATCTTCACATCGGTTCACCGAGCTGCTCCAAGCACCGTCTCAATGAGTCCAGACTCCTTGGGGTCATTAATCCAATGAGGGATGGAAAACCTCGGGGATAAATGATTCCAAACCCCTGCGTCCAGTTGAACATTTCCCAACCAAGGGTTAAATCCTTGGATACTATGTTTGGGTATAAACCAAAGATTTCCGAACATATGAATACGTCTTAAATCTATAAGAGAGTCCCGGAACAGGCAATAATTCCCCCCAAAAGGGTGTGATGAGCCCGAATTCCCATCCTCTTGACCAATGTGAGTTCTTAAGCGTCACTGGTCAGACCATCTAGCGAATGCTTGCCTTTGGAAAGCAGGTCCATCTATCATCGGATACGGAGCTGTTGGGTGTTTCGAGGCCGAAACCATGAAACAGTGACTAGTATGGCTCTAAGTGCATTTTTTTATTTAAAATTGACATCAATTTTAGTAAAATTAACACTTTCTGTTAATTAATTTATTTATATTATTTTTAAAATAAGATTTTTTTCTTATATAGGTGCATTTTTTTTTCTCGAGAAGGGGTGGTTTGTTTGAAAATTGCATGAGTCAGGTCTGGATTAAAAGAAAAAGGAATATTGATGTTTTTGAATGTATGTAATAATTTGTATTTATGTAATTGTATAAACCAATGTTTTAAATGTCTATAATATAGTGTTTTTTTCTTGTGTTTGTGTTGTAAATTTAATTTAATTTAAATGCTATTTTGGGACTTGTTTTTGTTGATATTTGTTGTGTTTTTGGTGCTTCAATGTCCTACTACAACACATTGCAGGGGTGCTGTACTATGATGTTATAGCACACTACATTATGACCCTTTATCAGCACTGTTAAAAGAACTGATAAATGTATACTTTATCATTAATTCTATAAGCACTGATAAAAGACCCTTTATCAGTGATTTTATAAGCACTGATAAATAAAGCCTTTATCAATGCTAAAAATAGTGTTGATTAATGGTTCCTTTATCAGTTCTTTTAAAAGTTCTAATAAAGATCCCATTTATCAGTACTTTTTTAGTGCTGATAAATGACCCCTTTATCAGTGTTTTTTCAGCACTGATAAAAGACCAGAGCTTTTAACCTTGCTCATGTAGTCAGTTCTTTTTTAGTGTTGATAAAGGATATTTCTAGTGTTGTTAAAGGATTATTTTGTAGTAGTGAAATACCCGAACCCACGCTTCTAGATTTAGTACATAAAAATATCATGTATTTTTTTATAAAATCAATTGAAAAATACATAACAAATTTTACTTACTAGGACATTTTTTGGTCTAGGTTTCAAATAATTAGATACATGTATTATAACTTAACAAAAATGTACAACATAAAATGAAATAAAAAAAAAGTCTTCATGTGTGATGCCTCCACAAAAAATACACATCATAATTAATTTATACTAATCCTATAGAAAATAAATTTAAAACATAGGTTGATATAAATTTTCCCCATAAGGGGTTTTCTAAAAGTCTAGTGAAAAATACCTTTGTAAAATTCATTTATAAAATATTATAATACTTTGAAAATAATTATACTTTGAAAATTAATTAAAAATAACCCAGTTATTTTTTGAAAAACATTAAGCAAGATTTTGAAAAAACAAATAATGAGGCCACTTAAAACATTGAAGGCTGTCTAGGCCTACCCACTTTCTTGAGGGACGAGTTTACTCCCCACTATAAGAACTTAGTTCTTATTTGAGGTATGGATTCATTTTTTTCTATTAATTATCAGTATAATTGATTAAATATGTCTTAGTATGAATGCTTGTTGAAGTTATAGAGGGTTCGGGGGTGTTCAGGGCTAGTATAGAGTCCATAACCCAAGTTTTGGGTGAAAAGAGGAGGCCACACGGTTAGTAAAAACCATGCGGCTAGGTCTGTAATTTTAGTAGATTTGGATAGTGGCTCTTCACACAATTTGTGCACAGTTTACCAAAATGTGAACCTAAACCACGTAACCCTAGCTGTGTTGAAATATTAATATTTTTTAATTTTATTAAAAATTATTTTAAAACCTAAATTTGGTTTATTTTTTGTATGTACAGTAAGGGAACCCTCTTGAAGCCTCTTTTTAGAAATATTCTAGGAATTGAGATCTATTCTCCATCTAGACTCTAATTCAAGCGTGGTTCATCTCCTTCAATCTGTAACAGTATGACCTTGATTCCTTTTTAGATGTTCTTGATTCTTCTGGGAATTGGTTGTGCTATTTGGTTTTAGGATCATATGCCCTAATTTCTCATTCTTCATCAGTTCTTCAGATTTATTCCAATTGGGGTCAAATCAAAGTCTGATACTAGATGAGTTATCTATAATGAACATAAGGTTAGTGTCCCCATTCCGTTTGCTTATAGTTGAGCTGTTTATATATGCCGTCATTCCACACATCCAATTTTCCAGGTGTTTCCCAAAATGAAATTGAACCCTATTATTTCCAATCCTGTTTTGGGTAATTAAATAGGCTTTCTAATGTCTATTACATGTTATATACCTTGAATAAGAACCACCCCATGGGTGAGTTTTCTTAAAATGGACCTTTATAGCTTTTGGACTTAGAAGTCTATAAGGCATTCCTTTTTCCCCTTGATCATGGGATGTCATTTGTTAATTGGTATATAAATCAAATTGATTAATTTATTTATGATTTGAATTGAAAATTAAATGAATTAAGGGTATGATATGGATGAATTTCCCCATGACCCATGTATTCCATTGCTTGTCTAAGCATGATTGCTTTGGTTATGCCTTTCCCATGCGAGTAAAGTAGAGGCTATGCCATGAGTTGATGCAATTGGATTGAATTTTTTTAATTGTTGATTTTACCATGTGAGTTATATGTTAACTAATCCATGTGATAGCTTGATAGGATTTTTAGGTTTTTTATATTAAAAATTACCATGTGAGTATTTGAATGGCCCTTGAATTGCTAATCCCATGTGGGTTAAAGGGAGTTTATGCCTTGTGATGGATTCTTTATACATGTGATTCCTTATATATGAAAATGCCTATGTGAGTTATGTTGAGACCATGATATGAGATGGATTTGTTAAGCATGGTAATATCATTATCATGTTATTCCCATATGAGTAAATGAAAGGCCAAGACTTTGAGGTTTGTCCTTGCTTAAGTGACCCTTTTTAGGTGAGTTATATATAATGCCTTTGGTTTAACCTTGGCATGCTTAATTAATTGTTTAAATGAAATAAATTTGGTTAAATGATTAATAGGAAATGGTGATACATAGATTTATATTGAAATTCCATGGACATAATCTTGTGCCTATTGACTTATAAACCTTGGTTGATATGTGGATTCACATTAGAATGCCATAGAGAGACTCATTTCCTTGAACCTTGATGAAGCCATGGGTGATACATGGATCCGAGTGAGGGATTCCATGGACAGACTCATTGAGGCAAGACTTATATGTCGAGTGATACATGGATTATTTTGAGAATTCCATGGATGAACTCAAATGACATTTGACTATTATGCCAAGGGTGATACTCAGGCTTTCTTATGAAGCTTCTAGGATAGAATCGATTGGCTGGGACTTTATACCTCACCTAGAGAAATACCAGGTTCCTGAGAGGTTCCCTAGGGATAGGATTGTAGGGTTTTGGTTCATATGTCACCTGGAGTGACACTTGAATTGTAACTTAGGAATGTCAAGGATGAGCTTAGTTTATGAATTGAATAAATAATTAAATGACTAATATGACACATCTGGAAAGACAAAGCACAAGCTTGGATTTGATCTTGACTTGTATAATTTAGATGGACTTTTAAGGAATCTTCTATGCTTCCAGTTACATGGGGGATGTCAGGCTTGGGCTGGATCTCAAGACTTATAAATTCAATGAGATTGAATCATTAAATGAAATTGATTAAACAAGATGAATGTTTACTTTTGAGTAATTCCTTACTTACTGCTTTCATTATTGCACACTTCCAGATATATATATTCACTAACTGATTAAAATAGACCTTGGGTGGTTTTCTACTGGGATTTAGTCTCACACCCTATTTGGGACACTTTTTGGGACCCAAAAAGTTCATATGATTATAGGTAATGATAAGGGAAATCACCCTACTTCAGGTAATTGATATGCTGCTTAGGAGTAGGAGAGCATGGGACCAAGCCGAGGCTTGCGATGATACTGAGATTATTTTAGTATTTTTTTACTTTATGAACATGTATTATATATAACTATTGTGTTATTGTTTTGGATATTTTAGTAGAAACATGTGACATGTATCATCATATTGTACATGATATGACTTCTGGATTATTTATACTATTAGTCCTATGTTTTTTAATTTTGTTATCTGATTGTATTACTGCTTCCACTACTTGTATGATCTTTTTACTATGATACACTTTGGTATTGAGGGAATAGTCTCCCCAAAGACTCACCAAGGCCTTCACTTCTAGTTATAAGCCTTTAGAATTTGGGTAGATGTGCTTGAGGACATGTGTCCAACCGGGTACGGAGAACCTTTGAGTGGAATCCAGAATCGGGATGTTATAGTGTGGTATTAGAAGAGTCTTTTATGGTTTTATCTACTATTTGGAGACAATAGAAAGGGATAGAAAAGAATATGAATTTGGTAATGATATTTTTCCAGGTTTAGTTAATCCACATATAGAAAAAATCCAAATTGCCTCAAATTTAATTGTTGCTTTCTGAATTTTGACTATTATAGTTGATTTGATTCCACCATTAGGTGATTCACTTGAATTATGTTGCTATTATTAATATGAATTTGGATTATATTCTATTTTAAATTGATGAGATGAGGGTATTCCATCTCATTCATCATATAGGAACCTACTAGATTTCATATTCCTTGCATTATGCCATACCATTTAGGGTTCATTATTGACTGCATGCTGTTGTGATAGATTCCATGATTGATATTCTAGATATTGTGATAGGTATATTGAGATATATTATGGAATGAAATAGATGCATGGAAACCATTGGTCCCTGAGGTGTATGTGCCCTATTAGATTGGAATTTGTTAGATCCTAGTTCATCCTTAAAGTGAAATGTGTTATGATGTGTCGTAGGTGGATGCTAAGCTTTGATCCCTAGGGAGTATGGGACCCTATGGATCGTAATTCGGTATACCATTGACTTACCCTTATATAAGGAATGAGATAAACATGAAATTAGTATAAATTCAAGTAATTTTAATGTAAACTTAGTTTTAAATGATATAAATGAAAAATCAAGTGAAATAGAAATGGATTATGGTAGAGAACTTGACCAGACTCGACCTTAGTAGTGGGATTTTGGTAGTATCTCTCAATTATTGGATGCATAGAACTAACCAATGGGGTAGGAAGAGGGGTGGGATATTATAGAGGAATATTTTTACCTATATTATTTTGACATATTCACTTTTAAGCTGAAAACCTTTATTATTATCATGAACCGAGCCATGTGTTTGGAATTGTAGAGCCATGCCACCATAATGACCTCCATTTGTGTTCCAGGAGGGTGGAAATGATCATAATTCGAAGGTGGTAGGACATGAAATACTAGTGGATCATCCACTCCTACTAGTTGTGGAACTAGGTGATATACTAGACACAAGTATCGAGGTATAGTTCTGAGATGGGTTCTTTCAATTCATACAGACCGTTCAGGAAGCACCGTGACCTACCCTGACTATGGAAGAGTTGACGCATGAGTTATAATAGAAACATACACCCATGTTTTTGAGGTATGGAGGACCAAAGTCTATGGATTCATGGATAGAGGTCATTCTATCTATCTTCAAGCACTTAGATATGCCTCTTGAGAGGAGGGTGAATCTCACTACGTACATGATGCATGATTCTGCCAAGAGATAGTGGGACGTTATCACTCAGATAGACCATGATCAGAATATGTATTGGAGGAAGTTTCATAAAGACTTATATGATTATTCCTATCTCGATATGTTGAGGGATGATAGAGATTGAGAGTTATTACATTTAGAGTAGGGTACGTTATCAGTCATGGACTATTTGGTCCCTTTTACTGAGCTCCAGTGCTTCACACCTATTCTGATGGGTGAAGAGATTTCAAAAGCTAGGTGATTCTAGGATGGTCTCAGGTATGAAATTTTATCACAGTTAAATGTATTTCGTATGACTACTGTATCTGGGATAGTGAATCAGGTGCTAATCATAGAGTGTAACCTGAGGGAATATGGAGGTGTGAGCTAGGGAGGTTTGGTACCTAGGTATGGTAGCACGTTGAATGATAGTATGAAGTTCCATCTTGAGCTTCCACATGGTGATATTAGCAGTCAGAACATCTCTTCAGGTATCCGGGTGAGGTGTTAGTAGCGTGGTAGGCTGAGACATACGAGGATGTAGTGTATGAAGGACCTAGTCGACCACCGATCTTGCAGAAATATGGACCATCTACAATGCTTATGCATAACGTTTCTAGCAGCAGCTAGTGGGAGAGGGTCTACACTAACTACACCTTTAGGAGCAAGGTCAACATCTTCTCACCAGGAAAAGAGATGGGGTTCAGCTGGCTGATCATGCTGAGGCAGTGGTTGTGGCCATGGTGGTTAGGCCATAGACTTACATAGATAGTAGGGTGGATCAACTTAGAGTAGCCAGAAAGTGTCACAGGGTCACGGTATAGGCCAGACATACATAGTTCAATAGACCCATCAGGAGTAGTATCCCATACCTTCTACTATCAAAGGTACTATTCCAGTAGCCTATGTTTCAGATTATTCACTTTTTTATATAAGGGATTTACATAGTTTCATATCAGTATCTATGGTAGAAAGCCTTGGAATTGTTATATAGTCTTCTAATGGTGTTATGATGCTAGACACTCTATTAGAGATCAGGACGGAAGGTGTGCGTCAATATAGGGAGTTCCCCCTTGAGGTTTTTGGGTGTCACTTTGCATGGGACCTTTACATCTTTAATATGTCAGGCTTTGATATCATTCCTGGGATGGACTGGTTGGTTCCTTTTTATGATTTTTTTTGATTTCTATCACCGTAGGGTGAGATTTACATCACCAGAGGGTGGGGAGTTAATTCACAAGGGTGAATGGGATGTCCAGGCAAGTCGAGATAGACCTAAGAATCATGGTCTAGGTATGATGACAAACCATATTGTGAGTTTATATTTATATGATCATGGAACACGTCATACTAATTTCCCTCCAGTGGTTGATCATTTTAGGGATGTTTTCCCAGATGAATTTTTTGGATTACATCCAGTGAGAGAGGTAGATTTCTCTACCGAGCTAGTGTCAGGAGCTGCACCAGTATCCATTCCTCCTTATAGGATGTCTACGATGGATTTTAAAGAGCTCAAGAGGAATCTAGAGGATTTAGAGGAAAAGGGTTTCATTTGAACAATACTTATCTATGGGGTTCACCGATCCTTTTTGTGAAAAAGGTGGAAAGTAACCTTAAGATATGTGTAGATTATCAGAAATTAAACCAACTGATAGTAAGAACTGGTATCCTCTACCCTGGATAGATGATATCTTTGACCAGTTCTGAGGATCTTGGGTCTTCTCAAAGATTTATTTGAGATCTAGTTATCATCAGGTTCATGTTAGACCATCATACATACATCACACAACCTTTTGGAGTAGGTATGGTCTATATGAGTATTTATTTATGCCATTTGGTCCCACGAAAGTGTCAACGGTCTTCATGTAACTGATGAACCGAGTGTTCCATTTTTATATTAACTCATTTGTGGTGGTTTTCATGGATGATATATTGGTTTATTTTCATAATCAACATAACCATTCCACCCATCTTGAGATCGTTTTGAATACACTGATAAACCATTAGTTATATGTTAAGATCACAAAGTGCAACTTCTAGATGGATCAGATTCAATTCCTGGGTCACATCATCTCAAAGAAATGAGTATCAGTAGACCCAGATAAGGCGAGAGTTGTAGTTTCCAAGGAGCGTCCCAAGAATTTATTTGAGGTGTGGAGTTTCTTAGGGATGTATGGTTACTATATACATTTCATACAGGACTTATCATGCTTAAAAATGCTGCTGATAGGCCTAAATAAGAAGGGTGTGAAGTATGTATGGTCAGATTCCTACAAGATGACCTTTCGGGAGTTGAAAGGTAGATTGACTTCAGTATCGATAATGATTTTTATAGATCCATATAGAAGTTACAATTTTTATTGTGATACATCAGGTATCAGGCTAGGAGAATTTATTATATAGGGGGATCGATTCGTCATGTATGGGTCTTATAAGTTGAGGCCACATGAGATGAATTACTAGACACATGATCTCAAGTTAGCTGTAGTTGTTCATGCGTTGCGCTGTTAGAGACATTATATACTGGGAGAGTGTTTTGTGGTGTACACGGATGACAAAAGACTCAAGTATATATTTACATAGCGTGATATGAATCTAAGGTAGAGAAGGTGAGTGGAATACCTTTAGTATTTTGACTTTGATCTAGCCTACACACTTAGTAAAGGAAATGCAGTGGTCGATGCATTGAGCAGGAGGAATTTGATACAAGAAGTGCAGTAGGCCAGTAGTGAGTGGAATCTTATGGCATTGTTCTCTGAGATTCACTTGGAGGTACATGATAGTTAGGGGAAAATGTACCTTTCTTCCTTAGATTTTACCACTACCATTATAGATAGTGTGAGGATGAGGTAGCCATCATACTTTGAAGGTCTATTCCTACGGGAGAGTGGGGCAGACGAGGACCCCCCTCCTAGATGGATCATAGGTGATGATGAGATCCTATGAATACATGGTTACGTATGGGTCTCAGTAGAAATACATGAGGAGATGATGTGGGATTTTCATGATTCAATTTGGGTAGTAAATCCTAGTTTCACCAAGATGTATTGATATTTACATCATCAGTATTGGTTGTTGGGTATGAAAAGAGATGTAGCTGGTTTCATCATGAGGTGTTCTACCTATCAGCAGGTGAATTCAGAAACACCAGCGACCATCCGAACTTTTATAGCAGCTACCCATTCCCTATTATAAGTGGAATGATTTCATAATAGATTTTGTGATGGGTTTACTGAGGTTTCCTCAATTTAATGATGTTTTATGTTTTTTTGTTGTTAACAAGCTCACAAAGGTTTCTCATTTCTTTCTGATCAAAGAAAACTTCAGTTTTGATGAGCTTGGGAGTTTGTATATATGTAAGATAGTACGACTTCATGGGATTATGCATTATATCATTTCAAATAGGGATTCCAAATTTACTTCTTGATTTTGTAAAGGTTTATAGAGGGAATTGGGTAAATAGGTGCTTCTGAGCACGAAATACCACTCCCAGATAGATGGCCAGTCAGAGCGCACGATTCAGATGCTTGAGGACATGCTGTGAGCATGCATCCTAGATTTAAGGGGTTATTAGGAGAGGCATATATCCCTGGTTGAGTTCACACACAATAATAGCTTTTAGGATACTATTCATATAGTTCCATTTGAGGCTTTGTATGGTAAGACATTTCAATTACCCCTATGTTGGTTGTAGGCAAGAGAGGTAGATATGTTGGGACCTCATCTTGTTCAGGAGACCATAGAATAGGTGCAGTTGATTCCAAAGTGGATGGATATTGTGCAGTCTCATTATAAATCATACACCGATCACTGTAGAATACCTCTAGAGTTCGAGTCCGGGGATCGGGTTTTCCTACATGTTTCACTGAGGTTGAGACATAAGAGGATTGAGATATAGGATAAGCTTTCACCGAGGTACATTGGGTTGTTCAAGATTTTAGAGAGAGTCAGGCCAGAAGACTATTTGTTGCAGTTACCTCAGAGGTACCAGGTTATGCATGAAGTCTTCCATGTTTCTCAGCTATGATATTACTATTTAAACCCATACCATGCCTTTCATACCAAAGAGGTTGATTTACAGGTAGATGCAATATTTTTGGAGCATCCTATCTGAATTGTGGATCATAACACGAAGGTTCTCCAAGGATGGTCCATTCCTTTAGTATGGGTGCTATGACAGCATGAACGAGTATAGTAAGAGACTTGGGAGATAGAGGCCGATGTACGATTTTAGTGGTTAGATTTATTCTCAGATCATGCTTCAACACACTTAAAAGGGAGATTCGAAGAAGAATTGATTTAAGGGGGAAAGTTTGTAAGAACTCAATTCTTTTTTAGGTAAAAATTCATTTTTTTTTCATCAATTATAAGTATAAATTCTTTAATATGTACTAGTATGAATTCCCATTGAGGTTATAGAGGGATAGGGGGTGTCCATGGATGGTTTGGAGCCTGGAACCCAAATTTTGTTTGAAAATTGGAGGCCGCACAATTATTGAAAACCGTGCAGCTAGGCCTGCAATTTCAGTAGATTTAGATAGTGGATTTTCACATGGTTTACGAACAGTTTGTAAACCATGTGGATTAACCATGAAAGTGACCCTTGGCATATAGGAATCAGTGAATGATCGGTGCATGGTTTACCAAACCATGCGCCTAAACCGTGCGTCCCAGGTTGTGTTGTATTTTTTTTTATAATTTTTAATTAAATTAAAAATTATTTTAAAACCTAAATTAGGTTCATTTGTTGGTATGCACAATAAGAGAACCCTCTTGAATCCTCATATGACCTAATTTATTATTTTTAATCCATTATTAAGATTTATTCCAATTGGGATCGAATCAAATATTGATACTGGATGAGCTATCTAGGATGGAACTAAGGTAGGTGGTCTCATATCTTTCACTTAAAGTTGAGCTATTTATATATGTCGTTGTGCCGCATGCCCTATTTTCTATGTGTTGCCTAAAATGAAACTGTACCCTATTATTTCCAGTCATGTTTTGGGTAATTGAATATGATTATTAATTATTGTTATAGGTTATATACCTTGAATAATAACCACCCCATGGGAGAGTTGTCTTGAAATGGACCTTTATGGATTTTGGACTTGGATGCCTATGAGGCATGCCTTTTTCCCCTTGATCATGGGATGTCATTTGTTAATTGGTATATAAATAAAATTGATTAATTTATTTATGATTTTAATTTTAAATGAAATGAATTAAGGTTATGGGATGGATGACTTGACCATTTACCCATGTATTCAATTGCTTGTCTAAGCAAGCTTACTCTGTTTATGCCTTTCCCATGTGAGTAAAGTAGAGGATATGCTATGAGTTGATGCAATTGGATTAAATTGCTTAAATTTTTTATTTTACCATGTGATTTATATGATAACTAAGACATGTGATAGATTCATAGGGTTGTTAGGCTTATTATATCAAAAATTTCCATATGAGTATTTGAATGGCCCTTGAATTGCTAAGCCCATGTGAGTTTATGCCCTGTGATGGCTTCTTTACACATGTGATGCCTTGTATATGAAAATTCCTATGTGAGTTATGTTAAGACCATGCTATGAGATGGATTTATTAAGATTGAGAATCTTCTTACCATGTTATGACCATGTGAGTAAATGAAAGTCCAAACCTTTGAGGTTGGTCCTTGCTTGAGTCAACCTTTTGAGGTAAGTTATATAGAATGCCTTTGGTTTGAACTTAGAATGTTTAATGAATTGTTTAAATGAAATGAAATTGGTTAAATGATTAATATTAATGGGTGATACATGGATTAATATTGGAATTACATGGATAGACTCTTGTGCCTATTGATTTATACACCTTGGGTGATATGTGGATTCACCTTAGAATGCCACAACTGAACTCATTGACTTGAACCTTGAAGAAGCCATGGGTGATACATGGATCCAATTGAGGGATGCCATAGTCATACTCATTGAGTATATAATTATATACCGATTGATACATGGATTCTTATGATAATTACATGGATGGAATCAAAGGAAATTTGACTATTATTCCAAGGGTGATACTTGGGATTTTGTGTGAAACACTGAGGATAGAATCGATTGGCTGGGACTTCATACCTCACCCAGAGTGATACCGAGTTCCTAATAGGTTCCCTAAGAATAGGATTATAGGGTGTTGGTTCATATTTCACTTGAAGTGACACTTGAATTCCAACTTAGGAATGTCAAGTACATGCTCTATTTCTAAATTGAATAAAGAATGAAATGACTATTATGATGTGTCTTCCAAGCCAAAGCACAAGATTGGATTCAGTTTTGACTTGTATTGTTTAGATGACCTTATGAGGCCTCTAACATGATTCCAGTTACATGGGGGATGTTGGGATTAGGCCAGATCTCGAGACTTATAAATTCAATTATATTGAATTGTTAAATGAAATTGATTAAACAAGATGGAGGTTTTCTTTTGAGTACTTCCTTTCTTACTGCTTTCATTATTGCACAATGCCAACTATATATATTAACTGACTGATTGGAATAGACCTTGGGAGGTTTCCTACTAGGATTTAGTCTCATACCCTATTTGGGAAACTTTTTGGGACCCAAACAAATTATATGATTGCTAGTAATGATAAGGGAAAGAACCCTCCTACATGCACTTGATATGCTTCTTAGGAGCAGGAGAGCATGAGACCAAGCCGAGGCTTGTGATGCTAAAGTGATTATTTTAACTTTTTTTTGTAATTTTGGGACATGTATTGTATATGACTGTTGTGTACCTATTTTGGATATTTTAGTAGAAACATGTGACATGTATCATCATCTTGTATATGATATGACTTTTAAATTATTTATACTATTAGTCCTCCGCTGTTTGCATCTATTATCTGATTTTATTACTGATTCCACTAATTGTATGATATTTACACTGCGATACACTTTGGTATTGAGGTCATAGTCCCCCCATAGACTCACTTAGGACCTCACTGTTAGTCGGAAACCTCTGGAGTTTAGGGAGATGTGCTTGAGGCCATGTGACCAATCAGATATAGAGCACCTTTGAGTGGAATCTAGAACCAGGATGTTACACAAACTCCCTATCATGTTTACCATGTCAAAGTTATAATTTTTATAAATTAATTTTAAGATTATATTATATATATATATATATAATTTTCACTAGATTTTTTGATTTAAATACATAACAGTGCATTAAATACACAAACAAAATTATATATATAAATATTTACTTTCTTAGGAAATAACTCATGAGATTTGGTACAACCAAAACTCAAGTAATTTAGATTTTGAATAGATTGTTAATATCAATGAATATCCATGCATTCATACTTTGATTTGTCAAATCATGTAATAAAATTTATTTAAAGTAATAAATTTTATTATCTAAAGCTCATACTTGAATAAAAACATTAAAAATCATTTGATTAATTGATTTTATGCATGAAATAATGAAATAAATTTATAATCTCTTTATATATAGTAATAGAAATACTAATTTTATATTCACATAAAATAACAGGTAAATAATCATAAGCATAAAAAATTATATAATACACATACAATTATAAAAAGTAAAATTTTTAAATAAAACATTTCGTCCTTGTGTAATAAGAAAAATGTCAAATTGAGCTAGATCATCACTTAGATTTAAGGTGAATTTTCATGCATATAAAATATTTCAAATCATGAAGTGAACATTAAACTTTGTATATATATATATATGTATATATTTATATACACACATTAATGCATAAAACTCTTGAAACATTGATAATACTCTCACATAAAATGTAAGAACATAAAATAACCATGTGAGGGTATGAGTCCTTCAGACATGAAATAATAGTCATTATAAAAAAATATTATTCTCATAGTATAATTCTCTCAACAATAAATGTATATAATTTTTACTTTGATGAATAAATATAAGAAAGAGTTAATATATCCATAACTAATAATTTTGAAAGAAAAATTATAAAAAACACATAAAAATTATAAGAGTGACATTTTAAAAATAAACAATACCTTCTTGCTTAATTTAAAAATGTCTAATTGGATCAAATCATGATTTGTGATGAATTTATTATTCATTTCAAATCATGTAATGATGGAAAAACATATATAAAAACCTGGAATTTGAGGTCTTAAAAAAAGGATGGAATTGAAATTTGAGTACAACATATATAGGTATATGTAACATGAAATTTGAATATATATAAACTTATATATAATACACCCTTATATAAACATAAAATTATTAGTGCTTAAATAATTAGAAGACAATGAAATAAATATCCCTCGTGTTTAGAAATAATACCCAATTATATATATATACTTCGAGAAATATATATATATATATACATACACTTAAAATTAAAAATAATATTATTTACATAAATATATAATAGAAATAAAAATTCCCTTACAAAAAAATAAACAAAATATTGATGAAAATAAATATAACCCCTTACTTGAATTACATAAAATCAGAAAACTATTAGCTTCAGACTCTTTCTCTCTCTCTCCGGACTACAAATTGGTTTTTCAATTTTAATTTTCATGTTGGTTTAAAGATTTTATAGTAATCACCGCCAATTTTTTATATAGCGATATATATATATATATATATAATTAGCTTATCTGCAAACCAGAGGAGACCCTCAAGGATTTCAAAACAGAGACAATATAAAATATTTCAAGCTTGTGGAGAAAGATGAATGTGTAGACAACAAAAAGAATAATCATATGAGGAAAACCATCACAAAAAAAATTACAATTTGTTTTTAAAATACCACTAGAGAGACATACTATTTGATATCAACATACCAAAACCAATGATCTATTTATCAAAGTCAGACCTATAACCCAAAATCAAAGTAGTATGGAAATAGAAATCCATATTGATGAAAACAGAGCAATACATACACCTACAAAAAAATCCTACCTATTATAGATCTGTGAAGAACATACCACACCTTTACTGCGGTCGAATCGTAACTGCGATCAAACCCTGTCGATGTCGCTTAGATCTTCTTCGCTAGAAGCTGGTCTCACTCGAACTCCTCACCGAGATTTAATCCTCATCAGTGCTCGACATCCCTTCCGAGATCGATTCTCTCTTTGGCTCTCATCTAGATTTGAGAGTCTCGGTTCTTCCTTGCACTCGGCCTTCAGGAAAACAATCCATCATAATTGAAACCCTATTTCTATTTCCCCCAAATTCTCCCCCCTCTTTATCACAATTTTTTTTATTATTCATTTTTTCAATGAACCTATATTCATATATAATTTTTTATATATATTATAATTGTAAATTTGTTTAATAACAATAATCATATTATAATTTCAAAATTATAAAAATATATATTTATTACCTTGAAGATTTTATTTATTTACTATATTATTATTTTCATAATTTTTTATATTATTATATATATTTTATAAAATATTACCTTTAATATTAATAATCTAGATTAAACATATTAATCATATTCATAATTTAAAATAATTAATTTCTATTCAACAAAATATATTGGTTTTAAAAAAAATCTCATTTTAAATATGCTTTGATATAAATAATTTTTGTTATTAAAGTATATTTTACAATAATAATAAAATAAATACTCTTAAATAAAAAATAAACATTTATAAAATCAGTTATTAAGTTAAAATAAAATATTATTTCTTAAAATAAAAATTTATTTCAAAATATTATAACATATTATTTGAAAACAATATAATTGATAAACTAATTTAATAAATCAACATTTATAATACAAGGTAATTTTATTTCTAATATTTTTTTAAGTATTATTATAATTTTAAACATTACAAATAACTTATATTCAAATTTCATTTGATTAAATAAAACCACTTAGTTCTATAAAAGATATAACTTAATTTATTTAATTATAATTCATTTATTAATCACTAAGAAATTTTTGGGATGTTAGATGAACCACCTGGTTTTGAGTCTTATGACTCAAAGAAACCATAATACTATACCCTTTTCTCAATGTATAAACTATCTCAAAATTGAAGGTATATTTTTACTAAACCCATCTTAACTTCTGAAGATTCAAATCACTATGGAAAAAGATGTACTTAAGGATTTTATGATTGGTATACACTGTAAACTTTTATCCTAATAAGTAATGCCACCAAAACTTTAAGGTATAAACCATTATAGCCAACTCAAGATCATGCGTAGGGTAATTTTATTCACGAGGTCTCAACTTTTGTGACCCATATTCCAAAACATGGTCATCCTGCATCAACATTGCCCCAAAATCAACACCATATGCATCACAAAAGAAGGTGTACTCCTTTCCCAGCTTGGGTAGGATCAAAATTGGTGTAGTAGTCAGCCACATATTTAACTCCTAGAAATCCTTCTCATATGCCTAAGCCCACTAAAACTTTATTCCCTTCTTATTGAAACTTGAAATTGGTTCTTCTAAATGGGAAAAGTCTTTGATGAACCTTTTATAATATCCCACTAAACCTATAAATCATTGGATATCAATAACATTCTTGGGATGCTCCCAAGATACAGATGCTTTCACTTTCTCCGGGTCCATTTAAACACCTTCATTAGAGATGATGTGACCCAATAAATGTACCTTTTAAATCTAAAAATGACACTTATATAGCTTGGCATATAGCCTATTCTCTCTTAGTGTACTCAGGATGATGTCAAGATGTTCGACATGATTGTCATGAGTCTTGGAGTACACCAATATGTCATATACAAAAACAACTACAAACTGATCCAATTGAAAGTGAAAGATCTGGTTCATTAGAACTATAAACATCGATAGTTCATTGGTCAACCTGAAGGACATCACAACAAACTCATATAGACTATAAATACTCATAAAAGCAGTCCATGGTATATCAGAAGGTCTAACCCCTAGCTAACAATATCCAAATCTCAAATAAATTTTTGAGAAAATAGAATCACCTCTCAATTGGTAAAAGATATCATTGATCTGAGAAAGTGGGTATCAATTATTAATTTTCATCCGATAGAACCTCCGATAATCGACACACAACCACAACATCCATTCAGCTTTCTTGGAAAACAAATCTGGAGATCCCCAAGGTGATGTACTCAGAAAAATAAATCCTTTATTCTATAATCCCTCCAACTGAGTTTTAATATCGTAAATCTCTACTAGTTCCATTCTATATGGTATAATAGAAACATGATTTTTCCCAGGAAGAAACACAATCATAAACTCCACATATCTCTTGGGTGGAATCTCTAAGAATTCCTGAGGAAACACGTACTAAAACTAATCCACCAATGGAGGAAATAAAATCTTATCTACTCACCCGTTACCAAGTACAATACATGCCACTTGGGTTGTAATCTCACTGAACCACTGAAAAATGGTCCCTACACGACCTACCTGAATATCCCATCCCCCGATGATCATAAGTATTCCCCTCTAGGGACATGAACGTTACCCTATGAAAGCAACAATTGATATTGTACTGATACAACAATAGCCAATATATACCCAATATTAGATCAAAACCTAACATATCAAGCAAAAATAAGTTCCAAAATAAATATTACCCACCAACCTCAAGAACACACTCTTTACACAACCATATATTTTTCTACTCGAACTCCCAAAAGTGTATCTATTGACATAACCCCACATATATACTCCACCGCTTGACCCAACACATTTAAAAACTTGGAAGATATAAAAGAGTGTGAGGAACCTATATCAAATAAATCACTAGAAAGCATGTAATCTACAAGAATCATACCTTGAACTATTGGCGATCCAACTTCACCACCTCTCAGTGTAGGCTTAACTACATGAAGTTGACCTATCCTTGTACCATAGGATCTAGTATAAGTCCCTCGCATTGCACTACCCTATTGATATCCAGTATAAGTCCCTCGCATTGCACTACCCTACTGATAAGGATGCCCTTGTCTTGAAGTCCCATGTCCACCTCCCTGAATGGTATGACCAGTAGAACTCCAACTGCCTGCCTGATATGGGGTAGCCGATCTCCTACCCACACTATGCATTGGTTGTGATCCTCCATTGCTACCCACTTGTTATGAGTTACTAAAGAACCTCTTCACATGCCCCATCCCGCTGCACACTCAACAATCAATAAATGCTCGGGGAAACTGACCATGCATGTGTCATGGTCTTCCACAGTGATAACATAACACTTTTTTACCACCCTAAGAGGTCAAACCTCTCCCCTGGGTACTCTTCCTACCACATACCTTATGAAAAACCTCAAAAGGTGCTTCCTACTATTGGAATCTACACCACTAGATCACCCAATTGGAACTACATGTTGACAACTGTGATCCTACTTGAGGTTACCTTATGAAATAAGGTCCTAATCCACAACCTTAGTAAACCTCTTTAAATGAAATATATTCACCAAGGACTTTATCTTATATCTAAGTCAATCCTAGAAATATCTATCTATAACTGTCTCATCCCCTGCCAATGCTAGAATGAAGTGTTGTAAGTTGAAAAAATGTCCAACATAATCCATCACTCTCATAGTTCCTTGGGTTAAACTCATAAACTCCATGACCTGTTGCTGCCTTAAGGTATTTGAATAGAAAATTTCTAGAAAAATTTTCTGAAAATATTTCCATAACATATTGCCCACCTGCTCAGTCTGAACTAGAACATCCCACTAGCGCTTTACTGGTCCCCGTAACATATAATCCACTAACTTGAAACTATTCTTTGGAGGAGTATCCATATGATCTAGAATCATTTTTATGGCATCTATCTAGAAATAAGATCCCTCAGGTTCACCCTCTCCAGAAAACATTGGAGGGTGATACAACTGGAACTCTATAGTCAGGACAAACATACTATACACAACCTGCCCTGGGTATCATTCCATCATTTGTATAAAATGATAAAATTTCTCATGTAATTAATCCTCCCCTCTATTACCCTGGATCAACAAGTTTTTCTTCTCTACCACTGGAGGAGTGTTCTCGGTGATATTCTCTCATCTTCTAACTGACACACATCTTCTTGGTGGCATCTATTTACAATTCCAAAAACACATCTAAAACACATAACATAAAACTTCCATAATTTTCATACAATAATAATTTCCACTATCCACAAACAACCCATTTCGCATACACTATTCCAGAAGATATAGTCACATTTCTAGCACTACCCGCTACCATCCCTACCATGGGCCATGGTCAACACAGGGTAAAATAACTTACAAAGTCACAAGTCTTTCATTAATCACAATTTTTTAACCATTTTCACTTTCACAACATAAATATTTCCCTTTTAGGAATCTTTCCATATTTAAAACTTTTTACAACCAAAAATCATCCTATTTATAATTCTTCATTTTCCACTATTCTTTAACCATTATTTCAAATTCTTTCCATTTAACCATTTGAATCATATTCATTATACACTATTTCTTTCAAATTTTCAAGGAAAATGAAATGCATTAGATCTATCACTCTCAAAACCTCTTCCTCACGTGTGACTACCATGATTCATGCCGCCTATATCCCCAGGCACCTAAAATGATGCATTTATGCACAATTCAGTTCCATTTCATCCATAAGTGAAATATCATAAAATAGTCACATCACACAACATGTGCATCACACAAGGTGAAATATCATTCAACTGTAACAATAAACATTAGAAAAAAAATCCCACCCTGGGTACTTGTTTTTTTTAAAGGTTAGGGTCGAAGCCTCATTTTATTATTTAAAGCAAAGACCTCTTTAAACTGGGTAGAGGGAAACCCATTATATAGCCTGAAGGCTCAAGGACAAGTGTCCTGAATACTAGTCTTGAAAGCCAATTTTTTGGCCCAAAGAGCCCCTCGATGAATAATGCTGCTACAGTACCCGGTCTGTTACAATACCTGCTATAGTACCACCGCCGCTACAGTTCCTGCTATAGTGCCTTTACTGCTACAGTGCCGCCGCTGCTACAGTTCTGCCGCTGCTACAGTATTGCTACAGTACTGCCGCCTCTACAGTTCCTGGGTACTTGTGTTTTCCCCCATACATGGGTTAACTACTCCCATGCATGAGCTCATTACTAAGGCCCGAAACATCCTATTATCTCTTTAACCATTCCCAAATCATAAGACAACTGAAAATAAAAAAAACTCCTCTGATAACACTTGGTAGTGAACTGACCCTAAGCACCAGATATAGTGGATACCAGGTCAGGGGTGTTACATATCCACACTTGAAGTAAACTCTTATTCTCTTCAAACATGTAATAGGGTGTTTCTTTCCATAAGTACCACATGTTGAAACCCACCCTATTCTTCCACTTATCCATTTTTAGTCGTCTTCTTATTTTATTAATTTCCTTCTAAGCCATAAGACTTAGATAATCCTTTATCTATCTTGATAACACATGATACTATATCATCATATAATAGGAATATTTTTGAGACTAGTTCCCTTTGATGGATTGGATTTATACCATCAAATAAAAAATAAATATTAATCTTTGTATGTTGTATGTAGTCTGAAACATACCTTGCTAACCTTTTAAAGTTATCTTCATACTTAGAAACATTTCCCTCTTCCTTTGGTCTTAGAATCAAGAAGCATATCTCCATATATACTCATTGTTTATAAGGAAAATATTTTTCTAATAAAAGTACCTTAAAATCATCCCACTCCATGATCACTATTTCCCCCATATCCTTAGTGTTTTGAATCAATGACCACCATTGATCTGCATCCCCCATGAGATGATAAACTACCATGAAAAACTTCTCCCTTTCATTACTTCCCAAACCAAGAAATATCTTTTCTAAAGAACTTATCCATTTATCAACTATAAATGGATTTGCAGTTCCATTAAATGATAGAGGTCATTGTTTCATGAAATAGTCTAACATTATTACACCAAATTGTGGATCAGTAGGCTTCTCTATACGAGAAAGGTTGTTGGTCATAACCTGTGTCAACTGTCCCAATATAATTATAATTTGTTCAATTCCAACACCAGCTCTAGCTTTATTGTCTTTCCCAAGAGGAAAATACCTATATAAATTATGTGTAGTGATACAATTTCCATTCCTTACATTAGGCGCTATTTCTAAACAATGACATACACTTGATTAGATCACAACATTATGAATCATAATGTATAATTCTAAAACCAGTGAAACACTTAACATTAATTAATTTTTTTTTTCATATCCAATCTTAGAATCATAAGCTTAGTATAATTGGCAATATTTTCGAATCATAAAAATATTTTAAAATATTTCCTAATGGGTTTTAAAGAAAATGTAAATTAACTCAAGAATATCTCACATGACTATCAAACTAGGTGCATAGTAAGTGACCATTTACTGTGCACTATAATGGTGGTTAAGATATACTCAGCCAACTTTTTTTAGAGTTATTAAAATCAGATATATCTGTTCCAAAACCATGTCCACTTATAGTATCCAGATAGGGATATATTGCTAGGAAAACCACATAATATATAACTTTACAAAAACTTTATAATATTATCCTATAGTTAGACATAACTTTAAAGTATATCATTGGGTTATATTCCCTAATATATGCTTTTCTAAATTTAGTTTCCAAGATTTCTACTAAACTTTCTCTGATACCAACTGTAAGGCCCCATACCCTAGTATCCCAGAGATGATGGTTACTTTATTATAATAGAAATAGATATGAGTGATCACATAACTACTAGAAATCTAATCCATACCAATAGTTCTATACCAATGATTTGAAAAAATGTTGGTATAAGCACCCTATACCAATAGTTTGGGAATAACATTGGTATAGGTATGGTAAATGGTACCTATACCAATGTTTTGACCAAACTGTTGGTATAGATTTTGGATACCTATACCAATGGTTTTCCAAAACTTTTGGTATAGATATGGTATATGGAAGCGATACCAATGGTTTCACCAAACCATTGTTATAGATTATGGACACCAATACCAATGGTTTTCTAAAACTGTTGGTATGGGTATGGTATATGGAACTGATGCCAACAGTTTGACCAAAGCGTTGTTATAGGTATGGTATATGGAACCTATAACAATGGGTTGACCAAACTGTTAGTATAAGTATTGATTCTATACACCTATACCAATGGTTTTCCTAAACCATTGGTATAGGTCTTGATTCTGGACACCTATACCAATGGTTTGGGTAAACCATTGGTATAAGTGGTTTCATTATTTATGAATATCAACAACAATAAAAAAAATACTTTAATATAAATAATTTTTTATACATACATACATACATACATATATATTTATCTGTATATAAGAACCTAAAACATATTACAAGATAGTGGTAAAGTATTTAGAATATAAGCTAGAGGTTGTGGCATCAATACCCATCACTAGATTTTTTTTCAATAGAAATACATATACCAATAGTTTGAACAAACAATTGGTAAAGGTATTTCCATTGAAATTGCGTATACCAACAATTTGAGAACTATTGGTATAAGTGTTCTATACTGACAAAAAATCACCCAAAGGTACCTAAAATCATTGGTATAGTCTATACAAACAGTTTTAGGGGCTATACCAATAGTTACAAACCATTGGTATAGAATTTTTTAGTAGTTCATCCTAAGGGACCAGATAATCTAGTAGTCTTAGTAAACTAGATAAATGCTTGAATCCCATATTTCATTTGAAAACATAAAATACAATATAGAGTTTTCTTTTAAGATCATTATTATTACCTTCTTGCATATCCTTGAATATCAATCATAGTACACTTTCCAACATTATGGGTAAAGGAAACATGAGAAAGGATTGAGCTCAGATGCTCAGTAAGAGAATGCGTACAGTGGAATCTATCAAAGAATAAACAAGGCATGAATAATATGAAAAGAATAAATAATGATAAAAAATAACATATAAATAATCTCATGAGCTTGAAACTTATCCATGTATATCATAACTATAATCACATGGATATCAATAACTAATTTTATAATGATGGAATGTATAATGTGGTACATCTGTAACTTACCATCAAGGCCTCAAACCAAAACATATTACATAAATGGGTAAGTTATAAGATAAATACCCAACCTATTTTGTCTTATGAGACCTACCGATGCATTAAGGGTATATACAATTATGGGACCTACCAATCAGTTAATAAGTCCAATATATTCATCATATGAATAAATAATACAACTTAATCAACATGCCTTAACAACCAATAATTGTCTGTATTAGAAGAACTATCATACAAAATGTTAATACTTTTCTCAGTGAAAATGATCATAATCAATCCATAGAAATATTTTGGAATGTAATATTATATTATTTCCTTATTAAAACATAAGATTCATCAAATTATTTTGACATCGATGAAAATAATTTTAAAACATCATTGGAAGTTTTATTTAGGAAAACACCATTTTTATTTTGAAATCACTTATTTAAAATTTAAAAAATTTAAAAATATTTTAAAAAAAGTTTATTTTGAAATAAACATGAAAAATTATAAAGTATTATTCAAAGAATATAGTAGTCATGATGGCGAGAAAATTCGTTCATGCAGTGTATGTTAAAACAAAGATTCTATTTAAACCTTCAGTAAAAAGTGTCTCATTCAAAAAATGAAAAGAAGATTCATTATAAATTTTTTTTCATAAAAATTAAAAAAAGGGCAAAATGATTTTAATCAATCATTGGGGAATATAAAAAATATTCTTGAAAACATTTTAAATAAAATATAGACATGGAAGAAAAAGATTCATGACCAAATCGAAAAACAAAGCCAGTTTTCCTTTATAACATTATTTTGGTCTTTTTAAGTGAAAAAGAAGGTAAAAATGGAACTAATACTTGAAAAAAATAAACTAAATTATCATATAATTACCCCAACAGAAACATAAATATAAGCAATCCTGAATAACGATGAGATTGTGAAATAAACCCTTACCTCAAGTTCGACTTGCTTCGTAAGTGATTTTAACCCCCTTTATAATAAATTTAAATTTATTATACTTCTATAATATAACCATATAAATAATTATAATATCATATATAATCCAATTATAATATTTTAATACCCATTTATTAATAATTCTTTATTAAAATCCTCGTTTCTGAGTGTTAATTGTTTCATTTTTTATGTATGTTTCAGTTTATTAGTTCCTATACTTACATATTGATCACAGTTACATGATATATATAATTTTAATAATTATATAAATATCATATATATATATATATATTATATATTTATAATCATTCTTGAAAGGCGGACATGAAAAATGAATCACATCGCTTTATGGAGGTGGTAGTCCATAAGTACGCATGAGTGATGTTATCAATTTTTAATGAGTGTAAGGGTAAGAAGTTAAATGATATATTATATTTATAGGACCATAATTTTTTCATAATTATCATATATATTCATTAGTTTCATCTTTATAACCATCCGAGTAAAATGGCGATGAAAAATTAATTACACCGTTATGTGGAGACGATAAGCCGTACGTACACACAAGAATATTTTCACTTTTTATAAGATGATAAAGGGATAGAAAATGGTTTTACCATAATCATAATAACATTTTAGTATATTTACAACACTAGAATATTTATTTTAGGATTTCTACAACATATTTAGAGAAAGTAGAATAAGAAATAAATTTAAAAATGTTGGTAAAATGATTAACTCTTATTTGACAGAACTCCTTTAGATAACTTATTAAGGACACTTGGAATGGTATTTTAAGAAGAACTGAATATATATATAGTGGATAAGTAATTTTAGAATATAATTGGGTAGGGTTTGGTCGATCTAGGTGGTTCAAAATGGTGTAAATAATACATATGATGGGTGTATTTTTATAAGTAGGGGGAGTGAAACACCTCTAAATTTTTAAAGGATTAAAATATTACTAAGTCATTTTTATGGAAAATGCTGGTTGGAGTTGGTATCTCAAGAGGGGGTGAATTGAGTACCCAATAAAAATTTCTGTTAAAAATATATTTTTTGGAAATCCCCCAAATGTTTAAATACAGGAAAGTTTATCAAAATAGGTAGTATGATATATATCTTAATATTACTAAATATTTATATAAAGATTGATTATTTATTAAATTAATAATATATATAATATTATTAAATCCTTTTAAATCAATTTAATTGATCAAAATACTATATAAACATGAATTAAGATAAACTATCAAAGTATGAATTTTATTTACAGTTAAAAACAGTTTTCAGTTTTAAGGAGAAAATAAACTAAAGGAAAATTAAAACACACAGTGTCAAGATTGAATACAAAAGGTTCAGTCTCAAGTCGAGACATATTCCTCTCTAATTGGTGATCACCCACCACCAAGTAGTTTATATAAAATAAACTAGATGATCCAAGACCTGGATCAGGTTTATACAATAATTTAAAACTGCCCATGTCACACACGACCTCTTCCATAGTTATGTACGAGGGTAAAAATATGTAGCAAACAAAGGTACCTCTACCACTCTTATCTATTGAAGAAACAAATAATAAAAGTTCTTGAGAAGATATCAAGTATCTTCCAGTTTAGTGAAGGAGATAGTGTGCGTGTGGTAAAGCAGAGTAAGCACACACACTGCTCAAAATGTAATAAAACTAAATAGAATCGAGAAATATAGGAGTGTAGAGTTTAGAAGTGATCATTCTATTGTAATGTAGCTTTTGACTCTTCATTTGAATAAACAATAAAGATTGATGCAGGTTCTTTCAATATCTTCAAGAAAAAAAGAGTGTCACAACTCTTATTTTCTAACTGGAGGAAAGCACTAGATGTGATGATGCTTTGGCTTCCTTAGTCGAGTGTTCATAATAGGTGATATCTTTTTGTTTTAAATCTGTTTTAGATATTTATCTCTCAGATATTCATTGAATCATGATCTCTTTCTATCCACAATGTTTTCACTATCTTTTTTGCACATTGTTATCTATATGACTCTATGTGTATTGTATAAGGGAGTGTGCTCCACTTTTATCAGAAACATTAGGAACATATAAATCAACTACTACCTCATACTACTAATTATGACATGATTTCTATTATACTTTTAAGATACAATCATTAAAATAGTAAATGTAATTAAATTCTATGAATATAATCATTAGAGTGATGCAATTCAAAATAAGTAAAGTAATAAAAATAGTGACGGTGTATTAGGATTTTGGAGTGTCAAGCTCTAGTGGTATGTCGCTCTAGTGGTATGTCCCTCTGGAGGTATGTCACTCTAGTGGTATGTTTCTATGGTGGTATGACATTGGTGGTGTCTTAGAGTTAGCCAAATTTTTAGTATGCTGGTGGTGTCTTAACTAATGGTGTATGGTCTGACAACGTATACTCTGATGGTGTCTCAGAATTAGGTAAATTTTTAGTGTTGGTGGTATGATTATAGTGGCATGACATCCTGGTGCTGTGTTGATCAGTGATGTCTTATACTTAGTCAATTACTTAGTCTAGCGGTATGACAGTCTGATAGTGTGATATCCTGGAGGTGTCTCAGAACTATAGATTTTTATTCTGGTGGTGTGTCATAGACAACGATGTCTCATACTTAAACAGATTTATCACCTATTCTCAGAATATAGATTACTTACAGAAAAACATGAAATTTATTAGTATAATTAAAATCATGATTTTTTGATCATTAAAACTAGGAGGTCAACAATCTCCCCCTTTTTGATGATAAAAAATTATGGCATCAAAAGAATATTATAAATGTAAAAATAGGTCATTAAAGATATTGTAAAAGTTTAAAAATGATATCCAAGGTAATATCCAAATATAAATCAAGACTTAATATTTATAGTATGTGTAGATAGTTCAATGAAAATAATAGTAAAAATATTAAGTATCAAAAGTAAGTATCAAAGTTAAGAACAAATTTCCAAGATAGAAATATTTAAAATAGATAGCATCGAAGCTAATAAGTTTAGAAACATATAAACATAATTCCATAAAATGATTCAAAAAACATATGCCATAGAAATTCTCCATAAAATCATCTATTCCATAATAATTATCATAAAAAAATATGCCATAAAAATTATCCCCCTTTTGGGATTATCAAAAAGGTAAAGAATATTAAAAGAAAGATATGAAATGATAGTTGAATATTTGAATTACAGATAAAAGTAAAACATAAAGAATAAGAGATAAAAAATACATTCAAAATTATGAGCACAAAGTTATTGCAAGAGAGATACCATAAAAGATAGCAGAGTATAATCTGAAAAAATACAAAGGTTAAGGTTTGGTAGAGGTACACATTGGTTATTTGCCTTTAACCTTGGATTTCTCTTGCTCCTTAGTTGAGGCAACATGATCAACCCAAGGAAGAGTAGAGGGATCACTAGAAGAATGACCAGTGAGATACCTAAGGGGATGATCTTCCAAAAAAAACTAGCCTGAGTTGGCATAAAACTTACAAAGGTGCTATAGGAAAAGGATGAAAGCTGGCTGGTAGAGGTACAAGGGAACCACTAGTAACTCCAGGTCTAAAAGAGAATTGAGGAGTAATCAGAATGAATGACTGAGAAACCACTTCTTGTCCATGGACATAAAGAAAAAAATTCATGATATTTATTAAATCCATTATAATCTAGACATCCCTTTATATTTTTCTAAAGAAATCAGAATTTTCTTCCATGAAATAGTTCAAGACTGGGGTCATCTACTTGAGCTGTCTGACTTGATCTTTGAAAGTTTGATTTACAAGCGACATTCTCAAATTCTCAGCCAAGAATTTAAAATGGGAATCTAGATCATGACTGGTATAGATCCTAGATAGATAAAACTTGATGGACTTAGTTTTATTTTATCTGTCATCATTTATATCTTTGGAATACTTCCTTATCATCATGTGATCATGCTCAGTTCCTTGCTCAAACTTCCTTAGAATTTATAAAGGAATTACAGGTTCTCCACTAGAGGGACCACTAGAGGCAGCCGCAACTTACTCTATAACAATTGATCTCAATTTATTAACATAAAACACTAGAGAAGAAGGTGTAGCAACAACATAAGTATCTGAATAAATATCATCAAGACTTTTAAGGATAACATCCAATGAAGATTTAAATTCAGATTTCATTTTCTCAACAAAAGACTTGATATTTTCTAATTCAACACTTATTCTCTTATTGTAAATATTTATTTCATAAATGTGATGCATCATATTAGGTTTGATATGATGAATAACCAACTAAAATACATACCTTTCATCCTTTTCACAAAGTTTTTTTAAAATAAGGGATTTATTCCTTACACACTTGTGAAACTTAGACATCAAATTTTCACAAAAAACATTCAATTCAGTTTGAGTGACTATATCCATTGGAACAACTGGAGTAGATAGAGTAGGTTCAGGTATAAGAGGTCTCACAAAACTGAACATTTCAAGAAGACCTTCAAGATCAACCTGGGCGATCAAGGATCCCTTAGGATCACCTTAAAAACTAATTTTAGGTTTATTACTCTTTGGAGGGATTCTTTTAACATTAAGGAACCTTCCCCACTCTTCTTCCATAGGGTACACCCAACGGTATGAAACAAATACTGTAATAGGAGGCACCACACTAGTAGAAACAACTAAAACTTCCAGATTCCTATGACCTTCTGAACTTGGATCAACCACTGTGTGTTCAACACCGATAGGCTTGGATTTCAACTGTACCGACATTTGGTGAATCTTGTATCTCAAAATCCATTTGGGCAACAATATAAGCGGATTCATCTTCCACATTTTCATCCATAGGAGGCTTATGAGCATTAAAAAAAAAGCTAACTATTCATTTCTAAATTTGTCACGACCCGTCCTCGGGGCCCATTCCATGACTACCCCAAGCCCTCCTTCCATAGGCCAGGGCTGGCGACTGCACTAAAGGCGTAAAACCCGAAAAAGGGAAGGCATTTCCTTTCATATAAGTAAAAAACACAACAGAGTACGCAAGTGAAGTAAGCACTAAGTAAAACTGAGTACAAAAGTAAATGGGTCAGTATACAAACCCAAATGAGAGTAAAGTACAACTGAAAAGGAAAGTAAAATAGTAGTAAAGTAAAGCAGAAACCACCGAGTCATCCTCCGGGAATCCCACCTGAAGGGTGGGTACAGATGGTATCCTTATCACTTCGGGTCCGTCCGTCCGCTCCGTGCACGCCTCACTAGGTGGTCCACTTCCGGGTACCATACAACTCCACAAGACTCCTCCACGATCAGTGCTATCCTTCGTCTGCATCCAACACAACATAGTGCGGGCATAGCCCATGCAGGGGTGAGTATATGATACTCAGTAGGGACCCCAGGACCCACGAAGGTCTCCCAGAATCTACGAAGGATAAACCACAAAGGAAATGAATAACCCTGAAGAATCAACCAACCCTACTTAGGTATATGCCCATACATATACCTAAGTTATCAATCTTATTTCGACTCCAACTCTCGAGCCCAAGCACAACCCAGTCCACACAGTAAAGATAGTCAATCAAATAAAAGATAATGATTGAAAGTCAAGACTCAGCTCACACAGGTATACTACTCATGAAGAGGGGTGGAGATGATTAGATGTAGCCTCTGAATCATCTCCTCTGCCGAACCCACGTAGGATACAAGTACAGAAGTCGTCGCTGCCGAACCCACAGAAGATCCAAGTACAGTAACCATCACTGCCGAACCCATGTAGGATCCAAGTACAGTCGTCCTCGCTGCCGAACCCACGGAGAATCCAAGTACAGTCGTCCTCGCTGCCGAACCCACAGAGGATCCAAGTACAGTATTCCTCACTGCCGAACCCACGGAGGATCCAAGTACAGTCGTCCTCACTGTCAAACCCACAGAGGATCCAAGTACAACCGTCATCGTCATCGAACCCATGGAGGATCCCAACACGGTAGTCGTCGTAGTCACAACCAGCTCTAGGGTTCCCGCACACAGCACGCTTGATTCCGGGAGGGTTTGCTCCTCGAGCCAAGAGGGTCGGTACATCAACTGCCACGAAGTCCAGAGTTGATGTATCTCAAAGTCCCGTCTCATCAAAAGAAACCCAACATGACAGACGATGCGTCAATCAGACGCCCGATCTGAGAGTTATTGACTTTTCCGTTCCCGGGGCCCGGTTGGTTTTTAAGATAAAACCAACCCGACCGTACTCCAGCTACATCCAAAAATCAATTTTAGTATTCCAAAAGGACCTTCCCATCAAAAGGAATTCAACGTAGTTGACGAAACGTCAATCGGACGTCCGATCCTTAAGTTATAAGCGTTTCCGCTCCAAGGGCCCGGTTGGTTTCGGGTTCGAACCAACCTGGATGTACACAAACTTCACTTAAACTTTAAATGTAATATACTGAAATGACCATCTCGATCCAAGTATTCCTACAGAACTGACGGTGCATCGATCAGAGGTCCGTAGCTCAAGTTATGGGCAAAAGACAAAAAACAAAACGGTCCGAAGTGGGGGGTCTGGGCCCGGTCTGATCCGGCCCAACCCACCCTGGGTCGGCCCGAACCGGGTTGACCCGATCCGGGTCCAGGTCCGGTCCGGTAGGGTGCGGCCCGGCCCGGTCCGTGTGACCCACCCTGGCCCGGCCTGGGGGGTGTGCTGGCTCGGCCAGCTGGCCGAGCGGGGGGCGCGGCCCCCGGTTCCGCGTACGCGGCACCAGGATGGCGCTGCTGGTCTCCCCGGATCCCATGCGGCCGTGGGATCCACTTCTCGCCACCACGGCCAGTGCCGCAATGTGCTCCTGCCAGCGGCGCGCTGGGGCGCCGCTGCCTCTGACCGCCGGCACCACCGCGGTCTTCCCCAGGCCACCAGAGTCATTCCGGTGGTCCGTTTTTGCTTCTGTCTGCACCTGCGATTTTCCCGGGATCCGAACTCCAATGCGAAGGCCCAAATCGCCGTTGCGGTCCCGTTTCGTCATCTCCAAACACCCCGCGCATCAAGAAAAAAATAGAGGTGGGTCCAAACTTTTTCGTTAGTTCGTACCCACCGCGTTAGTGGTTCAAATCATCACCCAACAATTAAACGCCTTGTTAGAGAGTATAAAACACATATATGGAGATTACGAAAAATTCACCCTACCTCGAAGTTTTTGTCGTACATCTTCGATACGTGGAAGACAAGCATCGCAGTAGATGGGAGTCTTGGAAGAATTTTTTCGTTTAGACAATGATGTAGGAAGGGTCATTGTCATAGGCGACGTAGGCTCCTTGACGTCGAGGTGCATCCGAGGAAGATGCGTCGTTGGAAGAATTTCTTCGCGTTCTTCGCCGGGGGTGTTCTTCGTTGAAGAATGGTTTTCTTCGTCGATGAAGGATCACCACTCCTTTAATTCCCCAGAGTCTTTTCCCAAAAGTGATTTGCCAATGCTAAAGGAAATAAGAGGCTCCCAATTAATAGAATTGTCATGCAATTCATATTAATTCCAAAATGCTGCCAATTAATTTAACATTGATATTAAATTAATAGGTTGGCACATTTAATGGGATGAGGGAGGTAGGAAGGCTCCACCATAATGAATATGTGGAGTTGTCAAAGTAATAAATAAGGGGTATTAATGGAGAGTTGATGGGAGATGAAGGTTGGGGCTCGTGTGGGACCCACCTCACAAATATCCACACTTGGGAGGAAATAACCAACTCACAAAATAAAATTGTGTACAACACAATTTTATTTAGTTTAAGATTCAACCCCAAAAATTAAATTTCAACCCGCATAAAACAAAACTATGGTAAAGGTCCCCTTAAGAAATTACCGGTGCTGCGAGTTCATCGGTACCCTCATATTTCAATTACGAGCACCGGTTCAAAAGATAGAAAAACCCACTCGTTCGTTTACGGAATGTACCCGAGCTAAACTTCAGAAATTGATTTCGGGCACACCGGGCCTCGGAATGAAGTTCCGTCAGAAGCCACAGACTCGTAAAATTACAAAGTATTTAAGAAAAAAAAATTTCCTTGATATTTCCCGATCTTTAAAAAATTCTTCCTCAATAATATCCTTCTTCTCTTATTCAGAAACATGATGTTCCATAGCTACTATAACTCTCATCTATTCAGCCACATCAGAATATGAAACATCTAGATCCGTGGAAACTGAATTGGCCTCAACATCATCAACAACTGGAGATTCATGAAAAATATCCATTGATGGGGAATTCTCCCCCTCAAAAAATGCATCCTTAAGCTCCAGAGGCATTTGCACATCCTTTTTCTTGATTCTACCACTATCATTATCAGGTTCAGAATCACTTCCATTACTTTCATTCTCATATTATTCTTCCTTTTATTATTCCTCCTCATCAGTATCATCACCTTCAGTAGATTTGGAAATTTTATATTGATCCTCTCCAGAGACTAAGTCCCTTCTTCACCACTCTTAACAAACTTCTCTCCTTTTGGCAACTTCCTAGGTGGACTAGTGGATCCAAAGGTAATAGGAGAGACTTTAGAGAAAGGTTGGGGTCACTCCCTACATCAATAGATTTTTCCTTTTCCACTTCTTCACCAAAAACTTCTTCCACATCGGAGTATTCCACTACTTCATCAAGCTCCAATCCTAGATCAACTTCATCCTTAGGTCTTGTTGGATGATCAAACATATTATACTCAGCCTATAACTTCTCACTATCACCAACCCATTATTTCTTCCATGGGTTATAACTTATCTTTATTCTTGAACACGTGGAACTAGTTATTCATAAACCACCAAAGTCTATAATAGATTATTCATCATTACATACTAGGCCCTTATCCTCTATCATGGTAGAAAGAGTATTTAGGTAGATCAAAGAATTTTATCTCGAGGATGGTTTGATCATATCACACATATATAGCACTAGATTTATATAGAGATTAATCTTGTGACCTTTTATCATAATAAATAGGTGATAAAAGTCTTGATACCTTGGGGTTTCAAAATCTAATTTTCTTAGATATAATATATGTTTCAAGAACTTAAACAGCAACCTACATTCTCTATCCAACTTCAAGGCAACATGCCTCCTTGTTGTTCCATCTCTTGTTAGCACAATAAGGGAATCCTCATATATAAACACATCACCAACTTATGGAATACTTCCTTGGTAATCATTAAATACACCATCATGATGTACATTTAAACACTTATCCCATTTTATTGAAGAAAAACAAACACCTGTCCTTTGACATTACTTTTAATCCAATATGAACTATCTTTATTAAATGAAAACTCTATGTTCTAATAAAAATCATATACGAGATTTAAGTAGAAAGACATATTATTTGATGAAAACCACTCCAAACAACCTTGGTTTTGGATAACCTTAAGTACCAGAGACTTACTTGACATCAACAACTTTGAGTCTAATTTCTTTTATGCAACAGAAACTCGGTTGACAAGCTCTGTATTAACTGAGACAAATGGAGCAGGTGTACTCAGCTCTTTCTTCTACTTCTTATAAGATTTTGACTTGATGAAGAAAAAGAAAATAAAAATCACACTTCATTATCTACATTCATATCGGCTCAGAAAGCTCATTTTAGGGTAAGGATAAGGTTTGAACAGTGAGAGATGAAAGAGTTGAACTAAGCTCGAGAGAGAGATACATGAGTATCATGTAGGGATAAAGGTATGTTGGGAATAAACAATAATCTAATTTAATATTATTTATGATATTAGGTATTCTAAAATTAAAATTATACTTGAAATTGAATTTAATATTGAGAAAAAAACATGCATCAAGTTTTATAAAATAGAATAAGCCGGGAAATAAACAGGTGGTTTGAAATATCAAAAAATAGAGAAAAAATTTAAAAGGTATGAAAGGAAATGGTATAAAAACTCAACGACATGACATATCCAATGGTATAACATATCCAATAGTATGAAATAACTAATGGTATGAAAAAACAACGGTATAACATATCCAACGGTATGAAAAACCAATAGTGTGTCATCACAACGACATGTTAATTACAAAGTCATGTCACACACAACGGTATGTCAATGAGAATTAAAATTAACTGAAATTTATCATTCCTAATTCATGTTTGATATAATTAATTCTCTTAGAATTCAAAGTCTTGGTAAAAATATTAACTAACTGATGTTCTTTGATAATAAATTCAAGAGTAATATCTCCCTTTTGAAAATGATCTCTTAAAAAGTGATGTCTTATATTAATGTACTTTTCCCAGAATAAGAAATGAGATTCATAGAAATGTTAATTGCACTTGTATTTTCATATTTTATGGGGAAATTTCAGAATTTATATCTATAGTTTAGTAGAGTGTGTTTCATCCATAAATTTTTTTCACAACAACTACCTACAGCTATGTATTTAGCTTCAGAAGTAGATAATGAAACACAATTTTTCTTTTTACTACACCATGAAACTAGAGAATTACCTAAAAAGTGACATGTTCCATAGGTTATTTCTATATCTAACTTGAATCCACAAAAAATCAGAATCATAATAACTTACTAAATCAAACGCTTTTCCTCTAGGGTATGACAATCCTAAATTGAAAGTATATATGAGGGATTTGAAATTTTTTTTAACAATAAATAGGTGTGAATCTTTTGAGTTTTCTTGAAAATGATAACACATAATAAATGGTTGACTAGAATTTAAGTAGAAAAGACTTCCAATCATACCATTGTAACTGGTTTGATCAACTGATTTTCTAGCTTCATCAAGATCCAATTTACAGGTGGTACTCATAGGAGTATCACTACTCTTAGCGTTATCCAGATTAAAACCTTTTAAAGTATCTTTTGTATATTTACTTTGGTTTAAAATAATTACTTATTTGTTTTGAAAAATCTGAAATCCTTGAAAGAATTTGAGTTCACCCATTGAACTCATTTCAAATTTATTTTTCATCATTTTAGAAAAATCATTATAGAGATAATTTTTTTGAATATTCAAAAATAATATCATCAACATATATTTATACTACTAATACATCTTTTGAAATTCATTTTCTGAAAAGGGTAGGATCAACTATTCATTTTTAAAAACATTTTAAAATTAGAAAATTGTTGAGACTATCATACCAAGCTCTAGGATATTGTTTTAAACCATCTAAATATATATTTTAAATTTAAAAACTTGATTTGGAAAGTGGGTATTTTGAAAACTAGGGGGGTTTTCCACAAAAAACATTATAAATTATAAAAACATTTAATAATGTACTCTTTAAATCCATTTGATAAATCTTGAAATATAAATGAGCTATATAAGTAATCAGGATTCTTATGGATTCAATTTTATCTATAAGGTGTAAAGTTTTCCTCATAGTCAATCCCTTATTCCTGACTATAATCTTGTGTAGCAAGTCCAGCCTTGTTTCTAACTATATTTCCTGAATCATAAACTTTATTCCTAAACACCCATTTATTACCAATAGTAAAGGTTTCCTTGGGTCTATCAACAAGTTCTCACAATTTTTTACTTTCAAACTAATTTAGCTCTTCTTTCATTGCTATTACCCAAAATTCATCATTAATAGCTTCATTGATGTTCTTAGGTTCAAGTTGATACGAGAAAGCTCGATGTTCAACCTAATTTCTAATAGAAGCTCAAGTTTGAGTTTTTCTATTTAGATCACCTACAAAAACATCTAAAGGATGGTACTTAATAGTTCCAATAGATCTAGAGAAAGAGGGAATGACCACTTATGGATTTTTAGGTTCAGGCTTTGGAAGTTCTGAAAATTCTTTAGAACTAGTTGGTTTTTTTGCTTGTTTTATAGAAGAATCTAAATGTTTGTAATTTAAAATTAGAGAAGATAAATCATCCTTAATGTTTTATAAGGAGGTATTAAGATCATGTGAATCAGTCTCATCAAAATTGACAAGAACTGATTCTTCCATAGTTTTGAACTTCTTATTGAAAACTCTATAGGTTTTGCCAGAAACTGAGTAACCAAGGAAAATTCCTTCATCACTTTTGGAAGAAAATTTGTCCATATTATCCTTAGTGTTAAGAATAAATACTTTGAAACCAAAAACTCTTAAGTAATTAACCTTAGGTTTCATATTATTTTGCAAATCATAAGGGTTATTTTTAAGAATGGGTCTGATCAAAACTCTATTGATAATATAGAGGGATGTATTAATAGATTTTTCCCAAAAATAGATTGGTAGGTCATACTCATTTAACATGGTCTGATATATCTCTTGTAAGGTTCAATTTCTTATTTCAATAAATCCATTCTTCTGGGGTGTCCTAGGAGTAGATAAGCTATGAGTGTAGCTATTTTGTGAGCAAAAAGACTAAAAATACTGATTCTCAAACTCACATACATGATCACTCCCTAAGGATTTAATATTAAGTCCACTAATATTTTCTATATATTTGGCATACTTGGTAAAGTAGGAGTATACTTCACTTTTTAGATCTAGAAAATATACCCAAGTATACCTAGAATAGTCATTTACTAGAACATAAACATAGTGCTTCCTATTAAGACTTGAAAATATAGAAGGCCCAAACAAATCCATGTGAACCAAATTTAGAGGTTGAGAAGTTGACACTTATTTATTTAGTTTAAAAGAAACTGTATACTATTTCCTTTTTTGATAGGGGTTATAGACTTTATCAATTGGGAACTCAAGTTTAGTTAGATCCCTAATCAACCCTTTTATAGTTAGCTTCCCAAGTGAGTGAATGTTGCAATGGCCCAGTATCCTATGCCAAAGACAATACTCTTTATGAAAGGCACTTAATCATGAAAAATTCTAAGAAAATGAAGAATTTAAATCCACATTATAAGCATGATCATTTCTCAAGGTAGTACAAATTAAATCATTTTTAGAATACAAAACATTATAATCATCATTATCAAACTTAACATAAAAACCATCATCACACAAATGAAAAATGCTAACCATATTATACTTTAAACCATAAACATATAATACTTTATAAATTAAAACTGATTTTTTATTACAAATCTAGACTAGGGATGATTTTTCTTTTAGCATTGTCACCAAAGGTGACATGGACACCATAAAACTTTATAAGGCTCTTGAAGTAAGAATAGTCTCATGTCATAAGTATTGAACAACCATTGTCCAAGTACCATATAATTCTATTGGAGGTCTTCAATCATTTTTCCTACAAAACATATTTTAAACAAGAAAAGATTTTTCTACCCAAATCTATTTGGGTATAGAAATGATAGTGATCAATGCTTTGGAAAACACATTTTCCTAATGGCTTTATTATAAGAAGATTATAAAATTTTAGAAATAAAAACTTTGTTGGGTCCTTTTGAAAAATTTTTATCAGTAGAGATTTTTGGTCTGGATTTAGGAACAAAATTATTCTTAGTTATTCTCATCTTTCCAGGTTCATATCGTATCCCAGTAACATATTTGGGAGCAATTTGTTTTCCCAAAATTTTTGTGAGTGTCTTTCTACCATTTGTAAAATTTTCAAGGAATTTATTCAATTTATCATTTTAAAGTTTTAATTCATTATTTTCTTTGAGAAATTGAATATTTTTCTTCTTTTCTATAGAAATCCCATACTTACTATTTATAGTTAGAGCATGCTACATTTTAAGACTTTTATACTTATCCTTTAATTCATTAAAGGTATATTATAACATGTTTCAGTATTCAAATAATTATTCACTTGAAATATTATCATCATCATATTCATTGTTAGAATTATCAATCTCATGTATAGGAAAAAAACTATAAATAGTAGGTAATTCAAATACCTCACTGACTTTAGTCATGAAGGACATGTTTTTTCTATCCGGTTTTTCTTAAAGTGAAGAATTTGAGTCACTGGAGCTGTCCTAAAATTCACTCCAGGTGGATTTCATGGCCTTATTTTATCTTCTATCCTTATCTTCATATTTCTTTTTGTATTTCATCTTAGTACAATCAGATTTTATTTGAACTTTTGTTTTGCATTCATAGTAGATAAATTCTTTTGGATCATCATCCATTTTCTTCTAATTTCCTCTGTTATCATATTATCCTTTATAGTTTAGTTTTATGAAAAACTTTTTATTCCTGTAGAACTTATTAAAACTTCTATCTAGGTGATCCATTTTCTCATCACTATCAGAGGAAGATTCACTATCACTTGAATCTATAGCCTTTTCCTTCTCCTTTTCTTTTTTCTTTTGTTGTCTAGGGGAAGTAGTCTCAAAAGATATTGAATTCCTATTAGGCTTCTTATCCTATTATCTATTTAACTTCAAATCCTCTTCATACATCATAAATTTACCTATCATATCCTTGACTGGTAATTTACTAATATCACAGGATTCTATGATTGACACTGAAGTGCCTCTTTATCTTTTAGGCAGACATCTCAACAATCTCATTATATAATACTTGTTAGATACAAGATTTCCCAATGAGATCATGGTATTTAAAATATCATTAAACCTAAGGTACATATTATAAATGGGATCATCATGTTTCATTTTAAAATTATCAAATTTAATAGTATAGGTATTAAGACTTATTTCTTTAACATTTGAAGTTCCCTCATGGGAAAAAGACAAAGTGTACCAAATTTCAAAAGAAGTTTTAAAAGATGAAATTCTATTAAAATCTTCATCACCAAGGGAACAATACATGGAATTCATAGCTTTAAAATTACTATTTTATACTATTTTTTTCATCATCCCTAGTGCTTATAGCAATATCAGGTATTACATATTCATCTTCTATTACAGACCGAATATCAAAACCTATGAAATATATGTACATTTTCATATTTATTTTACATTGGGAATAATTTGTACCATTTAAGAAAGGAGGTATGTTGGTAGAATAACCTTCTTGAATATTATCAATATTAAAGAACTAAATTTAGTACTAACAGAAATTTAAGATCTTTAATGTATAACTAAAATCACAGTTATTTTTTTTTAAAACTTGAATACCAAAGAAATAAAAACTCTTTTTATACAAAATGTTGGCCAGAGTGAGTATCTCAAGATGGGGGTTAATTGAGTACCCAATAATTTTTTTTGTTAAAAATGGATTATTTTGAAATCCTCTAAATGTTTAAATATGAGAAAGTTTATCAAAATAAGTAGTATAATATATATCTTAATATTTCTGAATATTTCTCTAAATATTGGTTAGTTTTTTAGATGAATAATATATATAATATTATTTAATCCTTTGAAATCAATTTACTTGATCAAAATACTATATGAAAATTAATTATGATAAACTATAAAATTATGAATTTTGTTTATAGTTAAAAATAATTTTTAGTTTTAAGGCATAAATAAAGTAAAGAAAAATTAAAACACATAACAAAAATATTGAATACAAGAGGTTCAGTATCAAGTCGGGACTTATTACTATCCACTTGGTGATCACCCACCACCAATTAGTTTATATAAAATAAACTAGATGATCCATAACCTATATTAGGTTTATACAATAGTTTACAACTTCCCAGGCCACACACAACCTATTCCATAGTTATGTGTAGGGGTAAAAATAAACAAGACACACAAGGACCTCTACCACTCTTATATGTGGGAGAAATAATTAATAATTTTTTTGAGAAGATATTGAGTATATTCTAGTTTAGTATAATAGACAGTGTGCACGTGGTAAATTAGAGTAAGCACACACATTGATCAAAATTTAATAAAACTAAACACAATTGAGAAATCTAAGAGTGTAGAGTTTATAAGTGATCAGTCTTTTGCAATGAAACCTGTGCCTCTTGAGTTGAATTAGAAATGAAGATTTAGTCAGGTTCTCTTGATATATTTAGGAAAAATAGTGTGTAAAAAATCTCGTTTTATGACTGGAAGAAATCACTCGATGTGATGATGCTTTGGCTTCCTCAGTCGAGTGTTAACAGCAGGTGAGCTCTTCATGTTTTCAATAAAGTTCAGATCTTTAGATCTTATATATTCAATGAATCATGAGATATTTATGTCCATATAATTTTTAATACCTTTTTTTTTCATGTTTTTATCTATATGAATCTATGTCTATTGCATGAGGGAGTGTGCTCCACTTTTATCAGTAGTATTAGGAACATCGAAATCAGCTGCTACCTTGTACTACTCGTTCTGACATGCTTTCTATCAAAAATTTAAGATACAATTATTAAAATATTAAATGTAATTCAATTTTATGAATATATTCATTAGAGTAATGTAATTAAAAATTAATAAAGTAATAAAAACAATGAATATGTATTAGGATCTGGCGGTGTCAAGCTCTATTGGTATGTTGCTCTGGCAGTATGTTGCTTTGGAACTATGACACTGGTGGTGTCTTAGACTTAGAAAAATTTTCATTATACTGGTGGTGTCTCAACTAATGATTTACGGTTTTATAGAGTATTCTATGACAATGTATTATACTTAGGTAATTTTTTTAGTGTTGGCGGTATGAGTCTAGAAACATGACATCTTGGAGGTGTGTTGATCGATGATGTCTCATACTTTGTCAATTATTCAGTCTAATGGTATAAAAATTTAAAAGTGTGATATCCTGGAAGTGTCTCATACTTAGATATTTCTATGCTGGCTGTGTTTCATGGACAACAGTGTCTCATACTTAGATATATTTATAACTTGTTCTCAGAATACAACTTACATGAAAACATGAAATTCATCAGTATCATTAGCATCATGATTTTGTGATAATTAAAACTATGAGTTCAATAAAAAAGTGTCCCATAAAAAACTGAATATAAATAATAAGGTGATAAGGTCTAAAATTCATTCATATAATAAGAATTAAGATGAAAATTTATGGCCCTATCACTTAGTTTTATCCCTGGTTAACCCGATTTACCCTTTTACTATGGTGACAAATTTTTACTATTTTTACTATTAATTAAGAAAAAAAATTAAGTTAAACTTGTTAAATAATATCAATTGATATGATTAAAAATATGGAATCTATTTGAAAATATTTAATTTCTATAAGTGGCAGAAATTCATTTTAAAATAAGCTTATAAAACGTGTTGAAAAAGGGTTTTCTAAAAAAACATTTTTACGTCTAAAAGCATTTTTATACAAAGATAAAGTATAATATTGATCCAAAACGTATAAATTGAATTATTTTTAATAAAACAACTAATTAAATTTTAAAACCAATAAAAATAAAAATGGGTCTTTGAAAATACTAGAAAAGGAAAGACAATTTTCTTTAAAAATCAGTATTTTCACTATTTACCCAAAAATCAACTTTTTCAAAAAAAATCAAAAAATTCACCCCAAGATAATTTTGATATGATAATTTCATAAATTATATCATTTATATAAAATTAAATTTATAAAAGTGGTATAAATTAATTATAATATCCATGCCCAAAATGCATTAAAAACTATTTTTTAAGAAAACATATTTTTGAAGCATAAATTGACTTTACTAAAAATTGAGTACTTATTTATTATGAATTAATAAATAATTTTTCATTAAATAAAACATTTATTAATATATTTTTATAATGTGTTTAATCCCATTAATACCCTCAAATCCAATATTTAGGTGATACATGTTACATTAAATAATAATATTTTAATAGTTTATCGTGGCCCATTTAAACTCAGTTCTTCATATAAAGAAAGATATAAAATAAATAAAATTTATTTAAAGATAAATATATCATAAAATATTGGAATTTTATTATATGAAATTTTGGGTCTTTTACATGTTATGGAATACATGATACACTCGACCGCCCTTTCATATTCCAATTGACCAACTGCCCTACAAAGACTTGGTAGTATCCTACTACCAGAAGCATATGGGGCAGAAACCCATGAAAAATTAGATTATTCAAACCTATTTAAGACTTTTTAATATAATGATATTGATAAAAAATAATGAAATTCTTATTTCTAAGAATTTTTATTCCCAAAATAATATTAGCTTCACCTAAGTATTCCATTTGAAAGTTTAAAGATAAAATAGACTTAGCCTTTTTTTTTGATCCATATCATTTATTATGGAACCTACTATAAAACAATTTATCATCTTGGTTAAATAAAAAAAATATGATAAAATTACATCATTAACTTTCTCATTCCATTGTTTAAGATCTTGTTTTAAACCATATAAGGACTGTACTAATTTGAAAACCTTATTTTCATTACCAAGTACTATAAATCCTTTCACCTATTCCATACAAATTTATTTATCCAATTAACTACTTAATAATGTCATCTTAACATCTATTTGGAGAATTTCTAAATCATATATGGAATCTAAATAAATAATAACTTTAATTGAAGCAGTCCTAGCCACATGAGAATAGAGATCAAAATAATCGATTCCTTCCCTTTAAGAAAACCCCTTGGATACCAATCTAGATTTATATTTTTAAATTTAGACCATATTTTTTTTATTTTCATCTAAATTTCCACTTAAAACCTATAGGTTGTGAACCTTGAGGAAGATCAACTAATATCCAAGTATTGTTTCTAGTTATAAATTCAATTCCATCATTTATAAATTCCTTCCAAAGAGATACATTAGAAGATGACATAACCTCTTTGAATTTTTTTTAGGTCAGACTCTATATTGAGCAAAATTGGAGTTTGTGTAATAATACTGCCATTTGTTCCTTCTATCAAGTACATATAGAAATCAAATCCAAATATCTTGGGTATTTGAGTTAATTTAATTTTATGAACCTCCTCGACCGTATCTTCTTGATATAATATTTTATTTGAGATAGATTCCTCTATCTGGATTTTCTTAAGTAAATAGGTAAACCTATATTCATAAAAAATAGACTAATAAATTAAATAAAGGTATTAATATATACTTAATCATTTTATTATACAAACATGAACCTATAATCCTTTAAGTGCTCCATATATCCAATAAATATGTTATCAATACCCCTTTTACCCAATTTTCCCATTTAGGTTTAGGTGATATTATAATTGAATGATAACCCCAAATATTTAAAAAATTTAGGTTTGGTTTCCTATGCTTCCATAATTCATAAAAATTCACAAGCTTCCCTTTTGTGGGAACCCTATTTAGGATGTGGTATGTAGTTAATAATGACTCTCTCCAAAATAATTTTGAGATACCAAAAATAAACATCATGTAATTAACCATTTCTATTAATGTTATATCCCTTATCTCAGCTACACCATTTTTTTATGTGTATTGGGAAATTCTACATAATTTATGATCCCTATGGATTCAAATAATGAAGGACTATAAAATTCACCTCTCCTATCGTATCCAAGGAATTTAATTATATGTACACATTGGTTTTCAACATCATTTTTATAGATTTTAAATTTATCAATAACTTCATCTTTAGCATGTAAAAATATATATGAAAACATTTATAATAATCATAAATAAAAGTTATAAAGTACCTTTTATTATCTATGGTGGGTGTAGTGTGAAAAGCACATAAATAACTTTGTATTAATTTAAAAAAATTTCTTTTCTTTAAATAGTTGGAAATAATTTCCTAAATATTTTAGTTTTCATGCTAGTTACACATTTATTATCATTTTAATCCACGTTAGGTAATAATTTTATTTTTTAGATGTCATGAATTTTCTTAAAATTAATGTGACCTAAATGATTATACCATAAATCAAAATAATATATCAAGTAAGAAAAAACAATATTTTTATTTAATTTGAATAATCCATCATACAAGTGACCCTTTCCATCAAAGATCCCACCCTTGGATAAAATAAAGTTATCTAGCTCAAATAAAAGATTTAACCCATGCTTGTTTAACAATCTCCTCAAGACTAAGTTCCTATGAACACCATACACATACAATACATCATTTAAGGTAAGAATCTTTCTTAAGGTAAAACCAAGAATAATAACTACCTTCCCTTTTATGTTTATGACCATGAAGTTCCCCATGTATAGTAACATCCCATATTTGATTAATTCTTTCTACTTAAATTGATATTTTTTATTTCACATGTGTCTTTTATAACCATAATTGATCCAATAAGAAGAGTTATACTCAATCATATTCACTTCAAATATCATCTCCAAAAATTTCTCTTTTGAAGCATTATTTACATATTTATTCTTACAGAGATGATAATCCCATTTGAAGTTCCCTAAATTTCCACAAAAGAAACATTCCCCTTTATTCTTCTTGAATTTAAAATTTCCTTTTGAAGGATGGTTTGAACATTTTTTCCTTTTTGAGGACCCAAATAGATATATTCCCTCCACCACAAGGACCTTTTATTTATCATCCTTAGGCTTATTTTCACCCTCTTTCTTTTTATATCCCTCCCCAAATTGTAGGAAGTTGAGTAACTCATTGAGGGAAATATATTCCTTCTTGTGATTTAGATAATATATAACATTATTTATAGAAGTATGGAGCTTATAGATGATGGATGTGAAAATGATAACATCATCCATGTTCATCTTGTTTTTAAGGTTTTTTAATATGTGTTTTATTTCATAGAATTTATCTATACAAGATCTACTATATACCATGTTGTATAAAATAAACTTTCATAATAGTAATTTCTTACTTTCATCATCCTAGGTGATGCACTTTTTCTCCAAGGCATACTATATCTTTATTATGGTTGGAAGATGTTCATATTTGTGAAAGAGGTCATCAGATAAAGCATTGATTATGTGACCTAAACACATTCTACCATTTTTTATTATGTGTTAAACTTAAATAATATTATCTTCAGATGTGGGGGGATTTGGAGTCAAGAGCACAAAGACCACTTTGAGAGTTTCAATTAGTAAGTGCAACCTCTTTTTCCAACTCTTGAAATTTTTGATATCAAATTGATCCACCTTTATCACATTGTTGATCATAAACATATCCATATTAACTGTATCTAATCTTAAGATTTTTGGAAATATTATTAGTGGATAATGGATATATTTTTTACATTAGATGGTAGTAGATAGATCTTTATGAGGCATGTTATGTTTTCACTCTGTTTAAGAGTAGATTTCCCCCCACCAAATCAGTAGTAATATGGGTTATAGAAAAATCCTATTTAGGACAAAATGGTGGCTTGATACTCAACATAATTATTTTTTGGAGAGTATCCCTTGAATAAGAATTATAAACAAGAGATTAATAGAAGGATTTTGTTTTTGTGCACCAAAAAAATTCCTTTTATTATTATTGAATGCTTTTAAAGGAATCTCAATTTATAGGAAGGATTAGGGTACTTGATAATAGATGGAATTGATTTTATCATCTATTTGGGAATATAATTTATAATCATGGAAACACCTATATGGATAAGGTATCATACCCCTTGAAATTAGATTGACAACCTTTCTAGAAAGCCATGTATTTTCTAGATTTAATTCAATCCATCAGATGACTCTCGATCAAATAAGTGGACCCGATTACACCTGATAATGAACGAACATGTCTTCTAGACAAAAAAATGTCCATTCCAAACCATTTTACAATGTGGGATTCCAAAAATAACCCCCCTTAAAAAATTAAAATAAAACAATTAAAATTCCAATAATCTCTGATATATAAAATGGTATATGAATATATAAATATATCTATATGTGTGTGTATAGATAATTATTTTGTTTTGTACATATATATTATATTCTATAGAATTTATTATGTTATGTGCATATGAATAATTTATTATTTTTAAAAAAATCATATATACATATTTTGTTCTATGAGTAAATACAATAACTCATGCATATATATAATTTATGATGAATACATGCACTAAAAAGTTGACCAAAAAATAGTAGTTTAGTCCATGTTGTGGTCTAGACTTATGTTCACCATGGTGTATCATGAGACACCATGTCATGATGGCTATACATAGGTATTATCTCACTATAAGATAATCTTTGATTCACCCTTTATCAACAATTTCCAGCTATCATTATCAGTTGATTCATCATGTGATGATGATTGGAGAAGTTTTAATGTCTCACATAATTGTTTAAACATTAAATATAATTAATGATTTTGAACTGAATATTTCAGGAGTTAAATTGTTTGGAGCATTTATGAAATTCTCAATCAATACGGGTCAACCATTTGAGGTCTTGTATATCCTATACAAATCGGTTCATTGCACATGAAAATTGTTACATTCATGAGAACTCCTCTAGGACAAAATTTACCTACTATTTTTTTATCTCCCACATTTAAACAAGGTTATAATAGACCATGGTGTTGATATAGGTACTACCCTAGTGTTGGGAGGTTCCCATGATCCATGGATACCTCTAAAGGAAGGAGTCTTTCATCCAATTCTTAGTGAACTTGACCAAATGATTGTAAAAATATTTGTATCCCCAATTATCTAGCATGATGCACAAAATTATTTTTATTCATTTATATCCATTCCAAACTCAAATATAGATTCTATGTTTAATTAGGTTTTGGATTGTTTTTCCTCTATTTCTTAGATGTTATACATTCTTATAAAAACCCTAATAGGGGTATCATAGTAGATCTTTAAATGTTTGGTTTGATCTTTGGATGAATGAAGATTCTGGAAAAAGAGTTTTCTAGGTACCATAGTGTATCCAAGGATGAAATAATCATTTATATTCTTCAAATTTAAGTATCATTTCATAAAGGTTACAAGGTTATAAAAAAATAGTTGTTTTAGTTTGTGTTTTTCTAGACCACGACATAGTACAGAAAAAATCATCATTATGTGGTGGTGTAGAAAATCATGAAAATTTGAGCATCGTATGGTGACTATCTATGTTTTGGTATCGAATTCACTGTTTCATAGTCAAGTTCCACCATGAGGACCGCCATAATATAGTGAAACCAGGCTAGCAGTTTCATAACATGAAAAAATGAAAAAAATTCTCTAACATGGATACCCAAAATGATCATGATATATGGTGTGTTCAAAGAACCAAAATTACATTCACTATTCTATAGTACAATTCATCATGGTAAAAAAAAATTTAAAAATTATTTTTCTAAAATTATAAAAAAAAATCATTGACGAATGTGGAAAAATAAAAAAGTGTTTATATTTATTTATGAATAATTTTTAAATGTAAATACACAATGTTTATGTTAAGAAATTATTTAGAAAATTTATTTGAACCATTCCAAAAGAAGTTTTGGATAATGGGATAAATTATTAAACCATTACAAAAGGGGTTTTGGATAATGGGATAAATGGTTTAAATAAATTCCAACGAGAGATATTAAATTTATGTAAATTGTTTACATAAAAATTTGAAATGTTTTTTATTATATAATAAAAGTATTCATAAAAATAACTCATAATTTTAAAATTAATGAGTTCATATTAGAAACATGTAAATGATAATATGGAATGTTAATATTGGATAAAAGTGAATTGTTCACATTTATCCACACTAAAATTATAAAGTTTTTATAATTTTTTTATTTATGAATTGATCATAAATTGTTTATTTCATGTTTAAATATATGAATTGTTCATTTATTAATTTTATTCCCTACTTTATATATAAATATAATTTTTATATAATGAATTGTGATGTATTATTTAATTTAAGAAGTTAAACCACTCCTAGATTATCATACATTCATACAAGGAGTTACGTGTTATGTATGATAATGGAATTGATTTTCTTCTACCTTGACTTTGTATTGTACTAGGTTATGAGAATGAATTCAAAGTTTTATTATATTTTATACATATCATGTGTTAAAATTATAAGGGGATTGAAATCTATTTGATTAAAGTATCCATGGGTAGAGGGAATTTGGTTCAGACTGCTCATTGTCCTAGAGGATTATGCCTTTTCTAGAAAAGCTGGGGTTGGTTATTTATCCCTCAAGAACTACTATTATATGGATTATTGATTTTTTATTATTCTAATCCTTTACATTAAATAGTTTCATGTACCTTATGAATGATATGTATTTGGATATGTATAAATATATATGTATTTTAGTTTAGGTTAGTAACATAAATTATGAGTCGCGTAATGAGTTACACATTAATATGGCGTAATCATATTGGTTTGGTGGAAGGAATGAAATTAAGAACTAAATCATTACAATAATTCATACATAATATAATACATGAGATAATATGTTGAGATCAAATCCCCTTTAAAAATACTATGTGTTAGATTCCTTACAAAGTAAACACTTATAAATACCTTGATCATTCAGTACAGCTAACCCTAACTGTTAGGTGACCATGAATTATATTATGTAAGGAAATCAAGTAATGAGGTGAAAATAACCATTAAGTTCCTATTTTTTGTAATTTTATTTGGTTTACACTTATCTAGGAACCCATAACCATTATTATAATAGAGAAATAGATGTGAGATAGTTTTTACAGTAGACTAAAGTAAAGAGTTATCCACTCATCTTTTTAAGAGTCATATATGATATAATCCCTAACTAAATGATTATAAAAAAATATGATACTCATAAAATAAAATATTTTGTTTTAGATATAAATGGAATAATAATTTTAAAATATGAATTTGAGAACAATATTTGAAAAAGAGAAGATAAATGGAAATAACTTCTTATATTAGTATTGAAATTTTATAATAGTTCTCAAGCATGAAGATAAATTCTATGTGTTAGAGAAAAAAATTCCCAAGAAAAAATAACGAAGCAAGTCAAAAGTTAAATAATTTTTATTATAAATATAGTAGGTATTCTCCTTTTATTTCTAAAGGTTATAAGGTATTTTGGAAATGGTCGGACCCATGCCCAATAATGGAAATTCGCCAAATTATTTGGATTTATCCTCATAACTAGATGAATAAAAACCCAAAAATTCTTGATATGTGATCATAAAATATTATTAATTTTTATAAATTAATAATTACATCATTTTTTAATTTTTTTTTCAAATTTTATGGAAACTTTTTGTGGTATCACCGTTGTATCAGAGGATTCAAAAGTAAAATCCCTTTAGCAGAGATCCATGTTGGAGTTGGTTCCCTATAACCAACTTCCGTATACTTTATGATAACCTATATTAATAGTTTTGAATAATAATAAATCTCTTATCACATCATGATTATTATTATACGTAACATAGTATGTGATAATGTCCTAAGAGTAGCTGTCACACTGAAAGGTCATAACAGTTCCCCACTATGATGAGAACATAGAAGTGCCATGATAATATTCTTAAATATATGTTATATATTCATATGATATCATTTTAGGGATACAAATGATATAGTCTATAAAGGTTGGAGACTCATTAGACTTTAAAGCACCTTCTCATGGTGTATGCCCTTGGTAATATCCAATATAGGATATTATGAGAACGAGACCCACCAGTAGGAAATCTACATTTATATGTGTCATTGGATGTTCCTATATACAGACATGTGTATTGATCTTTATACTTTAATATTATTATTAATGAGTATTATGAGTCATGTACGTTGATGTATTGATGAAAACCATGATGACATATGTTTTTGGTGAGGTAGGATACATTGGGTGCGTCATGAGTAATATTTCATTAATGAAGAATGCGAGAAAGTATTTTACCTTCTATTATTTAAGGGAAGTTGATATCTCAAGGAATTTTATGGAAATGATATAACCTATATAAATCCATGACTATGGTGTTCTATAAGCAAGTTTGATTACCAAAAATTCAAAGAAAGAGATATCAAGCACATAGGTTGATGGAACCAGCATGCAACCTGCTTGATTATAAATATCATGATAAATGTATTATATTATATAGTAAGAATATTTATGAGGTATTATTTCATTATGTAATTAACTTCTTTCTATATGGGTTCCTTGGCATGTTTCTAGATGCTAACCTTGTACTTTAGGCTACTTCGACTAATGCCACCAAGAAAGAGGCCTAGTGGGTCACACACTAAGTGTATTTAGAATCTCAGTTAAATAATATATTATTATTTATTATTTAAAAAGTTTAATAAATATTATTTTCACATATGGTTTAATAATTATTCATCTTTTCATAATCATATATATTCTGTCACTAATTATTCAAGAAAATATTATTTGAGAAAAATATTTAATAAATATTTATTTTCTATTTGGTGAATATAATATTTATTTATTCATTAGTGAATAATGTAGTGATATTTATTTAATAAATAAATAGACATTATTCAAGTCTCAATAAATATTTTGGCGGAATGAATTATCGAGTTTAATAGTTCGGTGAAAAATAATATATATATTGAATATTATTCAAATAAATAATATTTAATATTAATTCAAAATTTAAGAGAATGTAGAGAAATAATAATAATAATATTATTATAGACATGGGGTTCTCTGTGGATTAAATAAATATTAAAGGGAAATTGTGAAAATATTTATTTCTAAACCCTAGAGGTATATAAACCTAATTATATTATTTTTCAGTAGAGCCAATTAATTTGTCTTGTTGTGCACAATGAATCCATAGAATCCTCTCAAAGACCTAGAGAGAATTATTCTCCAAGAACGCTTCCAAGAATAGAGAGAGATCTTCTTCTACCTCCCAATCTCGAGTCAAGAGAGATCAAATAGAATCCTTTGGAAGAGATTCTTGAGGTGATCAAAGGTGAATGACACAAGTGATAGGATATTCCATGCTAGCACCCTTAGATTATTATGGAAACATTTAAATATTTATGGAACACGTGTGTATCACCACTAGATGGAATCTACTCTTGATTCCTACAATGAAATAATTCTATAATGTAGATCTATTATCAGATCCATTAACGAAGAAGAATTATCATAAGGTAATTTTTAAATTGATTAAATTAATTATATATAATATTTAATGATCCTATGCTCTAGTTTTAGTGTTTTATCCATTTTATAATTTATTTGATTCAATTCTATTGATCAGAGTGTTTATCATCATGTAAATATTGGATTGATCATTGATCACGACAAAAATAAAAGTTGGGCATGACCCATTGTGTGATTTCACTGTGATTTGAACCTTCATGTGACATCATAGGGGTCACATAATTATTTATAATTATTTTAAGATCATTGATTGATTTAAGAATTTTTCATTTAGTTTTCAACTCAGGTTTAATCATTATTTAATCCAAATTTTGAGATCTTCTTCTTCCTCTTTCATTTCTTTTAAATATAATAAAATAAATTAATTTTATGAAAGAAATAAAATCAATTATCTCATTCGTAGGTGCTGAGGAATCTGTATGGATAACACAAGTGTAAAATCCATGTAACTCGAAGGTACATTCCATGTGAAAGTGTTTAACGCACCAATAATTAATTTAAAATCAATTCAAGGTAGGTAAATTTATTACACGTGGTGAATTTAATTATAATACATGTGTTGAAAAGGCTATCCTGGAACATAGTCAGCCAAAGTACACACTATGTAGTTCACATACACAACGTGCTGTCCTTTAGTCATAGATGGTTGTGCAATCTAATATTTCCAAGGCATGATTTTATGCTAAGTACCTAGGCTTGTTCCTTGGATAGATGATGAGAAAAAGTACACACCATGTAACTAGATTGAACACATCATGCACTTATACCAAATTATGAAGAATTTAAAATTAATTTATAATAATGTATAAACCTTATCAATATGTACTTTCATGTGGTCGTTAAGTTGACAGGACATTCCATGTGATTGTTTTTTAATATATATAAACATTTAATTAATTTATGCATAATTTTTGGATCTACATATCATGTATGAGTCATATTTCAGTTATTAGTCTATGTGTATTGATGTATAACATTTGATAGAAAAATCATGTAATCCATGTAATCATTAAGTTGATAGCACACATCATGAAAGTATGTGATAACTCATGTATACCACTTGTTTCAAGAGTAAACAGTATATGAGTATAATACATGTTTGTTAGTTTAGATGGGAACTCACCATTTTTCCTCCAAGGTTCATTTTTGTACATAGTTAATTTTAATGAGAGTCTTAAGGAAATTCAAATGATAATTAAGATAAAAAAATGATTAATTAAAGAAGACAATTAATTGATTCATGCATGATTTATCTTAAATAAGAACAATTATAATTGAATGCTAATTTTATCAAATGTGTAATTTTTTACATGTAGATGATCATGAGCTTAGACCAAACCTTTGTATATGACTGGTCTCTTTTAATTTATTATTAAATTAATTTGTTGGGATGTGTTCCATCTCTCTGCTTATTATGTAAGGGCCTGCATTCCCATGATTTCTTTTATATAAACCCCTTCCCCTCACGTGTGTGTGAGTAAAATCATATTTAATGTATGAATCTCCCAAGTTAGTGGAGGCGGTTCAAGTTTGGATCTAAGACAAAACCAATCCAAGAGAGATACATAGATGGACAAGTTGAAAGCTATAAAATGAGCCTTAATTGGTTCAAGGTGTTTTCCCCTAGGTCGATGGTTAGTTTATCATCCACTAGATAAACTAACCACTAGTAATAGATCCTGATCAAAACAATTTATTATTTTATTTCTATCAAGTTTCATGTTTATTTCATTATGTATGTCTTGTCGTGATCACATGAATTAATGAATTAACAATTATGCAATATTGAACTAAAATAAATTAACTTATACATAAATATTATCTAATACATGGTTAATCAATTAAGTAAATCCACTTAATATTATAAATCATGTAATAAATATAATAGTTGTAAATTTACACATAAAAGGATAAAATCCCTCAATAATATATATTAATTTAGTATAGCCTTACACTACATCAGTTAAAATCGAACCATAGTTCAAAGTGCTTGACCACCCAAAGTTGGGGTGCTTTCAATTATCAGGAAATTCTAACATGAAGTTTTGGGTTGAATTAACTTATTTAGTATCAAAGGTTGACTACCAAAGTAGTAGTTGGTATAACTAATAGGAAAAGGGTTTAGGAAATCTAATTTATGGATTTCAGGTTTTGGGAGTCCACTCAACAGATCAAGGAACTGTGAGTTAATGTAGTTGGAATTTAGAATACCTACCTAAAACCATTCAAGTTTCTTGACCAAACAAATTTGGGGTAATAAGAAGGGGAATAAGGATCCTTGACAATAGAATGTATAAGAAACAAGATATTATGAATCCAATGATGAGGGATATTTAGTTTCAATAAAATAGTGGGAGATTAATAAATATAATATTTATTTATTTGTATAAATTTTATCAGATAAAATACTAAAATTATTCTCATCTTATTTATATAAACAAGAATAAGATGACTTTAAAAATATTACTATAATCCATACTTGATAAGGATAACCTTTTCACCAGAACCAATTTCCAAGAGTGGAAAAGGTGCTTATGTGTTATCCTTCGTTATGAAAGGAAATTGTATGTGATGGAAGAACCTATTTCTGATGCACCTGGAAATGAGGTTAGTAATGAAGAGTTAACTCTCTATGAGATACATTTGAACAATTATAAAGATGTTAAATATTTCATTCTATCATCCATGGCCAATGATCTTTTGAATAAACATGAGGACATGGATGTGTATAACATGATATATCATATTTGGGTTCTCTATCAAGAGAAGGAGAGACAAGAGAGATATGAGATCTCCAATTCTCTATTTACAACTAATATTAGAGATTCAATGCCATTTGAGACTCATGTAGTAAAGTTTATTGTAAACATTGAATGATTACACATCTTAGGGATTAAATTCCCAGATGATTTGCGCACAGATCTCATACTTTCATCACTACCCAAGATCTTCTCCAGTTTTATTATTAATTATAATATGAAGAACAATAAGAAGAGTCTTCCAAAACTTATTACTTTGATTTTATAAATGGATAAGGACATGGGGTGTGACAAACCCATGGTACTTATGGTGAATAATAAAATTAAGAACAAGGAAAAGGGGACCAACACTCCTAATAATTCTAAAGTTCCCAAGCACTATTCTTCCCAGAAGAGGAAGATTACTAGGAAGGGCAAGGAAAAGGAGGTAATATGTTTTTCATGTGGAAAATAAGGCCACTAGAAAAATAACTACACCCATATCAAGGGGAAGCTAAATGTGTGTTCATTATTGAGTGTAATATTTCAATATTTACACATTGGGTATTAAATACAACTTGTGTAACTCACATCTATATCCAAATGTAGGAACAAAGTAGATTTCAAAATATTGATAGAGGAGAGGTATATTTGAGAGCTACTAATGGTGTGTGGATGGCTTCTATGGCTATTAGTCACTGCCACCTTTAATTTCCAATGGTAATGATATTAGTTTTAAATTATTTTTATTATATACCAATTATTACCAAGAACATAATTTATGTATCATTTCTAGATGTAGATGGTTTTATTTCAAATTTTGGAAATAAAAGTTGTTTCTTTTATGAATAAAAAATAATTTATGGCATGGAAAATTTAAATAATGGTCTTTAAATATTAAATTATGAAAAAAATATTGGCAATATATAATGAATCATGTTCACATGATTCATACAACACCCAACTATGGCATCACCATATTGGTCATGTAAACGACAAGTGTTTGACAAAGATCTGCTAAGATGGTTATTTAGACTCTTTTGAGCTAAAACCACTTGAAATATGTAATTATTGTTTATAAAGAAAAATAATCAAACCTCCATTTGATGGATATGGTGAAAGGGCCACATAGCTTCTAAGATTGGTACACACTGATGTGTATGGACCATTTTTAGTAGAAGCTAGAGGTGGGTATTCATGCTTTATAACTTTTACTGATGACTTGATTAGATATGTTTATGTATACTTAATGAGGTATAAGTATGGGTCCTTTAAGAAATTAAATTAATTAAATAATTAATTAGAGAATCAACTTGGAAAGAAGATAAAGAATCTTTGATCAGATTGAGGTGGTGAATATCTTAACCAAGAGTTTATTGGACTTGTATGGGAGTTTGGGATTATATCTAAACACACTCCACCTTACACACCATAGTGGAATGGTGTTAGTGAAAGGAGGAACTATACCTTGTTAGACATGGTAAGGTCAATGATGAGTCATGTAGATCTTCCATTATCCTTTTGGGTATATGAATTACAAACTATAGCATATACATTAAATTGAGTACCAACTAAAGTGAAAAACAAAATTCCCTTCAATTTATGGAGTAGAAAGAAAACTGTTTTGTCACATACACGTTTATGGGGTTGTGATGAATTTTTAGGGCCTTCTCAGGCAAAAAACTAGCATCTTAGGGCACAAAGTATATCTTTATAGGGTATCTTAATGAAACAAAGGGATACTACCTATAAAACCCCTCAAAAATAAAGTGACTATTTCTATAAAAGTTGTCTTTCTTAAGAGAGAGAACATCCTCAAAAAGTATAGTGGGAGAAATATTGACTTCAATGAAGTTTATGCTCAAGATATACAAGAGTTAGTAGAGGAAAAAATTCCCCAGGTCCCCATTAAAGAAGTAGTTCCTAAAACACAAGTACTTTGTAAGAGAATTAGAGAGGTAAGAGAACAAGAGAGATATGATTTTATAGTCACCAAAAATAGTGACTCATTGTTGGTTGATAATTATTAACCTCTCTCATACAAAGAGGTAGTAGAGAGATTAGAAGCTACAAGATGGAAATAAGCCATGAATTCTGAACTAGATTCCATGTATCATTAACAAGTTTGGGTTCTAGTCATTTTTCTAGTTGATGTAAATTATGTAGGGTGAAAATTGGTATTCAAGAGAAAAATAGACTTTAAATCTAAGTTAAATACCTATAAATCAAGTCTAGTGGATAAAGAGTTTAAAGAACACCAAGGAATTGACTATTATTAAACCTTTTCACAAATCTCCATGTTTAAATCCATCATAATTCTAGTTTCTATAGCAACTTAACATGAATATGAAATTTGGAATATTGATATCAAACCTTTAGGAAGATGTCTACATGAAAAAACTAGAAGAGATTATGACTCTAGGTGATGCCAAAAATATTTTCAAGTTGGAGAGATCCATTTATGGACCGAAGAAAGCATCCATTTCATGGAACATTTGATTTGATGAAGCTATAAAATAATTTCGTTTCATTAATAATGAATGTGTAACATGTGTTTACAATAAGTTTAGTGGAAATGAATTCATTATAATAGTGTATATGTTGATGAAATATTACTTATTGAAAACAACATAACAATCTTACAGTTTGTTAAGTACTGGTTAAACAAGTGTTTTCCATGAAGGACTTAGGTAAAACAACCTATATTCTAGGGATCAAGATCATCCATGATAGACCCAAGAGGATTCTTGGACTAAGTCAAAGTATATACATTTACCAGATACTAAATAGATTTAGTACAAAAAAATCCAAGAGGGGATTGGTTCCAGTGTCACATGGTATACATATATTTTTTAAAAATGTGTCCTCAGACAAGATAGAAGAAAGATAGAATGAGTAATACCCCATACAATTCATTGATAGGATCAATCGTGTATGCCATGTTAAATACTATACTTGATGTTGCCTATGCATTGATCATGGTAGGAAGATATCAATCAGATCTAGAAGAAAAATATTGGTCTGCTGTTAAGACTATCCTAAAGTGTCTGAGAATAACTAAGGATATGTTCCTAGTGTATGGAGGTGATGAGGAGATGGTAGTTAGGGGATATAATGATTATAGTTTTCAAACATATCATAATGATATAAATTCATAGTCAATATTTGTTTTCTATCTCAACAGATGAGTTGTGAGATAAAATATTTCAAAGCATCCAGTTGTCACTAATTCTCTAGAGGATTCTGAGTATATAGTGGATTATTATGTATCCAAGGAATCCATTTGGATATAATTTTTTTTCTAGGAGATTGATATGGAACCAAGAAGTAAAGATCATATCACATTGTATTGTGATAATACTGTAGTGGTGGCTCTTAAGAAATAGAAAAGGTCACACTAATGGAAAAATCATGTAATCCGGAAGTATCAACACTTGAAGGATTTTTATCAATGGGGTGATGTTACTATAAGAATATTTACCACAAAATAAAATTTGGTGGAACCCTTAAATAAAGGAATATCTTATAAGAAACATGATTATCATGTGAGAGTTAACATACTGAAGGTTGTTAGTAGTTGGATCTAGTGCAAGTGAGAGTCTGTTAGATTTGGTATCATAGAATCAAATTATGTATACTTTATGATAACCTATATTCATAGTTTTTAATAATAATAAACCCTTTATAACATCATTATTTTTCTTATACGTAACATAGTATGTGATAATTTTCTAAGAGTATCCATCGCACTAAAAGGTCATATTAGTTCCCCGCTATGATGGGAACCTAGAAATTACATGAAAGTATTATTAAATATATGTTATATAGCTATATGATATCATTTTATAGACACAAATTACACAATTTATTAGGGGTGAATAATCATCATAATTTTTGGACCCTTCTCATGGTGTATGCCCTTTGTAAAATCCAGTGTAGGATAATATGAGAATGAGACCTGCCAATAGAAAATACACATTTATATGTCACTACTGGAATTTAGCTTTTTCCCAACGGCAGTATACCAACGGTTTACTTAAACCATTGGGATAGTGAGTCTTTGCCAACGGTTTAAGAAAACCGTTGGCAAAGAGAATTTCAGCAGACCTTTCCCCAACGGTTCACTGGAACCGTTGGGAAAAGGAGACCTTTACCAATGGTTCAATGGAACCGTTGGGAAAAGGATGCTAAAACTCACACATTCCCAACGGTTCCAGTAAACCGTTGGGAAATGTGTGCCTTTGCCAACGGTTTTTATAAACCGTTGGCAAAGGTTTCCCCCAAATTGCAGGCCGCGATCTCCTCTCCCCATTCGGACAGAGCCCTAATCTATTCACTCCGCTGCTCTCGCGAACCCCATCTCACTCCACTGCTCTCGCGAATCCGAACACCAGTACCCCCATCCCAACAGGTACACCCCATACGAATAGGTGAAATTTGATCTCAACCATATTGTTGTAGTTTTTTTAATGAATAGATTTTTTCCAGGTGTTGGCAGTTTAATTGATTATCCAGGTGTTGGTGATTTTTAATGTTTTTGTATTCTATGTTTGGAAGGAGAGTGTTCAAAACATGTAAATCAGACCAATTTGATATTACTCATGAAATCAATTTGATAATGGATTGTGAGATTTTTTAATGTTTTTGTATTCTGATAATGTTTTTTGTATTCTATGTTTGGAAGGAGGTGTTGGTGATTTTTAATTATTTTCCAATGGTCGAGCATCATGTGAGATTTTTTCTATGTTTGGATAATGGATTGTGGGAATTATGGATTGTGTTCAAACCAATTTGATATGTTTTGGATAATCGATTGTGGGGGTAGGGGCTGTCCACGGGGGTGGGTGGGTGTCCACGGGGGTGGGCGGGGGTGTCCACGGGGGTGGGAAAGGCTGTCCACGGGGTGGGCGGTGCTGTCTAGGGGGTGTGGGCTGTCCTGGGGGTCTGGGTGGGGTGTCATGGTGGGGGAGGGGTGTGTGGGGTGTCCACGGGGGTGGTATGTCTAGGTGGTGGTGGTGGGGTTGCAGGGGAGGGGGGTGTGGGCTGTTTAGGAGGGTGGGAGGGGCTATCCAGGGGGGTACGGTGGTGGGCGGGCTGTCCACAAGGGTGGACGGGCTGTCCACGGGGGTGGTCGGGCTGTCAAGGAGGCGTGGGCGGGCTGTCCAGGGGGGGTGGGTGGGCTGGCAACAGGGGGTAGGGGTGTCCAAAGGGTGGGCGGGCTATCCAAGGGGGTGGGGGGCTGTCCATAGGGAGAAGGGGTGTCGAGGGGGGTGGGTGGGCTGTCCACGGGGGTGGTTGGGCTGTCTAGGGGGTAGGGGGCATCCACGGGGGTGGGTGGGTTGTCCACGGGGGTGGGCGGGGCTGTCCACGGGGGTGGGAAAGGCTGTCCACGGGGGTGGGCGAGGCTGTCCAGGGGGTGTGGGCTGTCCTGGGGGTCTGAGTGGGGTGTCCTGGTGGGGGATGGGTGTGTGGGGTGTCCAGGGGGGTTGGTATGTCTAGGTGGTGGTGGTGGGGTTGCAGGGGAGGGGGGTGTGGGTTGTTTGGGAGGGTGGGCGGGGCTATCCCGGGGGGGTACGGGGTGTCTAGGGGGGTATGGGGGTGGGCGGGCTGTCCACAAGGGTGGACGGGCTGTCCACGGGGGTGGCCGGGCTGTCAAGGAGGGGTGGGCGGGCTGTCTAGGGGGGGTGGGTGGGCTGGCCACAGGGGGTAGGGGTGTCCAGGGGGGTAGGCGGGCTATCCAAGGGGGTGGGGGGCTGTCCATAGGGAGAAGGGGTGTCGAGGGGGGTGGGTGGGCTGTCCACGGGGGTGGTTGGGCTGTCTAGGGGGTAGGGGGTGTCCACGGGGGTGGGTTGTCCATGGGGGTGGGCGGGGCTGTCCACGAGGGTGGGAAAGGCTGTCCACGGGGGTGGGCGGGGCTGTTCAGGGGGCTGTCCAGGGGGTGTGGGATGATCATACATAATGAAGCCTTACAGGATGTGAGATGATTATATCTATGAAATCTACTCAGGTACCTGGTGAGGAAGTGCATATTAATTCAAAAAGGTAAATCGCATATGAGGATACCCTACTAATATGGTTATGGGATGAGGCATGATCTGATGTGATAACACATTAAGTTCTTGTTGGTTTTACATTTTTTCAATAACACATTAGTATGTTTTTTTCACATGTGTAGTTGATACCATGATTATTTTCTTCCTTTGTCATTTACTTAAATGTATTTTCTATTAAAGTTCAATCCTATTGAATTGTTTATGACAAAATGACTTATATGAATTCTTTTTACAGGAAATGCTGCCAATTGAAGAAAGACGAAGTAAAAAAATGGCGGAGAACAATCGTCGGATGGAGGAGATGGGCATTCCACCATTAGTGCCTATAGTGAGTACTTTATTTCAAATATATATATATATATATATATATATATTTACAGAATATATAATGTCATGTGATTAATTTTTTTTGTAAAATTTTTTGTAGGATCCACCATTACGTCGACAGTTATTCGACGAGGAGCCTAGTACTGCTCCTAGTACTCAGGCCGGTGGTACGAGGAGGGTTCGTACCAGAGGTGGACGTAGAGCTGCGCGTGCCCGACTAGACCCTGCCCCTCCCACTGAAATTTCAGCCTTCCCACATTCTGATCCCAGTGTGTCGTTAGGGACACACGGGGTATTTAGGCCTCCCATGTTTTCGCTACCTTCTGCAGCTTGTGCCCCATCATTTTCACATCCCATGATGATTCCCACTCCCCAGTCAGCATCAGGTCATACAGTTGTTCCATCTTCTTTTCCTTCTACTTCTGTCTCTCCGAGCTTTTATATTCCATCATCTTCGACTCCTGTTCCACCAGAGGGTGTTCCATCAGGTTCTGTGGATCCGGCGCCACTCATTGATCATACTAGCGCAAGTATATTTATAAAACCCTAACAAATTTTTATAGCAATATTTATTTTCATTATAACATGTTTTGATAAAATATTTGTTTTTCTTTCATGACAGATACATCTACTGACAGGAGGCGGGGGCGGGGGCGTACACGCATGCGTTCGGTGTGGAACCGTCGCACACAGGTTATGGTGGAATATAATGAAGACAATCAGATGGTTGAGAAAACAGGGCAGCAATGTCGGAGTTTTCTGGCGACGCTTGCCAAATACTCCGACATCATTCCCGTCAGCCCGCTGTCGTGGAGACATTTGCCACATGAGGTCAAAGATAGATCTTGGGCAGAGATATGGGTAAAAAAATCTGTTGTATTTAATGCCATGAATTTTTTTTGTATTTATATGAATTAATATTTTGATTTCAGCTTCGATTTAATTTTCCTGATGGTGAGGGTGCACGACTGGAACGTCTAAAGGATTTAGGCGAGCTTTGGAGAGCCTACAAGCATGAGCTGTATATTGGCTGGCGTGCTAGAGTTGGCACTGAGTTAGAGGCGGTACCAGTCGTGGATGATTGTCCTATAGAGCAGTATCGTCAGATGATTACTCATTGGACGAGTACCCAGTTTAAGGTATGAATTACATTTGAGGTATTTAAATAATAACTTTCAAGTTTTGCATTAATATTATCCTTTGCATTATCGAATTTTATTTAGGAATCATCTGGAAAAAATAAAAAAAAACATTGATGCAAAAAAATACCTGCATACACTAGGACGCACGATGATGCCGGATCATGAGAGGCAGCAGGTATGACAATTGTTTATAAGTTTTCTTTACGACATACATTTTCTTTTGTTTCCTCAATTATTTAATCATTTTCTAAAGTTTTTATATAACTTTTGTTTTCAATGTCATTGTAGAGGCAAGTACAAAATATTGAAGGACGTGTGCCTCGAGCAAAACTGTTTTGCTCGAGTAGACGAAAAAAGGATGGAAGTGCTGTCAACGAAGCGACTCAGCAGCAGATTGTAAGTTTTAATCTATTGATTTTATATTTTAATATCTATTTCGTAACTTAATAATATATTTATATTTGTAACAGGATGCTTTAGAGGCCCTCGATGCCCAAGAAGGAGACAATTTTGGGCCATCTGATCACTTACATCAGGTGTTGGGAGATGATCATTCTGGCAGAGTACGCTGCCGACCTAGGATAGCCCCGACGAGGTATTGGCCTGCCTCAGGTACGAGTTGTAGTGCCACCGAGCTGCAGCAAGTTAGGGCACAGGCAGAACAGGCTGAGAAAAGGGCCATAGAGACGGCAGAACAGTCTGCTAGGGCAAACAGTGCATTTATGAAATTTATTGAAGTTCTACGTCCAACACTTCCAGCAGAGGCCAGCCCAGCGATTGATGAATACATGTCGTCGATACATTCTATATATGGTGCACCAGGTGTCAGTTCCAGTGGTGGTCAGGCCAATGTCCAGCTTGAAGATGATGATGGCGAGGAGTCTGATGCGGAAGAGGAGGGAGATGAGGAGGGCGAGGAGGAGGGCGAAGGCGAGGAGGAAGGCACTGTGGAGGGTGAGGACGATGAGGAGGACGATGACGAGGGTGATGATGATGATGATGATGATGATGGTGATGCTGATGTGTGACATATTGATCCGTTATATTTTTGACTTATATTACTGAGATTTGATGTTTAATCTATTCTAGTTGTTGGTTTTATCTAGACTCGTAGTATAGTATTGGAGTTGAGTTATTTTTATATATTTCCAGTTTTTATGGATGTTGTTGTCTTTTAGTGGTTGTGTGTTTGAGAACTCCCTGGACAACCCCCCTCATTCTTGGACCCTAGACAACCCCCCCTCCCCCTTGGACCCCGAACACCCCGCAAACACCCCCCAGACAGCCCCGCGGACAGCCCCCTGGACAGCCCCCCGTACAGCCCCCAACCCCCCACCCTGGACCCCGGATAGCCCCCCGGACAGCCCCCGGACAACCCCCCCACCCTCCCCCTTGGACCCCGGACAACCCCATGAACAAACCTTGAACAACCCCTGAACAACCCCTGAACTGCGTTTTCGGTCACCGCGGGCACACAGCACGTCCAATTGACGTGCCGTCTGCGCGTACACGTCACGGATAATAATTAGAATGTTCCACGGTGGTTTCAGCTCAATCTGTGGCTGTCCGCCATGAATTTGACCATTGGACGCCCGTTCTGGCCGTTTATGACACCAGAACTGCGTTGTCGGTCACCGCGGGCACACGGCACGTCCGATTGATGTGCCGTCTGCTCGACCACTTCATAAATCATTCACCCGTATTTGTCGTCTGATTTCAGGCCATTCTGACATCGTTTGGCCGGTTTGGACCCCCCTCACGCGCGTTTACGAAGCGCGCGCATCACTTAAAACACGAATATTGAGCCGTACCGCGCAAACCGCACGTCCGATTGACGTTCCGTCTGCGCGTACACATCACGAATAATAATTAGAATGTTTCACGGTGGTTTCAGCTCAATCCGAGGTCGTCCGCTATGAATTTGACTGTTTGACGCCCGTTGTGGCCGTTTATGACACCAGAACTGCGTTGTCGGTCACCGCGGGCAGACGGCACGTCCGATTGACGTTCCGTCTGCTCGACCACTTCAGAAATCACTCACCCGTATTTTTCGTCTGATTTCATGCCATTCCGACATCGTTTGGCCGGTTTGGACCCCCCTCACGCGCGTTTACGAAGCGCGCACATCACTTAAAACACGAATATTGAGTCGTACCGCACAAACCGCACGTCCGATTGACGTGCCGTCTGCGCGTACACGTCAAGAATAATAATTAGAATGTTCCACGGTTGTTTCAGATCAATCCGAGGCCGTCCTCTATGAATTTGACCGTTGGACGCCCGTTCTGGCCGTTTATGACACCAGAACTGCGTTGTCGGTCACCGCGGGCACAGGGCACGTCCGATTGACGTGCCGTCTGCTCGACCACTTCAGAAATCACTCACCAGTATTTTTCGTCTGATTTCAGGCCATTCCGACATCGTTCGGCCCGTTGGGACCCCCCTCGCGCGCGTTTACGAAGCGCGCGCATCACTTAAAACACGAATATTGAGCCGTACCGCGCAAACCGCACGTCCGATTGATGTGACGTCTGTGCGTACACGTCACGAATAATAATTAGAATATTCCACGGTGGTTTCAGCTCAATCCGAGGCCGTCCGCTATGAATTTGACCGATGGACGCCCGTTCTGGCCGTTTATGACACCCGAACTACGTTCTCGGTCACCGCGGGCACAGGGCACGTCCGATTGACGTGCCGTCTGCTCGACCACTTCAGAAATCACTCACCCGTATTTGTCGTCTGATTTCAGGCCATTCCGACATCGTTCGGCCCGTTTGGACCCCCCTCACGCGCATTTACGAAGCGCGCGCATCACTTAAAACACGAATATTGAGCTGTACCGCGCAAACCGCACGTCTGATTGACGTTCCGTCTGCGCGTACACGTTAAGAATAATAATTAGAATGTTGCACGGTGGTTTCAGCTCAATCCGAGGCCGTCCGCTATGAATTTGACCGTTTGACGCCCGTTCTGGCCGTTTATGACACCCGAACTGCGTTCTCGGTCACCGCGGGCACAGGGCACGTCCGATTGATGTTCCGTCTACTCGACCACTTCAGAAATAACTCACCCGTATTTGTCGTCTGATTTCAGGCCATTCCGACATCGTTCGGCCCGTTTGGACCCCCCTCACGCGCGTTTACGAAGCGCGCGCATCACTTAAAACACTAATATTGAGCCGTACCGCGCAAACCGCACGTCCGATTGACGTGCTGTCTGCGCGTACACGTCAAAAATAATAATTAGAATGTTCCAAGGTGGTTTCAGCTCAATCCGAGGCCGTCCGCTATGAATTTGACCGTTGGACGCCCGTTCTGGCCGTTTATGACACCCGAACTGCGTTGTCGGTCACCGCGGGCACAGGGCACGTCCGATTGACGTGCCGTCTGTTCGACCACTTAAGAAATCACTCACCCGTATTTGTCGTCTGATTTCAGGCCATTCCGACATCGTTCTGCCCGTTTGGACCCCCCTCACGCGCGTTTACGAAGCGCGCGCATCACTTAAAACACGAATATTGAGCCGTACCGCGCAAACCGCACGTCCGATTGACATGCCGTCTGCGCCTACACGTCACGAATAATAATTAGAATGTTCCACAGCGGTTTCAGCTCAATACGAGGCCGTCCGCTATGAATTTGACCGTTGGACGCCCGTTCTGGCCGTTTATGACACCAGAACTGCGTTGTCGGTCACCGCGGGCACACGGCACGTCCGATTGACGTTCCGTCTGCTCGACCACTTCAGAAATCACTCACCCGTATTTTTCGTCTGATTTCAGGCCATTCCGACATCGTTCGGCCCGTTTGGACCCCCCTCACGCGCGTTTACGAAGCGCGCGCATCACTTAAAACACGAATATTGAGACGTACCGCGCAAATCGCACGTCCGATTGACGTTCCGTCTGCGCGTACACGTCACGAATAATAATTAGAATGTTCCACGGTGGTTTCAGCTCAATCCGAGGTCGTCCGCTATGAATTTGACCGTTGGACGCCCGTTCTGGCCGTTTATGACACCAGAACTGCGTTGTCGGTCACCGCGGGCACACGGCACGTCCGATTGATGTGCCGTCTACTCGAACACTTCAGAAATCACTCACCCGTATTTGTCTTCTGATTTTAGGTCATTCCGACATCGTTCGGCCCGTTTGGACCCCCCTCATGCGCGTTTACGAAGCGCGCGCATCACTTAAAACACGAAAATTGAGCCGTACCGCGCAAACCGCACGTCCGATTGAGGTGCCGTCTGTGCGTACACGTCACGAATAATAATTAGAATGTTCCACGGTGGTTTCAGCTCAATCTGAGGCCGTCCTCTATGAATTTGACCATTGGACGCCTGTTCTGGCCGTTTATGACACCCGAACTGCGTTGTCGGTCACCGCGGGCACACGGCATGTCCGATTGACGTGCCTTCTACTCGACCACTTCAGAAATCAGTCACCCGTATTTGTCGTCTGATTTCAGGCCATTCCGACATCGTTCGGCCCGTTTGGACCCCCCTCACGCGCGTTTACGAAGCGCGCGCATCACTTAAAACACAAATATTGAGCCGTACCGCGCACACCACACGTCCGATTAACGTTCCTTCTGCGCGTACACGTCACGAATAATAATTAGAATGTTCCACGGTGGTTTCAGCTCAATCCGAGGCCGTCCGCTATGAATTTGACCGTTGGACGCCCGTTCTGGCCGTTTATGACACCAGAACTGCGTTGTCTGTCACCGCGGGCACACGGCACGTCCGATTGACGTGCCGTCTGCTCGACCACTTTAGAAATCACTCACCCGTATTTGTCGTCTGATTTCAGGCCATTCCGACATCGTTCGTCCCGTTTGGACCCCCCTCACGCGCGTTTACGAAGCGCGCACATCACTTAAAACACGAATATTGAGCCGTACCGCGCAAACCGCACGTCCGATTGACGTTCCGTCTGTGCGTACATGTCAAAAATAATAATTAGAATGTTCCACGGTGGTTTCAGCTCAATCCGAGGTAGTCCGCTATGAATTTGACCGTTGGACGCCCGTTCTGGCCGTTTATGACACCAGAACTGCGTTGTCGGTCACCGCGGGCACACGGCACGTCCGATTGACGTGCCGTCTACTCGAACACTTCAGAAATCATTCACCCGTATTTGTCTTCTGATTTTAGGCCATTCCGACATCATTCGGCCCGTTTGGACCCCCCTCACGCGCGTTTACGAAGCGCGTGCATCACTTAAAACCCGAATATTGAGCCGTACCGCGCAAACCGCACGTCCGATTGAGGTGCCGTCTGTGCGTACACATCACGAATAATAATTAGAATGTTCCACGGTGGTTTCAGCTCAATCTGAGTCCGTCCGCTATGAATTTGACCATTGGACGCCTGTTCTGGCCGTTTATGACACCAGAACTGCGTTGTCGGTCACCGCGGGCACACGGCACGTCCGATTGACGTGCCGTCTACTCGACCACTTCAGAAATCAGTCACCCGTATTTGTCGTCTGATTTCAGGCCATTCTGACATCGTTCGGCCCGTTTGGACCTCCCTCACGCGCGTTTACGAAGCGCGCGCATCACTTAAAACACGAATATTGAGCTGTACCGCGCACAACGCACGTCCGATTAACGTTCCGTCTACGCGTACACGTCACGAATAATAATTAGAATGTTCCACGGTGGTTTCAGCTCAATCCGAGGCCGTCCGCTATGAATTTGGCCGTTGGACGCCCGTTCTGGCCGTTTATGACACCAGAACTGCGTTGTCTGTCACCGCGGGCACACGGCACGTCCGATTGACATTCCATATGCTCGACCACTTCAGAAATCACTCACCCGTATTTGTCGTCTGATTTCAGGCCATTCCGACATCGTTCGGCCCGTTTGGACCCCCCTCACGCGCGTTTACGAAGCGCGCACATCACTTAAAACACGAATATTGAGCCGTACCGCGCAAACCGCACGTCCGATTGACGTGCCGTCTGTGCGTACACGTCAAAAATAATAATTAGAATGTTCCACGGTGGTTTCAGCTCAATCCGAGGTAGTCCGCTATGAATTTGACCGTTGGACGCCCGTTCTGGCCGTTTATGACACCCGAACTGCGTTCTCGGTCACCGCGGGCACAGGGCACGTCCGATTGACGTGCCGTCTACTCGACCACTTCAGAAATCACTCACCCGTATTTTTCTTCTGATTTCAGGCCATTCCGACATCGTTCGGCCCATTTGGACCCCCCTCACACGCGTTTACGAAGCGCGCGCATCACTTAAAACACGAATATTGAGCCGTACCGCGCAAACCGCACATCCGATTGACGTGTCGTCTGCGCGTACACGTCACGAATAATAATTAGAATGTTGCACGGTGGTTTCAAGTCTAAAGGACGTCATTTTAAGTGAAAAGCATCAACTGGCATACGGAAAACCGACCAAACACATTCCGAATCTGTTGATAATTTATCTCAACAATCCATGGGTCATATGTGACGTGTACGAGCCAACCCGGGATGAATCCGAGTCGCGGTGTGGCCGGGATAAGTCTAAATGGCTCTCTTTTGTTTAAAATGGACACCATTTTAAGTACATACGGAAAAACGACCAAACGGATTCGGTTTCCGTTGAAACTTTAGGAGAACGATCCATGGGTCATATGTGACGTGTACGAATCAACCTCGCCACAATCGGAGACGCGGTGTGGCCGACACCACTCAAAGTGTCGGTCTTTTGTTTCAAAAAGACGTCATTTTAAGTGAAAAGCATCAAGTGACATACGAAAAACCGACCAAAGGCATTCGGACTGTGTCGATACTTTATCACAAGGATCCATGGGTCGTATGTGACGTGTACGAGTCAATCCCGCCTCAATCCGAGGAGCGGTGTGGCCGACACCGTTCTAACTGTGTCTCTTTTGTTTAAAATGGACAGGATTATAAGTGAAAAGAACAACTGGCATACGGAAAACCGACCAAACGCATTCCAAATTTGTTGATAATTTATCCCAACGATCCATGGGTCATATGTGACATGTACGAGCTGACCCGGGATGAATCCAAGTCATGGTGTGGCCGAGATCAGTCTAAGTGGCTCTCTTTTGTTTAAAACAGACACCATTTTAAGTACATACGGAAAACCGACGAAACGGATTCGGTTTCCGTTGAAACTTTAGGAGAACGATCCATGGGTCATATGTGACGTGTAAGAATCAACCCCGCCTCAATTGGAGACGCGGTGTGGCCGACACCACTCAAAGTGTCTGTCTTTTGTTTCAAAGGGACATCATTTTAAGTGAAAAGCATCAAGTGACATACGGAAAATGGAGAAAATGCATTCGGATTGTGTCCATACTTTAGGAAAAGGATCCACGGGTCGTATGTGACGTGTACGAGTCAATCCCGCCTCAATCTGAGGAGCGGTGTGGCCGACACCGCTCCAACTGTGTCTCTTTTGCTTAAAATGGACAACAATTTAAGTACATACGGAAAACCGACCAAACGCATTCGGTTTCCATTGAAACTTTAGGAGAACGATCCATAGGTCATATGTGACGTGTACGAGTCAACACCGCCTCAATCTGAGGCGCGGTGTGGCTAGAACCACTCAAAGTGTCTGCCTTTTGTTTCAAAAGTACGTCATTTTAATTGAAAAACATCAACTGGCATACGGAAAACCGACCAAACGCATTCGGATTGTGTCGATACATTAGCACAACGATCCATGGGTCATATGTGACGTGTATGAGTCAACCCCGCCTCAATCTGAGGCACGTTGTGGACAGTAGCACTCCAGGTGTTTGTATTATGTTTAAAACGGACATTACTTTAGGTAAAAATATATGGTATACAAAAAACAGATCAAATTATGAATTGACTTCCAGATTCCACATATAATTGTCATCTACATTTTAAATTGAAATTTAAATGAATTATGTATGTTTATAATTACGTTATCAATTCTAATTTAATTATGGATGTGTATAGTTCTACCATTATATGTTAAACGTGTATGAATTTGTTCTCTATATGTAAGTGTTAGTTGGTTACTGCAGGTACAATAATTATATATGTATGTGTTAGTTTATTGCAGGTACAATAATTGGATTGAAAAATGAGAGGGAACCCACAAAACCAGATGTGGTGCTGGTCAAAATTGGAGACCTGGTTGGGAGCTGCTAGGCAAATTGGGGAGCTGCTGGGTGATTTGCCCAGCAGAGGCTATGCCAACGGTTCAAAACCGTTGGCATAGAAATTGTAGATTAGTTTTACCAACGGTTCATCAAACCGTTGGTAAAACACTTTTCCCAACGGTTTAGAACCGTTGGGAAAGAGTATATGTGGGGTTTTTTCCAACGGTTTACCAAACCGTTGGGAAAAACATCATAATTTTAAGCCCCTGTGTCAACCGTTTTAAACCGTTGGCAAACCTTTTTCCCAACGGTTTTGAAGAACCGTTGGGATAGAGTAACCTATCTCCACCCTATGCCAACGGTTTGCTGTAAACCGTTGGGAAATGTTTTTCCCAACGGCTTACTTACCTACGGTTGGCAGAACCGTTGGTATATGTTATACCAACGGTTTTCCAACCTTTCCCAACATTTCTCAACCGTTGGTAAATATATTATTTCCAGTAGTGTGTGTCATTGTATGTTCTTATTTGTGGAAGTTTTTATTGATCCTTATACTTTAATATTATTATTAATGAATATTATGAGTCTTATAATTTGATGTATTGATGAAAACTGAGATGAAATATGTTCGTGGTGAGCTAGGATATGTTGGGTGTGTCATGAGTAATATTGTATTAATGAATAATGCGAGAAAGGAAAATTTGATTTCCAAAAATTCAAAGAAAGAGACATCGAGCACACAGATTGATGACACCAATATGCTACCTACTTGATTATAAATAACATGATAAAGAGATTATATTACATTGTCTCCATCTGTATGGGGAATTATGCCATTAAAGTATTTCTCTATGGGTGCCTTGGCATATTGTTAGATGCTAACATTGTAATTTAGGTTTCTTCACCTAATGCCACTAATAAAGAGACCTAGAGGGTCTCGCACTAAGTTTATCCAAAATCCAAGTTAAATAATATTTTATTATTTATCATTTAACAAGTTGAATAAATATTATTTTCATACATGGTTTAATAATTATTCATATTTTATTGATCACATATATCCAGTCACCAGTTATTTGAGAGAATATTATGTGAGTGGAATATTTAATAAATATCTATTTTATATTTAGTGAATATAATATTTATTTATTTATTATAGAATAATGAAGTGATATTTATTTAATAAATAAATAAATATTATTCAAGGCCCGATAAATATTATAGAGTAATGGCGAACCGTGTTTAATGGTTTGATGAGAAATAATATATATATATGTAATATTATTTGAATAAATAATATTTAATTTTAATTTTTATGTTAAGTGCATGTTGATAAATAATAATAATATTATTATTATAGATATGGGGTTCAATAGGGATTAAATAAATATTAAAGGGAACTTGTGAAAATATTTATTTCTAAACCCTGGCAGTGTATAAACCCGATTATATTATTTTTCAGTAGATCTAATTCATTTGTTTAATTGTGAAAAATGAATCTAGAGAACCCTCTCGAAGCCCTAGAGACAACCCTTCTCCAAGAATAATCCCAAGAATGCAGAACGATCTTCCTCCACCTCCCACTCTCAAGTCATGATAGATCAAAGATAATACTTTATAAGTGATTCTCGAGGTGATCAAATGTGAACTATGCAAGTGATAAAATCTACCCTTACAACACCTAGAGATTCCTATGGCGATGTTCAGATATTTTTGGAACACATGTGGATCACCACTAGAGGGAATCTTCTCTTGATTCCTATAACATAACAACAGTAAAATTTATATCTATTGTTAGATCCATCAACAAAGAAATAATTCTCATAAATTAATTATTTAATTGATTAAATTAATTATATATAATAAGTGATGATCATACGCTCCGGTTATGACATTTTATCCATTATCTATTTTATTTGATTAAATTCCATTGATAATAGTGTTTATCATCATGTAAATCTTAGATTGATCATCAATCATGGAAAAAATAAAATTTGGGCATGAACCGTCACACACTTCCACTACTCCTGTAACCTTTAATCCACACACGCACACAAACACACCATGAACCTCTGATCACCATCATAGAAATCCTTAGGAACTTTTTTAGAAGATTATAACACTCTTATCATTCATTATTGATTTCCACAAGAATCACTTCAAGATGGAAGGATTATTCTCATTCTCTCTAGATTTGAGAGGGTATAGGAGGAAATTTGATCTCTGTTCTTGAGAGGGTTTTAGAGGAATATCTCTCCAAGGTTTGATAGAATTATCTCTAGAATTTCGTTGTGCACAACAACTATCTAGGTTGATAATGATATAACGAAGTTTATATAGAGTTAGGGTTAGAGAATAATAATTTCACATTATCTCTTATTATTATCTTAATCCCTAATGAACCTAATTTTTAAATAATAAAAATAATAATATTATTTACTTGACATGTGCTAAAATTGTGGATAAATAATTATAATTTATTGAATAAATAAATTAATATTTTTTTAAATTATATTTAATTTATTAATTTCACCAGACCATTAGCTTGACCTTCCTTTCCTCTTTAATATTTATCAAATTTATAATAATGACTACTTATTCAAATAAATAAATATCACTACATTATTCACCATAAAATAAATAAATATTATGTTCACTAAAATAAAAAATAAATATTTATTAAATACTCAACTCACATATATTCTCTTGAATAATTTATAACTGAATATTTGTGACCAACCAAACATGAATAATTATTAAACCACATATGGGAATCATATTTATTCAAAATGTTAAATTTATATATAATTTAACCAACCTTTTGGATACACTTAGTGTGTTTACCTATAGGACCCTTTATTAATAGAATTAGATAGAGCCACCCAATGTTTATAGTTAGCATCTAGAAATATTCCAATGAATCCATAGATAAGGAATTTAATATCACAATGACATAAAAACACCTATAAAAACTCATTGTGAAATATAATCCATTTTTCTCAATATCTTTAATCAAGTAGGTTGTATACTAATGTCCCTAACCTTTGTGGTTGATGTATCTTTCTTTTAAATTTTGGAAATGAATTTTCTAATTGAACGTCATGGACATGAACTTAATCAGGAATTTCCATTCCCATCAAATATCCTATGAAATAAGATTTCATCAAATAAAAGAAGGGAAAAATCCTTCTTTGACTTATTCATTAATGCAATATAAGTCGTGATACAACGAACGTATCTTACCTGAACACAAGCATATGTTTTCATGGTCTTCATCAATACATCAAATTATGTGACTCATGATATTAATTAATAATAATCTTAAATTCTAAGTACCGTTACACATGTCCACATATAATAACCAATGACACATATAAATGTGTATTTTTATCGGTTGTTCATGTACTTATAACCTCCCATCTTGGAGATTACCAAGGGAAGACTTCATGAGAAGAAATATTAATGTCTTATGAGCCTCTTACCCCTAGTATCCTATATCATTTTTTTTCACATAAAATGATATCATATGACCATAGAACATGTATATAAGAATATTTTTATAACACTTCAATGTTATCATGATATATGGGAGCTTCTATGACCATTTAGTGTTACAAGTACCCTTAGGACATTATCATACACAATGTAACACAAAAAAAATATGGATTTGATAATAACTTTATTAAAATAAGTAATCAAAAAGTATATAAAAGTTATATTTAGGGAACCAACTCCAATAGACTCCCACTTTCAATAGATTCAATTGATAATAACTTTTAGTCTACTATCTCTCAAATAATTTTTGTGTTTATATTGAGATAAATATTAGGTCAAGTGGTTTACCGTGTTTTCTTTTGTGGAAAATTTTCTCACCGAAAACTCACTCCTTTAATAAAAATCCCTCAAGAGGTGATTCTTCCAAATCTTGTGCTTAATCTGTTGATGTGACCTTGTCTATTTTGTAAGGATACCACTATAGTATTATCACAATACAATGTGATAAATTCTGTACCACTTGGCACAACATAAATCTCTTATATGAAGTTATGTATCTACACCACTTCTTTAGCTCCATCAGAATCCATAATATACTCAAATTCCACTATAGAATTGGAAACAACTAGCTACTCTAAAATATTATAGATCACAACTCCTCTGTTGAGACTGAAGACATATCATGAATGTGATTTCAGACCATACTTATATATCTGGAAGATAGAATCTATATATTCCATAATGACTAGATCCTCATATCCTAAAAATACAAGGAACATATCCTTATTACACCTCAAATACTTAAGGATAACTTTAATAGTTATTAAATGTTGTTTTCATGGGTCTTATTGATATCTTTACACATTTCTCAAGGTATAAGAAACATCAATCCTAGTATATAACATGACATACATGATCAATCTTATCATATAAGTGTATGAGATCCTACTCATTCTATATCTCTCTCCATCTTTATCTTGTTGTATCCAAAGAAAAATTTTCTTAGAAAGATATTCACCATGACACACTAGAACAATTACCCTCTTGTATTGTTCTATTATAAATCTCTTTAGTATCTGGTCAAAGTATTTACCCTAATTTATCCCAAGAAATCTCTTAGATCTATCAGAAATGATTTTAATCATAAGAATTTAGGTTGATTCACCTAAGTCCTTCATGGAGAAGCACTTATTCAACTAGTATTTTAACTTAATTTAAGACTAGTATATCATTTCCATTAAGTAATATGTCATCGATATATACTATTATGATAATGAACTTACTCCCACTAAGCTGTATATAGAAACATTGATAACATTTGTTCTTTATGTAACAAAATTATATTAGGGACTCATCAAACTAAATATTCTATGGCCTTGATTCTTGATTCAACTTATAAATGGATCCTTATAACTATATACCTCATTGGAATAACCTGGAGTCACAAATCTTTTTGGTTGTGTCATATAGACAACTTCAAAAAGGTTTTCATTAAGGAAATCTATTTTTATACCCATCTACCAAATATCATATTCATGGAAATTTATTATGGAAAGAAATTTTTTGATAGATTTAAACATAAAAACTAGAGAAAGATTTCACCATTGTCTATGAATTGACACTATTTAAACCATTTATCCACTAGACTTTCTCTATAAGTACTCACTTTACATTTTACATTTTTTCTCTTAAAGATCCATTTTCACCCAATAGGTTCTATATCAAATAGTGGATTGATCTAAACCCAAACCTATTTATAATACATGGAATCCATATTAGAATTCATGGATTATTTCCATCTTGTAGCTTCTGAGCTCTTTATCACCTCCTTATAGGAAAGGGAATAATTATTATCAGTTAATAATAAGTCACTATATCCAGGGACTATAAAACCATATCTTTTTGGTTTTCTAACCTCTATAGTGCTCCTATACAACACTTATGTCTTAGGTATAACAACTTCTATGAGGACCTTCATCATGTGTTCATGCCCCAAATCTTGTATGTCTTGAGTATCAACCTCATCGAATTAAATATTTCTCCCAATATCTAATTTTGAGATGTTATCCCACTCAAGAAATATGGATTATATTACCAAAATTATTTTCTTATCTGAATGGTCATATAGTTAATAACCCTAATTTCCTCAAGATATCCTATACAGATACACTTCATGCCTTGGGGAATTAGTTTATCACCATAGTTAGCGTTAACAAATTCCTCACAACCTCATAAACAATTATGTGACAAAAAATATTTATTTTTATACATAAATTCATAAGGTATTTCATTTTCACCTTAGTGGGTACACAATTTAGTAAGTGTGGTGCATCCTATAATACATATCTCCAAAAGTATAATGGAAGATATAGTTGAATTATCATCAACCTTACCATGTCTAGTAAGTTATGGTTCTTCCTTTCACTGAAACCATTCCACTATGGTGTATAAAGAGGCATGAGTTGAGATAAAATATCATACTCTTGTAGATAATTGATGAACTCTTAGTTAAGATACTCACCACCTTGATCATATCAAATATTCTTTATCTTCTTACCAAGTTTATTATATACTTAGTTATTGAACTCCATGAATTTCTCAAAGTATTCATACTTACACCTCATTAATCAAGCACTACCTTGTCTACTCAAGTCATCAGTTAAAGTAATGAAGTAATAATAACCACCTCTAGATTTTATTAGAAATGTTATACACACATCAATGCATACTAATTATAGAATCTCAATGTCTCTTTCACCCTTACCACCAAATGGTGGTTTGGTCATCTTACCTTGTAAAAAAGTGAGAAATATGTTAAGTGGTTTTAGTTTAAAAGACTATAAATAATCATATTGATAGATACTTGGAAATTGCTTCTTGTTTACATGACCAAGCCAGTGATTCCATAATTGGGTGTGATATGAGTCATGTGAACTTGATTTATTATCAATTTTCAATAATTAGTTTTTATAATCTAATATATAAAGAGTGTTATTTAAATTTGACATACCATAACATATGTTGTCTTTATAAAATGAGTTTTTATTTACAAACTTGAAAATAAAACCATATGTATCTAGTAAGGATACAAAAAATATTCTTTTTATAAAACTAGGTACATAATAATAGTTTTTTAAAACCAAGATCATCCCTATTGGTAATGGAAGGTCATAGTCTTCTATAGATAAGAAAGTAAGTCGTACTCCTTTGGTAGCTCAAAGATCCACCTATCCTCTGAAAAACTTTTAGAATTTACTTAGATCTTATAATTAGACACATAAAAAAAGATATATATAATAATAAATTGATAGATATGTAAATATTTCACTTGACAATGAACGCACCTAAATCTTCCCTAAGCTTCTTTAATTAGAAGTAGTTCTTATTCTAATGGCCCAGATTCCCACATTCAAAGAATATTAAATTTGTTTCCTTCTCCTACCATTGGATCTTCCTCTTCTTGGAAGGATGGTTCTTAGGAACCTTATACTTTGAGTGATTCTTTTATCCCTTTACATTTTCTTACCTTTATTCAACATAAGGACCATAGTTTTTGTTATGCTTCTCACCACCTTTTGATTTTAAAAATCATAAACACTTTTTAAAGTGTTTAAGTTTTCATTTAAATTTTTTTAGTTAGTCTTGGTGAAATATTGTTATAATCTTGAAATATCCTTGAAATTTCCTTGAAAAAGTCTTAATTTAAGTATTTAAGCCTCGTAAGGAGGCCATAAGAACCATAAAAGTCCATTCATGGAAGTGGTGGATCCACTTGTTGAAGTTGCATCCAAACATGGAAATATGGCTTGGGCCATGATTCTTTTAGTTTAGGCCATGGTGGATAGGTGGAGTGGAGGGCCAAAACAACTAATTTTTGGTGGCCATGCCCATGGTGTTGGGCATTTTAAAGGCCAAAACAATCAAAATTTTTTTCTCCAGGGCATGGTTCAAGTCACATCAAGGACTATACTGTATTTAATGTTTGTCAAAATCATTCATTTTGGTCTTCAATGACTTCCTTACTCCATAAAAAATTCCAGAGTATTTAAAAAGGATTTAAAGGCTATAAATATATACCTTGGGTGGCTTGTTAAGATACAATGAACAATAAACTTTTGCATCAATTTTTTAATTGAATTGATCTCTAAATCTCTCTTAACGTGTTCTCATTTTCTAAATCCTCTTTTATCCAATCTAGAGTGTGCGAATATTGTAATATCTTCCCACTATCATCTTATTTTTATTTATCTTATATTTTTTTCTTCATATTCATTAAATAAAATTGGGACCAAGCTAGAACATGACTACTCTTAATAAATCCTCTCTTCTTCCTCTATTTATTATCAGTTCTCACCACCTTTAAAGTTAAGGATTCAAGTTTTCTTATTATAGCTGTTAAAACGAAAGGGAATTTTATCTTTGAATATTATATATATTTCCATTAAAAATATAGATTCTATTATAATTATAGTTTCTTTCTATAACATAAAAATCAATAGAGTTTTGGTATATTTTCTAGAGTTAAATTCAAGGGACTAATACATTAAATCCTTAGGAGATTAAGGTGGTAGATGTAGGGGCTCTTCTTTAGCCATTAATAAACTTCCTTACCAAATATTGTTCCTTATTTACTTTCTGAATTTTTATTTATTTATTTCTTTCATTTTTTCAATTAATCAATTTTTCAATCCATCAAAATTATTAATCATTTATTATTCGAATTTATCTTTATTTTATTCGACTACTTTTATAATCTTATATATTTATATTTTTGTTCTTTTAACTTTGACTATTTTTTTATATCTTTAAAAGGTTTTAATAATTTTCAATCTTTCAAAAATAAGTTTTAATTCTTTAAGTCTTTGTTTATTTCATTTTATTTTTAAAGGGAAATTCACCCCCTCTTACCATTTTACCCCACTTTTGCCTAAATTTGGTATCAAAGGAGTCTTTTTATTTATTTTAAAATTATTTCAAAAAAATTTTGTTTTCAAAATATTTAATTGATTTTCTAATAATTTTTCTTTTTATAAATGGATTTTTAAACACTCATGGTTCTGCAAAAGGAAACTCTATTTCTTGTGCTCCATTTTTATGTTAATAATTATGGTTATTGGAAAACTTGCATTTATTCTTATATTAGATCTATTGGTTATCTAATATGTAAACTTTTTATGCAATATTATATTACAACTACTAAAAAGGAAGATAAATGGTCTCTGGATGATGTTTCTTCTTTTTAATTAGATGTTAAAGTCAGGAATTCCTTGCATTTTGTTTTAGATCCAAATGAATTTATTCGAATTTCATCATGAAAAATTACACATGAAATTCATAAACTCTAAGAATTGACTCATGAAGGAACTAAAAAAGTCCAAGATACCCATTTAGATATGTTTATACAATACTTTTAAGTATTATCTATGCATCCTAGAAAATATATTACTAAAATTTTTACTCGATTAACAGATATTTTTAATGGGAAAAATGTTCTTGGTGATTCACTTTATATAGAAAGTTTAATCAATAAATCCTCTTAGTTTTTACAATAAATTGGGCTCCCAAAGTCTCTGTGATCCAAGAATCTAAAGATATAAAGAATATGATGGGTGATGATCTCATCATTTATCTCATGACATATGAGATAATAGTGAAAAGGCAAGATGAAAAGAAGGCTAAGGAGGTCAAGAAAGATAAAAAGTATATTATTTTAAAATTAATAAAAAATGAATAATCCAAAATCGAATCCAAGAATACTAAAATTTCTAAATAGGGGAGAAAGTATATAAACAATAAAAGATCCACACAACACTTAAAAAAAATTATAAGTTACTTTATTAGGTTGGAAAAAGAAGGGCCATAAAAAGTTGTATTATCCCTTGAACAAAAAGAAGAATCAAGGTAATGTGACACTAAAAGTTCCAAATTATAATGTTATAAGGGACTAAATTTCAATATATGAATTAAGAAATGAAAGCACCAAGTACCTCATGGAAAAATTCAAATCATGTGATGAAGTAAATACTACTTGTTTTAGTTATTAATATTATACATATTAAAACCATTATTTAATCTATAAAGATATTATTTTTTCTAGAGATCAAATTCAAGATAGTTTTTGTGATATTCTCTAAAAATTTAAATTTCTCAAAAAGAATTTCAACCAAGTTTTTTCTAATAAATAGTCTTTTATAGGAAAAATATGATTTTGTTTTAAAACTAAAATCGAAACCAAACATTGAAAATTTGGAATTTCAAATTAAAGATCTCAAAAACAATCTTTCTTATTTTAACAAAGGAGAAGAAAATTTAAATATGATTTTATGATCTCATTGTTTTACTAAAAGTAATAATGGGACTGTTTTTTCAAAAAAATATATTTTTCTAATTTTTTTAAAAAAACTTCTTTTGTGAAATAAACTTCCCAATATAAATTTTGTAATTATTGCAAGAAATTTGGTCATATAATTTATTAATGCAATTGTAAAAATTATAGATATGGTATTACACAAATAATTCATCTCAATTATCATATTTATAATGGAAAAACATGTTTTAAATAAGTTTAGATCCCAAAATATTTAATGGATAACTTAAGTGGACCCAATATATGGGTACCAAAAACATTAGTCTCATAATATTTTGTAGGAAAATGGAGTAATGAGAAATACCCAATAAGATACTTCATATATGAATATCTAGTGCTCAAGTTACATGTGTGGTAATCCTTATGAATTTAATCATCTTGAAGACTTTGATAGAGGACATGCTACATTTGAAGATAACTCAGAAGGTAAAATTACTAGTATAGGTATGATTGGTTTCTAAAACTATAATTTGAATAAAGTTATTTTATTTTTCAATGGATTGAAAAAAAATTTACTAAGTATTAGTCAAATATGTAAAAACAGTTTCAAAATTAATCTTAAAAATTATTTTTGTAAAGTTTTTAATTATAAAGGAAAGATTTTATTTAATGCATCCAATTTTCAAAATATATATATTATAATTTTAAAATCTATTTAAAGTAAAAATATAAAGTTTTTTTAATAAAAAAATATAAAGTGTTTAAGTGCACAAGATAATGAATCTTGGATTTCAAATATGTTATTAGGTCATTGTAATATTCAATCTTTTTTCAAGCTCAACCATAACCAACTAATATGATATTTACCAAAAATATATTTCAAAGATAACTTAGTTTTTGAACCTTTCAAACTTTTCAAGAAACAAAAATCCTATTTCAAATATAAAAGGTTGTTTTATATTAAAAATCCTTAAAAATAGTTCACCTTTACCTTTTCATACCAACTCAAGTTTCTAGCATCAGAGGTAAAAATTACACCTTTATAATTATCGATGATTGTACTATATTTACATGAGGTTTCTTCTTATCATGTAAGAATGAGGATTGTAATGTCTTTATCAAATTTTAAATGAAATTAAAAAATTAAAAAGTATTTTAACTATTTTCTATTATAAGTTACTATGGTGTTATAACAATGACATTGATGAGTTTTGTGCTTCTCAAGGTTACCATCATTCGTTATTAGCTCCTAGAATACCTCAACAAAATGGGGTTGTCGAAAGAAGAAATGGTACCCTACAATAAATTACAAGGATAATATTTAATGAGTTTAATATTAATAAATTATTTTGGTTTGAGGAGGTCAATACCACTTACTTTATCCTTAACCATGCTCTCATAATACCCATATTAGGGAAACATATTATGAACTTTGGAAAGGTAAAATCCAAAGGTTTGTTTCTTTAAATTCTTTAGTTGTAAATTATTTATCCTTAATAAAAATGATAATCAAGGAATGTTTAACCCTAAATCTGATGAATTAATATCTCTTGGGTACTAAAACTCAAGTAAAACCTTCCAAGTATTCAATAATAGGACCAACATCTTATAATATTCAATTCACATCAAATTTGACTAGAATATTCCTAAATCACATCCCCAAAGTGATGATGATGTTGACCAACCTAGTTTGACCTTACCCAAACCTCAATAGTCTAAAGTAATTAAAGATGATATAGAACCCATTTATAATACTTTACCCAAGGAATAGGATCAATCTAAATACTATCCTCTTAAGAATGTTATCAATGAATTATAATATGAAACTCATACTTGAAGGTCGGTCTTAAATGAGATTGAACATCAATATTTTATCTCTCACCTTGAACCTCATTCCATTGATGATTATATTAATGATGAGAATTGGATACTTTCCACAAAACATAAGTTGAACCAATTTAAAAGGAATAATGTTTTTACTCTCTTGGTACATCCTGATAATCATACTATTATTAGCGCCAAGTGGGTTTTTCAAAACAGACTTGACAATCAAGGAATTATCACTTGTAATTATGATTGAATTATTTCTAATGAATATAATAAATACAATATTAATTATGGTAAATAATTTGTACCCATTTCTTAACTAGAATCCATTATAATATTGTTTCCATTAACTTCTCATTTTAATTTTAAACTTTTTCAAATGGATGTCTAAAGTGATTTTATAAATGATTTTTTTCTGAAAAAAATTGTGGATAAACCACCCAATTTTGAAAAACTTAAATTTCCAAATCATATTTTAAAGTTAACCAAATATCTATATAGTTCAAAAGAATCCCCTAAATCTTGGTATGAGAGGTCAACTAAATTCATTTTATCAAATTATTTTAAAATGGGAAAATATGATTCTATTTTTAATTTTTTTCAAATGATTTATTAATCATTCAAATTTTTGTTAAAAATTTTATTTTTTTATTAACTAAAGAAACTATTTTCAATGAATTTTCCAATTTAATGAATAATGAGTTTGAAATTTTTTTTATGGTTAAAATTAAATTCTTCCTTAGTTTTCAAATTTTCCAAAATTCTAATGGTGATTTTTTGATCCAAAGTAAATACACTAATTAACTTCTAATTTTTTTTCATAGATAATTATAAAGAAATTAAAATTCCCATGAGTACAACTTATAAGTTAATATTGGATGAAGTCGGTCAAATGGTCGACAAAAAGGATTTATCAAAATATGATTGGAAGTCTACTTTTACTTACTAAGACACGACTGAACATCATATTTAGTGTGAATTTATACTCGTTTTCAATAAAATACCAAGGAATCTCATTTAAAAGTACTGAGAATAAAATTTTAGTATTCAAAAGGAACTAAAAACCATATTTTATTTTATCTAAATGAAATCTATTTTGAAATTTCTTATTTTTCTAATGATGATTTTGAATGATACCAGCTTGATAGGAAAACTATTAGTGGAACTTGTCATCTACTAGAAAAATATGTAATATCATGGAGTAGTAATAAGAAAAACTCTATTTATCTTTCTATAGTCAAATTAGAACACATAGTTGCTAGGAGTTGTTGTTTCCAAGTTATATGGATAAAACATACTCTATTAGACTTTGGGATAACACATTCTATCATCCCTATCAGGTGTGACAACTCCAGTGCAATAATAATCTCTAAAAAATCTGTCCAACACTATCTCACTAAGAACATTGATATGAGACACCAATTTCTATGAGATCACTTTCAAAAAGGAGATATAATTCATGTCTTTGTTTGTATAAAACTTAAAATTGTCAATATATTCACTAAAACCCTTCCTCTTGATTACTTTGACTTTATTAAATGTGAGTTAGTTATGATTATCTTGTGATACTCATCTATTAATCTTGGAAAGCTTGATTATTTTTAAAATTTTAATTTATTTAATTTTTTTAAAATTATTTTCAAACTTAAAAATGTTTTCAAACTTTTCATAATTTTGGTAAAGTTAAGAGAGTGTAATACTCCAAGAAAAAAATTAATTTCTAGATACAAACAAGTGAATTTGATTATGGTGTAGATGATCCTAGGGATTTTATCCTAAAAAGAGTTGATTATGTTTTGAATCTTTATCTATTCTGGGTATGGTGGGTGGACCTTTACGACACACATGTTTTGACACTCTTGGGTAATTTTCTACTGTTTATTACCATAATATTTGATAAATCTTAATCTTTGAATAATTTTTAAAATAATTTTTAAGTTTATTTATTTATTTATTTTTAGTTTAATGGTTATTGATCCCTTTATATCACATATTTCATTATTTGAGGGAGATATAATCTTGCTAATACAGAAATGATCCTAGAAGAGACATCCTTTTTCTATTTTTTTCAATTTGTTTAACTCTTGATATTTTTCAAAAATAAAATTTTCAAAGTTTTATTTTTCTTTTAATATTTATTTTAAAATGAAAAATGTTTTTTGAGCTTTATTAAAAAAATTTCTTCCTAGAATTTAAATTTTTCCAAAAAAAATTCAAAGTTTTATTTTCATATCACTCAAAAGATAATTAATGATGATAAAAAGAGTTTTAAATATTATTTCTCTTTACTTTAACCTTGTCTATGACTCTATTTTTATAATCTAAAAGGGATAGAAATCTTGAGAATAATGGAAAAATGTTTTGTTAAGGCGGAGAAATGTTATGTTGAGGGGGAGATATTAGATTTTTGGGAGAAGTTTTATGTCTATGACTCCATTTTTATAATTATTTCTCCCATTTTTTGTTCTTATTATATTATTATTTTTTTATCTTATTATTTAAGTTTTTTTGATTGTCAAAAGGGAGATATTATTGTGGTTCTCACCATATTTGGATTTTAATGACCATAAAAACTCTCTAAAGTGCTTAATTTTTCATTTAAAGTGACTTTTAACAACTAAAAATATGGCTTTTGTCATTGCTAGAAAAGGGTATTAACAGTGCTAAAAAAGCGCTGTTAATCGAGGTGAAGATAGGGGGTCCCTTTTATCAGCGCTAAAAAAAGATGATAAAGCCCCCTTTTATCAGCACTAAAAAAAGTGCTGATAAAAGGGTCCTTTATCACTACTTTTTTTAGCACTGATAAAAGACCCCTTTTATCAGCACTTTTTTTAGTGCTGATAAAAGTTAAAAAAACATTAAAAAAATAAAAAAAATATTTTTTCAATTATAGGAGGGGCTTCAACAGCGCTTGAACCCCTTCAACAACGCCCCACCTCCCACCGCAGTCCGCACACCCCAGCCACCCCCTAGCCTTTAACAGTGCCCCCACCCCCTTTAACAGTGCTAAGCCTTATTCCCCACCCGTGCGTGCGACCTACTTTCCCCAGGATTCGAACTCAGGGCCTATTTCCTGCACACCTAAGCCTTTACCACTCCACCATATTGTTTTGATCTTTATTTATTAATATATCTATTTATTTATATATATATATATATATTTAGTTATATTTACTCATATGTTAATATATATATTAACACACATATATATATATTAACACACATATATATATATTAACACACATATATATATATATTAACATATATATATATTAATATATATATAGTTATATTAATATATATATAGTTATATTAATATATATAGTTATATATATATATTAATATATTTATTTGTATACTAATATATATTTATAAGATCAATTTTAAATACATTTAAAAAATATGCTTTTTTTGTGTGTGTTTATAAATAAATAAATACATATATACAACACACACACACATATTATATGTGTATTTGTATGTATAATTATACATATTTATATATATTTACAAATATTATATATTAATATGTATATACATATGTTTAGAATATATAGATAATATATATCAGTTTGTCAATATAGACACACAAAAATACACACACACACACATCATATAGGTATATAAATATAAATATTTTTTTATTTTAAATAAAATTGATATTAGTTTTTTATTTAGATAAGCCTTATATATTGAGAAATATACTTTATATGTAAATATGATTAATTATTTATTTATAAAATTAATTTTTTTATGGGTGAATATATAAAAAATATGTATATATTGTTATATAATTGATTATAAGTAACATTACATTGTGAGAAATGATAAAATTTCAAATCCAAAATATCAATAAAAATGTAACCCCTTAGAATAAATTCAGTCCCCAGTGAAAAAGGTCAAAAAGACCCCCTGAAATGAGGATTAAATTCCATTGAATGTTAAAAAATTTGGGTATCCAAACTAAAAACTCAGTTTTGGAGGACTTATGGGCATTTTTTGGATTTAAAAAGTGTTAAAGAAGGTTTCCTTAGGTCATTAGCATGTAGAGATTGTCTAAGGATTCGATTTGATATGCTGTAGAGCTCAAACAAATACCCAGATCAAAAGTTATGGTCGTTTGAAGTTTGAGTTACATTTTCAACTTATTTTAGATATTTTATTAATTTTATGATTTTTTGTGTCTTAGAATTGTTATTAAATTATTATTAGTTGATGATAATTAGAAAAATATTAATTAATAATTTTTTAAGATATTTTATAATCCATTTTCACTGCATATCTTATATATTAAGTGGAAATCTTTATTTATACTTATCTAAAACATATTTAAAAATATATATTATATTTATATCAATATAAATATACTTATATATTTATATATCAATATATTATTTTTTATGAAGTATAATGTTTTTGAAATATACCCTTTATCAGTGCTAGGGAAAAAAGCACTGATAAAGCCCCCCTTTATCAGTGCTATTAAAAAAAGCTTTGTTAAAGGGTGGTGCTGCGGAAACCCATTTTTGTGGTTAAGTTTGGATGACATCTTATTAAGATCTTGAAAGAACCTTTAAGAAATTTTAATTAAAGTATCGAATCCTTGGAATGAGACTAGAAGAACCATAGAATTCCATTCATGGAATTGGTGGAGACACTTGTTGAAGTTTCATGTAGATAGGGAAAAGTGGTTAGGGACATTCCCATTTTAATGTAGCCTATAATGTAAAGGTGTATTAGTATGCAAAAACAGACAACTGTTAGTGGCCACACTCATGGTGCTAGGAATTTTGAAGGCCAAAATAGCCAATATTTTTTTCACCAAGTCATGGTGCAAGCTGTGTCGATGGTTGTGCTGCATTTAATGTTGTCAAAATTTATTCATTTTAGTCTTAAACACCGTAATTACTCCCCAATGAATTATAGAATATTTCTAAAGGATTTAAAGTTTATAAATATAGAACTTTGGTGGATTAGAAACATACAATGATCAATCAACTTGTGCATTAATTCTCTCATCGAATCAATTTCAAAATATCTCTCAAAGTGATCTCATTTTATAAATCCTATTTTCTCCAATCTAGAGTGTTTGAGTATTGTAATATCTTCTCAATACCGTCTTATTTCTCATTATATCATAGTTTTTCTTCATATTTTTTAGAGTGAATCAGGAGCAAGCTAAAACATGATTTCTCCTAGGTAATACTCTTTCCCCCCTCTATTTTAATATTGATGCTCACTACCTTTAAAGTGATGGATTGCATTTTTATTACCACAACCATTAAAAGGTAAGGGACTATTATCTTCAAGGATTCTAGATATACTTGTTAAAAGTATAATATCTATTATAATTTTGGTTTCGTGATACAAACTAATGATCAAGAGAGTTTTGGTATCTTGAATACCGTTAAATCCAAGAGAATAATACTTTCAATAATCAAGTAATTGAGTTGGTAGACATAGGATCTCTTATTGAGATATTTCCAAACATTGTTACCAAATATTGTGCCTTATTTACTTTTTGCATTTTTATTTATTTATTTATTTCATTTATTCAATTAATTAATATTTTAATATATCAAATGAGCTTAATCATTTATTATTTGAATCACTGTTTCTTTTATTCTTATACTCCTATAATATTATATATTTATATTTTTCCATTTTCAACTTTGAGTATTTTTTATCTCTTCAATTTTTTTCATAATCTTAAATATTTCAAAAAGAAGTTTTAAGTATTTAAGTATATGTTTATTTATTTTTATTTTTTAAAGGTAAATTCACTCTCTTCAATTTTAACCTACTCTGGACTATAGTTTTTTAATGCCTCGTGTACTTATCAACTTTGAAAATCAAGGTAAGAAATATTTAGAGAGACATCTCATTATTACTTGTGTTATAATTCAAAATGAAATTGTAGAAGCACTAAGGTAGTGAGTATAAAATGAGATTCATGCATAACTTACCTATAAGCTTCAATCCCAAGATTTATAGGTTATCCATGTAGAAGATCATATTGAATACATGTGGCCAAGTGGGTGTCGACTCATGAAGATTGCATGTGAATAGTGCCTTGGAGATCTCATATATTTCTTGTCTTTCCTTCTTTTGATAAAGATCATGAATGTGTGATAGCATGATATATGCATCCATTTCCTCATGTTGATTTTGGATTTCACTGGACATGGATGAAAACATGAAACATGAAACATCTACATCATTATCCAAGTGTTTCATATATAGACAGTGTTCCTCCTCACCGACATCTTTACCAGACACTTTAGGAATAGGTGATTCTAGTATGTATAATCTCAACTCATGGTGTAGTACAACATAAAAGTGTACCAATCCTTGAAATTTATGTTAATGAGAAGGTTATCCTTCTCTAATGTAGATAAAAATGATAAATTTAAAGTCATATGGATTTACTTTTCAATAATAAAATCAAATTTTTTGTACTTTATCTGGGTTAAAAAATAGATAATAAATTTTAATTTATTAATCTCTCACTATTTTATCAAAAACCCAATATTCCTCACCATTGGTTTCAAAATATCTTATCGCATATATATTTTTAGGGAAAGTATCCATATTCCCATTCTCATAACCCATATGGGAGTATGGAAATATATCTGAAGGTATTTAGGTAGGTGTAACTTTCTAACTGCATTAACTCACATCTCCTTGATCTGCTAAGTGGACTTCTGAATCCTAAAATAATAGACTTGGATTTCCTGAACACTTTACTATTAGTTAGTCTATGTATCATAGAGGTAATAAAACCTTAATATGAACTAGTTTAAGTAAAACTAAAACTCAATTTATAAATTCCATGATAATTCAAATCACCCCAATGGAGGTTGGTCAAGCACTTTGAACTATGATTTTATTTAAACCCAAGTAGTGAAAGGATTTTCTGAATTAATATTTGAGTTGAGGGATTTGTTAATCCTTATGCATAAATTATCCATTTTATCTTATTAAATTCTTGTTAATATTAATTTGATTTTATTTAATTGATTAACCCTATATAGATAGAATTTATGCATAATCCAATTTTATTTTAATCCCATATTTTATGCTGGTTAATTCATATATTTAATGATATATAATCCATAAATAATTAACCATAAAATTGATAGAAAAGTGGTATAATCATGACCTTTTCTAATAGTTGATTTATATAGAAGATGATAAAACAACCCTTTAACCTAGGAACGTAATTCTTAGGACCATGCTTGGTTTGAGTTTCAACATTACACATGTGCTCCTTTGTACCCCTTGAGTTAGTTTCACCTCAACTTCAAACATGGACTACCTAAATTTTCCTAAGTGATCCATCATTTACATATTGTTTTACTCACATGTAGATGAGTGTAAATAATGGAATGGTTAGGGGGTTTACATAAAATAAACCATTTACATGAAAAACTTACATAGTATAAAGGATGGGATGACACCCATTCCATCATTTTAATTTAATAACAATAAATTAAAAGAAACCAATCACATGCATAGGTCTGTCTAGGATTATGATCATTCACACATGAAACAAATAAACAAATGTAAACTACATATAATCCACTTAAATTTTTTATTTATTTTTAATATAAATGTTCTTGAATTATTTTAATTAATTAATCATTTAATTATTTTATCTTATTATCCATCTGAAAAAAAATTGGAGATTCCCACCATCCATGGAAACGAGAAAAGTAACCATTTTCACCAAAATTTCTAGATAATTACATAGAATTAATTGATAATTTATAAAATTTAAAAACATTATTAGATAGTATTCCCACAAATTGATAAACACATAATTTGGTTTCAATGCTTTAATTAATTATTTTTCATGTAATTTAGTTCTGTTGATTACAAATTGATTACAAGACATGTATTAATGAGCTATAAGTTGTGTTTGTCACTTGTGATGTGTCTAGGATATATAACTAGGTACTCAGTGTGTATCTAGATGATGAGAACTTATAGGGTACATATCGTGCACACTAGACACACAACATGTAAGCTCAGTGTTACTTGACTGTTAGTCCCACACATCATCCAATGGCCCGAAGGCCTTCATTTTTTATTGATTTTGATAATCCACCTTTTCAAGGGTGAGGTGGAACCCTTACAAGGATTGTAGGATTAAGTATTACATGGACTATAGGTATTAGAGGAATTCATTTCCCATAGGCTTCAAAAATTACATAGAACCCAAACTAAATACTTGGAACTGCTCCTTCTCAATATCTTCATCATGAAATCAGCTATCCACCTTCACATGGATGTTCGACTAGGTTATCCCATGCATGCACAGGCTTGTCCTGATGGAAGGTTCCATACCCTCTCATTCTTGCAATCCGTGTAGCTTCTGTTGTGGTGAAAACTCCTTTCTCATCCTTCTATATAGCTTGTTCCTTGTAGGTTGTCTAGTTTTTATCTGCACTTAAAGTGGCCCGAAGGCCTTGAGGTGGCCCGAAGGCCTTACTGGACTGAAGGCCTCAAAGGTCTTGGGGACCAAATCGGTGGTCTGAAGGCCCAAACGGTAGAAAATTCCTAGCTACACAGTGCCAAACAGTGCTTGCACAGTTCCCGCTACAGTACCTGCTACAGTACCTACTACAGTACCTGCTACAGTACTACTATAGTACCCGAAAATTATGCCTTTACCTAGATTTAATCCCACACATCATGTAATTAATACATGAAACACTTTGACAATGTATATTATGAAATATAAGTTGTGAAAACACATATATGGCATGGTGTGTATGTCAGATACATAACATGTAGTCTAAAAAACTACATGACAATCTGTCCTATCAACACACATTATGTAATTAAACATCACATGCTGATTTTATTAGGCTATTTGTGAATCCCACAACCCATGTTGATTTAGTGAACCTTGGTACACAACATGTATGTTGTCATTACATTCCATGTAACTATGTCAACCATCTAGAATGTATTTCACCTCCTAATAGAATCTTTGATCATTCTTTACTTATTCTTAACCTACTAGAATCATATGAAACTCCAATGAATCATGTTTAATTTATAAAACATATTAATTGACTTTATGATTAAATAATGAATAAAACAGAAATGAAAAACTAACAAGAAATGTGTATAATCAATCAATGATGGATAAATAATTATAAATTTATATTTGATCATTCTTATACCACTTGAAGGTTCTAGGGGTGTAGTGGAAGTGTTTGGGCCCATTCCCAATAATGGAAATTCATTAACTTATTTGGATTTCTCCTCAAAACTAGATGAATAAAAACCCTAGAATTCATGAGAAATGATCATCATATATAATTTATAATTAATTTATATAAATTAATAATTACCTCATATTGTAATTTTTTTTTTTCAAATTAGATGCTAAATTCACATCGTACCATCATTGTGTCAGAGGATTAAAGGGTATAATACTTCTAGAGGTGATCAACACGTGCACCAAGAACCTCTAAACATCACCGTAGAAACAATCAAGTTCTAGAATGAAATACTATAATGATTACATAGTTTATCATTAATTACCATATGAATTGTTCCGATATGGAAGGATTCTTCTTATTCTCTCTAGAGTTAAGAGGGTGGGGGAGGATAATTCACCGCACCATGATTCACTGTTTTATTTCATCATTACACCACTGTGTTAAAATAGTTTTTTATTGAAAATTAAAAAAATAATAAAAAATTTCACTCCAAATTTTATTCAAATGTTTAATTTTTATCACTATTGATTTTTTTTACCTATTTTGATAATTTCATTGTAGGAGGAGGTGATTTGGAGGATCCATAATGAAGTTGAAGCAAGATGGACCAAACTGCATGGAAGGCCATGAACACTCGTCAACTATTTTGCATGATCATAGAAATATGTGCATAAAAATGGGATTAACGTTTCTGATATGAACCAAAAATCAGTGTTATAGAATTAATCTCAAGACACTAAATCCTAATTCTTTCATATGGTGGACCAACTAAATTGATATATCCAGGGAACTAAATCTGCACGAAGTAAAAATTTTGGTTCGGTATTTTGATAATATATCCCATTATAGATGTCCAATGGCCACAATATTTTACACGGAGATATTAAATATTCTAGAAAACTATTATATTTATTCCAATTCTAGATAAGTTCATTTTCTAGCCCAAAACTGAGACAAAAGTGGTATCTCAAAAACTAGGTATCCAAAACCACTTCCCATTTTGACTATAAAAGGATACCTTGGGAACCTCATTTGAAAGTTATACCTGGAAGAAATGTTATAATTTTTGGAGTCCCGAAGGAGTAATATAATCCATTTGGAGGTTTTGGAGCTTCCTATCCTCATAGGGAGATCTGATATGAATTTGGAGTTCCACACCAGTTTCCACCTCCGCATGATGGCAGGCTTAACGGTGGCTGATCATTATGAGGGAGATACACACTTGAAGAGGGAGTTCTGACACATAATTATCTACTAGTTTGGTGTATATTTTGGTTTTGAATTTTTATTTTATATGTATCTTAACCTGTTTTGATGCATTTATTTGAAACACTTTTTATTTCATAACCAATCAGTGTGCAATTTTAAGTGTTTGACTTGTCTTGTTCCTATTAGAAAATATAATAATCCTCTTTTTCCACAAAAAATTGATATTTCAGAGTTCCTTGAAAAACCTTAAATCATTTTAATGAGATTATACTTGACTACATAATTTTTTGTCAAGTTTTAGTCTTATTTTTATCATTTTAGATGCTTATAGGTACCCAAGGGCTTGGTTAACCCTCAACCAAAGGATTTCACCTATACCTAATAATCAATTAAGAATAAATAACTTTTAAAGTGGTCTAGTAACTTAGAAATGATCACATAATTATCATATATTTTTCAAAATCTACTTGTTTTTAAACTATTAAACTCTTTAAATTAAGTTATTTTATTTTTAAATCATCATTTTAACCCCCTCATTTTCTATTTGGTTTTTAAAAAACCTGTTGAAAATACACACTCTAAACCCATAAAATATCCTTTATATATATATCCTATGGTGTTACCTATACTATGAAATCATCTTTAAATCATAATAAAATTGACATTTTATGACAATGTAGTCAGATTTTGGCACCATTTTCAGAGAGCACTTCAGTTCTTAGTGTGTGTTTTTGATAAGATATTTGTAAATTTTGTGAATATTTTTTATCTTATACCTTTACATATATTTTTGTGTTCTGATTTATTTCTTTTGCAGGTTCTATACATGATTCATTCTACTCCGGGATATTTTCCTCCTTTCAAACATGAACTGGAGATGATCCTACATCAATGACATCGAGATACACAAGATAACCCTTTAAAGGAGGACACACCACACCTTGAGACTTATAACTCCCTCTTATTATAGAACCAAACTAGAAACTATAATCAAAATTTATAAAATGGATGAAAATAATCGAGCACTAAAATAACTAACCTATCCTCATATTGATATCCAACATGTATATATGAAAGTATAAGGAGAATCAATAAAATTCAAACTCAAATATGGTTTAATTCACTTATCACCAAGATTACACTGACTCACTAGAGAATACCCACATAAGAACTTAAAATAAATTCACATTGTGTGTTCAAAATTATAACCTAAAAATTTGGATAAAGAATAAGTAAAGATTAGGGAACCCCCTTTCTCATTATAAGAAACTACACAATATTTGATATACTATGTCAACTCCCCAATTTGAGTTTGATCAAACATGAAATTACTTTTTCTTGAAAAACATTTCCCAGCCTCTCAAACTTCAACTATAAGAAAATAAATCTGTGGTATAATGAAATCACAAGGGAAAACACTTCATGAATATTGAGAATAATTTAAAAGGTTATGTTCAAGCTTCCCACACCACCAAATAAGTTATCAACTTTTAATATAATATTTTTATAAAGGTTTAATTACTATTGATAGAAACATGATTGATGCTGGTGCAAGTGGTGAACTAGTTGATAAGACCCCAATTTCTGTAAGAACCCTACTCGAAAACATGGTTCAAAACACAAAAAAAATTTGTTCAAGGTCTAGTGTACCCATTATAGGTGTCCATGAGATTTATAGTTCTAAGTTTGAGAAGAAGTTAGACACAAAGTTTGAAGAGGTAAGTACCCTTATCTGACAAATTTATCTTTTCCAAGGGAAGTCACAATCTCCTCCTCCTATCCATTGTGGTATCTCTTCCACCGACACCCACTATTCTAATCAATGATTTTAACTGAGAGAACCTTCTAAGAGTTGTGAGGAAATATTTCTTGAATAAACTTATAACCAAACCATTAGGAAAGAACTATACTATACATCCAACCCTAGGTGGAAAGAAAACCAAGACTATAGGCATGGGGTATTCAAACCAACCTCAACAACTATGGAACCAACTGGGGTAGAGTAGTCATCCACTACAACCACCAAAAAATCCTCAACCACTACAAAGGCCTTACCAAAACCCCCTCCGAAACCCAATCCTATCCTTAATAACATGATGAAAAAAATGGTTTCCAATAACCTCAAATTCCAATAAACCACCCAAGCTTCCATACAAGACCTAAAGACCTATTAGGGCAACTTGATAACTCTATGGGGGAAATCCAAAATCATGGGTTGGGTAAACTAACTTCCCAACCACTATTCAATCCTAGGGAAAAGGAAAATGTTAGTTCCATCAACCTTAAAAGTGTAATACAACTTAAAATCCAAATTACCCATCCATTAGAGTCATCCCCTCCTAAAGAAACCACCATCCCAACCACTAAAAATAGTCCAAATGGGGAAAACCTTGTCCTGAAAGAAGCCCTACTAAAGGAAATAGAGTTTCATTTGATAGACCACCAAGACAAACCATTCCTCTTACATTTACACAAAGGGAAACCCAAACAAGGAAACAAAAAGAAACTGAACCTGATAAAGAAATAATGGAAACTTTCAAAAAATTTCAGGTTAACATCCCCTTGATTGATGCTATGAATAAAATTCCATGATGCGACAAGTTTCTAAGGGATATGTGTACACACCAAAGGTGAATTTGAGGTGATAAAAAGAGTAATGTCTGAGAATTGATTGATCCATCACTTCCCACCAAATGAAATAATCTTAGAACATTCTCAATTTTATGCACCATTAGGGAGTATTTATTTTTCGATGATATTATTGATTTGAGTGCTTCTATAAATGTGATTGCTCACTACATTGTATATTCATTTAAGGTTTGGGGATTGAATACCATAGGAATTGTTGTTCAAATGGAATATCAAAGTACCACACACCCCACTATTGTGTTAGAGGATGTTCTTATGAGGGTGAAAACATTAATTTTTCTTGGTAATTTTTATTTTCTTAAAATAGAAGATGATAAGATGAATGGAAATGACCCAATTATATTGGGGATGAATTTCTTGAAAAATGAAAAAATCATAATTAATTTCCACTATGGTAGATTGTCTATGGAGTTTGGTGGTGAAATTGTTCACTTTAATATCCATGATTCCATGAAGCACCCCTCAAAATAACATTCCACACTTTCAGTTAATTCTATTGATGTACTCCCTTCCTCTAAAAAAGATTCTTTTCTTTCCCTAATTCCCATTTTGAGTTTTCATAATTGATAGACATTCTAGGTAATGAATCATGCATTAAATGTTGTACTAGTTTAGAAAAATGTCAATCATGTTATTTAATTGATGACTTCTTGAGCACTAAGGATCCCATGAGAATTGATGATACTGATAATCATGTAAAATATTATTACTCATATGAGGATGTTACCATTTATTAGTTATATGAGATCATTTACCTCTCACTTTCACATTCACTCCCATCAATAAAAAATCCACATGAATTGTAACTTAAACCACTACCTCAAAACTTAAAATATTCATATCTTGAGAATGGAAAAAATATTCCTATGATCATTGCAAGTTCACTCCCTCCAGAGCATGAATTGTGACTGCTTGAACTTTTGAGGGAGTAAAAACAAACATTGTTATGTACACTTTCTTACATTCCTAGTATTATCCCATCAATTTTCATGCATCATATATTGTTAAATGACAAGGCTAAACCAGTGAAGAAGGCACAACATCAACTGAACCCAAACCTTCTAGATGTTTTTAAAAAGGAAACGACCAATTTACTAGATATTTGAATCATTTAACCCATATTTGATAGATAATGGGCCAGTCTAGTGCAATTAGTTCATAAAAAAACTATTCTAACAATAATAAAAAATGAAAATAATGAATTATTTCCAACCCGTGTGAAGAATAGTTTTCATGTATATATAGACTATTTCCGACTAAACCAATACACTAGGAAGGACAATTTCCAATTACCATTCATTGACTAGACTCTAGAGAGGCTAGCAGGTAAGTCCCACTACTATTTTCTTGATGGGTATTATGGATACTTTTAGATCTATATTTCTTCTAAGGATTAGGAAAATACAACATTTACATGACCCTTTGACACATTTTCCTATATGAGGATGCCATTTGGTATGTGAAATACTCTGGAAACTTTCTAGCGATGCATGGTTAGTATTTTTTTTGGATTACCTAGAGAATTTCATGGAAGTATTCAAGGATGATTTAACTATTTAGGGATCCTCTTTTGATCAGTGTCTAAGTAGTATTGGTTCTGTCCTAAGTCACTGTATTGAAAAGAATATTGTATTAAATTATGAGAAATTTAATTTCATGGTGTGATAAGGTATAATACTTGGGAACAAAATTTATGGGGATGGTATCCATATAGATGAATAAAAATTTGATGCCATTTCTTCCCTACCATTCTAAAACAATTTTCAGGATATGAGGTCATTCTTATTTTATGATGGATTTTATCATCATATTATTTGTTACTTTAGTAATATTACACTCCCCTCTCCAACTTACTCCAAAAAGAAAAAGATTTTTTTTGATAAATAATGTGAGGAATCTTTTAATAAATTGAAATAGATTCTCGCATCACCCCTAATAATCCAACCACCTCAGTTGGATTTACCATTTGATCTCATGTGTGACTCCACTATATAGTTCGGGAAATCTTATCATAATGGTTCAATCAAGATCCACATGTCAGAGCTTATGCCTCATGCACACTAGACCCTACAAAAGAAAACTACACCACAATTAAAAAATAATTCATTTCCATTGTGTTTGACTTAGATAAATTTAGGTAATACCTTTTAAGATCCAAAGTAATTGTGTTTTTAGACCATGTAGTCCTCTGGTATCTCCTTAAGAAACTAGAATCCTAACCACATCTCATTCACATGATGCTCCTACTTCAAGAATTTAATCTTGAAATTAAGTATAAAAAGGAGAAAAGAATGTAGTGGATGACCAAATCAGTAAGATCCTTCCATGAATTGTCATTTAATCAGACCCTTGTATTCCCATAAATGTCATGTCTCCCGATGATAAATTTTATTGATTGCAAGATGTTATTTCTTGGTATGCTGAAATTGTAAATTATTTGGTAGCATATTTCATTCCTGTTTATTTCAAAAAAAAAAACAAGGTGACCGTCTGAAACATTAGTCCTGTTGATAAATTTTGGATGACCCTTACCTTTGGTGCACATGTAGTGATCAATTTCTTAGGTGTTGTGTTCCCGATAGTAAGTTTTAGTCCAACCTTAGATTTTTTCACACTCTTTATTGTGGGGGCCACTTTGGTCCCCAACGAACTGCTCGCAAGGTCCAAAATTCTAGTCTCTTTTGTCCAAAACTATTTTGTGATATCCATGATTTTTTTTAAATCTTATACTCACTATAAAATAATGGGGAATGACTACAAAATAAATGAAATTCCATAACAACCCTTGTTCTTTCCTGAAATTTTTGATGTTTGGGGAATTGAATTTATGGGACCATTCTGAAATTCATTTGGAAACCTGTATATTCCTCTATAATTTGATTACATGTAAAAATGGGTAGAGGCATTATCCACAAGGACTAAGGATTCAAAAAAAGTTGTTTAATTCTTGAGAGCCCAAATTTTATATAGGTTTTGAATACCTAGGCTCATCATTAGTGACCAAGATTCTCATTTCTACAACTAAAAAATGAAATCACTTTTGTGTCAGTATGGAGTAGGGCATCATGTTTATAATACATATCATCCAAAAAAATGGTAAATCTAAGGTGTCAAATAGAGGGGTAAAACAAATTTTGAAAAAATGGTTTAACCCAATAGAAAACATTCGAGTATTAAACTCAATGATTCATTATGGGTTTACCGAACTGCCTTCAAAACTCCCACTAACATGTCACCATGTAGGCTAGTTTTTGGAAATAGTTGTCACCTACCTATTGAGATAGAACACTGGGAATAATAGGACATTAAATAATGAAATTATAATCTTTATGGTGTAGGTTCTCAAAGGAATTTTTATATTTAGGAACTAGAGGAAATGAAAAGAGACTCATATGAGAACTCCCATATTTATAAGGAGAGAACTATAGCTATCCACAATCTCCTCATCCTTCATCATTAATTCCACATTGGAAAAAATGTCCTCCTTTTAAATGCAAGGTTAAATTTATATCCAGGCAAGCTTTGTTCCCACTAGTTTGGCCCATACACTGCTACTAATGCTTACCCATTTGGTGTTTCTTGGGTTCAAAATGAATAAACAAAACTAACCTTCACTTTCAATGGGTATTGGTTGAAGCACTTTCACAAAGATACCCGGAATTCCTCAATGGAATAAATAAAAGTTCAAGAAGCAACCTAACAATGAAACCCACTAGGCTTTATCCTTCCTTCCCACATTCTCTATTATTATATTGAGGATATTGCAAACTCTAGGTGTGGGGGGATTTGTATATTCCTAGGTTAGTTAGGAATTGTTATCATATTTATTTATTTTTTATATTTTTTTCTTTCTGAATATTTTTGTTACATCACCCCTTCCCCCCTCACTTTTGTTCCACAATGTTCATTTTTTCCCACTTAACCATGAAAGTTATTGAAAATTCTTGAGAAATTTCCCAATATTAATTTGTTTTAACATTTAATTTTTTTGTTTCACTAATGGAATGTGCGTTTTAGCTTGAATTTAACATTTAGGTGTGCCTTTTTTTATTAAATTTAGTGTTTTTGATGATATAAATGGTTGTATCTCTATGAAATATTTGATAATATTGATACCCTTTATGTGAGTAGTTTATATGAAAATTATTTCACTTAATATATCCACACATATTTTCACCCAACCATGAAGTGTAAATATTTATTACCTAATATAATTAAAATATAAGTTAGGTTAATATTTATCTACTTAAAAAAATTTATTTTCCATATATTCAGTCCTTGTCCAATCTATTTTATTACTATAACAAATTGACCTATGTGTGTACTTGTTATCCGACTATTGTATTCCCTCAAGAAAAAATAAAAATAAATAAATAAATAAATAAATAAATAAATATTGAGGGGAGTGATGAAATGTAAAAAATATAGGGATATCTTGGTCAGGATATTAAGGTTTGAATTTTGGGAATGATTAAGTGAGTGGGTCTTAAAATTTTATTTCAAAGGATGCATGGAAAGTTTAGTGGAAAATATCATATTAGTAGAATTTTTTAAAAGAACCTATATTTACAGGATAAAAAGTGGAATGAATAGTATGAAATGGTTTTCATACACACACATAGAGAGTTAGTGACATGATTAAATTTTGAATTATTTTCTCATATTGGTATCATCCATCTCTTAAAAGTCCATTCTGATACAATTTATGAGACATCTTTTTCCTTGATCACTAAGAATAACTCCTCGGTATTGTTTTTTCTTTGATCGCATTACTATAATGAATTAAATTTTATTTTAATATTAAATATTCATGAATTTTGAAATATATCCATGAATCATTTTTTTGTAAAATATACGTTTCCCAAGAGTGAAAATTTTTAGGTGTGGGGGTGTGATCGTACCACGATTCACTATTTTATTTCACCCTTACACCACTATATTAAACTAGTTTTGTACTGAAAATTTAAAAAATTATGAAAATTTTATCTCTAAAATTTATTCAATTATTTAATTTTTATCTCTATTTAAAAGGGAAATTTTACTTTTTTTGACAATTGCATTGTAGGAGGAGGTGATTTGGAGGATTCAGAAGAAAGTTGAAGAAAAATGGGCCAAACTACATGGAAGTCCGTGAATACTTGTCTAATGTTTTGGATGTTCCATGAAATATGTTAATACAAATGGGATGAGTTTTTTTATAATATCCAAAACTAATTGGGATACAATTCATCTCAAGACACCAAACCCCAATTCATCTATATGGTGGCCCAACCAAACTGATCTATCTAGGGAACCAAATCTGCACGAAGTCAAAAGTCTATTTCGGTATTTTAAAAATATATCCCATTAAAATTGTCCAATATCTACCAAATTTATATGTTTATAGTAAATATTCCTTACAAAAACTAGTATATTTAGTCCATTTATAGATAAGTCCATTTACCAACCCAAAATCAAGACACAAGTGGTATCTCAAAATCTGGGTTTCCAAAACTACTTCTCATTTTGGCTATAAAAGGGAACCTTAGGAACCTCATTTTAAAGTTAGTCTAGGAGGAATGGTTCTAATATTTTTTATTCCTAAAGGAGTACTATAAACCATTTTGAGGTTCTAGATCTTTATATCCTCATAGGGGAAGCTGAGATGAAGCTAGAGTTCCACACAAGCTTCCTCCTCCTCTTGATGGCTGGCTAAATGGTTGGTGATCATTGAGAGGGAGCTACACACTTGAATATGGAGTTATGAAACACAATTATCTACTATTTTGGTGTATATTGTGGTTTTTAATTGTTATTTTAGATGTATCTTAAATTTTTTTGATTCATTTAATTGAAACACTTATCATTTCATAACTGATCGGTGTGTAATTTTAAGTGTACGACTTGTGTTGTTCCAATTGGATAACATAATAATCATATTATTTCCCAAAAATTTGAGATTTAAATTTTCCTTGAAAAACCTTAAAGCATTATAATGGAAAGTAACTTGAAAAAATTATTTTTTTGTCAAGGTTTAGTCCTATTTTCATCGTTTTAGTGGCTTGTGGGTACCCAAGATCTTGATTAACCCTCAACCGATAAATTACACCTTGATATAATAATAAATTAAGAACAAGGAACTTTTCTAGTGGTGTAGTGACTTAGAAATTATCACATAATTAACATATTTTTTTTCAAAATCCACTTGTTTTTAAACTATTGAACACTTTTAATTAAGTTATTTTATTTTTAAATCATCATTTAATCCCTCTATTTTTTATTAGGTTTTTGAAAATCTTTCTGAAAATTAACACTCTAAACCCATCAAAACTCCTTGAGAGACAAACTAAGGTGTTACCTATGCTATAAAATCATTTTTAAATCATAATCAATTTGACGTTTCATGATAACACGATCAAGAATCACTCCCTGTTCTTGAGAGTGTTCTAGAGGAAGAGCTCTCTAGGTATTGAGAGACCTCTCTCTATAATTTTCTTGTACACAAAAAAAGTATAGGTTGAGAATGATATAATCAGGTTTATATGGGTTAAATAATAATAACTTCATGTGGTCCCTTACTATTCTCTTAATAACTAATTAAATCCACGAGTAAATAATAATATTATCATTATTATTATTTACATGACACATTCTAAACTCAGAGATAAATAAATATATTTTTTTAATAAATAAATCAATATCTATTAAAATAATATTTAATATATCATTTTCATTAGACCATTAGCTCTACCAGTCTTCCCCCTTAGTATTTATAGAATTTAGAATAATGAATATTTATTTAAATAAATAAATATCTTTTCATTATTCATTGATAAATGAATAATTATTATGTTCACTAAAATAGAAAACAAATCTTAATCTCACATATATTATCTTGAATAATAGGTGATTGAATATTTATGATCATCCAAACAAGAATAATTATTAAACCAAATATGAGTATAATATTAATTCAATATGTTAAATTTATTTATATTTTAATTGAGGTTCTGGATACACTTAGTGTGTGCCCATATAGGCCCATTTATAAGTTTAATTAGGTAGAAACATCTAAATTCCAAGGTTTTAATCTAAAAAACACCAAGGAATCCATATATAAATAAGTTAATGATGCAATAAAATACAACCTCCTAAAAATTCTCACTGTGTAATATAATACCTTTGTCTCGATGCCTCTAATTAAACAGATTGTATATTGGTGTCATCGACCTATGTGCTTGATGTATATTTATTTGATTTTCTAGAAATGATCTTGATAAAAGAATGTTATGAACATAGAATTAATAAAGTAGTTCCATTAATATTAGAGAGTATAAGGTATAAAATTTCATTAAAAAATAAAAGAGACAAGTCCTTTATTGATTTATCCATTAATGAAATATCATCCATGACACACCCAACATGTCCTACCTCACTATGATCATATGTTTTCATGGTTTTTGTCAATTCATCAAAGTACATGACTCATGATATATATTAATAATAATATTAAATTCCATAGAACATTACATATGTCTTTAGATAGGAATATTCAATGACATGTGTAAATGTGAATTTCCTACTAGCGGGTCATGTTATCATAAACTTTCATATTGGTAAATAACAAAGGAGCAATTCATGAGAAGAAGACTCAATGTATTATGAGCCTCCTACCCCTGATAGTCTATATAATTTTGTGTCCCATCAAATGATATCATCTGACCACAAAACATGTTTTTAAGAATACTATCATAACACTTCAAGGTTCTCATTATGGAGGGGAACTTCTATGATCTTTCAATGAGATAAGTACCCTTAAAAAATTATCACATACAATGTCACACTTAATAATAACAATGATGTGATAATAAATTTATTAAGATAAATTAATCATAAAGTAGATAGAATTTGGTTCTAGGGAACCAAATCCAACAATGTCTGTATTGATGATTGTCCCTATAGAGCCTAAAATGTTGAAGTAACATGAAATCATGGATGATTACAGGATGATTGATAACCATAAAAGGTTATATTAGGATAAATAAATACATGAAAGATATTTAGTTTCTAAATAACATTTTTCATGTAAGATTATATGAGATACTTCAGTCCCAACTCATGTGCTCAATATGATTGGATATGTTAATGTCTTAGAGAGATTAGGGTCACTTATTGATCATAACTCAGCTACTGATTTCATTATAAAATCTTTACCATAAAGGTTTAAATGGTTCATTGTGAACTATAATATGAATAAAATTAGGATAATTTTACCCAAGCTACTAAATATGTTAAGGATAGTTGAGTAGGACTTGGGAGGTCCAGGCCCGAGTACTTTACTAACAATATAATGTGGTAAAAGTTAAAACTAGAAGAATAAAAGGTTTCTTAGAAGCTTCAAGAGTGAATATTATAATATTAGATCAAATTATTTGAAACTAAAGAGTGAATTTAAGAATAAATTTTAATGTTTCCATTATATCAAGCCTAGATAATAGAGAAAAAATTGTATAGAGTACCCGATGGGTCGAAATAAGCCCAGTAGAGAGTTCTTGAAAAATACAATGTTATAGAAATAAATTCTTATATTTTTAAAAGGTATATGATACCATTTATATATATTAAAATTATTTTAAATATAAATAGTTCAAGATTGATAAAGAGTTAATGGTAAAATATTTAAGTTTCCTTTTGAGTAATGGAGTAAGGAGTTGGCACATTAAGTTCTTAGATGTAAGAATCACTTCAAAGCCGAGATTGATTTTAATATAGGATATGTATTTTTAATCTCATTTGTTTTCTCTTATATAGAAAGTGATACTTATAAATAATATTTTTCTAATTAATAAATGAGATTATTGTTTTATGTACATGGTTTATGATTCATCAGATTTTATAATATACTTGAAAAAGGTAAGGATGAATGGAGTTTTATATAGGGAAAAATAGTTTATCCTAATGTTTGTTAAAATATGAGGGGTGTGATCCAACTACCGATCAATGGAATATTTTAAGAATAAATCATTCATTTTTAATTCTCTAAACACATTAAATAACATACAAGATATGGATATAATTATATATTTGTTAAATATTAATACTAAGAGAAAATAATAGTTATTTCTTAAACACCAAGGAGTTTTTGTATCTTATCAAGATATTATGAAGATAATTTAGTTTCTAACAAACTAGTGGGAGTATGTTTTAGACTTGGGATAAGTAAAAATTTTAATAAGTAAAGTTTAAAATAATCAAATCAAAGTGAATGTCAGTTAAATATCTTGAAGGAGCTTAGGGTATACTGCTAAAGAGAAATGTTAAAAGTTATATTTAGTTATGATAATGAAGTGAATATAAATTTATATACTAAATAATTTTTAGGATATAGTGGAAAATAAAATTTAAATATTTACATATTGTTACTAAAATTATTTCAATGGAAAAGTTTTATGGAAAGGGTTTCAAGACTGATGAAGATGATGTACATAGAAATAGTTCTAAGTAGAAAATATTATCTATTAACATCATAACATTTGATGTTGTAAAGTAAGGGAGTTTCAGTACTATGTTCAAATAATAGAACATTATTAATATGATTCCCAAGTCTCTCCATTATTTAAACTAGATTTCATCATAAATGTTTATCATTAAAAGAGTTCACTAGGATTGTTTTATCAAATGGTCACACAAATATGTGGTAGGAATTACATAGAGATGTAATGACTTTAAAAACTCTTAAAAATGTAGCAAACATAAGGCCACCATGGGTTTTTATCATATTTGATATGTTATACCATCAATTATGTATGGTTTTGTGAATATTATTAAAGGAGTATAAGAATATAAAATGTATCATGTTAATATAAAAGTTAGTCACCACGTTTTCACACTAGTTTTCACATATTATAAAAAATAACTTATTAAATTTTGAATTTGAGTTATCCCTAACTGATGTTCATCATAGATTATTATAGTTCATGATGATACCTATAATTATAACCTTTATACTTTGATACCTTACTTGCGTATTCCTTGAGGCTTAGCTAATGAGGGGTAGTTGGGTATGTTGTTGTTCACACAATTGGTTAGATATTAACCAAGATGATATTTATCATCTCATATAATGAGTATGGAATATAATTCCTCATTTGAGATAGACCCAGGAAATGTGTGACCATACCTATAATTTACATTTTATGTGATTATATACTTGGATTAGGGTCATATTATGTGCCCATCTAGATAGATGAATGACATGTGATATATTCATTGACCTGGTCAATATATACTTGGAGAATCAGGAAAATATGAGTAATCTATATGGGATTGACATATTGTATGTCCCATGTCTAGACAATGTCATGGAAAAAGGGATCATATGAAAATTCATGCTTTCATATCATGCATTCAGTGGACACAATTATAGAGAATAATGAGTTTGATAGAGATCATTCCAAATCCCATTGTAGCTCAAGTAGTATTAATGATTTTATAGATGATTCTATTTGATTAAAATTACGGATTTAGGAATTCATGATTATTTTCAACGCTATAATGCCACATGGGGTTACACTTTTTGGTCCTATGAACAAGGATCATGTTTATGAAACTTTGAGAACTACCCCAAAAATTATTTTGAAGGATATTCAGAAGAAGTTTTAGATTATTTTTCACAAGTGATTATATATTATGTAATATTTGGTTAAAAAAATTGATATATTTTCTAAAATTATTTTTTTAAATATATAAAAAAAGGATATGGTTCCATGAATTATTTCATATGATGTGATATTAGGTGAAAGTGTGATAAGTCTGATGAATTTAGTGTAATTGGGAGATTGATGAATATTTGCACTAAAAGTACAACCATGACATAATGTTTTATAAAATGTTGTGGTCTAGACATATATAAACCATGATATAGTGTGAGACACTATGTCATAGTGGATTTTAATATAGATTATCATACTACATGATAATCATTGATTCTCCCCCCACCATCCACTTCCATATATCATTCTTGGTTGAATCATTAGACAATGATGATTTGAAGAGTTTGAATATATCACCTAATCATTTAAACATTAAATGATAATTAATGAACTTGAACTAAATGTTTCAAGAGTTGAAATTTTTTTAGTATTTATGGAATTCTTAGTTAATATAGGCTGATTGTTTGAGGTTATATATAGGCTATATAAATCAATTCATTCCACATGAAAGTTTTAGTATTCTTGAGAATTACATTAGTATGAAATTTACTTACACTCATTTCCCTCTCATATTTAAACAAGATTTTATTAGATTGTGGTGTTGAGAGAGGTCTTACCTTAACATTTGGTGATTCATGTGATCCATAGATACCACCAAAGGAAGGAGTGTTTTGGTTTCATCTCAACAATCTCGATCATATTCTTTTGAAAAGATTCAACAATATGGATCATATGTTGTGTGATATGTTTTTTTTATTTTCCGTCATTTATATTCATTCAAATCACCAAGTTATATTCTAGGCTTAAATGGGTTTTGGAGTGTTCTTCAACTATGTTTTAAATTTTAAACATTCCTCTAAAATAAATAATTATTTCATGTAAAAAATATTTCACACAGATATATATATATATATAATGTTATGAGTATATATATATATAAAGTTTTATGGTCAAATAATTTTGGCTATCATGTTTTTCTATATGATTAAGAATATTATATTTTGAATTAAAAAATGGTAGAACATGGAGTTGAAAACTATGTGGTGAGACAAAAAAACTAGAATATTAAGGTTAAACATCATTTAATGGTGAGTGTTTATAGGAGGCTTAGAGAGAATTCACCATGTTTCATGCTCTGGAGACTATTTCAATTAGTGTTTCACAGTCTAGGTTAGGAGTTCCATTGGAACCTAGGTTATTCAATAGGAGTTTTATGGAATCAATATTAATCAAGTTGAGTTGGTTTATGAATTAAAGTTTAAGGTTTTTTTTGTTGGAAATTTTTGGTAAATTGAAGTTATAGGATAATATATTACATAGTTTAAATTTGAATAATGGATTTTACGTGGTGAAGGTTAGACATGGTTTTTTTTTGAATAAAGGAAAACCATGACGTAATGTAGTTGACTACATCATGGTTTGAAACCTACCACCATGGTTTAGAGGAGTTTTGTAGGTTGTGGTGTATATATTGGAATAAAGTGTGAAGGGTTGGAGTTAAAGGAAAACCAAGAAGAGTAAAAACATTTTAGTTTCTTAAGACACATCATAATATGAAAACCATAACTTTGGTGGATACTATTTTTAAAGAAAATTTTAGGAGGATACAAGATACCAAACCACTATATGGTTTACATCATGTTTTATTGAAAAAATAAGGAAGAAATAATGGTTCATGGAAGAAATATGTTGATGGTGTTCACTATGTTCTTGGAAAAGTAGTAATATCAACTTAACCACATAATTTTACATGTTGTAGTTTAGTCATGAGTAATCTGGAACAATTTTAAATGCTGAGTAATCATGGTTGTAGAAGGGGATGATTGATCACAATTCCCAAATATTATTATAAAAATGATTATCTAAAGAAAACCATGTCATGGTTATGGGTGTTTTTAATAAATAATCATTGTTTATTTTTTGATGAAAATGACTTGAGAAGTTAACTATGTATGTTTTGAAGACCATTTTTCATAAACAAGATAAACTGGTCATTCTGGAGGCCATGGAGAAAGGTGTTTTTTTGGATAAGGTTTCTGGAATTATAAAGATTGAAACCATGTTGTGTTTAGAGGATTGAAATATTTTGGTGAGGATTAGATACGAAATTTAAAATAAGGGATTGAACATATTTCTACAGTGATACGGATTTGTTGGACATGGTTTTTGGGGTCAACCCTTTGACTTGAAAAACCACATTGTGGTGGAAATGGATATGTTATAGTATGAAAAAATTTAAAGATATACCAGATTTTTATAGGTTGAATTTATGGAAATATTTGATACTTTATGGGAGAATTGAATTGAACATGTTGGAAATTTTTATAGTCTTTTAAAAAAAGTGTCAAGTGGCATTTGAAAGAGGAAGTTTTTATAAAAATTAATTGGAATAATTAATAAGAAAGATGAGAGGATTTAGTATGTTGAAAAAAGACAAAAAAATGAGAGATGTTTTTTACATTTGGTTTTCAAATGATTTAATATTAACGACTTCATTGAAGATCCATATTTGTTGATGAAATAGGATTTTAAGAGAAAAAACATTTTATGTCATGGTGTTTTGAATATTATCTTCATATTCACTGTGAGATGCCTATGTATTGACTTTTTCAGGAATCTATTTATTGAAGAAGTTAGTGGATAGAAAAAAGAAGGGATTAAACCTTAGTTTGGTAGTTATCCTTACCAAAACATTGTAATCATAATAGTAAATATTTATTTCCTTGTAACATTGACACATCATTGGTGTATGCACCTTAGATGTGGCCCATTTGGGTGAACCAAGAAAATTGTCATGTCACTACATTTAATGTTCACGATGGGAAGTTTTTGTTGTGTGATTGGAATTTAAAAGTTCAAATAATTCTTTTAAACATGTGTAAATTTTCCATTCAATTATAATAAATAAACACCCGAATTCACCCAAACCCTCTTAGGGTATTTTGGTCTTTTTTTAACAAGTGGTATTAGAGCTACATGGTTCATTGCTTGGTGAATTTGTCTCAAGTCAATATTTGACATGGAAAATACAATCAATGAAAAAGGAGTTCCTATCTTTGTTGAATTTAATCACCAAATCTAGATAAAATTTATGAGATCACATTTCTGATCATTTATGTTGTATATTTTATTAACTTCAATGCTTGAAATTTAGATTATAAATCCTATTAAGTTATCCTTTATAGAGTTTGATAAAAAACTACTCAACACTGTTGCAAAGGAAAAAAATTCCTTGTACAGAGATTTATCCAATAAATTTTTTATAAAAGTGATGAGTTTAATTTCCACTAAATCTATATGGGATATTTTTACTAATATATATGAAGTATAAAACAAGTTAAAGGATGAAAAATTTCAAGTGCTTCATAAAAATTATATTAATTTAAAGATGCATCTAAATTAAAACATCGGTGGTTCCTTTAACCACATCAGCAAGGGTTATGGATCCATTTTTGGACATAGATATGAGATAAAGTATTTGAAGGTATTTAATAATTTCCTAAGAATATTTATACCTTTATACAATCCAAATTTATCAACTCTTGAATATGAAAACTTAGAAAATATCTCACTAGATGATTTGAAAAGTAGTTTGGTTTTCTATGAGATACATGTGAAACTAGAAGAGGTGAAAAGTAATTCATCCAAGGAAATGATATTTAAAGCTATAAAAAAACTAAACATCAAGTTTAAGATATATTTTAATACATGAGTGATGAATTCTTATCACTCATTGTAAGAAAGTGTAAAAATGGTAAAGGGACATTAGTGGGAAATATATCATTGGGTTGTTTCAAATATAGAATGGTTGGATTCATTTTTACTAGATGTACAATGTTTTTTTATGGGGATGGATGTGATTTTTATTACTCACAAAAATAGTGAAGAAAATTTCCCCTATAAAAAATGTTACATTTATAAATTTATCTAGAAATAAGTTTTAATGGAAAGATTAGATTGTTAAAAGGAACCCAATGATGAATCTTGTCTCAAAGAAGGTGAAATAGACTTCAAATAAAAATCTAAGGATGATCTGATGGTGATATTAGTGGAAGATCATTTTTAAAACAGAGAGGAAAATAAACTAGGAGGTGTGGTGTATATCAAAATGGAAATTGAAGGTTCCCTTGAGGAGTTCATCTTGCAATGGAAAAAGAATAAAAAAAATTGGTGGTCTATTGAAGGATTCATCAGAATATGTCTACCATATTGAAACCAAAATCACTTAGTTATAGAAGGTTGTAGTGGATAATTTTGGTACATGAGAATAATATATATAAGATATTTAATTTGAGTTAAAAATTTAATATCAAGATAAGGTAATAAATTAAATTAATGATTATATTGAAAACTTATTAAAGATTGTTGAGTCACTTGAAAAATAAGTGATTACTTTGAAGAAAAATATTGATTATGAAATGAATTCTAGAAGTCCCTAAATGAAACTCTATTTCTGAAATTTATATAATAAAAAAGTAAATAAAATATATGAAATCTTTATGAGGAGTTTTTATTAGTGTTTAAGTGATCAATGATCCAACAATAAAGGATATTCTAGAATTAGTCTTGAATTTGAATTATCTAATATTCATACAATAAGTGATAAGAAGAAATGAAATCAAAATATTGAAAATAACTCTTAAAAATAAAGGGTTTTTCTATTAATTAATATATATATATATATAGAGATAATTAATATTTATAATGAATTTTAAATTGTTTTTATTTGATGAAATGCTATTTTTGTAGCTATTTGGGCCATTCTACGAGTTATTGTGACAAGGAAAGGAGTTACTTGAAAGGTGATGAACCTAGATGTTAGTTATCTATGATTTTTTTTGATAAGTTTTGAATATTATAAAATATTTATTTTATGAAAATTCAATTCAGAACATGATGATACTAATTTAGTGAAATTAGGGAAGTTCAGAACCAGAGACAGGTGACTTTAGTGGTAGAAACCAACTCTAGATGATAAAAGTACGAAAGATGAAATTTAATTTTATGGGAGTTAATCTACCAAATACATAATAATAAATAAATTTTTTAAAAGGATATGTATGATTATTTAGAAGGATAAATAATATTAAAATGGATTTATTTCACTCTTCACTAGGGATTGGAAGTTGAGGAAATGCAGTAAGTAGTGACTTTGAAAATGTGGAGGGTTATCTATAAAGATCAAAACATGGTGTCACTGGAATAACCAATTAGTATTTTCTATGAATATAATTGTGGGATAACTTATTTTTAATCCTAAAATAATTCACTTATTCTTATATTATTTAAAAATTTAGTTATGTTTCTCTCATAGAGTATGACTAAGTCTGAACCACATAAATCCTTTTATTGTTCCTTGTTGGTGTGAGTTTGTGTTCTTCCATTTTATATTATATTATGGAAGTTATTCTAGGTTGGTAAAAGTGATTCAACATGTGATGTAGAAGTATAGTTTCTTTTTCTGGATCTTGACATCAAGTGTTTCCAACTTTGTAAATTCTAAACCTTTTTCCATATTTTTGGTTTCGAAATGTGAGTTCTAAAACTTGGGGTTTTGGGCACAAAAAGTGGAATCAGATCTCAGAAGTGATCTTCTAGATTATTTTTATCCTTATTGTTTTTTTATTAAGTGGGAGATTATTATTTTATAAGTAATGGTGTTAGAATAAGGAAAATTTAAGATTGAAAATTTTTATGGTCCAGACTTCAGATTCTAGAGGGTGTATATTGCAGATTATTTGTACTAGAAGAATCTTGATATTTCATTAAAGGGTATAAAACTATAAGCATTGGATAAATAAGAATATTAAATAATGGAATATAAAAATCTTGAGGTATTTTGGATGATGTTGGGCCGAAACATGGCCTTTAATACTCGAGTGGTGAAGACACCTATTAGTATAATGACCATACTCACTAAACATATAAAAATACCACCACTATAAAAAATGGTTTTGATACAATGTATATTAAACATGAATATAGAAAAATAAAAGTTAGTGGAGGATCATGTTAATGATTTTAATGTGATTTAGAGTTAACTCGAATTAGGGGGAGTGAAGTTTAATGGAGCAATGTGGGTATTAATACTTCTTTCACCACTTTCAGAATCTTAGGATATAATGGTGACTTTTTTGAGTAATTCCAATAATAAGTGTGATTTAGTGTTCGAAAAAAATCTAAGATCTTGTTTTTTGTAAAGATATTTAGAAGAAGGATTCTAGGGTACTACCTAATCAACATTAAACATGGAATATATGAGATGTTCCTCTCAAAGGGAAAACTAAAATTAGAAGAAGGGGAAAGAAAAACTAGAGAATAGATGAGAGAAATTGGCAAGGATCAGACCCATATACTGGTAATGTGGGAAAAAGGGAAATTTGAGTAAGATTATAGAGATAAGAGGGTTAATTATAGAAACTTTTCTTTCTAAATTTCTATTATAAATATCATTACTATGGATGAAATAACATTATTTCGAAGTTTTATAAGTACATTGGAGTCATTGATCATTAATTATCAGGCTTCATTTCACTCAACATCCAAGAGGGGAAGTATGAAATAATATTTATTTAGAATATTAAAAAATTATTATCTTACAAATGATGAAACCCTAGAGATATTTGGAAAATGTGATGTGAACACCCTAGTAAGGATAAGATACTTGAACTACAAGAAAACTCACAAATAACGACAGTTTTTTGGTATGAAAGGTGGTTAAAATTCCATTGTCGTTTTTATAGTGGTTATTTAAATCGGTACTTTTAGTTCTATCGGTAATTTAAACATGATGAATTTTTTATTAACAATAGTTCTTAATATCCATCATGGAATAGTTATTTGGCGGTGATCCTTATCCACCATAAAATAAAAATTATTTCATAGTGGTTTAAACCATTACCAATAAATGTAAACCATATCGTGTATTTTGGAATATTTAGTGGTGGTTATAACCACTACAAATTCTTTTCAGAATGGTTTCATAGATGCCATAATTTTTACTATAATTAACTGCAATTATAATTGCTGATAATTCTTTTCACTGTAGTTTCAAAGATATCAGACCATTTAGTAGTGGTTTTCTAGTATATAATGGTGTCTCAGATTTCCAAATTTCATTTAATGGTGGTTTAACAATATTAGTGGTGGTTTAAACCACTTATAATAATAAAAAAAATACAAAAACATCAACCTTAAATTCAAGATACTATACTATATACAAAAAACATAATTACTAAAACATTATGACAATAATAAATGTAATTATCATTATAAAGACAACTCAGAATATATTACATCAGTCATATATGCATTAAAAAAATCTTCATTACATTCAATTTTCATAATATTAGGGGATTCATAGCATAACAATAAGTAATACATCAAAGACCACTATCTTTTGATCTAGGTCACTATGGTTACCTCAATATTATAAAATATTTTTATCTTGATGACTTCCAGCCTTTGATACCTTCAATTACAGAATTTAAAAATACAAATTATATTATATTAAATAATAATATAGAAAAAAATTTATAAACAAGAAATTTTTGTACCTATTAAAACTATTGTATCATGGATGTAATCACCTTAAGAATACTCCTCATCCTATCTTGAAAAAAAGTATCCCCCACTATATTAAACTATTCATATTGAGGTATCATGCATGAATCCTATGCCTATAATTTGGTCTCTGATTTCACAATTTTTTACTATGATGCTGGATCATGAACCCTACTAGGACCCAGGGTAGGATAAGGCATCACCGTGAATTATTTTGGGGACATCCCAAATACTTATGATAAGGATGGTCAAGAACCCCTCATTTTTACATGACTAAGATGTTCATTGCATAGAACCTAGCTAATGACATCACTCTGGGAGATCATTGTTGATTATGAGGGATTTTCATCTATTTCATCCTTAATTTTAGATTATATATTGAAAAATATAAAATAATAAAGTGATTCAGTGAAATCAAATAATAATTAAATTAGTTTACCACTATTACCTAAGTTGGTTCATTCCTATAACTTATGTTTGACTTAGTATTCACATCAAACAACATATTGGTCCACCCTACCTGATGAGAAACCTCTTAAGACCATATCATTGAAGTAGAAAATACTCAATAATAAAGTCTTAATAACTTAAAATTAAACACACACACACACATATATATGTCATAATAATTAAAATATTACCTTTTTAGATCTTATCCTTACAAAACTCTTTAGCACTGTTGTGTATGGAATTGTATACTTCTCTCCAATCTCTGCATTTTTCTTAAAAATGTCTTGAAAAATGAATATATATTAGTATGAAATGTAATATGATTATAAAAAAAGTAATATTATTGAGAAATTCATAGAAATATAAAATAAAATTATAAAATACCTTACATGAATCAATAGAAAAATTATCCATAAAATACTTTCATTGCTCTCTAGGTATCCATTTTGGCACCTTATCATACATCTATCAAAGGATTAATGATATTTCACTAAACTTGCACCATTATCTATACTTGAAATATTTCCATTTTTCTAAATATTTTCAAGGTCTGTTGATGCACAATGGAGTCATCAACCTCAAAATGAAAAACTTCATATAAATAAGAAATGTAAAAATTATTAAAAAAATAATCTTAATAATAATATCAAATTAATAAAGATTTTATCATTATTTTTTTACTTACCTTTATTTGATTATCTAAGATCTTGCACTTCTAGTTGATTAGAACAGACCTCTAATCAAGATATGTGATGGGGAGGGTCATCTGCTCAGATTCTAGATAATATGTGCATATATATATATATATATGTGTGTGTGTGTGTGTGTGTGTGTGTTTTGATAAATATTATGTTTTGTTCATATAGATTTTATTTTATTAAATTTATTATGTTATGAGAACATGTATATTTTTCTATGAAAAAATGACATATACATATTATTTTATATGAATAAATACTATATCGTATAAATATATAATTTTTTTGATGAATATTGCACTAAAAGTACAACCATGACATAGTGTTTTAGACCATGTTGTGGTCTAATATTTGTTGTCCCGTATTAGTTGAAAAATAAATTTAGAGGGGGTAAATTAAGCTCTAAAATTTCATGCCTTGTTTTGGAAACATCCTTTAAAATATAAAAATTTTTATCAACCAAAATTAAATAAAATAAAATAAAGGAACATATGAGATCTTATAGTGGTTTAGAGAAAAAGTATACCTTATTCCACTCCACCAACACTCTCTCAGTGAACTTGGTGATTTTTACTATTCCAGTCCTTTTCTTAGGTATTTCCTAACTTGAGTGAAAGCATCCATCACTTAGAAAAAATAAAAAATAAAAATATTTTATAGGGATCTTGTTATAGGTCTTATAACAACCTTTCCCCCCGCTTAGTACAAGGAGTGTGTACTTACACAGGAGGAGAAAAATTATAGAAAAAAGAACTTCAGTTTAGGTGCACAGTTGCAAGTAGTAATTGATAGTAGAGAAGTATTCTTGGAGAATAAAATATTTTCTTAAGAGTAGATCTAGGAAGAAAATCTGATTGCATAAATGATATTTTTAAGGCATAAGTGTATTAATGTTTATTTGAATACATATTTTCAAGTAGAATAGAGTTTATTATAGCATAAGGAAAAATGATATATATTCAAAATAAGAGAATGGTTTTCTTGAAAAAATACACACCTTTTCTTTTTTTTCTTCAATTTATATATACTCATACATAGGTTCTGTCTAGGTTACCTAAATTAAATCTATATATAAAGTTAATATTTTATATATCGACATTTTCTTTCTTTTCTTGAAAAAATTCATAGAAACATAAATAAGGTAGTCATTTTTACCAATCTTGGAGCTTGAATCTTTTAGAGAATTCATCCATACCTTATTTAACTAGATCTTATTCAAATATTTTCAAACAAAACTTACATTTCTTTAAAATACTTCTATATAAATAAATAAGGTGAGTTGCAATAGAATTTATACGCAAAATACTTTGCATAGCCGAAATCTACATAGCTGATATCATGTTGAAAAAATGAAACCATTAATCCAAATATACATGTGCGACTAGTTAACATATCCTAATCATTGTAAGAAAAAATTCCATGGATATAAATCTTTTACATGAATTATTTTACATATTCGAAAGAACCACATAGCCAAAAACATCTTGTATATAATTCCTCATAACAAAAGTCTCCACATATTTGATTCTTCATAAGAAAATATACCATGTAGATGATTCTATGTAGTCGAAGTATTTTCATAACAAACCTCATATAGGAATATTCACTATGTAAGTGAATTTACATAGGTAGACTCTATGTATGCGAAATCACATATACAGATTCTCACATAAGTGATTTTTACATAACCAAAAAGTTCTATGTAAGGGAATTTTTCAAAACATAGAAAAACATCATTTTAGGGAAGAATTAACTTTATAAAATAAAGATATAATTAAATTTTTTTTAAACATAATTAAAGAGAAATCTATTAGAAACACATGAAATAATTTTTATGAGCATGAAAACATATGATACATGGGATATGTTGGAAGAACATTAGTAGTCCAAAATTTCCCCCCTTTTTATGATCATAAAACATGTAAATAAAATAATAAAAATTTAAAGGATTTGATATAAGAAATAGACATCTAATAGAATTTAAAAATACTTATGTATTATTAAAAATTTAAATTTTTTTGTTTGTCATATCAAATCCTCATTTTTGTTAGATAATAAAAGATAGAAGAATGGATAGAACAAAATAAATATAGCACACAATTTATATAAAACTATAAGAATGGGTACGATATGGAAATATGAATTGGACATTGACTTGTACAAGAGAAAGAAATATATTAGAATTAAAAAAACAAAAAAAACATTATCCACAAAAGAACAACGAGAAATAGAATTCCATTAAATATTAACAAATATATAATATATATATGAATGAATCTATTTGGATCACGAATGGATAATAGGATCAAAATTAGGATTGGTACAAGGTAGATATATCTTGAAGGTTTGAGAAGAGGAAGATATATATGGAGGTTATATAGGAGGAGTCATTACAACATAACTAACTTCAACCTCAGAATGGATTTATCCTCTAAAACCAATTATATCCCAACCAAAGATCCTCATAGGAGTATCTAGATTTTCCTCTTAGTGACTTAAAGCGATACTAAATGAATAACACAAGTAGTTTGTTTAAGTGAAATTTGTTTTCAATCAGTTAAGAAGATAAAAAGTTAATGAGTTATAAATGTGACGATTATAGAGCTGGTGTAATGACACCGACCCTAGTAGCTCGAAGCCAGTGCCTCGGTTTATTACATTTTCATAGATATAATATTTTAATCCTAAAGCACTGATTATTTCATTAGTTTTAAATATAGGTTATATACATAAACCCTACATTACATTTTAAAACATAAAGTATAACATAGAAAATCCTTTGAGAACACCATTATTCTCCTACCTTAAGCCTGTATATCAGTCATAATAAACATCTTGACATCCTGGAAAAAATACAACATAAGAAATGGGTGATCTTAGATGCTTAGTAAGGGTAATGATATAGTGTAAACTATTATGAGTAAATAACCATAAAACTTAAGGCAAGGTGTATAACTAAAACACAAGCCATTTAAACATAATAATGAGCATAATATGAAAAAATAAATGAAAATAAAATAATTCCATATATATAATCACATGGATATTCTAATAATATAATAATCACATGTAATATAAATAAGTAATATCATAATTATAAAATACATAATGTTGGACATCATAAACATAATTTTAGCTAAGACACCATACATAAACGGGTAAGACATGAGCCAATACCAAAACTAGTTTATCTCATGAGACTTACTGATAAATCAAGGGACTCTAGTGGGTCTTTCCCATCTATTACTAAATCAAATTCATTCCTCATACGAAAAGGGTTAAACATAAACACTGTAAACATTCATATTGAAAATCTAGCATATGAAACGTGAATACTTCAACCATAAACCATGAATGTTATCAAAATAGCACATCCACAGTCAAAATGATCATAAAACCTTCAATAAAATATGGTATATGGAATCATAAGAGATCAAACTCAATCAATTATAAGATCCAAAAAATTATGTTGACATATATGAAAAGAAAATCATTAAAAATGTATTGATAGAAATACCCCTTTTTACTTTGAAATAATTTATTTAAAAGACTACAATACTTTAAAAGAAAAAAATTTCATTGAAAATAATCTTTTAAACTTGTAAAGTAAGCTTCAAGAAATTAAGGTTTCATAACGGTAGAAAAAACCTGCACATGCTGTATCAGTTAAAATAAATCATTCCTTCTTTATTTTTTTCAAAAAAGCCATAAAGTACCTCATTTGGAAAACGAAAACAAGATTCCTTTGATACAATTTTATAAAAGGTAAAACATGGGTAAAATACTTTAAACATATGTAGGATAATAGTAAACATAATTTTTATTTTTTTTAAAAAATGTGGACATATATGATAAATATTCCCTAGCTGATACTTACATATAAATAATCCTGAATAATAATGAGATTTTGAAATTAACCCTTACCTTGTACTTTAATTTAGTTGGATTTTATTTAACCTCCTATATAATGGTTTAAAACATGTTATTAATTTATACCCAAACCATATCCATATTTATGATATCATATACGATCTTACTATATCATTTTGTTAATAATACTTTGTTATTACCCTTATTTTGGGTGTTAACTGCTTCATTTTCCTATGCATGTTTTATCGTGTAAGTCTTGTTTCCTATGCATAGATTATATATATATATATATATTATCTAAATAATGATATTAAGTTATTATATATTATATTTACTCATTATATAAATTTTTATAATCATTATTTAATGGTTAACATGGAAAATGAATCTCATCACGTCGTGGAGACGGTAGGCCATACGTATGCACGAGCAATGATATCATTCCCTTAATGGTAAAAGGGTAAAGAATTAGATGATATATTAATTATAAAGAATCATTATAAATTCATATTTATTACATATATCCATTATATACTTAATTATACCCATCCAAATAAAGTGGTGATAAAAAACAAATCACACCACGACGTTGATACGGTAAGTCCTACGTAGCGCAATGATTTTTTTTCATAGGATGAATAAAAGGTGGAACATAGTTATACCATAATAATAATAAAATATCAGAATATATATTATACTATAATTATTACTTTATCATATAAATAACACATTAATAGAAAGTAGAAGAAGAAATGAACTTGAATGAGTTGGTACAATAATTGCCTCTTCTTCGGTGGAATTCCTTTAGATCTCTTCTCAAGGGATCTAGAGTTTCTATTTTTAGAAGAAAATGAACTATATAACTTGGATAAGGATGTTATGATAATAAATTATCATATTTTTTTCAAGATATAATGCTCAAAGTGGTGTGAGGAAGTGAGGTAGTATGTTCCCTTTTATTATTGAGTTGAGGGGAACTTTTGGAAACCCTCTAAATATAAAATTAATATAAATTAACTTTCAATTAAAAATGTATAAAAAGTGATTTATTTATAATATAATATGAGTATGGGTCTAAATAATCTCAAAAAATATTTTTTATATAAATTTAGGTTACATTATTACCCTTATCTTTTTTCTTTAACCCTTATTTAATATCTTTAACTCTTACCGTGACAACATGTGTTTTTACTACTTAATGGTTAATATAGTTACAATAAAATGTAAAAAACCATAAATGGATAATTTATAGCATTTAAAACCTTATATAAATTATTTTGACGATTTTAATATTTTTATAAAATTTATATCATTTAAAAAAATATTTGTTATTTTAAAATATCATTAATATCAATTTTGTCACTATTTATTTCTTAATTTTTAAAAATTATAAATACTCATGATAAAAAAACATTTAATACATCCCTAATATGTATAGGTTATATAGAAATTTTTTATGGAATTAATTATATCAAATTATATATAGTTTAATATTTTTAATATATTTTATTTAGTATTTCCATTGATTAAACAAATACCGAATCATTATTGTGTAAGACTTTAAGGTAATTATTAATTTATCAAAATTTGAAAATAAATTATAATGATAAATATAAATATTTTATATTTAAAATGAATACTTATAGTCAAATTTATATTATGTATAACCCTATATTAAAAATGATGTAGTTATTAAAAATATGAGCATGACAACTTTAACTTCTCTTTAAATAAAATATAATAAATGTAATACTCTCATCTAAGTGGATTAGAAAGTTTATAATTTAGTTTCAAGTATGATTTTAGTTGAAACCCACTTATCCATTGAAATTTGGACAAGTTTTATAGTAATTTTATAATATTATAATATTACTTTCCCCTTAATTATTCGATTTACCTTTAACTATGTTAATAAAAAAAATTACTAAAGTTACTATTAATTATACCCAAAAATAAAATAAAAATATTTACATAATTTTTAACCATTTATTCCAAATATAAAATCCATTTTAAAAAATAAAAAATAAAAAATTTCGATAATTAATATAAAACTAATCTCGTTGACAGAATGAGAAACATGTTTTTACAGTGAAACGTTCAAAATATTGAAATGTTTTTATATCCAAATTCAATGTGAAATTGATTTCAATGACCTAAATTGTATAAAATGATAAAAAATTAATCTAATTACGCTTTAAAACTAATTTAAAATATAATTTAACACTATAAATCATTTAGATGAAAATTTGTTTTCAATTAAAAGGCTATATTTTATCACTATTCATCAAAACATAAAAATTATTAGAAAAATACAAAAAATTAAACCAAATTAAATTTTGATATTATTATTTCAAATAAGAAGTTTATTTTTTCAAATATAATTTATAAAAGTGTTAAAAATAGATTCGAAACAAGTGAGCCATCAAAAGGTGGTAAAATTACCTTAAAAAATAGACTTTTAGTGCGTAAAATTGGATTCATTCTTATCTTATGCCTATAAAATATTTTTGATGAATATTAAATATATAAATTTCATAATTTGGTTAATAATACTCACTCCCACTATTTTAACAGTTAGGTTATAACAGTCACTTATTAATAGATCATGGTGCATTCAAAATCGGTGTTGCGTACAACGCAAGCTATTAAATTTATTTAGAAAGAATACATACCATAAAATGTTGGAGTGTTACATTCTTCCCTCGTTCAAAAAAACATTATCCACAAAATTTCTAGAATATCACCTCATAAAAATATTTGGGTTGTTTTTCATCATATTTTCCTCAGGTTTCCATATCGCTTATTCTATTTTATGATTTTTCCACAGTACCTTTACCATCTTATTTGTACAATTACTCAACACTTGTCATCAAGTATTTTTAATATGGATATGCTCTTCATAGTAAGATAAATCAGGTTCCAATTCTATTTATTTTTAATAGAGAACATGTGTTGGGTCTGTCATGTACTTCCTTAGCAAAGAGATATGGAACACTTCGTGTACTTTAGAAAGGCTAGGTGGAATTACCAAATGATAATCCATGTTTCCAATTCATTCTATAATTTCAAAACATTAGATATAACTAGGGATTAGTTTCCATTTATTACCAAATATTATATCACCCTTCCTTAGTGATACTTTCAAGAAAACATGATCTCCCACTTTAAATTTCAAATCCTTCCTTCAGTTATCGGCATAGCTCTTTTTCTTACTTTGAGATGATTTGATATGGGTTTTAATGGTATTTACCTTTTCCATCATTTCATCCACAAGTTTTGGTCCTAAAATCTTACTTTCAATAACTTCATCACTAAAAGTTGGTGTATGACATATCTTTCCATATAACACTTCATACAGTGCCATTTGAATGCTTAAATAGAAGCTATTATTATAGTAAAATTCTACCAAAGGTAAATACTGATCCCTTATACCTTAAAAGTCAAGTCAGCATGACCTAAAAATGTATTCTAAATTTTGGATAGTCCTTTCTTTCTTCCTGTTATTTTGATAGTGATAAGCGATGATCAAATGAAGTTCATTATCTAGATACTTCTAAAGAAATTTCCAGAATTTTTATATAAAATAGGGATCTCAATAAGAAACAATTGATAGAGGTACACCATGAAGTCTTAAAATTTTATTAATATAAAGTATTTCTAGGTGATCAAGAGGTAAATCTTATCATATAGAAGGAAAATGTGCAGATTTGGTAAGGTGATCAACAATAAACCATACCACATCATTTCTTATAGGAGTCCTTGGTAGTCTAATGAAAAAGTCCATCGTAATGTCATCCCATTTCTACATAGGTATAGGAAGAGGTTGCATGAACCCTATGGGATATTGTCTTTCAAAATTTACTTAATAACAAACTGAACATCTTGATACATAGTCAGCAATTTACCGCTACATATTATCCCACAAAAAATGTTCCTTAAAATATCTATACATCTTGTGCTTCCAGGGTATATAGAGAAATTAGAGATATGAGAATCATCCATTAATTATATTTTTAGCTCAGGTATAGAGGGGAAAAAAGTACTTTTTCCAAATTTTAAAATACCATCTTCATATACAATATCTGTCAATTTTCTATTATTTACACCTTTAATTTTCTTTTGAAAATTCTCATCACCAGACTGAGAAAATTTTATCTTTTCTAGTAAATATGTTTTGGAAACCATTTTATAGAGTAATAATGATTCCCCTACCTTAATAATTCCCATATCCATATTTACTATATCCATGAAAAAAGGATCCCTATCAACACTCATTTTGTTTAGAACTCCATGATCCTTCCTGCTTAATGGATATACTACCTTATTTTCCTTCCATGGGTGGCAATGTATTGAGCAATCATAATCCTTGAGTATCTCGATCCATCTCATTTACCTCATATTGAGTTATTTCTATGAGAAAATATATTTAAAACTCTTGTGATATGTATATATCTCACATATTTCACCATATAGATAGTGTCTCCATATATATAGAGTAATGATTACCGATGATAACTCAAGATCATGAGTTGGATATTTTTGTTCATGAGTTTTTAACTACTTTGAAGCATATGCAATAACTCTACCATTCTTCATAAGGAAACAACTGAGTATTTTCCTTGATGCATTACAATAAATAAAAAATCCACCATTTCTTGATGGTAAAGTTAAGATCAGATAATTGGCCAATCTTCTCTTCAATTCTTCAAAACATTCTTCAAATTTTTTTATCCATACAAAATTAAACCCTTTATTTGTGATCTTGGTTAACAGGTTAGCCAATCATGAAAAATTATGAACAAAACGCCGATAATAGCCTACTAAACCAATGAAACTACATACCTTAGTTATGCTCATTGGTGTAGAACATTATTGGATTACCTTAATCTTTACAGGATCAACATAGATTCCATCCTTAGAGACAATATGTCCAAGAAAAGAAATTTCCTGAAGCCAAAGTTCATACTTGCTAAATTTACCATATAACTCTTTTATTATGAGAGTCTCAAGAATGATCCATAAGTGATTCTCATTGTATTAATAGCTTTTATAATAAACTAGAATTTCATCAATGAATACCACAAAAAAATATTCCTTGAATACTCTGTTCATTAGATCCATAAAAATCGAGGGTGCTTTGAAAATCTAAATGGAATTACCATAAACTTGTAATGTCCATACCCCATCTTAAAATTTTTATTTGGAATGTATTCCTTATTTACTTATAGTTGATGATATCCATAATGAATTTCAGTCTTCAATAAAACTGAGTTCAATGAAGTTGATCAAATAAATCATCAATGTGAGGAAGAAGATACTTGTTCTTTATTTTAATAGCATTGATTTCCCTATAATCAATACATAGACTCATGGATCCATATTTCTTCTTAACAAAGAGAACATGGGATCCCCATGAAAAAACACTAGGGAGAATAAATCCCTTTTACCCAAATATTCATGTTGTTTATTCATCTCCTCTAATTTTACCGTGGAAATTCTATAGGGAGACTTTGATATTGGTCTTCAATCAGGGATTAAATCAATAAGAAAATCAAATTCATACTCTAGGGGGTGTACAGGTAATTCCTTAGGAAATAAATAAATTTATTCCTTTAAAATAGGTACATCCTCAATTTTAAGATTACCTTCCTCATCCCTAGAAACTGTTTTCTCTTCCTCTCCAACAATTTCATTCAGTATAGCTATAGGGGGTGGATCTTGATAAGAATTAGACAATGAAGTTTCTACTTTAAAGATAAGGGGTTCTTCGTCTTCCTCACAAATCATAATTTACTTATTATTGAAATATTTTTTCAAATCATATTTTTAAAGCTAGTCCATATTAAGGATTATATCAAACTCAACCATAGGTATGATGATAAGTTCATCAATTAAAGAACATTTACGTGTCATAAAGGGTATTTCCCAATACATATTTATTGCAACGAGACTTCCCTTAGGAATTTTTACTGACAACTACTTTATTAAATCAAAAGATAAATGTATAATTTTATTAGAAAAATGGGAATATATAAAAGAATATGATGATACAAAATCAAATGAAGCACTATCGGAGTTTTATGAGATGATTAAAGTACCTAGAACCACATCATTAGGTACTTCAACCTATGAATTTGTGATCAAATAATCTTGGCCTTGATCCATTATCCTTTTCTAAGGAAAGTTTCCTTAATGCTTAGGACTATCATTTTCATAGTGTCCCATATTCTTACAGTTAAAACCATAAACATTACCAACTTCCTTCTTGACCTTTCAATCACAGAATTATTGGATTTTTTCTCCACACTTTTAACAAACTACCATCCCCAAAAGGAATGTTCTATGATGTTTCTTTCCAAATTTATTTCAATATGGAAAATAAAATCTTCCCTCATTACGCTTTTCCTTATTTACTTTTCCAAATTGTCTGGTGGACCTCTTCTTCTCTTGATTTCCATTAAATTCTTAATACTTAGAGAATTATTTTTCTATCTTAATAACACACGACACGGTATCTTCATATAATTAGAAATTTTGGGAGACCAATTACCTTTGGAGAAATGGTTTTAACCCATCAAAGAATCGATAAATATTTCTATTTTAATTACATACATAATTCATAGAATGCATTTATAGAATTTTAAAGTTCATATTTAGCAACATTATCATACTCCTTTTGTCTCATATTCAAGAATTGTATCTCCACATCTGCTAACTATTCACAGGGAAAATATTTTTCCAAGAAAATTTCCTTAAAATTATTCTATTCCATGTTTTCAATTTCTTCCTCCACCTTTTTGTTTTGAATCAGTGACCACCATTGATCTGCATATCCCAAGAAATGATCAAATTCCTTGAAAACCTTCTATATTTCATTGCTTCCTAAAGTAATAAATATCTTCTCTAAATAACTTATCCATTGTTCAACTATAAATAGATTTATAACCCCATTGAATGATATAGTATTTTTCTCATGAAGTTGTATAACATTGTTCCTCCATATTGTGAATAAGGATGCACTATAAAAGTAAGGTTATTATTCATAACATAAGTTATCTATCTAAGTATGGTTATAAGTTGTTCATCACCAGTTGGAGATCTATATCCAACATCATTATCTTGTATTAGAGGTAAATTCTTACATGGATAACCAACATTGATATGGTTTACATTATTTCCAATAGGATCCATTTTTAAACAATGACATACATTAGATTATGTTATGAATCAAAATACATAATTTAAAACTAGTAAAACACTTAACATAAATTTATAACTCATTTATAGTTAATATCATAATCGTAAACATGGTTTCTTTGGGAAAATATTTACTTTAAAATCCTTTATAATGGTTTGTAAATAAAATGTGAATTACCTAAGAATATTCCCCAAGAGTATCAAACTAGGTGCATAGTAATGCCTGTTGTTGTGTACTAGGTTACACTGAGTCAGGCCCGATGCACATTTTCAGAGTTTTTACCCCTAGGTACATCTATTCTACAACTAAGTCCACTTTTAGTATCTAGAGAGGGATGAATTTCTATAAATAACCACATAATCTATACCTTACCAAAATTCTAGGATGTTCTTCTATACTTATCCTCAATTTCTATCTTATGGTTATGTTCCCCAATATATATTTTCTAAATCTAGTTTCTAAGGTTTTTATTAAACTTTATCTAATAATAACTGTACTGACCTCGACCCTAGTAGCCCGGAACCAGTGACTCACTTTATTAAATTGGAATAGATACAAGATTCAAATCTCAAAGGAATGATCACTTTAGAAATTTTTGAATTTAGGTTACATAAATGAACCTTACATTAAATTTTAAAATATAAAGTACAACATAGAAAATAATTTTAGAACACCGTTATTCTCTTATATTAACCTTACATTTCTGTAATAATACACATCTTTTCATCCTATAAAAATAAAAACATAAGAAAGGGGTGAGTATGGTTCGATTCTACTGGGATTTAGCGACTTCTGTGGTCTGGGAAATTCTCTAAGAGTGGAGGTAAGGGCGATGCTGAGTGGCCTACAATTATGTCAACTGAAAAATCTCAAGATATTAGAGGTAGAATCTGACTCCAAAATTTTAGTGGGGTTAATAAAATGGGAGAGAAATCCTCCGTGGGAGTTGACGTACTATATTCAGAAGGGCAGGAAGTTGTTGGATCCGGGTATGAAGGTGGTGCATACATGGCATGTAGGAAACTTTACTGTAGATTCCTTAGCTAGCAGAGGCGATACAGGTGAGGCTATCACCATATATTATTGTTTGGGTTCCTTTCCTATGGAGTGTAGTAATTTTGTTAGGGGCGATGACATCTACCTCCACCATTTTTGTCCACCCTAGACTTTGTGTTTCCTACCGCTTGAATAAAAATTCAACTTTTCTGTTAGGGTAAGCTTACTATAGAATCTATTATGATTAAATAATTATAAACCTTAATGAAATGTGCATAACTGAAATAGATTCTATTTAAACAAAATATTGAGCATAATATGGAAAGAATAAATGAAAATCAAATAATTTCATATAAATAATCACATGAATATTCTACTAAAAAAATAATAACATGGAATATTAATAACTAATCACATAATTAGGGAATGCATAATTTCGGGCATTATAAACATACTTTCAAGGATCTGACCAAGACACCATTCATAAACTGGTAAAACATCAGCCAATACCAAAACTAGTTTGTATCATGAGACCTACAGATGCATTGTGGGGCTAAAGTAGGACCCTCCCATCACTTACTAAGTCCAATGCATTATTCATATGAAAATGGTGAATCATAAACAATATAAACATTAATTTTTAAAAACTATCATATGAAATATGAATACTTCAACCATAAACCATGAATGGTATCAAAATAGAACATCTACACTCAAACTTATCATAAAACCTTAAATAAAATATGGTAGATAATATCACAATAGATAAAAATAAATCAATAATAATATACAACAAAGGATGCTGACATAGATGAAAATACTCTCATAAAATCATTAAAAATTTCTTGAGATAAATACCCCTTTTTTACTTTGAAATCATTTATTTAAAAGGTCGTGCAATTTTAAATGAAAATATTTTCATTGAAAATAATATTGTAAACTTTTAAAGTAAGATTCAATACATTAAGGTGTCATGATGGTGGAAAATATTTTATCATTCCTAATTAGTTAAAAACATTCCTTCTGTGTTTTTTTCGAAAATGTCATAAAGTATCTCATTTGGAAAATGACACAAATATCCCTTTAACACTATTTTATAAATGGTAAAACATGGGTAAAAAGAATTTAAAATTATGTAGTATAATAGTAAAAATATTTTGGAAAATATTTTTAAGAAACATGGACATTGATGATAAATATTATTTAGTAGATACATATATATAAACAATCCTGAATAATAATGAGATTGTGAAATTAACCCTTGTTTTATAATTTAATTTAGTTGAATCTGATTTATACTCCTGTATAATGGTTTAAAACATGTTATTAATTTATACCAAAATCAGAACCATATTTATCATATTGTATATGATCTTCTTATATCATTTTTTAAATAATATTCTGCTATAACCCCTATTTTAGGTGTTAACTGCTTTATTTTTCTATGCATGTTTTGTCGTGTAAGTCATGTTTCTTATGAATAGAATATATATATATATATTTAATATATATAATTATATTAATTTTCTAGATATTATATTTACACATTATATATATATATATTTTATAATCATTCTTGAATGATTAACATGGAAAAATAATCTCACCGCGTCGTGGAGACAATAGGTCGTATGTACCCACAAGCGACGATATCATTCCCTTAATGGTAAAAGGGTAAATAATTGGATATTATATTAATTATAAAGAAAAATTATCATATCATATTTATTATTTAAATCCATTATATCCCTCATTATACAGATATAAATAAAGTGGTGATGAAAAACAAATTACACCACGTCGTAGAGACGGTAAGCTGTATGTATGCACACATGGTACTTTTATTTTTCATTGGATGGATAAAAGGTAAAAATATGGATGTAACATAATAATAATAACATATAATAACATATATTATAATTTATTTATTACTTTATAAAGGAAACAACACATTAAGAGGAAGTACAATAAGAAATGAACTTGAATGAGTTAGTAAAACAATTACCTCTTCTTCAGTGGAATTCATTTTGATCTCTTCTAAATGGATCTAGAGTTGGTATTTTTGGAAGACCATGACCTCTATAACATGTATAATTATGTTATTATGATAAATTTTTACAGTTTGGTCGAGATATAAGTCTCAAATTGGTGTGAGGATGTGAGGGAAGAGGTTTTCTTTTATAATTAATGTGAGGGGCACTTTTAGAAAACCTCAAAATATTAAATTAATATAAATTAATTTTAAATTAAAAAATGATTAAAAAGTGATTTATTTAAAATATAAAATTATTATAGGTCTAAATAATCTCAACCAATAATTTTTAGACAAGTTTAAGTTACATTATTACCCTTATCTTTTTTCTTTAACCCTTATTTAATCTCTTTAACTCTTACTATGACAACATATGTTTTTACTACTTAAGGGTTAATATAGTTATTATAAAATGAAAAAAGAAACATAAATGGATAATTTATAAAATTTAAAACCTTATATAAATTATTTTTCTGAATTTTATATTTTTATAAATTTTATATTATTTAATAAAATATTTTTTATTTTAAAATATCCTTAATGTCAATTTTGACACAATTTATTTCATGATTTTTCATAAAATATAAATAATCAATATAAATTCAAAAAAACCTTTAATACATCCATAATATGTATAGTTTATATATAAAATTTTTAGATGATATTAATTATATCAAATTATATTTATTTTAATATTTTTAATATCATTTATTTGGTATTTCTATTAATTAAACAATTATTGTATCATTCTTGTGTATGCATTTAAAGTAATTAGTAATTTACTAAAAATTAAAAATAAATTATCATTATGAGGATAAATATTATATATTTCAAATTAATATTAATATTCTAATTTATCTTCTTTATAACCCTATATTAAAAATGATATGGTTATTAAAAATATGAGTATGATATCTCTAACTTATCTTTAAATAAAATATAATAAATTTCATACTCTCATCCAAGTGGCTTAAAATGGTTATAATCTTGGATCAAGGATTATTTTTGTATAAAAAAAATTATAAAATGAAATTTGGGTAAGTTTTAGGGTAATTTTATAATATTTATAGTATTATTTTTACCCTTAATTACTCAATTTACCTTTAACTATCTTAATTAAAAAAATTACTAAAGTTACTATTCATAATGCCAAAAAATAAAAGAAAAATATTTGAATAATTTTGAACCATTTATTCCAAATATTTAATTAATTTTTCAAAATCTAAAATACATAATTTTCAGTAATTAATTTAAAACTAATCCCATTGAAAGAATGATAAAAGTACTTTTTAAAGTGAAATTTTCAAAAGATTGAAATATTTTTATATCCAAATTCAATGTGAAATTGATTTCAATGAATTAAATTGGATTAAACGATAATAATTTAATTTATATATAATTTAAAACAAATTAAAAATATAATTTAACACTATAAATTATTTAGATGAAAAGTTATTTTCAATTAAAATGCAATATTTTATCATTATTCATCAAAACATAAAAATTATTAGAAAAATACCATAAATTAAACCAAAATAAATTTTGAAATTATTATTTCAAAGAAGAAGTTTATTTTTTCAAATATAATTTATAAAATTGTCGAAAACTATATCTAAAATAAGTGCTCCATCAAAAGTCGATAAAAATGTATTTAGAAAAATATAGTCTTTTAATGCATAAAATTGGATTCATTCTTATCCTATGCCTATAAAATATTTTGGATGAATATTAAATATCTAAATTTTATAGTGTGGTTAATACTATTCACTCACACTATTTTAATGGATAGGTTATAACAATCTCTTATTAATAGATCACGATGCGTTTGAACTCGGTGTTGCGTGCAATGAAAGCCATTAAAAATATTTTAAAAGTAAAAATATTGTAAAATATTGGGGTGTTATAGCTGGTCAGAAGTTTATAATGCATGTTTCATTAGTTATTTGAATTAACACAATGTTTACAACATTTTAAGAATAAAAAATCTTTGGAATTTATGATTTAATTCCAAAATAAAAGAAAGGAGAATTGTGGTGAATATTGGATATGAAGAGATTATTAATATGTCTCAGTTTGGTATGTTGGATTTGGAATATTTTGAGTGATTTATTTTTAAAGAATAATTTTGATAAAAAATAATTCCCTACCAGCCAACTTAGTTAAGAGATATGGGTGAACCACTGTTGATGTGGGAACTAGGATCAACCCTAGTATGATTCTACCAGTAGGGATGAGCTGAGGGACATATGCATAGCATGCCAATTAGAGGTTTATGGGAGTAGTGACCACCATGAGAGGTGGAATGGAGGTGAAGGTGGATTCTAGCACGGGGTGGTGCCGACGTTTCATGGGATCATTCAGTAACCAATTTGGATAGTGGAGGGCATGAATTTTATTATAAGGGAGTGCTCGACCACATTATATTTCGATGTGGGATCAATTTATTCATGGCACTATAGATCCTATTTTAAAAAATGGATAGAACATAGGCCGTACAATCTGATAAATCAGATCCGTTCGATCGAAGCTGCATGTTATCTTCTACCCCCAACCAAGAGCCTCATGTATTTGATGGGAGTTCTTCATGCAACGATATCCGTTTGATCTAGCTGAGATTTCTAAGAATTATTTGAGTGTTATAATGATTTCAATGAGATAAAAATCACACGAAACTTCAGTTTCATGTGTTTAAAAAGATCAAATTGATAAGATGTAGTGTATAGAATTTTTTTTACAGTGATGGTGATTTCTCGTAGTTGTGATACATGTAAGTTGGGGTAGTACGCATGAACTAGGTCAGTGGTGTATTTACTTATAAATATCCCAACATGTGCTTATTTTGGGTACGATCTTAACACATATCAAAGAGAGTATTTTGAGTGACCTAAGAGAAAAAAGTATGTAATGTATTGGGATTTACATATAATTGTTTTTAAATTATATGGAATTATTTTGAGACCACACACTTTGACAACACGTGATTCTGAGGCCCGGTGAGCTCGAAATGGAATTTTGAAATTTTTTTAAGTTCATTTAAGTAAATGTGTGAGTAGGTTTTTCTAACTTTTGAACCGGTGCTCGGATTGAAAATCTAAGGGCACCGTTGAACTCAAAATGCCAAGATTCACCTAGAAAGGACTTAACTTTGACTGAAAAGGGTCGGATGGAAAAGTTAATTTTCAAACTTTTTAGAAAATAATAAAATAACTTAAAAAAGTTATTTTATTTCTTTTCTCACCATTGAGCGGTGGACGATGATGCTGCGGTGCGGTGACGAGGTGTATTAAAGGAAACTCATAATGGATCGTTTTTGGTGTAGTGTAACGACACAACATCATAGCGTAACCGAAACACTGTGATGTGTTCTCTTTTTATGGAATAACACATTGGATAATTGAGGGTTAAATGACATAAAATTATCTGAAAAACCACCGATGAGTTTTCTCTCAAACAAATAACAACTAAAGCTAGCATAACGTTAACAAATTCGATGAACCTTGTAGAATAGAAACGGGAAGTAATGAATGCCTTTGACTTCTTGAACCTTCATAGGAAGACCGCTTCAACGTCGAACTACTTTGAGGTAGGGGTTTGTTTTGGTTTATGATTTCCCTATTCTTCATTTTAAATGAAGAACGTGGATCAACCCATAAATATCTTGATCCACAGATCATCCATTCTTGTAGGAGGGTCATGATTCTTGGGTTTTCATTTTAGGATTGAATTATTGTTAATGGAACATAATACACTAACCTCTCATGTTTTAAACTTCTAATGCAGAGGGTGTGGTCAGACACAAATAAAACTAGACCCCCTCTGCCTTGTGTGTTCTTGGTCGACGAACGTTTGAAATGGATTGAAGGAAATTTTGGGGCCTTTGTAGGGAAGGAGATACCCCACAGAGGCTGTGGGCACAAGCGACATGAAGAACCTACCACCGGAGCAGACCTGGTGGTCCGCAAATGTAACATCCTGGATCTGGGTGCCACATAACGGGTTCCCTGAACCCGGTTGGTTACATGACATGAAGCGCACTTCCCAAAATGCTAGAGTCTTCCGACTAGCATCGAGAGCCTAGGTCTGATAGTGGGGAAACTATGCCCTCATTTTTCAAAGTGTAACACAGTGGAAAAATATAAACATACCCAAAGGAGAAACCAGCAAACAACACCATGATTAAATGGACAACAATACAAAAGTAAACTATGAAAACAATCATATATATATGATGATGCAATATGTCCCTGAGTCTAAGAAAGCAGCCAAAACATGATACACTGCAATCTAAAACAATACAGTACTAGGGAAAAGTTTAGAAAAACAAAACAAAATAGTGCAGCAGGAACTCAATAGCATCACGAGCCTAAGCTTGGTCCCTTGCTCTCCTACTCCTCCACAACAATCAAGTACTTGTATAGGGTCCCTTTACCTTATCAACACCTGCAGTAATATAATCTGTTTGGGCCCAAGGCATAACCCAAACAGGGTGTGAGAAATAAATCCTAGTAGGCAACCACCAAAGGCCCGTGCCCAACTGACAGTGAAAATATGCAACAACAGTGTGGAATAATAAAATGCAGTAAACTAGGAAGTACTCAAAAGTAAACATTCCTACCATTTACATTTTCATTTTATTAATTATTTATCAATGTCAAGCTTGTGCTTTAGCTTGGTAGGTTCAACATAATAAATCACCACAGTGAATATACAAAGTAGACGTTGTCCGTAGACATGAAAATACTTACCCTCAGGTAATCAGAATTGAAACCCGCCGGTGACTACCCACAGGCATAACAAATATTTCCCTCAGGAATACGAGGTTTCACCCACAGGCACAAAAGCTACTGCCCACAGGCATGAGAAAAATTTCCCTCAGATTAAAAAAAACACTACCCTTAGGCTAAGCAAAACACTAACCTCATGCTAATAAAGTAACCAGGACGAACCCAACACATAAGCAAGAAATTATGTATACATTTCCTCTCAAGAAAATTCAAATCATGCTAAAACTCGGCATACCCATGGGTATCCTAGCCAAACGGATAAACAAGGGAACACACACACGAGGTTGAATTGGATCAAAGCAGCGATCCCAAACATCAGTTTCTACATAATCAATAAATTACCTATGGAATTCTAGGAATTTTATCAGTCAAGGCCTCAACCATACGACACCCCAAACATGGGTGCATAGCACAATGGTACAAAAAACACTCAACAATTGGAATTAAACACAAAACCACCTAACTCGATCTCCTCTGATCAATATACGTGAATGACGCCTCCAGAATCAACCGAGACTGGTGTAGATCTAGGATAAATGTTCACCCATTAAAACTCAAATAACTTCCCCTCAGAAAAGAATTGGAAAGAAACACAGAAGGAGAGGGAATGGATTACCCACGTGGTCCAAATGTGATCGTCAATGAAGGAATCAAAGTCTCGGTGTTCGGTCGGGAACTCTTCCAAGGTTCGGTTGTCTCTCACGTGGTGTTCTGGCATTCTAAGCTTCCTCTATTGAAAGAGGAGGTTACTGCCTATTTTAAGCGAAAAAAACTACACAGCATGTACTCTCAAGTACACGGCGAGTACTCTCCATTTTATAAACTGTTCTTCTGGCAGCCACTTTCCACCGCCTCACTATTCATCTGTCAACATGATTACACGGCATGTATTTCTGAATACATGACGTGTACTGTTGCTCTGCTGGCAGATACTCTCACCACCTTACTGTTCACCTGCCGACTGATTACACGACATGTATATACTAAGTACATGGCATGTAGTCATTTTTTACACCCTTCATCACCGATAGGCCTACACGCCCTCTATACTCATCCCACACGGCCAAAGTACATGTCCTGTGGAAAAGTACATGGTGTGTATCCACAAAATTTTGTATTTTCCCCCATTTCCCTTATTTTCTTCAAAAAACTTAAGAAAAGAGGAAAATAAGAAACCCATACCTCCAGAATAAGAACTGGGTTTTTACAAACTTCCCCCCTTAAAGCAATTTGTCCCCGAATTTCCCTTCCAAGTGTGGTGAAGATAAAGCTCAGAACAACTCTGGCCACTGAGCACGTACATCGGTATCCCACTCCCAGGTTTCGTTCTACACTCGGCCATGATGCCATATTACCCATAAAAGAGGAACTGATTAGACTCAGAGAACCTTCATGCTCCTATCAATAATACGAATCAGATTCTCCTCGAAGGACACATCGACTTGAAGCTCAACCTCTTCGGGATAAAAAACGTGAGACGGGTCTGAGTGATAACGGCGCAAATGAGATACCTGGAAGACGTCGTGTGTGGACGGATACCTTTGTGGTAACTGCAGCTGATAGGAAACTAGACCGACTCTCTCCAGAATCTCAAATGACCCTACATACCTCGATGAAAGTTTACACTATCTCTTGATCCACCTGTGTCCCAACCTCGGCGAAACACGCAAGAAAACCTGATCCCCGACCATGAACTCCAAGGGTCATCTGCGGTGATCATCATAAGATTTTTAATGATACTGTGAAATATCCATCCACTTTTGAATCAATTGGACCTGCTCTGAAGTCTCCTGTACAAGACGTGGTCCCAGTAAAGCTGCCTCTCCTACCTCCAACCAACACAGGGGTGATCGGCATGTCCTACCATATAAATCCTCGTAAGGTGCCATCTCAATAGTTTCCTGAAAACTATTATTGTAAGAAAAATTGACCAGGGGTATGTGCTTCTCCGAAGATCCCCCAAAGTCTAGGACGCAAGCACGCAGCATGTCCTCAATCACCTGTATCGTACGCTCTAACTGGCAATCGGTCTAAGGGTGGTAAGCTGTGCTCAGAAGCACCAGTGTACCCATTTCCCTATGAAAACTCTTCCAGAAATGAGATGTAAAACGAGAATCCCCATATGAAAAGATATAACTAGGGACCCCATGAATACATACAACCTCTCGGATATACAACTTTCTGAGCTCGTCAACACTGAAGGCCTCCTTGATCAGAAAAAAGTGAGCTACCTTTGTAAGTCTGTCCACGACAACCCATATAGCATCACTACCTCGATGTGACCTCGGAAACCCGTTCACGAAGTCCATCATGACATCATCCCATTTCCACTCTAGAATGGGTAACTGTTGTAACAATATGGTTGGCCTCTGATGCTTTTCATTCACTTACTGACAGGTGGAACATCTCGCAACAAAACCAGCTACCTCTCTTTTCATACCCGACCACCAATACTGACGTCTCAAGTCACGGTACATGGTAACTCCGGGATGATCTGCCCAAGATGAAGCATGAAACTCCTGCATCAAATCCTCACGTATATCCTCTGGAACCCACACTCATCTATGGATACATAGTACCTTATCATTGCCTATCGTCCAACCGGGATGAGGGTCCTCACTTGCCATCGACTCCCGTAGAACAAGGCCTTCTGAATCAAATAGCTGTATCATCCTCACTCTATCCAGAAGGGTAGAAGTCACAGCTAAAGATGAAAGATAGGTTTTCCCCTGACTATCGTGCACCTCTAAATGAATCTCAGAGATAAAATCCATAAGTTTCCACTCACCACTGGCCTCTTGCACTGCCTGTATCTAAGTCCTCCTACTCAGTGCATCAGCTACTGCATTACCCTTAACAGGTGTATAGGCAAGCTCGAAGTCAAAGGCCTGAAGGTATTCAACCCACATTCACTGTCTCAGATTCAATTCACGCTAGGTAAAGATATATTTCAGACTTTTGTGGTCCGTAAAAACCACAAAACGTTCTCCCAAGAGATAATGTCTCTAATAGTGTAACGCATGAACAACTATAACCAACTCGAAATCATACATTGGGTAATTCCTATCATGTGGCCTCAACTATTGGGACCCATACACAACTACTCGATCACCCTACATCAACACTACTCCCAGCCCAATACCTGATGCATCACAGTAAACTGTATAGCTCTTCCCTTGCTCTGGAAGTATCAGGACTGGTGCTGACGTCAACCTTCCCTTCAGATCCTGAAAGGCTGTCTCGTAAGCTTCTAACCAAACGAACTTCACACCCTTCTTAGTCAAACCTGTCAACAGTGCTAATAAGTGGGAGAAGTCCTGTATAAATCACCTATAGTAACCATCCATCCCCAAGAAACTCTGTATTTCAAACACGTTTTTAGGCTGCTCCCAAGAAACTACTGCTCTCACTTTCTCTGGGACTACTAAAATTCCTACCTCTGAGATAATATGTCCCATAAAGTGAATCTGGTCCATCCAAAAGTGGCGCTATTAGAGCTTAGCATATAGTTGATGCTCTCTCAGGGTACTCAGTATGATCTCAAGATGGTTGTCATGGTCCTATCAAGTGTGAGAGTACACCAAGATATCGTCCATGGAGACTACTGCAAAAGAATCCAAATATGGATGGAAAAAAAGATTCATCAGATCCATGAGAACTACTGGCGCATTTGTGAGTCCGAATGACATGACCAAGTACTCTTATAGACCATATATACTCTGAAAAGATGTAAGCGGTATGTCTGATGGTCTAACACGCAACTGATGATATCCGGATCTGAAGTCAATCTTCGAGAACACTTGTGCTCCTCGAAGCTGATCAAAAAGATCATCAATCCTCAGTGAGGGATATCAGTTATTAACCGTCAATTGGTTCAGATTCTGATAATCCATGCAGAGTCTGATGGTATCATTTGCCTTTTTTGAAAACAAGATAGGCGAACCCCAAGGAGAAGTACTGGGTCGAATGAAAACCTTTTCTTGAAACTCCTCTAAATGTCTCTTGAGCTCCTGCAATTCTGGGGTATCCATCCTGTAAGGAGGAATGGACACCAGTTCCGCTCCTGGAACAAGATCAATAGATAACTCCACCTCTCGCTCGGGAGGTAGACCTGAAAAGTCGTCTGGGATGACATCCCTGAAATGATCAACCACTAGAGAGAAGTCCTTCTGACATGTTCCCTAGTCATCCAGATATAGAATCGCAATCTGGGCTATCACTCCACCTCACCCACGATGCTTGGGTCCATCTCGACTCACCTGGACATCCGATTCTCCCTTGTATAGAAACTCTCCACACTCTAGTGACCTAAAACTCACCCTATGACGATATAAATACATAAAGGCTCGAAAGGGTACCAAATAGTCCATCCCGAGAATGACATCATAACTCATCATCTCCAGGACATAGAGGTCCCACAGAAAGTGACACCCACCAACCTCTAGGGGGAACTCCTTGCACTGACACACACCTACCGTTATGGTTCCCAAAAGAGTGTCTAACATAATGATATCTGAAGAAAAAGAAACACATAGCCCAATGATCTCCACAATGGGAACAGATATAAAGCTATGAGTAACACCAATATCGAATCGTACTGAAGAAAAAACAGAAGAAACTAGAATAGTACCTCTGACAGTGGAAGGTCCGAGATCTTTCTCTTGTTGGGTCTATTGCACTACATATGCCTGCCCAGTGCCATGACCCTACAATACAACCTAGCTACCCTGTGCTGACCCTTCATATTGTCTCTAAGATCCTGGTGTCTGGCTACTGCGGCCACGACCACCACCTCGGCTTGAATGTCTCGATGTATTCCAATTCCTCGACTGGTAAGAAGTCGTTGGCCCTGCTCCTACACGTGGAGTCTACACAGAACCCCTCCCACTAGCCACTGGTGGAAAATCCCTGCAAAAACGCTGCAAATGACCTATCCTGCCACAAGCTCGGCACTCCACTGGGCCACGTGGACACTGCGGTCTCTTGTGACCCTCTTTACCACACTGGTAGCACATGACCTGACCACCTAAAGAATACTTCTAGATAGTACTTCCACCATAAGATAAATCCATCTTCCTCTCCCTCTTATCAGTATAAATAGTACTAGAAATTGGTTCCGAACCACCCTAGCCTGCACCACTAGCTTCCTGCAAGTTTTTCTCGGTAATCAGTGCCTGGTTCACAATAGCATGCACTGTGGGAAACCTGAGAATGTTCACCAACACGTGGATGTCATGTCAAAGACCATATTCAAAGTGTTTATCCCTCAATATCTCATCACCCACCAGAACAGGTGCAAAACACTACAGCTTGGTGAAGCGGGCAGAATAGTCCATCACTGACATGGAACCTTGCTGCAGATTCATGAACTCTCAAGCTCTATCTACCCTTAGCATCTCTGGAAATAAAACATTATAGAAGACTACCTGAAAATATTCCCACACCATGTATCTGTGATGCTCACTCTGGGTGGTAACATCCCACCATCTCTTGGCAGAATCACGCATCATGTATGTAGTGAGTTTGACCCTCCTCCCTGGAGGCGTCTCTAGATGCTCGAAGATTATATTCATAGAACCCAGCCAAGACTCTGCAACCTGTGGTCCGCCATCCCCAAAAAACGTAGGCAGATTCTACTACTGGAATATACGTGTCATCTCTACCATAGATGTGGCAGCCAGCGGTGCTCCCTGGAAGGTCTGCATGAATCACATGAAGTCTTCACGGAACTGCGCATCCGCAGTTGTGTCCGGTATAATGGCTGGCACCGCATCTGGCTCTATTGGAGGATCCATTGGTAGCCCATGGCCTACCGTCTCTGGAGTATACTCCTTTTCTCTCTCCTAGAGAACAACTCAAGGTCATCTCGACGACATGACTCTACGAGGTCAAACATACGCCTTAGATTAAGATCATAAACTACTAAAAACAAGGAGTGTAAGAAGGGAACAAGAGAAAGAAAACACTCAAGTTTTACAAAACAATACTACACGATGTGTATAATAACTACATGGCATGTTCCCTCAAGTCTTTCACATGGGTGTGTACTATGCCAAAACTAGTCGTGTAACACCCCAAACACACGGCGTGTACTTGAATTTTCTTCCCCTGCCTGAGTCATTCTACACGGATTAGCCACACAAATCTACTTTAAACGAGACTACACAACGTGTATAAGGTCAAAATGACGTGTAATAGATGAGATTCACCGAACCATTTTGTTCATGACATGGCCGGGTACATAGCTCACACTACACGGCGTGTTACACCCACACACGACGTGTACACTACCCTGTTTCTCTAGCCACATGACCAAGTCCACATGGTCTCTCACTGGTCAAGACTACACGACATGTCCCACAGGTACACGATGTGTACTAGGAAGGATAACACCAACCTGTGTTGTTAGTTACACGGCCAGATTCCCTAATTACACTACCCGGTATGTTCGGAAGTGACACGACATGTTTAAGAAAATATTTCTCCATCCGTGTTGTTAGTCACACGGGTGGACACAGGGTCAACACGCCACAACGTGTAAAACCGTTACACGGAGTGTTCCCTATATATTTTTCCCCTCCCATGTTTCTGCCTACACGTCCTATGACATAGTTAGAAACTACACGACATGTACATAGGGTACACGACATGTACTTAAATTTTTTTTATTTCTTCCCAAACAGAAGAGTACATGGCGTGCGTTCATAGAACCACACGCCGTGTTGTCTGGGTTTCCAGACAGTACCCCTCAGAAACAACTCCGGAGCCCCTTTTTCCTTTAATTTCAAGCGTCAGTATACCAAATTTTGATTTGTGGGGGCCCATACTCCCTGTGAATCAAAGTTTAACACCCGAACTTTCACTTTATAGTACAAAACACAACAAAAGGTTGGATCATGATCCACTAAATTCCAGTCCAAGAGAGACCATACTTCTCCAGAACCAAATTTTAGCATCCATAAACCCAACCATAACATGTAACAAAACCCTATCAATAGTAGGCGTATATAATATGGTACCTATCATAACAACATGCATTTTCTAGCACATCATCTATCACAACAACATGAAATTTAAAATGCACCTATATGACATGGAAACTATGAATGGCATGTGATTATAACATGTGCCTAATGATACATGAGTTGGCATACCCTCATCTCATTAGGTTGCAACTAAATAGAACCCATGTATGAAAATATAAATAGCACACCACAAGTGCGTCACCCAATGGTGAAAATCAAAACAATTATAATAATCATAAACAGAAAATCACAATTTAATTTGAGGCAATCCAGATTTTACATACACACGGGTTAGCTACCCCCGGGCATAGTTTATTACCATATCCCTTAACAATCTATCTCTTTCCATCATCGCCAAATAACAAAATAACTCAGAGAAAAGACCTCCCTTTGATACCACTTTGTAATGTCCCGAATCTGGGTGCCACACAACGGGTGACCCGGACCCAGTTGGTTGACCTCAAGTGAATTTACCTATATTCTAGAGGCTGTTTACTAACAGTGAGGGACTAGGTCTGATAGTGGGGAAACTATGCCCTCATTTTTCGAAGTGTAACACAGCGGAAAAATATAAACATACCCAAAGGCAGAAGCAGTAAACAACACCAAGATGAAATGGACAACAGTACAGAAGTAAAAGATGACAAAAGTCATATATATATGATGATGCAATATTTCCCCAAGTCTAAGGAAGTAGCCAAAATAGGATACACTACAATCTAAAAAAATACAGTACAAGGGACAAGTTTAGTAAAACAAAACAAAACAGCACAGCAGGAACTCAGCAGCATCACAAGCCTAATCTTGGTCTCATGCTCTCCTACTCCGCAAAAATCAAGTACCCGTATAAGGTCCCTTGCCCTTATCAACACCTGCAAAAATATATTTTATTTGGGCCTAAGACATAACCCAAATAGGGTGTGAGAAATAAATCCCAGTAGGTGACCACCAAAGGCCCGTTCCCAACTGACAGTGAAAATGTGCAACAACAATATGGAATAATAAAATGCAGTAAACTAGGAAGTACTTAAAAGTAAACATTTCTACCATTTAAATTTCCATTTTATTAGTTATTTATCAATGCCAATATCATGCTTTGGCTTGGAAGGTTCAACATAATAAATCACCATAGTGAATATACAAAGTAGAAATTGTCCGCAGACATGAAAATACTTACCCTCAGGTAACTAGAATCAAAACCCGTAGGTGGCTGCCCATAGGCATAACGAATATTTCCCTCAGGCATACAAGGTGTCTCCCATAGGAACAGAAGCTACTGCCCACAAGCATGAGAAAAATTTCCCTTAGGCTAAACGAAACACTACCCTTAGGCCAAGCAAAACACTGCCCTCAGGCTAAGCAAGTAACCGGGCCGAGCCCAACACATAAGCCATCAATTATGTATACATTTCATCTCAAGAAAATTAAAAGTAGGATAAAACTCGGCATACCCACAAGTATATTTTCCAAATGGCTAAAAAAGGGAACGCACCCACGGGGTGGCCCTAGATCAAAGCAGTGATCCCAAACAATAGTTTCTACATAATCATTAAATTACCTATGCAATTATAGGAATTTTATCAGTCAAGGCCTCATCCATAAGACACCCCAAACATGGGAACGTAGCAAAACAATACACAAAAACACAAAACAGTTGGAATTAAACACCGGACCACCTACCTCGATCTCCTCTGATCGATATACGTGAACTACGCCTCGCAAATCAACCGAGACTGGTGTATATCTTGGATAAACATTCACCCATTCAAAATTAAATAACTTCCCCTTGAGAAAAAATTGGAAAGAAACACACATAGGGAGGGAAGGTCTTACCCGCGTGGTACAAACATGATCGTCAGTGAAGGAATCAGAGTCCCGGTGTTTGGTCGGGAACTCTTCCAAGGTTCGGCCATCTCTCCCATGGCTTTCTGGTGTTCTAAGATTCCTCTGTTAAAAGAGGATTCTACTACCCGTTTTAAGCAAAAAAACAAACTACACAGTGTGTACTCTCAAGTACATGGTGTGTACTCTTCATTTTTTAAACAGTTCCTCTGGCATACACTTTCCACCACCTCACTATTCATCTGTCGACATGATTACACGACATGTATTTCTGAATACATGGCATGTACTGTCGCTCTGTTGGAGGCTACTCCCACCACCTTATTGTTCACCTGCCGACTGATTACATGGCATGTATATACTAAGTACACGGTGTGTAGTCAGTTTTTACACCCTTCATCACCAACAGGCCTACACGCCCAGTGTACTCATCCCACATGGCCAAAATACATGGCGTGTGGAAAAGTATATGATGTGTACCCACAAAATTTAGGATTTCCCCCATTTTTGTTATTTTCTCAAAATAACTTAAGAAAAGAGGAAAAGAATAAACCTGTACCTCCAGAATAAGAACCGGGTTCCTACAGCAGATTAATTTTTCGGCACACTGGAGCCAGCATTGGAACACCATGACAGTGTTCCAGGAGGAGCACTATGGCCGACTTGGTCCCCAGTGAGGCAACAAGTTCGTCGGTTATGTCGGCAACCGGTGGAGGAAGATGTGACCCCACGGGTGTGTCAGTGGAACAACCTGCAACCATGGGCTGTGGGTCTTGGAGGTACATGGTCTTTGACCATGTGAGGTAATCCGGGTTGGCTGTATTGGTTAGACGCATTACAGCCGGGCCGCAGTTACTTGACCGCAGTGGAGAAAACGACCCTGCGTCGACCGCAGGGCGAGCAGGTTTCCATACGTGGCTCCCAGCCACATCCTAGCTAGGCATACCAGGAAGGCCAGTGGGTTAGACCCACTCCAGTGAGCGGAACTTTTCCCCTCGGGCCGTACCTATGGCCTAACGAACCAGGCCCAGGCCGGGTCGGGTCCAGGTGTGGTCGGAAGACCCGATTCGGATCAGTGGACCCTGATCTTGGTCCGGGTGGAGTCGGTGGATGCGGTTCAGGTTAGTGGACTTCGAGCCGGGTTGACGGACCTAGGTCGGGTCGGTTTTCCGAGTCAGACTGGACCCAGACCCCACCAGCCCCCTTTTGAAAAAACGTCAATATCTTGAAAATCGGGTGTCTGATTGACAAGACGTTTGCAAAATTGGAACCCTCACGACAAGACGAATATTTTGGAATAATATATGAGGCTTTCATGGAAGTTGGAATTAGAAGAATGGCTTGGGGAGTAGTTCTCCTGAGATCAAGCGAGATATGTGTGGAAACCCTGTGGTTGGATGAGACCTAAAGACTATGGATGAGAAACACTATGTATATTGGATACTATGGACTAGTGGGAAGTAGATTTTTTGTAACCCAGAAGAATCAAAATGGGGAGAATCTTCTGTGTGACTCGGAATACCCATGGTACTCAAGGGGAGGAGTACCTTAGTATGGCCATAGGTGGGAAGTAACTTCTGTGTGACCCGACATGCCCATGGTGGGGAGCGACTTCTGTGTGAACCATCATAACCACAGTACTCATCAGGGATGAGTACCATAGAAATCCTAAGGTTAGTGAGAATCAGCTTTTGTGTGACCCGATAGGACCACTTTACTCATTGAGGAATAGTTCTCCAGTAGCCCATGGTGTTTGACGATATGACTAATGGTCTAAATTTCCTATTATATAATATACCTGGTGTGAACTGTCTTGCTTCATGACCATGCTTGGTGATCATGCTTTTTGGTTTTTATGTGGATTGCTTTTTGGTCTTTCCTTTGTGTTTCGGGGTCCCTACTGAGTATATTGTAACTCACCCCTGCACGGGCTTCACCCACACATGTTGTGCCTGGTGTAGACGACCACCGTCTTGATGGAGGACTTGGAAGCCCAGGATTCAGTGGTGACCAATGAGACCAGGCGGGCATGGCATACTTCTATGGATTCCAGCAGCTACTCTGTACTTACCCATCAGGTGGGGTTTCTAGAGGACGAATGTTAGTGTTTTCCTTGTACTTTCCTATTTTTAGTTTATCTATTGTTGGGTTTTTATTCTGGACCATTTGATTTTCATTTTTACTTGTAATCAGTGGTTGTTTAGAGGAATGCTTGTTTAATTTTCCATCTTTGGGACATGGTTGTTTATGTGTGTTTAAAGGTACTCAGGAAAATGCCTCCCACTTGCAATTTGATGCCTTCAGTGCTAGTCGCCAACCTCTGGCCTTCGGAAGGTGGGCTTGGGGTATGTCACGACATGGGCCCCGACGGATGGGTCGTGACAAAGTGGTATCATAGGTGGTTGGTTCTACCTCAGAAACCAAGAGTCTGTTGTTTTTTTGGGGAAACAGTGTTAAATGTTTCAATTTCTACTTTTAGATTTGGGGAGTCTAGTGTTGGTGCGGCGTCCGACATATCTATACACTAGGACCTTGAATTCTGCATTTTCAGATCTGTACATGAAAACACTAGTTGCATAAGTATATCCTTACAATTTTCTTGAATAAGAGTCATCTCATAAGGTATAATCTTCTAACTGTGGTGCATATTGATCTATTTCAGGATGCCTCCATCCAGACAACCAACTAGGCTTCTGATACGTGATCGTGTGGACATACCACATAACAATAAGGCATTGGTTAAGGGACTAGTGCTAAAGATGGCCCCTCCGGGTTGTTCACTGGTGTTTCCACCACCCGTTTATCAACAGTTAATGTCAGAGTTACTAGTAGAGGATATGCGTAGAATCAATTCCTTTCAAAAGTTCCAAAGATAGAGACCTCCTAGGTTTAGGGGAGAGATAGATCCTCAGGTTGCTAAGGACTGGCTGGAGGCAGTGACATGGGTCTTCCTCTTAGTGATGACACAGCTTGACCAGATGGTGATTTTAGCTGCAAGAATTATTTAGGGATCAATAGGGAGATGGTGGAGTCTGATGATTCATACTCATGATAAGGCGATCCTCACCTGGATGAACTTCAAGTAGATTTTCCCAGAGGATTTTTCCCCATGACCTTCTGCTCTGTGCACATCCAAAAGCTACTTTACCTACATCAGGGTATCCTATCAGTGGCTGAGTACTCTAAGAGGTTTATATACCTCTATCACTACTCCAAATACATGGTTCAAGACCCTTTATTCATGGCCTAGATCTTTGAGCATGGAATAATATGGGAGATCATGGAATCCATGGTGTCTTTTAGCATCTCCACTCAGGATGGAGTGCTGGAGTGAGCACTTCTTATGAAGAGCTTCCTAGCAGAGTAGGAACTGATAGCCGGAGCCACCAACAAACACTAGGAATTAAAATATTTAGTGGTGAGAAATAGACAATAGATGAGGGGCCCCAATAAGTCTAGGTCTTTCAAGGGTGACCCCAGGACTCAAGGTCGGTAGTGCGGGGCTCCCAGAGCAAAGGGAGTCAGCAGGGGACTAGGGTATGCTTCACGTGTGGTGGGTAGAAACACATAGTTCATGACTACCTTGTTGTACCTCTCGTACCCCTCGTGGTTTAATTTTCATGATCACAATCACTCTCTTATTTATCTAATCTTGTTTTAAGTGTTTTTGGATGATAGGCATGATTTCAGGTTGCCAAGTAATTGGGCCAAGGAATTGGGCCAAGAAATCCAGAAGGCAAAAGTGGACTGATTTCATTCCACCGGCCAACCGGTGGATGACCACCGGCTAGCCGGTGGAATCTTGACAGAAGGCATCCCCTCTGTCTAGACCACCGGCCAACCGGTGTCCCATCACCGACCAGCCGGTGGAACCCAGACAGAAGGGACACCTACTGTCTCACCACCGGACAACCAGTGGCCTCCTCACCGGCCAGCCGGTGGTTCCTGGGCAGAGGGCCTCTCCATTTTCCAAAGCACCGGCCAACCGGTGGCCAAGCACCGGTCAGCCGGTGGAGCCAGTCAAACTAGCCGTTGGGCTTTGACCAGACTTGTCCACTTGACTCCCAACGGCTCCGAAGGCCTCTCCAACGGCTCTGAAGACCCCCAAAGGCCATTTGAGGGTTACCCCTCTATAAATAAAGGACTAGGAAGCCCCGGAAACGTACGGAAGCCCATGAGAACATTTTTCATCATTTGGAAAACCTTCGGCGGATTCCTCTAAGGAACCCCACTTGCTCCAACTCATTTCCACATCCAAGGAGCATCACCATAGAAGCTTGGGAGCACTCTTCATCAACTCCAATCAATCCATTGGCGCCCAAGACTTCTCCACATTATGGTTTTTCTTGTTTTATTATTTTGAGCATCAATTTGGGTTTGTGCCTACAAACCCCTCTTTCTCTCATTCTTTCCTTTGTTTGGGTTTTCACACCACCTTCAAGGTGTGAAGAGGTTAGTCAAGCCTTCCCTTTAAAAGGCTTGAGTCATAGGTGAGCTAGCCTTCACCTGTAAGAAGGCTAGTGGGTTCTTGCTCAACCATTAAAAGCAAGCTGTAATAGGTTCTAGACTACCTTAAAGTCTAGTGGGTTTCTTGCTAAAACCATTAAAAAGCAAGCGGTAGTAAATCTCTCAACAGTTGAGTTGGGAGCGGAGACGTAGGCTTTGGTTTAAGCCGAACTCCGTTATCAAGTTTTGTGTCTTTCCTCTTTTATTTCCGCTGCACTTTGATAATTGTTTTAAATTGTTAATTAATTTTTAAAAGGAAATTCACCCCCCCTCTTGCCATCACTCTCCGACCCAACATACCTGACCTGCCGCACAGATGATCAGCAGGAAATCAAGGGACTACCAAGGTAGAGGCATAGGTTTGAGCAAGGAGGTCTTCAAGATGGAAGGCATGGTATTGGAGTGGGCCGGGTGACAGGCGGTGGACAACGGTTCGAGGTGCTACCACCACTACCACTAGGTGGTTCACCAAGGGCTTAGGCAGCCGGCGGATAGGGGCAAGGCTAGCTTCAGATGATTTAGTCCTATGAACACGATGCTCTAAATATGATTAGATGTACGATATGTGTCTTCTCCACCTTAGCAGAAATCCTTATAGACATAGGTTCTAGTCACTATTTCCTTTCTATAGACATTGTTTGAGGATCAGAGATTCCGATGTAGCCATTGGCTCGATCCTTATGATTAGAGACTCTTACGGGAGGGGATTCGATGATTACACATTGGTTTCAGCAATGTGATATAGCTCTAGGAGGTGAGATCTTTGGTTGAGATCTCCTAGTAGCGGCATCGAGGTCTTATGATGTCATCTTGGATATGGACTGGTTATCCACAATCCATGCTTAGATTAACTATTTTAGGCACAAAGTGCAGTATATATGTAAAGATAGTAACATGTTTTCCTTCACCGGAGAGAAGGTAAACTTTGCAGCACCAAATGGACTTTCTCAGAGGAGGGTGCATCCAATCACTCACTAGTTGGATACCCTCACACTCGGTGTGGTGAATGAGAGGAGTAAGAGATTTCATGTAGTGGTGGATGAGTATGAGGATGTATTTCCTGAGGATGTTCTGGGACTACCTACCCATAGGAAGGTGGACTTCGACATAAACTTATACCCCATGACGAAACCGATATCCACACCGGCATATCAGATGTTTCTCACTAAGCTTCGTAAATTGAGGGTATGACTGGAGAAATTTCAGAAGAAGGGGTTCGTAAGACCCAACTTTTCACCATGAGAAGCCCCAGTTTTGTTTTCCAAGAAAGAAGACAGGAGCTTGAGGCTATGCATGGAATTCCAACACTTGAACCAGGTGACTGTGAAGAACAAATATCCACTACTGAGGATTGATGACCTCATCGATCAACTAAAGGGAGTGAGGTGGTTCTTGAAGATAAAACCCAGATCAAGCTATCATAAAATTTAGGTATGGGATGAGGATGTATCGAAGACATTCTTTAGATACCGGTATGGCCACTATAAGTTTTTGTTGATTCCCTTGAGCTTGACCGATGCCCCAATAGTGTTCATGGGACTCATGAACATGATATTCCATCCTTTCCTCAATCATTTTGTGGTTGTATTCATGGATGAAATATTGGTGTAATTGACATCATAGGAGGAGCATGCAACACACCTGCAGATAGTCCTGGATACAATTAGAGAGCACCAAATATATGATAGGATCTCAAAGTTCCAGTTTTTGATTCAGGAAGTCCACTTTCTAGGAAACATTTCTCAGAGGCTAGAGTTGTAGTGGATCTGGCGAAGATAGAGGCAGTGATTTCTTGGGAGCCAACCAGGAGCATGAATGAGGTGTGGAGTTTCTTGGGGTTAGCTAGATACTGCCGGAGGTTCATACCTGAACTTTATAGAGTAGTAGAACCTTTATCAACCTTGACATGGTAGGGATAACCCTTCGTGTAGATGGAGAAGTTCCAAAAGAGTTTCCAAGAGATGAAGTAGAGACTGACGAGTGCCCCCTTCCTGAGACTACCAGAATAGGGTGTTGGGTATGTAGTATTCTACAATGCATTAGGGAATACACTGGGTTGTGTCCTGATGAAGGAGTGAGCAGTGATCGCCTATGGATCACGGAAGTTGAGGCATCATGAGCAGAACTATGTGACCCATTACCTTGAGTTAGCAGTAGTGTTCTTTGACTTGAAGATGTGGTGACACTACTTGATGGGTGAACAATTTACCATATACTCTGACCAAAAGAGTCTCAGGTATATCTTCTCATATAAGGACCTGAACTTGGGACAACAGTGATGGAAAGAGTTCCTATAGGACTATGACTTTGAGATAGTCTATACTCCTGGGAAGGGGAACTTGGTGGAATATGTGCTAATTAGGAGGTTTGGTTTACAACTGCTGAGTGAGGTGACAAATCAATTAGCCGCGATGCAGATATCCTTCGTGGATGATGATAGAGTAGCCTACCTTCAGTCAATGACTGTCACTCCCCCACTCTTATAGTGATTTATGGAGGCACAACTTCTATATGTTGACTGCGAGGACCGACATGCTCAGTTTTCCTCAAGACAAGCTCTTAATATATTTTTGATAGGTGGGGAGCACATCATCTTTTTCAAAGGACACACTATAGTACCAGTGTTTTTACATGAGGATGTGTTGATGGAGTTCTATATATCCCCTTTGGTGGTACATCTTGTTGTGTCTAATATGTACCAGGACCTCTGATGTCAGTACTAGTGGCCAGGGATAAGGAAAGTGGTGGTAGAGTTCATTTTACGATACCTCACTTGTCAGCAAGTAAAGGCCGACCACCATGTCTCATCAGGCTTGACACAACCACTTGAGGTACCATAATGGAAGTGTGATGGTATCTCTATGGACTTCCTGATGGGGTTACCACACACGTCCTCGGGCCACAATTTTATATGGGTGATCATTGACCGACTCACCAAGTCGGCTCACTTCCTACCCATCTAGGATTAGGGATCGATAGAAGTCTTGGGATGCATCTAAATCCAAGGATAGTGTGGATACACGAGGTTCCTTTGATTATCACCTCAGACCGTGATGCAAGATTTACATCCCAGTTGTGGAAGGGATTGAATGAGGCATTCGGTACTCAACCGTTCTTTAGCATAACCTTTCACCCTCAGATAGAGGGTCAGACAAAGCAGACCATATAGACCCTGGAGGATATTATTTGTGCTTGTTTCCTTGATTTTGGTCACAGTTGGGAGGAACATCTACCATTGGTGTAGTTTTCACACAACAATAACTATCACTCCACCTTTGGCATGTAACCATTTGAGGCCTTGTACAGGTGGCCATGTAGATCACCTATATGCTAGATAGATCCAGGGGAGTCAGCACTCATGGGTCTAGAGTTTGTATGAGCTACCATTAAGAAGGTTCAGATCATCCAAGAGTGGAATAATACTGCACAGATCATGAAAAAATTGTATACTGATAGGATATAGATACCCATGGAGTTCAGGGTGGGAGACCATGTGTTCCTTAGAGTCTCACTCCGATGGGGTTTGTAGAGATTTCCTAGGGCGAAAAGTTATATATGAGGTTCATTGGACCTTTCCATATTATCAGCAGAGTTGGCGAGGTGGTGTAATGCTTAGCTCTTCCCCTATATATGCACTGGGTGCATGATATTTTTCATGTTTCATAGCTGAGGTGGTACGTTCATGATCCATCACACATTATTGACTGGGGAAAGATAGACATTGACAATGTGGAGATGTTTTCGGAGTTCCCAGTGGAGATAGAGGATCAATAGTAGTGGGTCCATCATGGATGGTCAATTCCTCTGGTGCATGTTCGGTGGCAACACTGTAATCTCTAGAATAGCACATGGGAGCAGGAGGCTCAGATTCGTGGTCAATACCCCCATTTGTTTGATTAGCCTTTGTTTTGGATTTTGGGGATTTAAAGCCATAAGGTGGGGATAAATTAATGTCTCACAATTTCTGTATATATTTTTTAAATTATATGGAATTATTTCATGACCACACGCTTTGACGGAACATGATTCCAAGGCCCTGTGAGCCCAGAATGGAATTTTGAGTTTTTTTTAAAGTTCACTTAAGTAAACATGTGAGTGGGTTTTTTCTAACTTTTAAACTGGTGCTCAAATAAAAAATTTTAGGGCACCGTTGAACTCAGAATGCCGGGATTCACCTAGAAAGAACTTATCTTCGACTGGAAAGGGTCGAATGAAAAAGTTAATTTTTAGAAATTTTGGAAAATAATAAAATAACATAAAAAAGTTATTTTATTTCTTTTCTCATCATTGAGTGGCAGACAATGATGATACGATGTGGTGACAAGGCGCATTAAAATAAACTCATAATGGATTGTTTTTTGTGTAGCATAACAGATTCACTGTGACATGTTTATTTTTTATGGAATAACGTGTTGGATAATTGAGGGTTAAATGGAGAAAAATTCTATGATGAACCATCAATGAGTTTTCTCTCTAATGAAGAGAAACAGACACCGACAGAGCATTAATAACTTCAGCACACCTTGGAGAACAGATCTAGGAAGTAACAAACACCTTTGACTTCTTGAACCTTCATGGGTAGACCGCTTCAACGTCGAACTTCTTTGAGGTAGGGGTTTGTTTTGGTTTATGTTTTCCCCATTCTTCATTTCAAACAACAAATGCAGATCAACCAATGAATAGGTTGATCCGAAGATCATCTATTCTTGTTGGATGGTGATGTTTCTTGGGTTTTCATTTTAGTATTGAATTATTGTTGATGGAATATCATACCCAATCCTCCCATGTTTTAAACTTCTAACGCGGAGGGTGCGGGCTGACATGAACAAGGCCAAACCCCCCTCTACTTTGTGAATTCATGGTCGAAGAATGTTTGAAATAGAGGCAAGACAATTTCAGGGCCTTTTTAGGGAAGGCTATACCCCAAGGAGGTCATGGGTGCAAGCATCACGAAGAACGGACCACTGGAGTGAACCCAGTGGTTCATAGAGTACTCTACTGGCGCACTGGAACCAACGACCATGTGTGGGTGGCGGTGGGACATGACGACGTGCCGGGAGGAGCACCACGGCTAACCCAGGTTGTGGTGAGGCGACAAGGTTTCCGACTATGCCGGAGGCTAGTGGAGGCAGACGCGACCCCTCGTGCGTGTCAGTGGAGAAGCCTACAGCCGGGGGTCATGGGTCTTAGAGGCACAAAGTCTTCAACCGCATGTGGTAATCCAGGCCGGCTGGATTGGTCATCCACGTCACAGTCGGGCTATGGTCTCTTTACTATAGTAGATGAAGCCGAACTGCATTGACCGTGGGGTGAGCAATGAGATGGATGCAGATTTCAGTCACATCCCGACCAAGTGGACCAGGTAGGCCAGCGGGCCGGACCCGCACCATCTAGTCGACCCGGTCCCATGACCCAAGGGACCAGACCCAGGCTGGGCTAGGTTTGGGTCAGGTCGGCGGACCCGGGTCGATTCAGTGGACCCTGGGCCGGGTCAGGTCGGTCTACCTAGGTCAGACCAGACCTAGACCCCACCATCCCCCTTTTGAAAAAACGTCAATATCTTGCAAACCGGGTGTCCGATTGACGACCTGTTTATGGAATTGGAACCCTCACGACAAGAAGAATCTTTTGGAATACTATATAGAGGATTTAATGGAATTTATAATTCAATGAATGGATTGGGGAGTGGTTTTCCTGAGATCAAGCGTGTTACATGCAGAAACTCTACAGTTGGCTGAGACCTAAAGACTACTGATGAGCGACCCTATGTGGATAGGATTCTATGGCCTAGTGGGAAGCGACTTCTATGTGACCCAGTAGGCCCATTGTAGGGATTGAATTTTGTGTGACCTGGAAGATCCACGATACTCTAAAGGAGAAGTACCTTAGTATGACCATAGGTGGGAAGTGACTTTTGTGTGACCCGACATGCCCACAATGGGGAGCAGCTTCTGTGTGACCCAGAATACCTACAGTACTCATTAGGGATGAGTACCACAATAGTTCTAAGGTTAGTGGGAAGCAGATTCTGTGTGACCTGACAAGACCACTGTACTCATTGAGTAGGAGTTCTCCAGTAGCCCATGGTGTTCGATGATATGACTGATGGTCTTACTTTCCTACTCTAGAATATACCTGGTGTGAGCTATCTTGCTTCATGATCATTCTTGGTGATCATGATTTTTGGTTTGTTTGTGGATTACTTTATGGTATTTACTTTGTGTTTCTGGGTCCCTACTGAATATATTATTACTCACCCCTGCACAGGCTTCGCCCGCATGTGTTGTGTCCGGTGCAAACAATCGTCATCTTGATGGAGGACTTGGTGGCCCAGGTTTCATTGGCGCCCGGTTAGACTAGGCGGGCATGGCATAATTATAATACGTTCAATAGCTACTTTGTACTTACCCACCAGATGGGGTTTCCAACAGAAAACTTGCAGAGTTTTCCTTATACTTTATTATTTTCAGTTTATCTATTTTTGGGTTCGTAATATGGACCATTTGACTTCTAGTTGTACTTATACTCAATGGTTGTTTAGTGTCATTCTTGTTTACTTTTCCAGCTTTAGGATGTGGTTGTTTGTGTGTCTGTACATGTACTCAATAAAATTCCTCCCAATTACAGTTTGAAACCTTTGGCACTAGTCACCAACCCCTGGCCTTTGGGAGGTGGGCTTGGGGTATGTCACGACATGGGCCCCAACAGACAGGTCGTGACAAAAGAGTCTCTAAAGTGCTATGTTTTTTTAAGGAGAAGTGGAGTTCTACGGGCCTTTAATAAGTGTTTAACACTCTAAAAGTTACTTTTCAATGAAATTGGTTTCCATAAAGTAATTGGATAATGAGATATGTGTCTCCCTTGGCTTCTACAAAGTTCACTAAGTATCATTTCTTTCTTGAATTATGCGAAGGCTTGCATGAAGAAGACCATTGGGTTCGTAATTCTTACACAAAGAATGTATCGCGCATAGAAAAATGATATATTCATACTATTTTTTCAAAGGGTTTGATCTAGAAAGAATAAATAATGGAATGAAAAAATTATTTTTATGGGTTTTCATGAAATACGTTTGGATAGTGTGTGTTCTCAAAGGTTTTTTAGAAGGCCTTATACACTCAAAAAGAAGTGTTGAGTATATTCAAGCTTCTATGCATTAATATGCATTGAGATACAAGGTGGAAAATGTGTGTGTGTGCATACAAGATGTGTATGAAGGAAAAAAAGTAGACAGTGTATTACACACACTCTTTTGAAAAGGAACAAGATTATACACATGTATGTGATAAAATGCATGAGTCTTAAGTGAAATTTGTGATGTTTTGAAGAATAAAGAGTAAGTGGTGCATACATGCTTAAATGAACACATAAAAATGTTGAGAAGACCATGTAGGGTATTATACATGCATGATAATTGAGAATGCACATGAAATATATATTGCATAGTCAATGTGCAGTGATTTGAGACTGAATATGGAGCGTCATAATTTTATAAGATATTTATATCTGAGTTATTCAGTGATCAGTGAGGTCAGGTCTTCGGTAGAAGAAAGAATATTTTCTCAAATAGTGTTGTACTAAGGGAGCTGATTATCTAGTGCTGAAAAAAATTGATTGAGTGAGACCAACATCATTTCAAAGGTACTTGAATTGTACATGATCCAATGTGATCCTGTAATATCAAAGAGGAATGTTAAGTGATCATCCTATTAGTGGATTATAACTTATAAAGAAGAAGTATCTTTTAGAAACCGAGGTAGAATAGTTGGAGTTTGGGGGGGGGGGGTATAACCCAGATCAACTAGAGAATCAAATACCGGGGTTTATAACCAATTTATTCTTAAACCATTTTAATTGATAAAAATATTATAGTAGAGAATCTATGCGGGGGGTCTAACCAACATGGAAAGGATGTAGGTATTAGTACCAAACCTTGTAAAAACACTATGTGATGTGTTTCATTTACTTTCTTCATTTAATTCATGATCTAATCATCTTAATAGGTTATAGAGTTTTGAATTAAAATTTGAAAAATAAATTAGTAAAACAAGACATACCTCATTAACCCCCTCTTAGTGTGACTACACAATCCTTGGACACTTAAATTGGTATTATAGGATAAGGCCTCCTCTGATTGGATCTACTATACTTGTACAATTATTTTTATTAGAACTATATGAAGTGTAGATTTGATTTTGATGAAAATTCAGAAGAGATTCAGATGGAAAATACTATCTCTACTCCTAATGTTAGAAATGTTGAAGTTTTAGTCAAGACATAGAAAAATTGAAAGAAAATAGTTTCAAATAAGACGAAGAAGAATTCAAATATAAATGAAAATCAACTGTTAGCAGAAGGCACTCAGAGTGATAATTTTTCAGTTAAATCAATTAATTATAATTATGACTAATAAAGTTCTAGTTGGGATGAATATTTTCTCAAATTTTAAATTATATATCATCTAAAGAAAGTTCCCAAAGAAGTGTTCACTTGTATGATCAACATTTCAAGGAACTTTAGGATATAAAATTATAGCCAGAAGAAGAGAATTATGCAATGGAAGAAGAATTGACTAAAATTTTTGGCATATCCAACATTATTACAAAAAATTGTGAAATAAAAGGATGAAATAATATATCTTTTCAAAGAAAGATATATTGTAGTTATTTAAGAATTCAAAATTAATGTTTGTGAGATTTTTTTTTGAAATTTTCTTTATATAATTTTTTCATGAACTTGAAAAGATGTATACTACATCTATGAATGTTAAAGATGATCAACAGGATGTTAAAGAAAATAGAATAAAAAAACATGACAGTTTTTTACTAAATTCAAATAAGATCCATGAAGATGAGATTTTGAAGATGAAGATTTAGTGGTAAGAAAGCATTAAATCATCTGAAGAAGAAAATATTGGTCTCAACTTAAAATTTATTGAACTAGAAGTGAAACTGAGAAATATAAAAGTGGAACAAGTTGAGACTTCCCAATTTTATGAGAAAACAAGTATGTACAAGGATTCATCTCATAAGAGTTTTATTTCTAAAAAGAATCAATCTAGTGGAAACAAGATATTAAGATTATCCAAGGATAAATCTACTATAGTCTCATTGAATAAGGTAACCCTTTATCCTGATAAATATGTGTGTACTAATGCTATTTTGATGACTAGTGAATATTTGAATTTATGATCTGTAAAAAATGGGTGAAGAAATATTCTCAAGAATCCATTACATCTTCAAAGATATATGTAAAGAAGAGTGTAAATTATTGTTCCTCAAAGAAAGAACATAAGAAGAAATGTGCTACCCAAAAGTAGAAAAATGTCAAATATAGTCAGAATGTGTCAAAAAAGAAGAAATCACAATTTTTTGGCTACTGTAGGTTTTATTGGAAGTTTGGGAATCAGGAAATTCATTTTTGAAATAACATTTCATTGTATGAAAATTATAAAATTCTTTCATTTAGGGAGATCATAGTAGAAGAGAATTGGAAACCTAGACAACAAAAGAAGAACTCACCAAAAGGGAATCAATTTATCAAGAAAAAAATGATTAATTTGAAAATTTCTATGATTATTATAATAGAAGTAGTCGTTGTTATTACGAGTGCTGGTATGTACCAATCATACACAAATCATATGTTGATATGGATATAATATCACAACAAGAAGTGAATCAGGTAATAAATGAAGATAGTAGGTCAACCTTGGGATATGAACAAAAAAAATAAGGTTTCTAAACAAAAAAATCCCAAGAAGTTCATGAAGTATGGCGTGAAAATAGTCACACCAAAGAAAATATTATTTTATTGTGGTAGGAAATGTCACATCATGGACTATTGTGAATTTTCTGTAAATATTGATACTAAAGGAATTAATCTTGAATCAAATAATGAATCAATCCAAAAGGGAAATAACATGATTGATTTGGTGAATGAAATTTGTAATTAAGAATATGATTTTTTTTAAAAAGGGTAACTTTAAGAATGCTAAAGTTATGCATGAAAGGTGTAATATGTCTAAAAATTTAGGTAAAAATTGTTTTACATGGTTATCTAGACTAGAAAATTTCCATAATAAGAAAGGGAAAGCACCTGTGACTTTTATTATTGGAAAAAATAAGTCTACACCCAAAGTGGAGTATGACCATGTTTCCAAAGAATATTTGATCACATGGATAGAATAGTTAGAAGAGGTAAAACAATTAGAACAGGTAGAGAAAAATGAAACTACTTTGTTGGAAAATGTGATGAATCCTTTTTCATATAAGAATATTTTTGGGTTTAGAAGAAACTCTTAGCCCTATTTCTCTAACTGAGAAGCATTGAATAACCACCTTATTATCATATATACACTATGTTTGTTTTTAATGCAGAGGGAAACATGGATTCAATGGTATACTTGAATTTGATAAAATCTATGAATATCCTACAACTAGGAAGTTTTCCATCATTAAAGACTATTGGAATCATGTTTTCTTTTTGAAACCTTTCAAATAATATCAAAATATACTTGGATTTTATTCTTGAATAAATCCAATCATGATTAATATATATTGAGTGTATCTCTTTAGGGGGAACATAGAAGATAAAACACCATATATTTCTATCTCGGTTGATATCTTATGAATATCCGAAGTCATAATGAGGTATGCATATGATAATTATAAAAGCTAAATGTCTGGAAATTGAATCTTTTCATCATTGAGGTATGTGAGTCACATTCTCCTTTTTTCATGATAAAAAATTCATCAATTATAAAAGGAATATATTTATTACTTGATAACAAAGGGGAAGTACATTTTTAATTTAGAATGATTTTAATCTATTTGTTGAGATTTATGTAGAAGATTAGTTGAAAATATTTTTAACAATCCCCGAAAATAAGTTTTAGTGATTGGTATCACATGCTGGGAGTTTATTGACAACATTAATGTTAAATTTGGTCACTCTTGTTTTCTATACAAATAATTTCTCATGTATACTTAGAGTTGATTAATTTTATTACTTTTCTAATCTAATTGTGATTCCATCCTTATCTGGAGTAAATAAGTTTATAATTGTTATTATTGAAGAGGTTGTTCTTAAAATTTGAATTTTGGAAATTATAATTCCTTCCCATACTTATATCTTTGGATTTATTTCCAATAAGTGGGAGAAGATATCGTTGACTTTTAAAATTAAGTGGGTATTGAAAACAAATCCAAAGTGGGAGATTGAAGAACCCAAGTTTTTTTGTTGAATTTTAAATTGTTATAAATCATTTAAGAAGACAAAAATTCAATGAGTTATAAATGTGACGATTGTATATATGGTATGAAGTTCAAAATACATGTGTCATTGGATATTTGAATGGACACAATGTTTGCAACAATGTAATAATTAGAAAGTTTTTGAATTTATAATTAAATTTCAAAAGAAAAGAAAAAATAATTTTGGTGAATATTGGATATGATAATATCATTAATATGGATTGATTTATTATGTTTTATTTTGAATATTTTGAGTGATTGATTTTTTAATAATTACTTTCATAAAAATAATTCCCTGCCATCCATCTTATCCAAGGGATCTAGGTGCACCAATACTGAGGTGGGCACTAGGATTGACCTTATAATGAGACAACCAACAGGTCTAATCCAAGGTACATATACATGGAACACCGCTTGGAGGAATAATGGAAAGATACCATCATGTGAGGAAGCATGTGTCAGAGGTGGATAATGGAATGAGGTAGTGTCAGAATTTCATGGGAGCATTTGCTAAACAATTTGGAGAGCGGAGGATACAACTTGTATTATAAGGGATAACTTGACCAAATTCCATTTCTATGTGGTATTGATTTATTCACAGCACTATATCTTCACTTTAAAAAACACAAACAAAACATATTCCATTCGATCTAATCAATCAGATATATATAATTGAAGACACGAGTTATCTTATACCTCTGGGTGAGAGCCTCATGTGTTTGATGGGATTTCTTCATGTAGTGATAACCATTTGATAAATCTAAGATTTCTAAGCATCATTTTATTGTTTTGAGGATTTCAATGAGATTAAAATCACATGAAACTTCATTTTCATATGTTTATGAAGATCAAATCAATGTGATGCAATGTGTAAAACATATTTTTTTTTTGTGATGGTGATTTCTCATAATCACGAGACATGTAATATGAGGCAGTAAGCATGAGCTAGGTCGGTGGTGTATTTTACTATAAATTCCTAGATGTATAATCATTTTTGTTCTGATATTAACATATCTCATAGAGTATATTTTGAGTGAACCATGAGAAAAATAGAGTGTTGAAAGTTCTCTCGCTTTTGAAGGAGAAGTGGAGATCTGCAGGTCTTCGATAAGTGTTTAACAATATTGAATTTTCTTCACGATGAAACCGGTTTCTAAAAAACAATCAAATAGTGGAATACTCATCTATCTTGGGTTCTAAAAAGTTAATTTTGAATCAGTGTTTTCTTGACTTAAACGAAGTCTTTCACTAAGAAGACAATTGGGTTCGTAAGTCTTGTGGAAAGAATGTCTTATGTATCGAATGATAGTATATGAATACTATTTGAGTGAAGTGTTTGATCTATAAATAAGTAGAAACAACATGCATGATTTATTTACATGGTTTTTCATGAAAGAAGTGTGGATAATGTGCATGTGAAAAGGTTTTTAGAAGACCACATACACACAAAAATCAACGTTGAGTATATAAAAGCTTATATTCATTCACATGCATTGAGATACAAGGTGGAAAATGTGTCTGTGTGTTCATATAAGGTGTTCATGGAGAAAAAAGTATATAGTGTATTACACACACTCTTGTGTGAAGAAACAACATTATAGACATGCATGTGATAACATTCATGAGTCTTAAGTGAAGTGTGTGAAGTTTGGAAGAAGAATGAGTATGTAGATCATACATGATTACATGCACACGTAAAAACATTGATAACACCATGAATTTTATTATACATGCATGATGATTGATAATGAACACGAAATATATATTGAATAGTCATTGTGTAGTGTTTTGAGACTAAATCCAGAGCATCATAATTTCAGAATACATTTATATTCGAGTTATTCAGTGATCATTGAGGCCGAGTCTTTAGTAGAAGAAATAATATTTTACAAGCAGTGTTTTAATGAGGTAGATGATTATATAATAATGATTTGAATTTTTTGAGAAAGAAAAAAATTATTTCAAAGGTACTTGAATTGTACACAAGCCAATGTGATCCAGTAATCTCATAGACAAAGATCAATTGATCATCCAATCAGTGGATTAGAACTTCTAAAGAAGAAGAATGATCTTGTGATGGGGGGGGGGGGGGTCTAACCAATTCTTAAAGTGGCTTGAGAGACTGGAGGGTCTAACCATCCAAACAGTTGGGATATCTAACCAACTGAGGAAAGAGTTGGATTTTTGGGGGGTATAACCAGAATCAAATGGAGGATTGACTACTGAGGTGTATAACCAGTTTTTTCCTAAACCATTGTAATTGATAAAAATATTATAGCAAAGAATCCATGTTGGCGGGTCTAATGAACATGGAAAGTATGTAGGTCTTAGTATAAAACCTTGTAAAAATATTATTCTTTGTGTTTCATTTACTTTCTGCATTGCATTCCTGATCAAATCATATTAACATGCGACAAATATTTGAATTAAAAGGTGAAAAAATTCAATAAAAAAGGCCACACCTGATTCACCCCTTCTCTATGTGATTGAATTATCCTTGGAAACCTCAATAAATTCATACTCTCCTGAGGTAGAGAAAAATATAAATATGGAAGAAATAGGAGGTGAATATAGGGAATTATCCTTATCTAATATCTAGTACTATTGATGATAAAATGCGTAAGGATTAAAATACTCATCCAACCTTTATCAAGAACTCATGTAACAATCAAGTGTTTCAATACTAATATATATTTTTCCTCAAAGATATAACATGGAATCTATAAACATATAAACTCTCTTGATTATATAATCATTATAGAAGTATTTAATGGTCTTATATCTTTGCCATGTTTTTTGAGAATGCACTACATGATATTAGTTTAACACACCTTTTAAATATTAAAACTGAGTGACTGGAAACCTCTAAGAAGAGATAAAAACATGATAAGAATAACTAGATGCCAGTATACCAGAATTTCCAGGAAAATTATTTATAAATTTCTCGACACAAGATTGAATATTCCATAACTTATCATCAAAATCTCTAACTTTATGATAAATATTATAAATATATTCAACAAACACTCGACTAAGATGAATAACACTATATGGGAAATATTTTGGAGTAGAGACAAATGCTGGGGTCAAAATATGAAAAAGGGCAGTAGGTACTGGAGGCACTAATTCTAATTTATTGCCTTTATAGACCATTATTTCCTTTCCATTATTAGAAATAAGTGCATTGGTATTTTATTGGGAAGGTATTATCTTAGAAATTGCTAGAATGTATTTTAGGGGAGTATGAAGAATTTAGAAATTATTGTTTATAGGTCCTATCCCATTGACCAACCTATTTAGGATACTTTTTGATAGTTCATAGGTGTTGATCAAATTGCATTGAATAAATGGAAGACACTAAAAAAGGTATCCAAAAATTATAACTAGTTGGTGATCAGTGCTAATACTTCCCTTAAAAAAATTTCTTACTTCCTGGAACTCTGAGAGAAGACCGTGTTTGTAATCCTACATCAACACTATAAATATCATGTCACATTGATGATATACTAACTGATAATTAAAATAACTCATATAAATGAACATATTGTCCAATTATGACTATAAATATCGATTTTATTCTTGAATAGAATAGTATGAGTTTAGAGGAAACTTCTTGAGAAACTTAAACTGACTAGTCACCATTACATTCAATTGGTTAAAGTCATCTTTATATCAGATCTTACTCCTCCGGTTTATTTAATAAATTTCTTAGAAAAAATTTATTGCATTGGATATATATTCTTGACTATTTCATATTAACATGGAACCATTAAAATTGGATCATTAAACTCAAATTTTTTGGAATAATTATCCTTAATCTCAATTATATAGTTCTTCAAGGATTCAAGCTCCTGTTTACCTGAAATAAGAGAACCTAGATGTATAGGTTCTAACTTATTAAGTATAACATTCTAAGTAGCCATCCGCTTCATCATATTTTTAATCATTTTTAGAAAATTAATTTTATTGAATGCTCTTCAAATCAAATTTTGTGGATTTTAGCTCATCCATGATATCACTAAAGACACCTTTGATGTTTTCAAACTCATTGAAAATTTCTACTAAAAATGTTTTGAACATCTTCTTCAAAAAATAAGCTTTATTTATTATTATTATTAATCAAAGGTGAATACCTATTAGTTTATGAGGGAGGATCTCTATCCATTATTTTTTTATCCTTTTGAAGGATATGATTATTAGAGATATCAACACTAGAATCTTCAAGGACTTATATGTTGGAAGCTTCTCTAGGTAAATAGATATCTTCAATAACATTACTATAATGAATAGGTGATCCAATAGGTAGATCAACTTCAATATGAGTAGGGAAATCGTTTTATCTTGGAAACTTAGAAGAATCATCATTTTTAATCTCATATTATATACACACATACATAGTTCCAACTTCAGGGACTTTAGGAATAATAGATTCATAATCTACTCATTGCACTTCCATTTCAGCTTTAGTAGCTCCAAAAGTTTCCTATATGATTTCCATAGTAGGTTCCATTACTTATTCCCTAGAAGGATCCCCATTAGTGGGTGTTTCATCCCTAGGAAGACTAGGTCTATAAATCCCCCCAATAGTTTCAAGAGGTTTTATAACTATTCCAACTTCTCCTTTCTTTCCAACAGTTACCATATTACTCAAGGAAGAGTCCTAAGATCACCCAATAGTTTTTAGAAGAGTGTATGTGAGTGTGTCATTTTTTTACACTTGAAATTTTCACCCTCACCCATATACACATATTTTTTTTAAAATAAAATAGATATAATCCTACAAAAAGGATAATAACTCATCTTACCCTTTCCTTGGAATCAATGTTGCAAGGGGTACGTCATGTATCTTGGTAGGATAGCCTTTTTATCATTAAACAAAAGATATATTAGATACATATCCTGAAATAGTATCATCTCAAACTCTCCAAACCTTTGAGTAATACCAGTCTGAATGAACTTTCACAAGACCTTCCTTTCAACCTCGAGGTCTATGACCACCTTATTTTAACCACTAAGGTCCCAAACTGGGATCTAATAAGCTCATTAGGGTCAAAATCATCTATACCCACCATGGTACTAGTAAAATGACATCTTCCTTTGTGAGGAAAGTAAAGGATTTACCATATTTATTAAGAGGATATTGAAAAATAATTTTACATTTATTTTATAGGAAATATTATCCCCACTCTACACAAACTAAAACTATGAATTCTTAGAAAATTTAAACAATTATTTATTAAACACAAAAACACTTTTAATTTCATAAAATCACACTCACAACTTTTAAAACTCCCGAATTTTTTCTAAATAATCTATGTGTTATTTAACTAGTTAAAATCTATGACTTTATTAGGAAGAACTCAACACTAATATCTAGAAGATTTGATATTTTTCAAGGGTCCTAAGGAACCATCCTTTATCCTCTTAGATTTACCCAAGATCAAAATAGGTTGAGGATGATAAGTATTCATAGTTTTGATGGATCTAGTGAAGGATTGAAGATATTTGGTCAAGGGAACTTGCATGTAAGGTAATCAAACACAGAGATAGGGTGCATGGATTTTTGTACATAAGGGTTTTTAGGGATTTAATCCATGGATTAAAATAGTATAATAATATAAAATAAATAAATTGATTTAATATCAAAATTATACTGTCAAAAAATAAGTATTTAATATAACATTAAAATGTCATTGCATAATTTATTGTTAAATAGAACTACTTAACATTGAATTTATAAAATAAAAATATAAAGTAGAAAAAACTAAAGCATAAATAGATTTTAAAGGGAATATAAATCATATAAATAAATTCAATTAAATTAAAAAAACTCATTTATATTTTGATGAAATCAAATCTATTAGATGGGAGAGGGTTAGTAAATGTATTTTCTAAATGATTCTCAGTAGAAATAAATTCAAGAGTGATATAACCTTTTTGAGTGTGGTATCTCAATAAGTGATGACTAAGATAAATATACATTGTTCTAGAATTATTTATGGTATTTTTATAAATGATGATAGAACTTGGGTTATCACATTTTACTGAAACTTAATCAAAATTAAATCTTATTCCATCAATGTGTGTTTCATCCACAACACTAGCGCACAATAACAACCCATAATAATGTATTATTTTTTAACAATAAATAATGAAACTGAGTGTTTCTTCTTAATAAACCATGAAACCAAGTATTTACTAAGAAAGTTGATGGTTCTTGAGGTTATTTTTCTATATAATCTACAAAAACTAAAATTAGTATCTAAATGTGATATTAAATTAAAATCTTAAGTTTTTATAAAAAGTATAGAAAGAGAAATTGATCCTTTAAAATATCTTAAAATTATTTTGGTATCTTTCAAATGATATTATTTGGAATTTTATTAGAATATAGTACATAATCACACTAGAAACATAATGTATAGTCTATTGGTAGTCAAATACAATAAGCTACCAATAATTCCTCTATACAACTTGTTGTAACTAGTTTCCCAACTTCATCCAAATAAATAATTATGTTGGAATTCATAAAATTTTATTGTAACTTAATACTTTCATGACTAAGTCACTTAATTAAATCATTTATGTATTTTATTTGATTTAAAACATTCCCAAAGTCCTTTTGATAAATGTGAAATCCAAGAAAGAAATTTATCTCACCAATCATGCTCATTTAAAATTATTTTTTTCATGAGTATTGAGAAATAATTAGAAAATTTTTAATTGGTTGATACAAAAATCACATCATCAAAATATATTTGAACAAGTAAAATATCCTTTGATGATGTTTTCTTAAAATGAGTAGGTTCTACCAAAAATACTAAAAATCCATTTTATAAGTGAAAGGAACTCAACATTTCATACCAAGATCTAGGGGACTTTTTAAGACTATAAAGATCTTTAGTAAATTTGAAAACATAATATGGAAAAATAGGATTTTAAAAATTTGGAGTTTGTTCAATATAAACTTCTACCATAATAAATCCATTTATAAAATATTATTTAACATCCATTTGAAATTAATTAAAATTCATATAAGATGCATAATCTAGGATAATCTTAATAGATTTTAATATAGAAATTAGGGTAAATATTTAATCATAACCTATCCCTACTTATTGATTATAACCCTTTACAACAAGTCTAGACTTATTTCTAATGATCAGACCACGATCATCCTACTTATTTTAAAATACCCACTTAGTTCCTATAATAGGATAATAAGAGGGTCTATAAACTAATTCTCAAACTTTGTTCCTTTTTAATTGGTTTAATTCCTCTTGCATAACTAATAACTAACTTTCACCAGATAAGAATTGTTTTATGGTTTTATTTATAAGTCGATAGGAAAAGGTAGATAACTCAGTTATACTTATTACACTTACAATAGTCCATACTACTTTATCTAAGATTCTAATAACTACCTCTAAAAGATGGTTTTTTAAGGTTTTCGGCTATATTGGCATAACACATTCAAGTTTTCTTGTTTCTATCATTTTAGGACCATTTATTTGAAAATCAAGTTCTAAATCATCATCCTTTTTTATGTTAAAAATAGGTTTAAGTATCATATTTTCAAAAGAATAACTTAAATCATCAACCTGATTCTTTTTTGGTCTAAATGATCACTTTCATTAAATTTCACATGTTTTAATTATTAAAAACCACTTTAATTTTTATTTAAAACTCTATAGGATTTATAAGTTCTATAATAACCAATAAAAATTCATTCCCTAGAATTTGGATGGTATTTTCCAAGATTATCCATAATTTTAAGAATATAAACTCTATATCCAAAAACTATGAAGTATCCAACTTCTGTTTTTCTATTATTCCATATCTCATAGGATTTCTTCTTTAAAATATATCTAATCAGAACTTTGTTTATGACATTGCATATTTGGTTAACATATTCACCCAAAAAATGAGTTAATATGATATATTTACATAACATAGTCCTAAAAATTTATTATAGTGTCATATTCCTCCTTTCAACTACACCATTATATTAAGGTGTTCCAGTGGAATAAAAATTATGTTTGATACCATTATTGGAAAAAAATTAATCGAAATCATGGTTTTAAAATTCCCCCCATGATCAATTCTTAAAAAAATAATTTTAAAATATTTTTCTTGTTGAACTAGCTTAAAGAAACTAATAAAAATAAAACAAGATTCACTTTTATTACGAGTGCTGGTATGTACCAATCATGCACAAATCATATGTTAATATGGATATAATATCACAACAAGAAGTGAATCAGGTAAGAAATAAAGATAGTAGGTCATCCTTGGGATATGCACAAAAAAATAAGGTTTCTAAACAAACAAATCCCAATAAGTTCATGAAGTATGACGTGAAAATGGTCACACCAAATAAAATATTATTTTATTGTGGTAGGAAATGTCACATCATGGACTATTGTGAATTTTCTATGAATATTGATACTAAAGGTATAAATCTTGAATCAAGGAAAGAATCAATCCAAAAGTGAAATAACATGATTGATTTGGTGAATGAAATTTTTAATTAAGAGTATGCAAAGTTTTTTAAAAAGGGTAACTTTATGAATGATAAATTTATTCATGAAAGGTGTAATATGTCTATAAATTTAGGTAAAAATTGTTTTACATGGTTATCTAGACTAGAAAATTTCCATAATAAGAAAGGGAAAGCACCTGTGACTTTTATTATTGGAAAAAATAAGTTTACACCCAAAGTAAAGTATGATCATGTTTCCAAAGAATGTTTGATCAGATGGACAAAATAGTTAGAAGAGTCAAAAAATTTGGAACATGTAGAGAAAAATGAAACTACTTTATTGGAAAATGTGAGGAATCATTTTTCATATAAGAATATTTTTGGGTTTAGAAGAAACTATTAGCCCTATTTCTCTAACTGATAATCATTGAATAACCACCTTATTATCATATATACACTGTGTTTGTTTTTAATGTAGAGGGAAACATGGATTCAATGGTATACTTGAATTTGATAAAATCTATTAATATCTTACAACTAGGAAGTTTTCAATCATTAAAGACTATTGGAATCATGTTTTCTTTTTGAAACCTTTCAAATAATCTCAAAATATGCTTGGATTTTATTCTTGAATAAATCCAATCATGATTAATATATATTGAGTGTATATCTTGAGTGGGAACATAGAAGACAAAACACCAAATATTTTTATCTCGGTTGATATCTTATGAATATCAGAAGTCATGATGAGGTATGCATATGATAATTATAAAAGCTAAATGTCTGGAAATTGAAGATTGTCATCATTGAGGTATGTGAGTCACATTCTCCTTTTTTCATGATAAAAAATTCATAAATTATAAAAGGAATATATTTAATACTTGATAACAAAGGGGAAGTACATTTTTAATTTTTAATTATTTTAATCTATTCGTTGAGATTTATGTAGAAGATTAGTTGAAAATAATTTTAATAATCCCTGAAAATAAGTTTTAGTGATTGGTATCACATGCTGGGAGTTTATTGACAACATTAATGTTAAATTTGGTCAATCTTGTTTTCAATACAAATAATTTCTCATGTATACTTAAAGTTGATTAATTTTATCACTTTTCTAATCTAATTGTGATTCCATCCTTATCTAGAGCAAATCAGTTTATAATTGTTATAAGTGAAGAGGTTTTTCTTAAAATTTGAATTTTGGAAATTAGAATTCATTCCCATACTTATATCTTTGGATTTATTTCCAATAAGTGGGAGAAGATATCATTGACTTTTAAAATTAAGTTTGTATTGAAAACAAATCCAAAGTGGGAGATTGAAGAACCCAAGTTTTTTTATTGAAGTTGAAATTGTTATAAATCAGTTAAGAAGACAAAAAGTCAATGAGTTATAAATGCTATGATTGTAGAGATGGTATGTAGTTCAAAATACATGTGTCATTGGTTATTTTAATTGACACAATGTTGACAAGAATGTAATAATTAGAAAGTTTTTAAATTTTTGTTTAAATTACAAAAGAAAAGAAAAAATAATTGTGGTGAATATTTGATATGATAATATCCTTAATATAGATTGGTTTATTATGTTTTATTTGGAATATTTTGAGTGATTGATTTTTCAATAATTCCTTTCATAAAAATAATTCTCAACCATCCAACTTATCCAAGGGATCCAGGTGTACCAATACTGAGGTGGGCACTAGGATTGAACCTATAATGAGACAACCAACAGGTCTAATCCAAGGGATATATACATGGAACACCGCTTAGAAGAATAGGGGAGAAGATACCATATTGTGAGGAAGCACGTGTCAGAGGTGGATAATGGAATGAGGTAGTGTCAGCATTTCATGGGAGCATTTGGTAACCAATTTGGAGAGCGGAGGATACAAATTGTATTATAAGGGAGAACTTGACCACATTCCATTTCTATGTGGTATTGATTTATTCACAGCACTATATCTCCACTTTAAAAAACACAAACAAAACATAGTCCATTTGATCTAATCAAGCAGATCTGTCTAATTGAAGACACGAGTTATCTTATACCTCTGGGTGAGAGCCTCATGTGTTTGATGGGATTTATTCATTCAGTGATAGACATTTGATAAATCTGAGATTTCTAAGCATCATTTTATTGTTTTGAGGATTTAAATGAGATTAAAATCACCTGAAACTTCATTTTCATATGTTTATGAAGATAAAATCAATGTTATGAAATGTGTAAAAAATATTGTTTTTTGGTGATGGTGATTTATCATAGTCATGAGACATATAAGCTGAGGCAGTAAGTATGAGCTAGGTCAGTGGTGTATTTTACTATAAATACCCAGATGTGTGATCATTTTGGTTATAATATTAACATATATCATAGAGAGTATTTTGATTTAATCATGAGAAAAATAGAGTCTTGAAAGTTCTCAGGTTTTTGAAGGAGAAGTGGAGATCTGCAGGCATTCGATAAGTGTTTAACAATCTTGAATTTTGATCACGATGAAACCGGCTTATAAAAAACAATAAAAATTGAAATACTCATCTATCTTGGGTTCAACAAAGTTAATTGAGAATCAGTGTTTTCTTGACTTACACGAAGTCTTGCACTAAGAAGACTATTGGGTTCGTAAATCTTGTGGAAAGAATGTCTTATGCATCGAATGATAGTATATGAATACTATTTGAGTGAAGGGTTTGATCTAGAAATAAGCAGCAACAACATGTACGATTTATTTACATGGGTTTTCATGAAATAAGTGTGGATAATGTGCGTGTGAAAAGGTTTTTAGAAGACCACATACACTCAAAAATCAACTTTGAGTATATACAAGCTTATATGCATTCACATGCATTGAGATACAAGGTGGAAAATGTGTCTGTGTGTGCATAAAATGTGTGCATGGAGAAAAAAGTATATAGTGTATTACACACACTCTTGTGTGAGGAAAAAACATTATAGACATGCATGTGATAACGTTCATGAGTCTTAAGTGAAGTGTGTGAAGTTTGGAAGAAGAAAGAGTATGTGGATCATACATGATTACATGAACACATAAAAACATTGATAACACCATGAATTTTATTATACATGCATGATGATTGAAAATGAACACGAAATATATATTTCATAGTCATTGTGTAGTGTTTTGAGACAAAATCCAGAGCATCATAATTTCAAAATACATTTATATTCGAGTTATTTAGTGATCAGTGAGGCTGAGTCTTTAGTAGAAGAAATAATATTTTACAAGCAGTGTTTTAATGAGGTAGATGATTATCTAATAATGATTGGAATTTATTGAGAAATAAAAAATATATTGAAAAGGTACTTTAATTTTACACAAGCCAATGTGATCCAGCAAGCTCATAGAAAAAGATCAAGTGATAATCCAATCAGTGGATTAGAACTTCTAAAGAAGAAGAATGCGCTGTTGATGGGGGGGGGGGGTCTAACCAATTCTTAAAGTGGCTTGAGAGACTGGGGGGGGGTATAACCATCCAAATAGTTGGGATGTCTATCCTACTGAAGAAAGAGTTGGATTTTTGGTGGGTATAACCAGAATCAAATGGAGGATTGACTACTGAGGTTTATAACCAGTTTTTTCCTAAACCATTGTAATTGATAAAAATATTATAGCAGGGAATCCATGTTGTGGGGTCTAATCAACATGGAAAGTATGTAGGTCTTAGTATCAAACCTTGTAAAAATATTATTCTTTGTGTTTCATTTAATTTCTGCATTTCATTCCTGATCAAATCATATTAACATGCGAATATATTTGAATTAAAAGGTGAAAAAATTCAATAAAAAAGGTCACACCTGATTCACCCCCTTCTCAATGTGATTTAATTATCCTTGGAAACTTCAATAAATTCATACTCTCTTGAGGTAGAGAACAATATAAATATGGACGAAATAGGAGGTGAATATAGGGAATTATCCTTATCTAATATCTAGTACTATTGATGATAAAAGGTGTAAGGATTAAAATAATCATCCAACCTTTATCGAGAACTCATGTACCAATCAAGTGTTTCAATAGTAACAGATATTATTCCTCAAAGATATAACATGGAATCTATATACATATAAACCCTCTTGATTATATAATCATTATAGAAGTATTTAATGGTCTTATATCCTTGCCATGTTTTTTGAGAATGCACTACATGATAGTAGTTCAACACACCTTTTAAATATTAAAACCGGGTGACTGGAAACCTCTAATAAGAGATAAAAATATGATAAGAATAACTAGATGCCAGTATACCAGAATTTCCAGGAAAATTATTTATAAATTTATCAACACATGATTGAATATTCCATAACTTATCATCAAAATCTCTAACTTTATGATAAATATTATAAAGATATTCAACAAACACTCGACTAAGATGAATAACACTATATGGGAAATTTTTTTGAGTAGAGACAAATGCTGGGGTTAAAATATGAAAAAGAGAAGTAGGTACTAGAGGCACTAATTCTAATTTATTTCCTTTATAGACCATTATTTGCTTTCCATTATTGGAAATAGGTGCAGTTGGATTTTATTGGGAAGGTATTATATGAGAAACCACTAGAATGTATTTTAGGGGAGTGTGAAGAATTTGGAAATTATTGTTTATAGGTCCAATCAAATTGACCAACCTATTTAAGATACTCTCTTATAGTTTATATGTGTTGATCAAATTGCATTGAATAAATTGAAGACACTAAAAAAGGTATCCAAAAATTATAACTATTCGGTGATCAGTGCTAATACTTACCTTAAAAAAATTTCTTACTTCCTGGAACTCTGAGAGAAGATCGTGTTTGTAATCCTACATCAACACTATAAATATCAAGTCACATTGAAGATATACTAACTGATCATTAAAATAACTCATATAAATGAACATATTTTCCAATTATGACTATAAATCTTGATTTTATACTTGAATAGAATAGGATGAGTTTAGAGGAAACTTCTTGATAAACTTAAACTGACTAGTCACCATTACATTCAATTGGTTAAAGTCATATTTAGATAAGATATTACTCCTCCGATTTATTTAAGAACTTTCTTAGAAAAAATTTATTGCATTGGAGATATATTCTTGAATATTTCATATTAACATGGAACAATTAAAATTGGATCATTAAACTCAAATTTAGTGGAATAATTATCCTTAAGCTCAATTATATTGTTCTTGAAGGATTCAAGATCCTGTTTATCTGAAATAAGAGAACCTAGATGAATAGGTTCTAACTTATTAAGAATAACATTCTAAGTATCCATGTGCTTCATCATATATTTTAATCATTTTTAGAAAATTAATTTTATTGAATGCTCTTCAACTCAAATTTTGTGGATTTTAGCACATCCATGAGATCACTAAAGTCACCTTTAATGTTTTCAAACTCATTGAAAATTTATAATAAAAATGTTTTGAACATCTTCTTCAAAATTTAAGCTTTATTTATTATTATTCATCGAAGGTGGATACCTATTAGTTTATGAGGGAGGATCTCTATCCATGATTTTTTTATCCTTTTGAAGGATAGGATTATTGGAGATCTAAACACTTGAATCTTAAAGGAATTATATATTGGAAGCTTATCTAGGTAAATAGATATCTTCAAAAACATTTCTCTAAGGAATAGGTGATCCAATAGGTAGATCAAATTCAATATGAGTAGGGAAATACTTATATCTAGGAAACTTAGGTGAAACAACATTTTTAATCTCATCTTATATACACACATACATAGTTCCATCTTCAAGAACTTTAGGAATAATAGATTCATAATATAATCATTTCAATTCCATTTCAGCTCCAGTAGCTCCAAAAAGTTTCTATATGATTTCCATAGTAGGTTACATTACTTCTTCCCAAGAAGGATCCCCCTTTGTGGGTGTTTCATCCCTAGTAAGACTAGGTCTAGAAATCCCCCCCAAGAGTTTCAAGAGGTTTTATAACTGTTCCAACTTCTCCTTTCTTTCCAACAGTTACCATCTTACTTAAGGAAGAGTCCTAAGAGAACCCAATAGTTTTCAGAAGAGTGGATGTGAGTGTGTCATTTTTTTACACTTGAAATTTTCACCCTCACCCATATACACTTATTTTTTTAAATTAAAGAGATATAATCCTAAAAAAAGGAAAATAACTCATCTTAACCTTTCCTTGGAATCAATGTTGCATAGGGTACATCATGTATCTTGGTAGGTTAGCCATCTTCTAATTTAACAAAAGATATAGTAGATACATATCCTGAAATAGTATCATCTCAAACTCTCCAACCCTTTGAGTAATACCAGTATGAATGAACTTTCACAAGACCTTCCTTTCAACCTCGAGGTCCATAGACACCTTATTTTAACCACTAATGTCCCAAACATAGATCTAATAAGCTCATTAGGGTCAAAATCATCTATACCCACCATGGTACTACTAAAATGATATCTTCCTTTGTGAGGAAAGTAAAGGATTTACCCTATTTATTAAGAGGATATTGAAAAACCATTTTGCATTTATTTTATATGAAATATTATCCCCACTCTACACAAACTAAAACTATGCATTCTTAGAAAATTTAAACACTTATTTATTTATCACAAAACCAATTTTAATTTCATAAAAACACACTCACAACTTTTAAAACTCAATAATTTATTTTAAATAATCTATGTGTTATTTAACTAGTTAAAATCTATGACCCTACTAGGAAGAACTCAACAATACTAGATAGAAGATTTGGCATTTTTCAAGGGTCATAAGGAACCTTCCTTTATCCTATTAGATTTACCCAAGATCAAAATAGGTATAGGATGATAAGTATTCAGAGTTTTGATGGATCTAGTGAAGGATTGAAGATATTTGGTCTAGGGAACTCGCATGTAAAATAATCAAACACAGAGATATGGTGCATGGGTTTTTGTACATAAGGATTTTTAGGGATTTAATCCATGGGTTCAAAAAGTATAATAATATAAAATAAATATATCGATTTAATATCAAAATTATAATGGCAAAAAATAAGTATTTAATATAACATTAAAATATCATTGCATAATTTATTGTTAAATAGAACTACTTAACATTGAATTTATAAAATAAAAATATAAAATAGAAAAAACTAAAGCATAAATAGATTTTAAAGTGAATATAAATCATATAAATAAATTCATTTAAATTAAAATAAACTCATTTATATTCTGATAAAATCAAATCTATTAGATGGGAGAGGGTTAGTAAATGTATTTTCTAAAATATTCTCGGTAGAAATAAATTCAAGGGTGATATAACTTTTTTGAGTGTGACATATCAATAATTGATTACTAAGATAAATATACATTTTTCTAGAATTATTTATGGTATTTTTAGAAATCATGATAGAACTTGGGTTATCACATTTGACTGGTACTTGATTAAAATTAAATCTTAGTCCATCAATGTGCATTTCATCCACAACACTATCGCACAATAACATCCCATAATAATGTATTATTTTTTAACAATAAATAATGCAACTGGGTGTTTCTTCTTAATCAACCATGAAACCAAGGATTTACTAAGAAAGTGTATGGTTCCTGAGGTTATTTTTCTATATAATCTATAAAAACTAAAATTAGTATCTAGATGTGATATTAAATTAAAATCATAAGTTTTTATAAAAAGTATAGAAAGAGAAATTGATCCTTTAAAATATCTTAAAATTATTTTGGTATCTTTAAAATGATATTCTTTGGTATTTTATTAGAATATATCACATAATCACACTACAAACATAATGTATAGTCTATTGGAAGTCAAATACAATAAGATACCAATAATTCCTCTATACAAATTGTTGTAACTAGTTTCCCACCTTCATAAAAATAAATAATTATGTTGGAATTCATAAAATTTTATTGTAACTTACCAATTTCATGTCTAAGTCACTTAATTAAATCATTTATGTATTTTATTTGATTTAAAACATTCCCAAAGTCCTTTTGATAAATGTAAAATCCAATAAATAAATTTATCTCACCAATCATGACCATTTAAAATTATTTTTTTCATGAGTATTGAGAAATCATTACACAATTTTTAATTGGTTGATACAAAAATCACACCATAAAAATATATTTGAACAAGTAAAATATCATTTGATGATGTTTTCTTAAAAAGAGTAGGTTCTACCAAACCTACTAAAAATCCATTTTATAAGTGAAAGGAACTCAATATTTCATACCAAGCTCTAGGGGAATTTTTAAGACTATAAATATCTTTAGTAAATTTGAAAACATAATATGGAAAAATAGGATTTTCAAAATTGGGAGTTTGTTCAATATAAACTTCTACCATAATAAATCCATTTATAAAATATGATTTAACATCTATTTGAAATTACTTAAAATTCATATGAGATGCATAATCTAGGATAATCTTAAGAACTTTTAATATAGAAATCAGGGTAAATATTTACTCATAACCTATCACTACTTCTTGATTATAACCCTTTACAAAAAGTATAGACTTTTTTCTAATGATCAGACCATGATCATCCTACTTATTTTAAAATACCCACTTAGTTCCTATAATAGGATAATTAGAGGGTCTATAAACTAATTATCAAACGTTGTTCCTTTTGAACTGGTTTAATTCCTCTTGCATAGATAATGCCTAACTTTTACCAGATAAGAATTGTTTTATGGTTTTAGGTATAAGTTGATAGGGAAAGGTAGATAACTCAGTTATATTTATTACACTTACAATAGTCTATACTCCTTTATCTAAGCTTCCAATAACTATCTCTAAAGGATGGGTTTCTAAGGTTTTAGGCTATATTGGCATCATACTTTCAAGTATACCAGTTTCTATCTTTTAGAACCATTTATTTCAAAATCAAGTTCTAAATCATCATCCTTTTTGAAGTTAAAAATAGGTTTAAGTATCATATTTTCAAAAGAATAACTTAAATCATCAACCTGATTTTTTTTGGTCTAAATGATCACTTTCATTAAATTTCACATGTTTTAATTCTTAAAAAACACTTTACTTTTTATTGAAAACTATATAGGATTTTTAAGTTATATAATGACCAATAAAAATTCATTCCCTAGCATTTAGATCGTATTTTCCAAGATTATCCATAATTTTAAGAATATAAAATCTATATCCAAAAACTATGAAGTATCCAACTTTTGTTTTTCTGTTATTTCATATCTCATAGGGTTTCTTCTCTAAAATATGTCTAATCAGAACTTTTTTTATGACATAGTATATTTTGTTAACATATTCACCCAAAAAATGAGTTAAGATGATATATTTACATAACATAGTCCTAAAAATTTATTATAGTGTCATATTACTCCTTTCGACTACACCATTATATTAAGGTGTTCTAGGGGAAGAAGAATTATATTTGATAACATTATTGGAAGAAAATTAATCGAAATCATGGTTTTAAAATTCACCCCCATTATCAATTCTTAAAAAAATAATTTTGAAATATTTTTCTTGTTGAACTAGCTTAAAAAAACTAATAAAAATAAGACAAGACTCACTTTTAAGACCAAAAAATAAAACCAATGTAAATATAGGAAAATCATAAAATAAAACCTAAAAAAAATATTTACCTTCTAGGATTAATATTTTAGATAGTCCAAAAAATCAATGTGAATAAGTTCTAAGGTTATAGAAGTGGAAACAACTTTAATTTATTTAAAAGATAATTTTTTTCTTACCCATTTTACATGAATCCAGAGTTTATTTTTATCTAATTTGAGTTGAGGTGGATCAAAAATTAGATTTATTTTAGATAACATTCTTAAGGAATAAACATTATAATTTCCAAGTCTTCTATGCCCAATCCAAGATAAATTTAATTTAGTATTCAAATATTCTTTGTTTTTTCTACTCAAAGAGTTAATATCTAATGTGTATATTCCCCACTATTGGTGGTGGGGTGGTTTGTGTTTGGGGGGGGGGGTGTGGGCTAGGTCTCTAGGTAAATTATCTGAGACCATGTGTTTACCATTAGTTTTCTTTCCTTACATTGTATTCTATGGTGGCAGATGCAATTGACCTTATTATCTAATGTGTATATATTTTTAGTTTTTGGTTACTTAAATTTAAGGGACATGTCTTTGAATATAGAACATCTATTATTAGAAAAATATATAAAATAACATTTTTCAAAAAGTAGACGAATACTTATTAGGTTGTGCTTCAAGCCATTAACATAGAGCTTCATTGATGAGAACTGAATTTAAATTTTTAACTAATACAACACCAATAATTTTTCATTTAGCATTTTCATGAAGAGTGAAATAGCCTCCATCAATTTTGGATAATGAGTGAGAGTTTGAGAAATATCTACTCATATGACTTGAGAATCCACTATCTATATCCCACTTCTAATAATTATTTTTATTGAATTTCCCTATAAAAATAAATCAAAAAAGAATGTGTTTTAGTACCCATATGATCTTGGGTCCTACAATGTTAGTGACCATAGATTTTGGAATCCAAATCAGCTTCACTTTCCAAAAATTTCTATAATAAATTTAGAAACATTATTTGAAATAAAATAATTATTAGTACTAAAAAATTGATTATTTATTATACTAAAATAATTTTCAAAATTTACATGTTCCCCATAATGAAAAAAGTTTAATTTAGAAACGTTTTTTTAGAACTAGGTAAAAAATAATTTCTATATATCTTAGGTATATCTCCATTACTACCTATACCAAATATTTCTCCATTTTCTCTACTGTTTCCAAGTATTTTATTGAGATAATTTCCCCTAAGTAAAAACAACTTAATTATATATAATAGATCATATCTAAGTTTGTAAGATTTTAAACTTATTGTGATATTCAACACAAGAGAAAATATATTTTTCTAGTATTTTTTTTAAATTTAATATATGTTTGTTCAAAGCATATTTTCACTTACAAAAACATTATAATATTTTTAAGAGAATTATTTTTATTTTTAAGATCTCATATTTATCTTCCATCATGGTTCAATATTCATTAAATTATTTAAAATATAAATTATTAGTTTCAAAATTAGTATCATTCATAGGGGAATACAAAGAATTTACCTCAGGTGCTTCTTCTATAAATATCATATTATCTTTTTAGTTTGAGAGTTCAACTTCATATTCAGAAAATGAGTCATTACTAGGGTCTTATGAAGGACTCCATGTATCCTTCATATCTTCTTTTAATTTTCTTTTGAAATTAAACTTCCTTTTGAATTTATTTTTATATTTCCTTTTATCTTGAAATTGGGGATAGTATAGATCGATGTGTCCAAACATATTACACTCATAACATATAACTTCTCTAGAACTTACATCAAAATTCTTGTCTTTATTGAAGGATTTTTTTAATACAATTATCTTTTTATATAATTTATTTAACTTCTTGAAAAACTAATCAATATCATCATCATAAATAGAATTTTTTGAGTCATCTTCACTGGATGAGTTAGATTGTAATAACTCTTTTCACATATTTTCATACTTTGAATTATATAAATTCAAATAATAACTTCCCTTCTTAAAGAAATTAAATTCACCATCTTTATATTTAATTTCATATTCATACATCATTATTTTTCCAATAATATATTTTATTTTACGTTATTTTAAAGCTATAGATTGCATAATACCAGTTTAAATTCCACTCTATTTTGATGGTAGAACTCTGAGTACTTTGGGAGCTTGACCAGATTCAATAATATGATATCCTTAGGTAGCTACATTGTTTATCATTTTAGTCACCCTTCTATTCATTTTAGTGATAACCTCACCATCAATTATTCTGAATTTATCAAAATTTAATTTGATAGTGTCATATCTGAGTTTCCTTACATTATTAGTACCTTCATAAGCAATAAATATGGTTTTACACATTTCATGTGATATATAAAAATTAGAGACTAGATTGAATTAATCCATACCTAATCCACATGTGATATCATTTATAACTTTAGAGTTTAGTTTATATTATAATTTCACAGAAGCATACCATTTTCATGGTTCTCTATTAGGAATTATGTAAGTATTTATGTCTTTTAAATAAACTTTTAGACCAGGATTTTTTAGATAAATAATCATTTGAGCCTTTATATACTCATAGTTTTCTCCATTGAAATAAGAATCCATAACCATAGACATTCCATACCTTTTTTTCAGTAATTGTATCCATTATTGTAATAGATAGAGAGATCATTAGACTTCAACTGATCAAATGTTGTGAACTCTAATTCACTACTCTAATACAAAATGTTTTCCTAGATTAGTTGAATAATGGATCAAGAGGGGGGGGGGGGGGGTGAATCGAGCTCAAAAATTTCTCACCCTATTTTTTTATCTTACTTTCTAATATAAATAAATTTTATGTATCATAATAAAAGAAAACTGGAGAAATTAAAACACAAAATTTTATAGTGGTTTGGGGAAAAAATATCCCCTAGTCCACTCCACCAACACTCTCTTAAAAAGTTTGGTGATTTTTTACTATTTTGAGTCCTCTTCCTAGGGACCGATCAGCTTGAGTGAAATTATCCATCACTTTGTATAAAAAAAGACAGATATTTTATAGGGATAATGTTATAGGACTTAGAACAGCCACCAACCGCACTCAGTATAAGGAGCGTACACTTACATAAGAGGAGAAAATATATAGGAAAAGAACTTGAGTTTTGGAGCACAGTTTTAAGATGAAACAAACAATATATAAGTATTCCAAGAGAATAAAATATTTTCTTTAGAGTATCACTATGAAGAAATTTTGAGAGAAGAAATTATATTTCTTGAAGGCACAAGTGAAACATTTTTAGAAGGTTTCTTCTTATTGAATAGAATATATCTAGTTGCATTATAAAGAATAATACGAGGTATATTAAAAATGAGAGCTCTATTATTTTACATGAATATACACCTTTGTGTTTTCTTCAACTTATATATCCTCATATGTAGATTCTATCAAGGTTCCATAAATTAAATTAATGTAGAAAAGATAAACTTTCACATAATTATATTTTATTTCTTTTCTTAAAAAGGCATGTAAGAATAAATAAGGTAGTTTTTTTACTATTCCTGGAAATTACAGATTTTAGAGAAGTCATCCATACCTTATTTACTAAAATATTATTCCATATATTTGAAAACATCACTTACTTTTACTTAAAATACTTTGATGGTAATAAATAAGATGAGTTGAAATAACATATATGAAAAAAAACTTTATGTAGCCTAAATCTACATATTTGATATCATGTAGGTAAAATATATTCATGGAACCAAAACTGCACATGCTACTGGTTTACATAGCCATGTCCGTGTAAGAAAAATAAATGCAAATCCAAATCTTCCATGTAACCAATTTTATGTAACCGAAAGAAACATGTATCCAAAAACATTGTTTATATTATTCCATGTAACCAAAGTATTTGCACATATAATTTCACATTGGTGATCTTATATAGTTGAAGTATCTGCATAACCAACTTATCAATGTAGGTGATTCTACATAGCTTAAGTATTTTTATTTCCAATTTCACATTGTCATATTTATTTCATGAAGGGATTTATATAGGAAAACTCTATCTCATATGGAAATCCACTTATGTATATTCTCATGCATGTGATTTTAACATGGAAAAAAACTTTCATGTATGTTAATTTTTCCAAAATTAGAAAAAATTAATTTTAGGGTATAATTAGATTCAAAAAATGAAAATATTATTAAAATATGTTCGAACACACTTAAAAAGTGATCTATTTGAAACATAGGAAATAGTTTTTCTGATCATAAAAAAATATGATACTAGGATATTTTGGAAGAAAATTATCATTCCAATAACCTTATGTGCACCATGGCATAGTGTGTGCTGTTATGCTGTGATGGTTATGTATGGGGATTATCGTAATGTATGATAATCCTTGGTTCTACCTATGTCAACCATATCCAACTGTCATTATCGTTTGATCATCATGCGATGATGATTGGAGGAGTTTGAAAATCTAATATAATCATTTAAACCTTAAATGATAATTAATGATATTGGAATAAATGTTTCAAGAGTTGAAACATTTAGAGTATTTATGAAATTATTAATAAATATAGGACAACCATATGAGGTTCTATATAACCTATATAAATTGGATCATTCCACATGTAACTTAGAGGATTCATGAGACCTATAAACTAAAATTCACTTTCTATTATCTTATCTACCAACTTTAAACAAGGTTTTAGTAAATCGTGGTGTTGATAGAGGTCCTTTACTTGTGAAGGATGATTCCCACGATCTGTAGATACCTTTGAAGGAAGAAGTCTTTCAGTTTATTCTTAGTGATCTCGATCAAATAGTTTTGAAAATTTATACCAAGATGAATCAATTAGTGTGAGTTGTGTCATTACTAATTTTCATTTATATCCATTCCAAACATGTAGATAGATCCTGGGTTTAATAAAGTTTTATATTATTCTTCTGATGTGTTTATGATGTTATATATTCATATGAAATCTCTAATAGTGGTATAAAAGTAGATCTATCACCGTTTTATTTGATATTTGGATAAATGAGGATTCCAAAAAATAATTTTTTAGGTCTCAAGGTGTAGAAAAAGGAAAAATTACCATTTATACTCTTCAAATCAATGGATCATAGTATAAAGGTTATGAAAAAATGGGTTTTTTTGGTCTGTGTTTTTCTAGACCATGACATAGTTTTGGAAAATTGGCCATTATTATGTGTTGCATAAAATCATAAAAAACATAATGGCATATGATGATTCTATACATTGAGGTCTGGAGTACACTATTCCATGGTCAATTTCCACCATGAGGACCACCACAATATAGAGAAATCGGGAAAATATTTTCACATAATGAAATGAAATCAAGAAACAAATTCTATAAAATAGAAACCCAAAATGGATACCAAAATAGACATGATATATGTCATGTTAAAAAGGACTAAAATGACATGCTTTATACTATGGTGTAATCCATTATGGTGAAAATTTTAAAGAAAAATATTTTTGTTAAAGTTATCAAAAAAATTTGTTGGTGTGAGAGTTAAAATCAAGTGTTTTTTTAATTATGAATGGTTCATAAATGTAAATATAATTTTTTAAGGTCTTATCTTAATAAATTATTTGAACCATTCAAAAATATTTTTTGGGCTGTAGAATAAATGGTTTAAATAAAATCCAATGTAAGATATTTAATTTATGTAAATTGTTTATATAAAAATTTGAAATGTTTATTATTTAAAAATAAACTTAATTATAAAATATCTCATAATTTGAATGTAAACGATTTCATATTAAAACCATGTAAATGATAATATTAAAATTTCATATTAGATAAAAGTGAATTGTTAAAATTTATATATACCAAAACTATAAAGTGTTTATAATTAATTAATTTATAAATTTTTCGTAAAAATTTTATCTCATTTTTAAATACATTAATTTATAATTTATTTATTTAATTCATATATTTATAAATAAATATAATTTTTATATTATTAATTTTGTTGTATAATTTAGTTTAAAGAGTTAAATTTATTTTATATTATCATACATGAATATAAGGAGTTACAATCCAGGTATAATAATGGATTTAGTTTTTTTACAGTGATTTTGACTTGTACAATGTTATGAACTTGAATTTAAAGTTTGATTATTATTTTAACATATTAGGTGTTAGAATTATGATGGGATGGAAATATCACCTAAGTAAAGTATCTCTAGGTAGAAGGACTTTAGGTTGGTCTGCTCACTGGCATAATGGTATATGCCTTATTTAGAAGATTGGGGGTTGATAGTCTATCACTTTAGGATTACTCTTGTAAGGATTTCTGATTTCATATGATTCTAATCCTTCACATAAAAGAGTTTCATGTACCTTATAAATTATATTAATTTGGATAAGTATAAATATAACTATCTTTTAATTTATATGGGTAACACAAGTTATGAGTTGTGTAAATAATTACACATCAATATGGTTTGAACATTTTGGATTGATGGAAGTAATATAATTATAAACTAAATCATTGGGAACATGTATATATAAGGAAATAAATGATATAGTATAGTGAAATCAAATCCTATTTAAGAATAATAAGTGTTAAATTCATTCAATTGTAAACACCCATCAAGACCTCAATCATTTAGTATGAGTGAATCTAACTATTAGGTTCCCATGAGTTATATTGTATAAGTAAATAGAGTAATGGGGTGACCCTTGTTAGGTTTCTAAGAGGTTGATTAAAACATAATCATATTATTAGAAGCATAAAAAACCATAAATCCAGGATCACCATGTTAGAAAATATAAACCATGTAAAACTGGAAATGAAGAATATATTATAAACATGTACCATACACCATATTACCACTACAAGATATTGATATCAATCGCATGGGCTTGATAGAGATTACTGGAGTGATAGAAGAAATCCTCCCACATTCAGAGGTATCCATGGGTTAACTAAATCGATCAATGTTCAAGAAGGATCCATTTAATCACCATGACATGCTAGTGCCTCAAGAACAGAGGAGAAAGATAAAGATAGCTTATGGACCTAGGATCTTCAACCAAGAATTTTTAAAATGTACACACCCATTTCAATAACATAGAAGTGGTTTATATATGTCCAAGGATGCTCCTTCATGATACATGCATTAAATCATGTGTTTATAACACACGAGTTAATTTCTGGGTTGATTCATGCATTATATACATGAATGGAATAAAATCATATATGTTTCATTTTATGAAACGAATGATTTAATGACATTAAAATCTTATAGGAAGATTGGTTTTCGTTTCTATGCATCCCATGTAGTTTATACACCCATTTTATGTTGATCTAATAATTTGTCCTAATTTTCTTAAGGCTATAGCCACCAAAATGCATCAAATGAATTATCAACTTTAGATAATATATCTCTTTCAATATCCCTCTCATACTAAATCCAAAAAGACTTTGTGTCATTACACTGTATATTGTATCATATGTAATAACTTTTGAAACCACATCCAAAACTACTTTTTTGATATCTTCCAAAACACTTTTGGAAAGCTATCATTGATTTTAATTTGTATCACATAATATGCAGTACCTTGTAAATACCCATCCAAAATATTTTTGGATTAATATTATAAAACTTTTAGAGAAGATATTTGAGTCAAACTCAATCCCCATTCATTAAATCACAAATTGTGACCCCATGATCCTTTTCAAAATTGATAAGAAATATGAAGCTCTAGATACATAAGTGTAGTAAAAGAGTGACCTATAGAAAATAATCAATGCTACTCCGGATATAAAGGGACTTGACATGATCTCTATCAAACACATATATCTTTATACTCATGTCCACTAGTCTGCGTCGTATGAAAACATTAATTGTTATATTTTCCCTCTATCCAAGGCATTGAGTGATCATGAGACATAGAGTATGTCAATACCATATATCCAACTCATAAATTCTCGATTCCCTAAGTATATACCCAATTGTTCTAAGAATACATCACATGTAATGCACATGTATGGATGAAAAAATCACAAATACCTCATCCAAATAAATAAGCACATCATATATACTTTCTAGGAATGGGAACACAATCCAAAATCCATTTCAATTGAGGGACCAGATGTCATACACATCATACAAGATGAAAAATCCCATATCTCATTGATCTCCAACCAGTAATATGATAAACAATATACCTAACCATGCATACATTAGCAATGTTATCATGTAGACTTGTGTAATTAGGGTATAAAATTATGTGTAGTTGGGGTATGGATTAGTGGTAAGCACCCTGGAATCCTACATGACAAATGGGGGTTCAAAACCCATTGGGCACAGGTACTGTAGCAGTACTGTAGCGATACTGTAGCAGCGGCGACATTGTAGATCGGTGGGCACTATAGCGGCAGCGGGGCACTGTAGCAGCGACGGTACTGTGCGGGTACTGTAGTAGCCGGGTTACTATTCACAGAATGGAAATTAGGCAAAAAAATTGGACCTATGGGCTATGTAATGGGCTACAAGCCCATTGGGCCTTCAGGCTATGTAATGGGTCTCCCTCTACCTAGTTAAAAGAGGTATTTGATTTGCTTTAATAATAAAATGAGGCTTCAGCCCCAACCTTTAAAAAAGGGTATAAAATTATGAAGATTATCATGCTAGGTGTCTCACCAACCTTAGGTAGTGGGGACACAAATATGATCCATTCACCCCTAATATACCAAATAAATCATGAATGACAGTCCATGCGGTATACATAATGGGTCATATAGTGAAAGAAAACACATTTTTTATCTCATGAGTATATTAAATATCTTTATACAAGAATGATAGTCATGCTAAACTTAAAATTTCATTATAAAATATAACATTTCATGAATAAAATTGATTAAGGATAACTCAAAGTTGTACTCAGAGAATCCAATTATCCTTACACTTCAAAAAATGTATATATATATATACATTTATGAATCCAACATGAAATAATGATAAATTGGAGTTGTCCTCAAATGTATACATTTTAATATTCTTAAAAAAATTAAGAATACATAATAAAACCAACATAAGAATCTATTTATCATATCATATATGATATAATTCCATATCAAACTTATGTATGTTTCACTTTTAGGGATTTTTTTAACTCGTTACATCATATGTCATTTCTAGCACATCACTATGTGAACATATAATAAAAACATTCCTGAAATGTTTTCACCTAACTCACTATGAATAATAACTAGACTAGTGGGGAAACATGACCTCAAGCGTGCCTCCCCATATTCCATAGGCTTCTGACTAGTATTGGGGGTCTAAGGAGGTACCATGGGTATTCTATACCCCTATATCAGAGTGAAAAATAATAAATTAAATAACCAAGTATCATTCACAAACCATAACATTCCATCAGAGAATGAAAAATAAATAAATTAAATCAATATTTAGATAAAATGAAATATACAACTCAGATGATCATGATCACATACAATACTGATCATCCATCGGGTTGATCCTAATACATATAGAATAAAAAAAAGAAAATAAAATGCACTAGAGGCTTTATCACTATGCTCAATCCTCACCTCCAATTTCCTAGTCCCACTCGAGTTACACCAGCTCGATCATATAATACTAGATCTCATCCCAACCTATTCCTATAACCAAGTTATTGTGTGCTTGGGTGCCATAGTGCAATGAAATCTTGAGTTGGGTGGGAATACAAAACTCAATAGCACACCACCAATGTGGTCTTTTACATAACCAAAAATGTAGTGATATGTTCATGTGAAACACTCAACTAAAAACAATACATAAACTATAAGAAATGAATAAATAAATAAACCCCCATCAATCTTGAAGTCTATGACCATGATCAACCATACATTATTCGACCTGTTTTAGGGTGTATTTGATCACATCCTGATATCATTCCAACCATATAAATACTAGATTATAGGGTGTAACCCATGTAACCCTAATTATTGGAATCAAACAACCAAACATATCATCACAAATGCCTCAAAAACTAGATCCTATGTGTCTTGGGAAAATTTCTGAACTCTAGGTATAACGAATGGGTTGAGGAAAATTCTTGGGAACCCCTGGGAAATCACTTATTAAAATCATCTCCATGTCACCATACCAACCAGCTAGAAACTAGGCATCCTAGGTACCCAAATACGATACATATAAGTTATCAAGCTCAATTGGACAGATTCTGGGGGCCACATAGACATATAAAAATAATCATGATTATAAAAATAATAATTACTCAACCCTATATAGATGGATCCTCGACATTCTTGGAATCCTAAGGAACCTTGGCATTCAAGGTGTCCCATATAAACTCTATGTCAAATCTTGATGTCATTGGAATTATTACATGGATCAATAGTCAGATCCTAGGAAGAACATCTAGGTATCCACAATGATTTCATCTCATCAGTCGTATCACACCAGTATCACATGAGGCTCAAAATTCAGATCACAGGAAGCACCTTTGGGCATCCAAAATATCACCATCACATTGAATCTGTCCTATATATCAGGTCCTAGGAAGTACATTTGGGTGTCCATTTCTACATCAAAATAAATAATTGAAATGATACATTAAATATAGGGATTTTTGAACATCTAAACTCATCATCATTTTCCATAAACCCTCGATCTCACATTTTCAGTATAATTTCTAAGGTGACACCCAAAACCATCTATACCCAAATCCAAACACACTCAGTCAGGGTTGGTCTAATACTGGGGTACCTACTAGGGTCCCCTGTTCTACATCAAGGGAGAGGAACCCTACTTGGGGCACTCTTGGTAAAAATAAGGGTAGAGGCACCCCACTTGGTTCCTCAGTCTTAGTCTAGTCTTGTGGGTCATCACACGATTCTTAGAGGATTTTATGCTCCTAAAAAGTGTAAAAAAACCTGGCATAACTTCATGAGTTTCATGGATAATCCTCACAAGCTATGATTTGAGGATATGACCATGCCTAATCTCAAGTATAAGTTCATCTGGGCCAGTATGATCACTTGGACCATTCATCCTTCCAAAGGTATGACCACCTAGGAAAACACATCTCGAGGAAAGGGTCACTCACCCCATAATCAAGATCACTGAGCCCAGTGGCTCTAAGGTATCTCAAGGTTCTTTACTTGGCCTAATAATTCTAATAAACATCAAATAACCTAAGAAAGGGTCACTAAGTATCCTCAATTTCAATTTATTCGTTTAACTTCCCTCAAGGGGTTCAAGTGTCAAGGCATACTATTAGTCCATGTATCAAACATTGATGGTTAGGGCATCCAACCAATGTTCAAGGTCTGTGGTGTACAAGGAACGTTACTCTTTTTATTATTTTATTTTTCATTTTATTCCAACCAATTAAATTAAATTAACCCATTTAATTAATTTAAACAATTCAATTAAACAAAAAGGGTCAACTACCTTAGTAGAAAGCCCACACATCCATATGCATATAATGAAAAGCATTAATCCATAGGGAAAGCACTGAGGACCACATATATCAATCCAAATCCAAAACCCTCTTTAAGTGAAACCTTCAAAATATTATTGGAGATTGTATAAGTCCATCAACCATCATCCAAAACACCTAAGGCCCGAGTTATCTTATTACACTATAGGAAATGAAAGGTATACCAACAGTTAAAAACCATTGGTATAGGCTGGAGAACCGTTGGTATAAATTATACCAATGGTTTTATAAATCTTAGGCTAGTAATCTATGAAAATAGACATATACCGACAGTTTGATATAAAATGTTGGTATACGTGAAGAAATATACTCTATACCAACGGTTTATGTAAATCGTTGGTATAGAGTTATTATACAACACATATGCCAACAGTTTCAAAACCATTAGAAGTCTTCCATTCACCCCTATACCAACAATTTAAACCATTTGTAAAGGTTTTTTTCCAACGGTTCTGAACCGCTGGTAAAAAAATAAATACAGAACCTATACCAACGGTTTAAAACTATTGGTATAGGCTTTGCTTTACAATTCACACAATAGCCTACTCTATGTGTTACTGTGTGAATTTTACAACATTAAATGATAAATAATCAATTAGAATACATACAATAATCTAATTAAAAACTGATAATTATAAGGATACACAATTTAATAATCAATTATGTTTACAATACATTAAAAATTGAATACGTAATTATATGTGTTACAGAATTAAAAATACATACAAAACTGCATTTTTTATAACACATACACAATTGAATTTAGAAATTAGAAGCTAATAACCCAAAATAAGGAAATGAATAAATGAATTCAACCAAACACAAATATAATGTCCCATGGTTTAGGGCAGGTGTCTTTGAACTTAGTGATGATGATAATGGGTGTGTATCAATGAGCTTGTGTGACTTAGGGAATATAGTTGTCCTTGGAATATTAAATGTCATGTGTTTTAGAATAGGGGTAGGAGTTCCTCACACGAGAAGTGGATTGTGTGAGTTAGACCATGGATCATTATGATAAAGTATCAACACAATCCGAATACATTTGGTCAGTTTTCCGTATGCGAGTTGTTTTTACTTAAAATGATGTTCATTTTAAACAAAAGAGAGATAGTTAGAGTGATACTGGCCACACCATGCCTCATATTTAGGATGTTTTGACTTGTACACATCACATATAACCCATGGATCGTTTTCCTAAAGTATCAATACAATCTGAATGCATTTGGTTGGTTTTCCGTATGCCAGTTGTTGTTTTCACTTAAAATGTTGTCCATTTCAAATAAAAGTGAGACACTTTTAGTGGTACCGGCCATAACGGACCTCATATTGAGGATCTGTTGACTCTTACATGTCATAAATGACCCATGGATTGTTTTCTTAAAGTATAAAAACAATCCAAATATGTTTGGTTAGTTTTCCGTATGTCAGTTGTTTTTACTTAAAACAATGTCCATTTTAAACAAAAGAGAGACACTTAGAGTGCTACCGGCCACACCATGCCTCGGATTGAGGAGGGGTTGAATCATACACATAAAAAATGACCAATGAATCATTTTTCTACTGTATCAACACAATCCGAATGTGTTTGGTTGGTTTTATGTATGCCGGTTTTTTTTCATTTAAAATGTTGATCATTTCAAATAAAGGCGAGACACTTTGAGTGGTACTGGCCACACTGCACCTCAGATTAAGACATGCTTGACTCATACACATCACAAATGACGCATGGATCATTTTTCTAAAGTATCAATAGGATCCAAATATGTTTGGTCCATTTTCTGTATGTCAGTTGTTGTTTTCACTTAAAATGATGTCAATTTTAAACAAAAGAGAGACATTTAGAGTGGTATCGGACAAACTATGATTCATATTGATGAAGGGTTGACTCTTACATGTCAAAAATGCCCCATGGATCGTTTTAATAAAGTATCAACACAATCTGAATGCGTTTGTTTGGTTTTCCGTATGCCAGTTGTTGTTTTCACTTAAAATATTGTCCATTTCAAATAAAAGTGAGACACTTTGAGTGGTACCGGCCACACCGTGCCTCAGATTGATGTTGGGTTTAGTCTTACACGTCACATATGACTAATGGATCATTTTCCTAAAGTATCAATACGATACTAATACATTTGGTTTCCATATGCTAGTTGTTTTTACTTAAAACAGTGTCCATTTTAAACAAAAGAGAGACACTTTGAGTGATACCGGACACACCGTGATTCAGATTGAGGTAAGGTTGACTCTTATATGTCACATATGACTCATGGATTGTTTTACTAAAGTATAAACACAATCTGAATGCATTTGGTTGGTTTTTCGTATTCCAATTGTTGTTTTCACTTAAAATGATGTCCATTTTAAACAAAAGAGAGACATTTAGAGTGGTACCAGTCACACCATGCCTCGGATTGATGCAGAGTTGACTCTTACATGTCAAAAATGTCCCATGGATGGTTTTAGTAAAGTATCAACACAATCCTAATGCGTTTGGTTGGTTTTCTATATGCCAGTTGTTTTTTTCACTTAAAATGATGTCCATTTTAAACAAAACAGATACATTTAGAGTGGTACCAGCCACAACGCACCTTGTATTGATGTGGGGTTGACTCCTACACGTCAAAAATTTCCCATGGATAATTTTACTAAAGTATCAACACAATTCGAATACATTTGGTTGGTTTTTTGTATGCCAGTTATTTTTACTTAAAACATTGTCCATTTTAAACAAAAGAGAGACACTTAGAGTGGTACCAGCCAAACTGTGCCTTGGATTGATACGGTGTTGACTTATAAACGTCAAAAATGTCCCATGGATCATTTTACTAAATTATCAACACAATTTAAATGAGTTTGGTTGGTATTTTGTATGCCAGTTGTTTTTTTCACTTAAAATGTTGATCATTTCAAATAAAGGTGAGAAACTTTGAGTGGTACCGGTCACACGGTGCCTCAGATTGATGCGAGGTTGACTCCTACACGTCAAAAATGTCCCATGGATCGTTTTTATAAAGTATCAAAAGAATAAAAATACGTTTAGTATGCTTTCCGTATGTCAGTTTTTATTTTCACTTAAAATGTTGTCCATTTAAAATAAAAGTGAGACACTTTGAGTGATACTGGACACACCGTGCCTCAGATTGAGGCAGGGTTGAGTTGTACACGTCACATATGACCCATGGATCGTTTTACTAAAGTATAAAGACAATAAAAAAACGTTTGGTTGGTTTTCCGTATGCCAATTGTTTTTACTTAAAAGGGTGTCCATTTTAATCAAACGAGAGACACTTTGAGTGATTTGGCCACACCATGCCTCGGATTTAGGTAGGATTGACTCGTACACATCAAATATGACTCATGGATTGTTTTCCTAAAGTATCAACACAATCCGAATGCTTTTGGTTGGTTTTCCATATGCCAGTTGTTGTTTTCACTTAAAATGATGTCCATTTTAAACAAAAGAGATACATTTAGAGTGGTACCGGCCACACCGTGCCTCGAATTGATGCAGGGTTGACTTTTACACATCAAAAATGTCCCACGGATAATTTTACTTAAGTATCAACACAATATGAATGTGTTTGGTTGGTTTTCTGTATGCTAGTTGTTTTTTTTCACTTAAAATGATGTCCATTTTAAACAAACGAGAGACATTTAGAGTGGTACCAGCCACATCCTACCTCAGATTGATGCAAGGTTGACTCCTATATGTCACTGATTTCACATAGATATTTTTCATAAAGTATCAACACAATACGAATTCTTTTGGTCAGTTTTCCATATGCCAGTTGTTTTTACTTAAAACATTGTCTATTTTAAACAAAAGAGAGACACTTAGAGTGGTACTGGTCACACTGTGCCTCAGATTGATTTGGGGTTGACTCATATAAGTAAAAAATGTCCAATGGATCGTTTTCATAAAGTATCAACATAATCTGAATGCGTTTGGTTGGTTTTCAGTATGCCAGTTGTTGTTTTCACTTAAAATGTTGATCATTTCAAATAAAGGTGAGACACTTTAAGTGGTAATGTCCACACCATGACTTGTATTGATGAGGGGTTGACTCCTAAATGTCACAAATGTCCCATGGATCATTTTTCTAAAGTATCAACAAAATTTGAATACGTTTGGTCCATTTTCTGTATGACATTTTTTGTTTTCACTTAAAATATTGTCCATTTCAAATAAAAGTGAGATACTTTGAGTGGTACCGGCCACACCGTGCCTCAAATTGAGGAAGAGTTGAGTCGTACACATCACATATGACCCATGGATCATTTTCCTAAAGTATCAACACAATCCAAATATGTTTGGTTAGTTTTCCGTTTGCCAGTTGTTTTTACTTAAATGGGTGTCCATTTTAAACGAAAGAGAGACACTTTGTGTGATAACAGCCACACCATTCCTCGGATTGAGGATGAGTTGACTCATACACATCACATATGACTCATTGATCGTTTTCCTAAAGTATCAACAGAATCCAAATGTGTTTGGTTGGTTTTCCGAATGCCAGTTAGGAAAATCGTGCAACAACGGTGATAATATCTTATACTAAAAAAATAAGTAGTATGCATGATGTGCATCCCATGGTGTATGGTTAGGGAAAATGATGAAAATTTCTTCTAATATATATCCATATATGGTTGGTAGATACCTTCTGGGATGGACTTAAATCTTTTACTAACCGTGAGGCATAGTGTTTTTCTACGCCGACCGGGGTTCTGAGATCCTAACAAGCCCCAGAAGCCCCATAAACCATTATAACATCATTAGGATTCCATATTTGGTCAAAAATAAATATTTATTAAAAAATATCCATACCAAAGTGAAAAACCAGGTTCTTATAGTCTTCCCATTTAAAGGAACTCATCCTGAAGTTCACCTTTAATGGGTGGTAAAAATTTATTTGAGAACAATTCTATCCGGGGGTTTGTATGGGGTCCAGGGGGGCTGTCTGGGGGGTTGTACAAGGGGGCTATCTGGGGGGCCATCTTGGGTCCAGGGAGGAGGGTGGGGGGCTATCTGGGGTCTAGGGAGGAGGGTGGGGGGTTGTTCGAGGTCCAGGGCAGAGAGTGGGGGTGCTGTCCGGGGAGCTCTCCGGGGGTGCTATCCAGGGGCTATCTGGGGGCTTTCTAGGGTCCAAGGAGGAGGGTGGGGGGGGGATTGTGATGGGTATGTGAAAGGTGTTATAGGATTTTAATTAGAACGATACATCCATATTAATCAAAAATCAAATGTCATAAATATCAGTAAAACATGTAATGGATCAATCTGCCCTTGATCACCATCTCCATCACCACTGTCATCATCAACCTCATCCTTGCCACCATATCTATTCTCATCATCATCCTTTTCATCGTCCCCATGCTCATTCTCAACCCCATCCTCGCCCTCGTCCTCATCGTCATCCTTGCCCTCACCCTCACCTTTATCCTCTCCCTCGATCTCGACACCATCATCATCCCCAACATCTTCCTCTTCAACATCCTCGTCATCACTAGGAATGTCATCATTTCAACCACCACTAGACCTTCCGCCTGGTTCATTGGATAATGCACCCATCGACGACATATATGTCTGATAAGTCGCACTGGCCTCTGGTTGAAGTGATGAAGATAAAGCTTTGATCAGTTTCATAAATTCTTTCTCACTCATTTGAACCTGTTCTTCCAACTCTGTGACCCTTTTATAATACTTTATTTCATACTCCTTGACTTGTTCCAACTTGGTGGTACTATACTGGATACCTATAGAGGACCAATACCTCATTGGGACTATATTCTTACCAGGTCGGTAGCATACTTGACCAGAATGCTCATCTCCCAAAACCTACTATAAATGATAATGTGGTCCAAAATTGTCAGGCTCCTGGGTATCAAGGGCCTCTAAAGCAGCATGTTAAAAATATTAATTGATTATTAAATTTCAAAATAGATATTAAACTTTGAAATAAACAAATTAAAACTTACAATCTTTTCTTGTGTCGGTTTATTAACCACAGTTCCATCTTTTTTCCTTCTACTCAAGAAAAAAAATTTTGCTCGAGGGATAAGTCCTTCAATATTCTATTTGTGCGTCTATAATGACATTGAAACAATATAAAGTGAAAGTATAATCATAAATTCAATATTCAATAAATCACATAATTTAATTAGGAAACAATAAAAAGGGAAAGTCCTATAGAAAAATTTTAAACAACTATATCGTACCAGCTACCTCTCATGATCTGACATAGTAGTGCACCCCAAAGTGTGAAGGTATTTATTTGAATCAATGTTTTTTTGTTTTTTTCAGAAGATTCGTAAATAATGTTTAATAATAAATAAGATAATATTAATGAAAAATATGAAAACTGTCAATTAAATACCTCAAATGGGATTAATACCTTAAATTTGGCAGTCGCCCAATGGTGAATCATTTGGAGATATTGCTATATCGGGAATTCATCCATGATAGGTACTGTATCCAACTCCATTCCCACTCTATCACACCAGAAAACATTCAAATCATGCTTATAATCTCTCCAAAGCTCTCCTAGCTTCATTAAACATGATGGTTGTGTACCCTCGACATCAAGGAAGTTAAAACGAAGATGACACCCAATATATTAATTCATACAAATACAAAAAAATACTACATTAAACACAATATATTTTTTACCCATATTTGTGCCCATGAATTATCCTTGACTTCGTGTGGCAGATGTCACCAAGAGAGTGGGATGACCGAAATGATTTCAGAGTATTTGGCTAGCATCGCCAAAAAACCCCAATATTGCTTCCCAGGTTTATCAATCATCTATCCATCATCATTGTATTCAACCATAAACTATGTCCGGCAATTCCATATCACATGAAAGTGAGTAAGCCCCTCCCTCACCTCCTATTAGTAGATTAATATGTTATTAAGGAAAAAAATATCACTACAAGTTATAATAAAAATAAATTTTGGTATAAAAATTTATTAGAGCTATAAAAATATACCTATGGTAGTCGGATCAATGGGAGTCACTGGATGTTCAAAAGATGAAGGAATATCCTGTACAGGTGGAGTGTCCCTTAGTGTATGCTCTTTATCTACATACTGTGTCGGAGCAGGAGTCGAAGAAGGTAGAATACAATAGCTCGAAGATAATGAACCAGAAGAAAAAGATGATGGCACAGACATCTGGACAACTGGTAGTGTAAACATCAGAGGCCTAAATATCCTGTGTGTCCCTAAAGACACACTAAGATCAAAATGGGGTGTATAAGATACGTTTGTGGAAGGGGTATAGTCCAATCAGGTACGACCAGTGGATCTTCTAACTCTCACACCACGAGCCCTCGTACCACCGAACTAAGTATCAGGACCACCAAATGATCATCTAACTCTGACACCACCCCCCTTATACCACCAGCCTATGTACTGGGAGAAATATCAGGCTCCTCGTCGGATATCTCTAATCTAGGGGGAGGATCCTAAAAAAAAGTTTAGCACAAAATTAAACACATGATATTATAAGTTATTTAAATATATGTATTTGAAATAAAATACTCACAACATAGATGAGTGGAGGAACGCCCATCTGTGTCACGTGACGATTATTTTCGATCATCTTTTTCCACTGCATCTCTTCAATGAGCGTCATTTCCTCCAATGAAAAAAAATATGGAAGTAATTAGAAACAGATAACTAATGTGTAACCCAAAAAACAAAATATAGAAAACCCATTTTGATAATAAACATAAAGAAATAGAATATTTATGGTGGTTTGAAGGTAAGTACTAGGATACACACTCTGAATGATGTAGGTGAAACATGTTGGTGAGAACACGACTGTATGATTCTATATATTTCCCACCACAACTTCAGGTTCACAATCAAATCTAAAAATTGAGCTATTGGAGTCATCATAAGTAATAAACGGATTGCTTCCAATTGCAGTAGGGATGGTGTCAACTTAATCATCACCATCATCAAAAAATTTTCTGGGATTTACTTCAACAATTACACCGAATTTAGGATGACGATGATCTTTGACATAAAAAACTTGTTTCACCATTGATGCCAATACATATGGTTCATCTGTGGAAAGAGTGAGAGTCATGTCAATAACTTGAAATCCGCAATCATCAATAAATGTGACTTGCCTCATCATCGAATCAAACCATTGACATTTCATCATCGTGACTTGACCATGCGAGTAATAATCTAAAATTATTATTTTATCCATGACTCCATAATAAGATACATTTTCAGAACGAGGTCTATTATCTGATGAACTGGAATAACAGTCTGTTGTGGCAGTTAGCATAACACCATCATGTTGTGTTCTTATGTTCCTTTCTCATTCAATGATAATAAATTTGTATCCATTGATCACAAGTGATTTACAAGCACGAAAAATGGTATTAGGACCAAAAGCCAAAGCTCTTATTTCCTCGGAAATAGAGTCTGCAGTCAAACTCGATACTTGAAATATAAACAAATAGTAAACTTAATTAAATATTATTTTTATTTATTTATTTGAAAAATATTTTTACCTTCAATTTCAACCAAGAAGAAAACCCTTTGCTATACAAAGTCTCTTTCCTTCTCAATAATAAAGAACGATTCTTTCTATATATCAATTCTTTATGTTCCCTTTAGATAAAAATAATAATATTTTAAAAAATATTTAAAATTACAAGAGATAAGATAAGAGATACATGTACAATTAAATTAATTGATATACTCATCGAAAAAATCATAATTGAACAACACTGTGTGAAGTGTCATCTCTTTCTCTTCAAGGCTTAATGTCGTCAATGTATATGATCCCAGAATTCCTCCTGTCTGAGGAAGTGATGGAAAACTGGGTTCAATTCACTCATACTGTTCTTATTCATTTCTCATTGGTCTATTTATTCTCATACTAATATCAGACAAATACATTGAGCAGGAATCCATACATTCTTGATCCAAGTAACCATTCATAATAGAACCTTCAGGATAATTCTCGTTCCAAACATATGATTTCAATGTGTACATGTTTCTTTCAGTCGGATACATCAAATGGAAAGCAATGGGTCCTCCAAGAAGTATTTAGGTCAGAATATGGACAGTCATATGCAACATGAATGTAAAAAATGATGGAGGGAATATTTTTTCTAACTCACACAAAATTAATGGTGTCTCTGCCAATAGTTTTTTCAAGAAGTATTTGGACAACTTCTTAGCAAAAAGATCTCTGTAAAAATAGCAAAACCGAATAAATGAGACTCTTACATTATTAGAAAATAGTTGACTGATTTCTATTGGAATCAACTCATGCAAAAGAAAGTGATAATCATGAGTCTTCAAAGATTTCAGCTTCAACTCTTTTCTGTTGACCCATTTTGATATATTGCTTGAATAGCCATCAGGAACTTTAATAGTCTCCAGCACTTCCAGAAATTGATTTTTTTCAACAGGTGTCATCACATAAGAAGCACATAGAACTTGACATTTATTTTTACTAATACAGACAGGATGCAATTTTGGTCTGATCCCCCAATCTACAAAGTCATGCCGAGATTATAAAACATCTTTTGTCTTCCCCTTGAAACTTAGAAGAATCGAAAGCAACATTTCAAATATATTCTTTACAATGTGCATTACATCTAAGCAATGACATAAAAATTTGGTTGACCAATATGAAAACTCAAAGAATATACTCTTATTCTTCTTCTAATTGTAATAGGTATAATTGGAAACATTTTTCCTCTTTCTAGATTTCATTACACCCTTCCCAAATGAATAACTAAAATATTTCAATTCATTAAGAACATCAATTCCAGACATACGTTGAGGTGGAACATCAGTGTCCATGGTATTTTCAAAACTTCAACAATTGTTTCTATATGGATAGTTCATTGGCAAGAATCGTCGATGTCCCATAAAACTAAAACTACGATGATATTTTATTCTTATCGATCGAGTATTCTTCATACAAACAAGACATGACAATTTTACTTTTGTGCTCCATCTAGACATCATTGCATAAGTAGTAAAATCATTGATAGTCCACATAAGCGTAGCACATATCTGAAATATTTCATTAGAACATGCATTATATGTGGGCACACCCACATCCCAAAGAAGTTTCAACTCTTTTATTAAAGATTGCATGTATATATCTATATCATTGCCGGGATTAGAAGGGCCAAATATCAGTATACTAAAGAAAGTGTAAGTCTTTTTCATACATAACCACGGGGGAAGGTTATAAATGTGTATGAAAACTGGCCATGTACTGTGCGAAGTAACCATATTCCCAAATGGATTAAAACCGTCACATGAAAGACCCAGTCTCACATTATGCACATCAATTGCAAAATCAGGATATCGAGCATCAAATATCTACCATGAAAATCTATCTTTAGGGTGAACCAACTCTTCATTATTCTTTTTTTCTCTTAGTGTCATGCCATCACATTTTTACTGATACTTCATCAGAAATGAAAAGGTTCTGTAATCTGGGGATCAATGGAAAGTGACACATTAATTTTTGTGGAACACGAGATGGTGTTACATCATCTTTTGGCTTCCATCGGGAGGTTCCACATTTGATAAAATCATTTCTTTTAGCAGTTTCCTCCCAAAATAAGCTGCAATCATTCGGGCAAGCATGGTTTTCTTTAGAATCCAAGTTCATCAACTAACTTCCATTCCATATAGTGGTTTTAGGGAATATCTAAATCAACTAGAAGTAAGTGCTTCAAGAAGGTAAGAATGTAATCGATTGTAGTATTTGAAATCAAATATATAGTTTTCCCATGAAGCAATCGAATTAAAAATTCAAACTTTTCATTTTACCACATTGCTGATATACTAGAGTCATCATAACATCATTCAATTTTTTCACCCTATCAACATCATCATTTTCATTAGATGCATCATGTGTGCTTCTATCGAAATCTTGTTAGCTAGACATCCTTTCCTTATCATGATGCTGAATAAATGGAAACCGATCATATATCAAACTCTCCAATTCAGTCCTATCATTTGAATCATCAACATTTTGAGATTCCATTTTCTCTCCATTGTGATACCACACATAATAGTTTGTTTGGAAACCATATTTGGTTATATTATAGCTAACTACTTCACGACTCAACCAAGGTCTTACAACAGAATTAGAACATGGGAAGTGTATGCGACCACTATCTGAAGCCTTGTCAAATGAAAAATCTAAAAATCTGTTCAAATTATTTTGAAAATTGGTTGAAATCCAATCAGTTTCATACATCCAACTTCTATCCATTCTGTAAAAAAAATTACAATAAGTCATTTCAAATCAATTCAATAATATTGAAGTTCAATCAAAAAAATATTTAGGTAAATGACAATATTTTACTTTATATAAAAGAATAACTGACACATTACTCAATATAAGAATCTTATTAAGAAACACAACAAAATACAATGTATATAAGAAAATAAGATACAAAATTTCTAATGCCTATATTCAAGGACTGCCCAGTAAGATATTGGAAGTGGATCAAGGAATACATAATCCTTAAGAGTCTTGTTGGGAGTACATGATTTTTATACTTTAACTTCTTTAGGGAGATCAGGATAAGGAATAGGATGAGGATCACATCAAAAGTAGTTATGGCCTCATCAAGTTTCACCTTATCCATGGATTAGAAGATCCTAGGTTTGGGGCCATAGATCATAGGTTGGTAGGGTGTATTCATTGAATCATGTTCCAATTGATTTTGGAGAGGGACCTTCAATAGTTATAGGTATGGATTTGATTAGAAACACCTATAAAAAGGATATCCAGGAATTGTGACATCCCAAACCAGGATTCCACTCATTAGTGACCCGAACCCAGATGGACACATGGACTCAAACACATCTACCAAAATTCTAAATGTCATTGACTAATAGTGAGAGACTTTGGTGTGTCTGGGGGAGACTATTCCCTCATTTCCTAAGCTGCACAATTTTAATATTATCAGTTAAAAAGTGGAAGAAAGATAACAATGGAAAAATATTGGAAATGGATAAAAATAACCAACTCAGTAATACCAACTAATAACAAAATAATAAACTGAATGATGGTAATGTATGTGATATTTCAATAAGAAAAACATAGTTACAACTAGTAGGAAGTAATACTATACAAGAGGCTCAATAAATTTTAAAATTAGGCCTAGCTTCTTGAGCTACAACCCAATCATCTACTACATGATCCATCCTATGTCATGTGAGTAGTCATGCATCTGTAAATAGGTGATTCCCCTTATCTAAAAATATAATCACATAGTTTATCCAAGAACCCAATGGCATCTCAAACAATGTGTGAGATAAAATTCATGTAGGTGACCACCGAGAGGTCTGAAACTATCCAGTATATTTATATAACATTTTAATATAATGATATGATAAATTAATGAGATAATTAAAAAAATATAAAACTGTTTTCTATGATTCTGATGAAAAAATCTAAAAGGGTTTTCTGTGAATTAGTTTCCTAAAGAAGTAATAAGTATTACATGGGAGAAGGAGAGGTCCCACTGAGAGTTCCCTTTGTAGATATTTTATTCATAAAGAACATAGGATTGTACGGTTAAGTATTTCTTATTTCTTCTATGAAAAATAATTAAGGACCACATACTATTTTGCAAAGTTGAAGAAGATACTCTATATGTTCTATTGTGTAAAGGATAAGTGAAGAGTGTGTAATTTTATATATATAAAGATTTTGATAGAAACATGATACATACTTGTTATGTAACACACATAGTGTACAAAAACGAAGATGAATAATATCTTCATGCTTGACATGATCTTAATGAAAGGAGTGATTTTCATGAAATACTATGAATAAATATTACAAAAAATCTCTTATGAGTTCATATACATGAAGCTGTAATATTTGGATCATTGAGATTAAAAAAAGAACTGTGAATCTTTAAAATTAGAACACAAGAAAGAGACCATGCCCTTATAAATGTATATGTGTAATGAAAACATTAATTGGAAAATGTGTACATTTATGTAGTGATTTTAGTACACAATTCGTGAAGGGAGTAGTGAATCATAAAATTTTCCAAAATCCCTAGAAATAGGAAAAAATGACATGATATTTATAAATAGTGAAAGAAATGGAGAAATGTTGAGAATATAAGAATATACTTAGCTAATATGAGAATAGGTTGAAGGAGTCTAACCTGAATGGGGGAGTTGCAGCTAATCGGATGGAAGAGGTTCACCTGGGTGGGCGCTTCTGGGAGTTGGGAGAATGTGTGTTTGGAAATCGGGCACTTATGAGAGTTGGGGGAATGTGGTTCTGTTTCAGTGAATTTGGGGGGGGGGGGGTCTTTTCCCAATGGTTATTAAAAACCATTGGGAAAAGCAAGGATTTCCCAAATGTTATTAAAACTGTTGGGAAAAGCATGGATTTCCCAACAGTTTCATCAAACCGTTGGGAAATCCTTCCCTAACGACACCTTTACTAACGGTTTATTAAAACCATTGGTAAAGGACACCTATACCAATAGTTCTTTTGAACCGTTGGTATAAAAGTGTTGGGAAATCTAGCCTTTCTAGTAGTGTTACATAAAAACCACAAAAAATGAGGTGTGGTCTACTCCCAATGCACCCTTGATCTTAAGAAACATGAAATAATATATTAAAAATTATTATTCAATGTAAAAATAAATCAATTTAGGTCTAAAACCTTAATAAATTCAAAAAATTATGTAGATTTACTGAAAAAACACGTGATGGAATGTAGACAATGTCATAGATTCTCCTGTAGCTGGGTGGAGAAAAATACCCCTTGATCGAGAACATTTTCACCATGCTCTGATGGAAATTTACAAAAATCCTAAACCAAAATTGGATGAAATCAGTAGGATTAAAGATAAAACAACACACAATTAAGGGTGAGGAATAAACTACCCTGAAATTCCATCCAAATTCACCCAATATCACCTATAATGGAAGGAGGATAGGAGGGGAGAGGTTTGGAAAATACCCTACCTATATGCACTGCTCATATAAAGAAAAATGGAGGATCAATACCCTTATTTAAAAATACTAAAAAGGTAGTTTACAATGTAGAGAAAGTGTTCATAATGTAAATACCCTAGATAGAGGGGAATTCACCCTTATGTCTCGAAAACTCACGGTGTGACTGATATTGTCATGTTGTGAAACTTTTTATACTAATAAATGATAATAGCCCAACCACATGGACTACTTCTGATGATCACCTAAACTGCCATGCCCTCCACTAAATATCAATACACATCTAAAAACCTAATTTTAGGGTATTTAAACCCTTAGAAACTCATACTTAGTCATGGTTTTATAAATAAACCATCCACCAAATGAAAATCAAAATTCCCCCAAAATTACTTAACCTATCCATGCATGGGGTATTACAATATCCCAACCATAAAACTTATCTTCCCTAAGAAGTATCATCGAACATTACAACAATAAACCCAGCCTAATCAGGTCACCAAGACATGCTCAATTCATCATGTTCTACTCTAGAATGACAAATGATCTTCTCCTGCACAATTCCAAAAATGAGGTGCATAATTCATAAAAAAATGATCCATAACTCATAGCCATCACTGAAACTTGTAAACAAAACTCCCCAAATCCCATATATCTTAATTCGACAATGTGTTTTCAGAAACTTATCACCCATATCATGGTTCTACCCACTATAATCTTTAGATCATAATGACTGATTTTGATCTATGGTACTTCCCACCATCAAAATTTCCAAATGAAAAAGGTCTTATATCATCCCACTAACCCGCCGACCGCATCCCACATGATGCTCCTGATATAGTTCCCCTCTCAATATACATAATCTTAAGAGCAACACTAGACAAACCTACTCCATATGACTATACTAAAAAATTTGGTCACATCCACCAACACATCATTAGAAAAATCCCTGCCTTCATCCTAAAATTTCCACCAATGAACCTCACACATAGGGTCTCACTCTTTCCTTGAATAATGATGCCATCTTCCCATTATTTACAATAATTTTAATCTCAAAACAAAACTTTGATACCATTTATTTCACGATTCACCACCTGAACCACCTGAAAAAACAAGGGTTCACCCTTTGAATTAAGTGATGAAACTGGTTCACCCCTTGAACCTAGTGATGAAACTAGTTCACCCCCTGAACCATGTCACGAACTAGGGTTTCACCCCTAAAACATGTCATGAAATTGTTTTACCCCATAAAACATGTTATGAATTGTGTTTCACCCCTGAAACATGTCAAGAGTCATGGATCACCCCACGAATCACCCTTGGGCCACACCAAGATCACAATGAGCTTGATGCCAATGCACCAAATATAGAAAAAAACCCATCTAAATCCCAATTTTTTCATTTATTGAGGAACAATATCACACAAGATCTTATAAAACACCAGTTACCTGATGTCACCTCATCTATCTAGTGATTGGTCTCACTATATCAACAACCTATCCGAAATGAAGGCCATTTACTTATGATTGATATGATTCTACCAACCATCAGAGTATCACTATTATATCTTGTAGAACTCAAACAATCAACACCGATGGACCACACCTCATACATCACCAAACAGAATGATTATCATGGCCAAGATTACTCATAATCAAGCGTTTATAAGAAATATCAATTTATGTCCCATTCCTAGCTCATGGGGACATCGTCATCCGAAACCCAACAAAAACCAATAAAAACCAAGGGTCACACCCCAAACCACTCTATGAATCAATATCATCGAGTTTGATCACAACCAAATGTGTGTTAGTACTCCTAAGCCACACTCACCTTATTTTCAATACCTAAGAAGGATCAATTCGTAGATTGTTCATGTCACCACACTCAATCCAATTCCAAAGTTCCCTCTACCACAAAGGGTCATCTCAAACTCTCATCCAAAAAACCATGACTCCATAACCATAATCATCACATCAACTTCCATCGGTCCTCAGCTCATACTTGGCCATTCATCAATTTACAAATCACCATGAACCACGTTTAACTAGAATGCACTGCCTCAATTTCATGTAAAGATAATGGGTTTATGATCTTGTACCACCCAATCATAAAAGCAAACTCATGCCCAATGAGTCAAATCAAATAAAAATTAGTCTTATTTACCTAAAACACTAACCATCCTCACATACAATCTATACTTTTCAAACTATAAGCATCATTTATGATCCTCTCCAAAATAGTGTATAGCTCCTATGCCAAGATTAACCATATGCTTAGCCACAATACAACGCCATAATAAAAGAAAAATAATCTACATGACCTTGCACCTCAAGATTCTAAATCACATATAAAATAAATGGTACATGTACTAAAATGATATTTCACTCAAAATCCTACCTCAATACCAAAACCACTCTAAGTGCTTCACATCCTCAAGGAAACATGTGCCCGATTAAAATATACATCATAGGATTATACCACCCATAAAATAATCCTCAAGTCATACCAATTAATAACCATGTAACACCCTAATTTTTTAAAATAACACTATGTTTGATAGCATATTCAACATGAAACTCTGATTTTAAACACACCACAATATATTATTAAAATTTTATTATTTAAATATGACTATTTAAACCTAGCCATTAAATAGGTAGGTGTGAATAGTATTAACTAATTTATGAAATTTATATAAAGGTACCACTAAATATAAATTTATTTATAAATTCTAACTAACTACTCACTCATTTTTAAGTAGTCATTTTATTAATCAAAAATTCGTTTTCCTCAAAAAATGATTTTTACTGCTTTTCATGAGAAATTAATTTAATTAATTTTTTCAATTTTATAAAATTTATTTTATATTTGAAATAATTATATAGATATTAATTTAGGGTGATATTTTGTGATTTTTCAAAAATATTACTTTTTCAGGGAATAATGAAAAATATCAATTTTTATAAAATTGTCAATTATTTTTAAAAACTTAAAGAAATTTAAAAGTAACATTGTTATTTTAATTTGATTTAAAATTAAAATAAGTATTATTTATTTATATTAAATCCAATTAATTACATTTAAATCATATCTATACTGTATTTTAGTATAAGTTTATTATTAGGATTAGAAACACATTTTTTCTAAAAACCTGTTAAAATGCATAATGTTTATCCATTTTAATTAATTAAGATAACCTATAATAGGTAATGATTAAAATTATATATATATATATATATTATATAAATATTTATTTAAATTCATTTAATTATGATCAATTTTAATATAGTTATTATAATATCATCTTATGCTAGAGAAAAATGAATTTCTTGAAAAATCATTTTTAACACGTTTGTGGGTATAATTTTAAATTAAATTGTTCCAATTATATGATTTGAATTTTGAAAAGTATATTAAATATTTTTCATCATCATAATTTTTATTATTTAATAATATCAACATAATTTTTTATCATAATGAATAGTGAAAATTGTAAAATTTAATTACTATGTTTTGGGAAAAACAGGTTTACTAGGGGTTTAAACTAAAAATAAAAGGGATAAAAATGACTCATAACATGTCTAATTACTATTGTATTGTCATATTTATACATTATATATTATAGGGTTTAAAAAATGGTCCATTTTGGATTCTTTTGAAATGTGAAAAACATGGGTGTAATTCTTTCTTTTCAAAAATTCCAAATGTGTCCCCTCCCCCACTTATAAAAGGCAACCCCTATTATCTCTTTTACACACATAAAAAACCATTATTTAAGGGAATAAATTTTAATATAAATTACTTCATAATAGAATAATATAGTATTTATTTATCATAAATCCAACCTAGGAAGGATTTTGGTGAAAACCTAAAGAAGTTGTCTGAAGAAGAGGCATTATTCTTAACTGAGTATTTTGTTTATTTCTTCTCACACATCCTTCAAATATTATTAAAACAGGATGATATAATAACCTAATTATATTAAATATACTAATATTTTTTTATGTTAAGGGGATGAAATAATTAAATCTTCTCCCTTCTCGAATGAGAAATGAAACCATTGATCATGTGTACGGTGAACTACCTCCTCACAAACTAATTTAATTCATTTTTCCATCAACACTTCTCATGGATGGATATAATGAGGTATATAATATTTATATATAATATTTATATATAATATTTATAATATAATTATACTTATATAATTATATTATCACATATACCATCTTAATTTAAATTCTGTAGGGAATACGATAACGTCGTTCATGTGTTTGGCAGACTACCGCCCCACGAAATGATGTGATTTGTTTTTCAATTATGCTTTAAGAGAGAGGTAAAAAGGGTTATTTTGATGTTAATAAATTATATTAATAAAATATTAATCATTATATAAAATAATTAAACCATATACCTTCTTACCTTATCATCCATTGAATAAATGACAAGGACGTTCGCGTGTATGGTGGATTTCCACCTCGTGAAGCAATATGGTTCGTTCTTATTACCACATCACATTGATGGTATATGTAAGGGTATTTAAAAAAATAATATAATATTTATGATATAATTATTATATTTTAAATATAAATGAACACTTATCTTCTTTCCATCATGATCATCGAAAAATGGAAACGTTACTCATGCGTACATATGACTTACCATCTCCATTATTATAATGTAGTTACTTTTTCATAATAATATTTCATGGTTAGTTTTAAAAGTATAATTTAAGTATAAAAATAATAATTATTTTATTATTACCATTATGTATATGGTTAATTAATATTATCTTTGACCATATTCAACTTACTAAAGTGATTTGTGACCTGTGATCCATTTATCGTTAAAACGTTCGACATGAAATTAATTAGTTATGTAATTGAATATGACATGGTAAAAAATAAAATAAAAGGAATAATATACTTGAAAAAGGGTTTTAATAAATTAAATACTTAACATAATTTTATTATTTATGAATATAAGGAACACACGTGATGATTGGGGCTCGAGGTAAGGGTTTCATCTCAAAACTTCCTTCTTTGAGACACATATTATTTTATGCACCTAGTTTATTTTATATGGTGTATATAATGACCATTTAAATATTATATCATTAATAATTAAAAATTCATGTTATTTTAAGTTACAATTCAGTTCCTTCATTCATGGGGATTATGATTTAAAAATCACCAATGTTGTAAGGGTTTATTTCACAATCTCATTTTAATCAGGATTTTTTATGCTTGAATTTCCATTGAATCAAATTATTTGATCATTGTGTAATAAAATAAAATAATTTTATTATACTATATTTATTTATGAAATTTTCATGTAATAATATCAGTTTCCTCTCCTTGGTACTTATAATGAATTACAATCTTTTTTAAGGAAAATTGACTTTATTTCTCTTTGGTTGAAAACCCTTTCTCTTACATATACACGTTTTCTTTAAAATATCTTCAAAAATGTTTTAATATTATTATATTAATGATTAAAGTTATGTTTACCCATATTCAAATTTTTAAAAATTGGTTTAAAATGAATATTCTTATCATTTTCAGAATGAGGTACTTTTTAACTTTTTATCCAAGTGTGGAAGGAATGTTTTTTTAACTTGTACAACATGTAAGGAATTACCCACTATCATGACCACTAAAATATTTGAAGGTCCATTTATAAGTTTACATGGTTATTTTTAAATAAAATATTTTCTATATTATTTTGGGAATTTTTCGATTTTGAATAAGTGATTTCGATGTGAAAATGGCATTTTTCTCAAGAAATATTAAATTTAATCTTTTAAAGACATTTTTATCAACAATGATAACCTTTGATGTTATGGATTGATTAAAAATTATGTATATATTTCTCTCACATATATACCTATCTTATTATACCTTACTTTAATATGTTAATTTATTCCTTATGTTCACTTCTCAAATTCCTTCATTATAAAATTTCCTATAACTGTGATATGAGATAAGATTATGCAACCCATTTTATTTTATTGGGTAATTATTATATTTTTACTTATTATTTATTAACTTTATATAGAAAACATAAATCACGGACATGTTATTATGGGAATTCCCAAATAATGCTTCGATGCATTGGTTAAATCTTTAGTCTCATGGGGCATCATGTTTGGGATTAAGAAGTAACCCTAACACATTATAGAACTTTGTGCACCATGTGATATTTTCTAGGAAGTTATACTTGTCTCATGCTTATTTCATATTATATATTAATGTCACATTTACTATAATTCCATGTTATTTTGATACAATGATATTTATGTTATGTTTCCTTATGGTTACTCATGTTCCTTCTCTTTTAGGATATCATGTTTTACCTTTGACTCACACATTATGTTTTCTTATCACGTTTATTTCCTTACTGAGGTTTTTAGATCACCCCTTTTTTTCTATTTACTTCCTAGGTTATCCGATGTAGTTTTAGGTGATCAAAAGGATTTAGGATCTAATTATGGAGAATAAAATAAATAAGTTTTATTTTAGACTCAATTTGTTGTATTATGAACTTAGGCTTCAAAAGAAACAAGGAATTTACGATCATTGGATTGTATTATTAGATATTTAGGTTTATAAATCATGTAATAATATGTGTAAAAGTCTTAGGTTTCTATAAAACATTGGCTAAAAACACATATCATGCATCAGTATCAACATTATCATCTACCCATGCTCCCTGCCTCTAAGGAACTTGCACAACCAATATCACCCATCTTGTGAGATACCCACACATAACTAGGCACTGAATCACTTAGAATCTAGATTCAAATCTCAAGGGTCACTAGATTTTACCACCTATCCATTATTCTTATATCACATACCCACATTATATGATTTATTTCTTTATCACTTTCATAATCATCCTTTCATTTATAGTCTATCAAATTTTGGTATGCAATGTGAGTTACTTATTCTCAATATTTATGTAATATTTATATAGAGATACATATTCAATGTGAAGAATCACATTAAATACTTATAAAGAAATAATTAATAACAATTCAGGAATCTTGATCCCAAAAATCTTAAAGGATTTTCATATACCTTGGATATAATAATGGTACTACAAAGTTTTTTTATCAGCTAGTAGTTTGGGATAACATACAAAAAATATGACATACAAAAATATATAGTAAAGAATAATTTTACCTAGAACCACTTAATTATCATAATATACCTTAGAAGTGGTGGTGGTTTATGGTATTCATTGATCCATTGGTTTAGGATGTTGTTGAAGCCTATTATTTTCAATAGCTTTGGGGTAGCTGCAATGATTTTCATAATACCCAAAATACTTACATTTGAAGTATTAAAGTGTAGGTGGAACATTAGTTGGGGCATTATTTTTTCTCTATTATGTTAATTGGATTCTTAGAACTACTTAAATAGTTTTTTGTAATATGGCCCACCCTACCACACTTAAAACACTTCCTAGATCCCTTGAGGTAGTTTCTCATGTGCTTCCTCTAACATTTTTTACATATAGGTAGTTGGGATTTATTTCCCCCATGTGTCTTATCATCATATATTCTATGATACCCCATATTTTTTTCTTATCCCTGAAATAAATATAGAACCCTATTTTCATCTCCACCTTCAGTGCACATCAAAAAATCTCTTCATAGCTTCTAAAGTATCTTATGGATAATTACCTTATAATACTTGGTTTTAATCTACCTAAGAAATGATTAATATTGATTTCAGACTGGGAGATATAACTAGAGGCATACCTTGAGAGCCTCATGAATTTTTATTTATAATTTTCAATAGGTTCATACTCCTTTTATTTTCTCTCAAGGAATTATCACTCTATATTTGTGTGAAGAGTTTGAGGAAAGTGCTTGATGAAAAATCCAGTTTTCAAATCATCTCATTCCATAAATTCTAATTCATATTTTCCCATAGTATTCTTAATAATACTCTACCATTAGTTATCCTCTCATTATAAATGATAAAAGACCAAATGACCATCTCATTCTCTGATCTTTGGATGATAGAAAATACATTCTTCATCTTATTGATCCATTTCTAAATAATAAATGGATTAGAAGATCCACTGATGGATGGTGGATGCTGTCACATGAAACAATTGATAGTAAACTACTCTTTCCTTGGTTGTTTTGTGAACTCAATGTGATTCCTATTATTATTAATAGTTTTCGAAAGTTGGGTGAGCATTTATATAAGTTTTTTAATCTATCCCCAATTTTAATGGGTTTTTAATTGGGGAAGTCATTTCATTGCCCCTCACACCCATTGTTCATTTGGTTCCTTTTGGTTCCATCCATTTCTAAAACCAAAATTATTTAACTTAAGTGACAAACATTTAACATCATAAGGGATTATAATAATCACCAAAACTAAAGGGCTTCATCCTTAAAACAATTTTACCCTTATCAACATATTTCTCTATAACTCTTTTAGAACAAACTATATAATTATTAGTTAAAATCTAATTTGGGGTTTCTCATACCTATTAAAATCTAAGTTGGGGTAGCTCATACTTGTATAGTTAGGTCTATTTATTATGCACCATGTTATGATTGGGTTAACACCCAACACACCGTATTTAGGTTTATTAACCCTAGGCACATCTATGATAAATATTTCGTCCACTTTTTAGTGTCCAAATAGGGATTTATTTCTTGGAAAACCACTTACTCAATAATTTACCAATATTTAAAAATATCATCCTTGACGTAGAATCAACTATAGGGTTTTCAAAAAAGTTCTCTAAACTAATCCTCAAAATTACTAAATATTTACTTTGATAATAACTATAATTAACCAAGATAAATATATATAAATAATTCATTGATTTCATGGTTTAATTAATACATTAAATAAAATGTCAAACAATGCATAGATCGGAAGGTTTAGTGTCTTAAAGACAAGATACACAAACACGTTATTTTAAAACACTCACGAACATTTATCCATAACCATTATCCTCTATAACGTCTTCTAGACATATCATATGACATAATCATCTTCATAACCTGGGGAATGGAAATATAAGAAAGAGTGAGCTTGAATTCTAAGTAAGGGAAACATATAAACTAGTCATAATAGTTTGATCATAAATATGATGGAAAAAATGCGTTTTGGAGTAATATCTGATAAACATATAATGATATCATAAGTGAAAAAAAATACTTGATTGATCATTAAGGATCATGGCATAAGAACATAAGACCAAAGAAATGTCATAAAAAACATGTCTTGGAAAAATATAACAAACATGGAATTAATACATGATAAGGTTAAATATCTTTAGAACATGGAATATCATTAACATTTGGCATAGTTCGAAAATGATTCAAATTTTAGAGAATTATTGGAAAAAACATAAGCATATAAAACATTGTTAACAAATCCAACTATGTCCACACCTTAATTATGTGAATAAATCCATGTATGTCCACCCTTTAGTTTTGTGAAAAAAATCCAAGTTTGTTCATGAATAATTATCTCATGAAATATAAAACCACAAAAAATATATTAAAATTAAATATAGGATCCCACCCATCATTATACAAACATATTAGTGGCACTTAAAAATCAAACCTTTCATATTATCATAAATAACCCATGAAAAGAAAAATGGGTTTCATAGCTTTTTGAAAAGGTATCACATAAATAAAACACATGATCATTTGATACAAAAAACACAATCATTACAAAAGAGGATATATCAGTGAATTTATAAACCATTAATTTATTAGATAAAAATTATTTTTAAATGAAATAGAAATCACAAGAATTATTTTTCTTAATTTTGTTAATATCATCTTAAAAGATGCGATTTTTGATTCCCATTCCAAAAAAAATTAAAATTAAGATAAACCATCCTAAAAAATTTATTTTTAAAAATTCTAATAGTGATACCTTGAAAATAAATAAATTGTATATAAAAATGTGATACATAAGGGAATAATATATGATTATTGAAATGAAAATCCTTTGAAATATTTGAAAATTCCTATATTGAAAACCCAAACCATTAAAAGGATACTGAAAACCTTGGTTCTAAAATAAAGTTTCATATAAGGATCATTATAAATAAAAACAATTTTAGTTTCCACTAGGGAAAAAAGAACATTGGTTGGGATTAAAAACATGGATCTGGAGAAAAAATTCATTAAAAGGGATGGGAATTATTCTTAATTTTTTTTATTTCCACAAAATTATAGATTTATCAAGGAAGAGTAATTTAGTGTGAAACATGATATTCATATAAAATAAGTTGTAAATACAAAATAACATTATCATAGGTAATATATGATTATAATTGAAAAGGGTTTTCGATAATGAGAAGTGATTATGATCCAAGGGAAGGATTTGAGTCACGAAAACCCTTTAAAACCTTTGTAAATTTTGAATAAAAAACCCATGAGAGGTATAAAATTAAATAGAACATTTAATATATTAAAATAAAAGATAAAAATGATAAAAACTGAAATTAGTGTCATATTTACACAACTTAGAAGGAAACATGGTGTTTATCATAAACATATCTTAATATATTTGAATTTGAGACAAAGAAACCCTTATGAACTGAGTAAAAATTCAATAAAAAACACCATAAAAGTGATAGAATGAAATTAAACTTAAAATTACATGAATAAAATATTATTAATGATATATTATTTCAAATAGGTATTAAAAAAACCACTTAATTAATAATTGGTTCATAAATACGTACTATGTCTCAATGATGGGAAATTTAGGCGAAATCCCTTACAGACTTTGTAAATTTTGAATAAAATGTAATTGGAAGTTTAAAAATCATATGGTTCTATGAATAAAATTAATTAAATAATATATTATTCCAAAAATAAATTTTTGGGTAGTTCCATTGAAATAATAAATTTATGAATAACATTAAAACATATCTCAATGAAGATAAGTTGATATAAAAACCCTTACCTTATTTCCATGATTAGGTTATAAACCATTAAATTGCCACAAAATAAAAATATATTCCTTAATAATATATTTAATAAAATTATTCACATATTTTAACATTTATATCCCTCATTTATAATTATTTATTATGGGTATATTGGTTGGTTATAAATTATTTTCATCACCGGGTGTTAATAACTTTAACTATTTGTGCACGTTCTATAATGTTGATATCATTACCAATTATTTAATAAAGAGTTAATAATTAATATATATTTAAATAAAATTTAATATATAAATTATATTTATCTTTAATTCTCTCATACTATTCCATAAGTGTTTTAGTTATGTTGTTTGAAAATGGAATCAGTGATGACTTATTTTGGTAATTTTAGCAAACAAAAATGTTGCTTTAATAATTATTCAGATAATTGAAATAATATTTCAATAACCATATAATATTAATTATTTTATTAATATATTATAATAATATTATTTTTCATGTTCTCATATTCATATATAATCATATTTTAAAGAATTGTTCATGTAGGTGGTTAAATCGATCCAACCATGAACACGCTTTAACTCGATTGACAAGTACGATTTAAGAGGTATTTATTTTGAAATAATATCATTATAATAGAATAATAATGATATTATTTTTATTTTATTTATTATATTAAACCATATTTTATGATTTTTTGATAAATAATGAAAAACTGGAAGAGAAATGAAAAAAAAATCTTCGTGGAGGCGGTGGTCCACACATACACACACAATTTGCGTTCCTTTGTTTTTCTAAGTGGTTAGAAATGAATAAATAAGAACCATACCATTAATATTAAAATATATCACTATAATAATGATAATTAATTAATAATATTATTATGGTAATAAGATATTTTTAAGATTAATATAAAGAAGAAAAACTTAAGAAGGAGATAATACTTACATTGGTGACTTGATCTAAACTTAGAAATCCCCTTTAAATTGAAGGGATTAGGATAAATATGAGTGACCATGGGATTATATTTGTTGGATAAAGTTCTAGGAGAGTAAAATTTCATAATTTCAATGAGTAATATGAATCTGAAGTGTATGTTTTAATGGCGTAAGTGGTATCCTTTTATAAGAGAATAAAGGGGAACTTTTGGAAACAGAAGTCATTTTTTTAATAATTTCATAAGAATATTCAAGGTTAAATAGATCAAAAGTGTACAAATAGGGAGTTTTTGACAAGATAATTTAAGAAATAATCTCATAAATTTATTTTTATACAAGGTCATAGTGAGTCATGTTTTTTTTACTTTTAACCTTTTACCCAAATTAACTTTAACTTGGTAATTAAATTTTAAAATTTGTAATTTAAATTAATGAAAAAAATTAAGATTATATACTTTTACCTAATTCTAACCCTATGATTTAAAATTTTAAAATAATTTTAACACATATATTTTATAAAGGTGTGAAATGTTACTTTTCAAATAAACACACTTAATCGCCTAAAAACAGTTTAAAAAAACATTTTTAAGATTTAAATTTATATATAAGATAAAATTATCTTGGATACTAATTTTAATGAAATAAATTTATTTATTATAGAAAAAATAAATATATGAGGATTTCAAGGTAATTTAAAATAAAATTTCACCATGAAAATATTTATTTAAAAGAAACAGACAGAAGCATTTTTTAAATTCTAATAAAATGCTATTTAATTCCTAAAATATTAAAAAAAATATAGGATCAAAATAAAATTTTATATTTCATAATTATAACTATTAAAATATATTTTTTATTAATTAAAATATTTATAAAATTTTAGTAATTTCACATATACCGATAAAGTGTTAAAGTCGCTAATTTGGAAAAAAACTATATTTTTTAGTATTCTCCCAAAAATACATTATTTAATAAAAATATCACATATTAATATTATGATAATATTTTTATTATAAATAATAAAATTAATTTAATTTTTTCACATTAAAATTTTAAAATTTGACAATTTATCTTTTAAATAAAAACATAAATATAATGAAAAACGTTTTCATAGAAAAACAATATTTTAAAATATTAACTATTATTATTATTATTTCATATAAATTATTAAAAAAATTGGTGATAATATATATTAAAAATATATTTTATCCATAATATATTTATATTAAAAAAAATATGGTTTTTAAAATTTTAAGCATAAAACATGATTATAAACTATTTTTCTACACTAATTTAATATTATTAATATTAAAAGAAGAATTTATTTTCATTCTATAAATATTTCATAAAAATGTTAATATTATTCATTCATTATGAATGAAATAATAGGTTTTAATGTTTATACTTAAATATTTACACTTTATCTAAATATATCACTATTTTTTAAGTTTGGTGTTGTGTGTGGAGAAAGCTATCGAACATATTTGAATTCATTGGAGGAAAACATAAATTAAAATATCAGGTCATTATATTCATCCTCCCTTAAATAAATTATGTCCTCGTAATTTTAATTATCAGTTATTAATGAAATAAAATAAGGTAATTTAAATTATAGAGGAAACTCAGGATGTAATTTCTAGAGATATATTAACCTTACAAACTTGAGAAACATGTAATTTTTCCTTGGAATAAGCTTATCCCTAGTATTGAGTCTTTCTCCAAATGTTTGAGTCAAAATTCTACCTTTATATAGTATCTATACCCACATTTTATGATTTACTTATGTAGAACTTTCATAATCATCCTTTCATTGATAGACTATCATAGGTTGGTATGAAATGTGAGTTTCTTATTCTCACAATTGATATAGGATCATTGTTGAGAGAGATATTCAATGTCTAAAATCACATTAAATTATTATAATTCAAGGATAAATAAGACTTTCATGAATCCTAAACCCAAAATCCTTAAAGGATTTTCATATATATTGGATACAATAATGCTACCTCCAATTGTGTTTTTATCATCTAGTAGTTGGATATAACATACACAATATAAGACATCCACAAATCTAAAGTGATGAATAACTATACCAAGAAACACTTAATTATCATGCTCCTCCTTAGTAGTGATGGTGTAATATTATCTTCCTTTATCCCTTGGGTGGAAATTGTTATAAGATTTTGTACCCCATCTTCAATTTAATTGGGTTGTTTTTTTTGGGGCATTCATTACATTATCCATTAGACCCAATGTTAATTTAGTTCATTCTGGTTCCATCCATTTCTAAAACCAAAAGGAGTTAACATAAGTGACAAAAATTTAACATCATAGAGGATTATCATAATCAATAACAAAAAAAGGGTTCATCCTTAAAACCCTTTTACCCTTATCACCAAGTTAGCATGTAACTCTTTTTGTTCAACCTATATCATTATTTGTTAAATTTTAGTTTGGGTTTTCTCATACCTCTTAACCTAATCCATTAAAGTGAATTTTAGACTCTGTTTATTTGGCCTCTTTTTCACCCGACGTTTCCAGCTAAGTGTGAAATTTGGCCAATTTTTCTTTCACTAGGTAATGGTTGAGTTAACACTAAATACACCATCTTTGGGGTTATTACCCCTCGATACAACTCTTCCAGATCCTGCATCTACTTCCTAGTATCTAGACATAAATGTATTGTTAGGAAAAAAACTCACTCAATACTTTACCTATATTTTATAATATCATAATAAACTTAGACTCAACTATAGGTTTTTCACTAAGGTTCTCTACACTAATCCCTAAAATAACTAAACCATACCTTTGATACCAACTATAGAGACCCAAGATAAACATAAATAAATAATACATTGAATTCATGGTTTAATTAATATATTCCAAAAATAGTCACACAATCCAAGGACTGAAATATTTATTGTATTGGAAAATAGATTCATAAAAAATATATTTTATAACACTTATAAAAATTTCTCCACAACCATTCAGCTTTAGAACCTATTCTAGACATCTTGTATGATATAATCATCTTTATAACCTTGGGATGGAAACTTAAGAAAGGATGATCTGAAATTTTTAGTAAGAGAAATATATCACCTATTCATAATGGTAAGATCTTAAATATGAGTGGAAACATAAATAAGGTAGTAATATCATATAAAAATATCATGAGATCATAAGTGATAAAAAACACGATTGATCCTTAAGGATCATGGAATAGGAACATAAAACCAAATAAATGTCATAAAAAACACATCTTATAAACATAAAAAAACATGAAATCAACACATGAGAATGAAAAATATCTTTATAAAATTAAATAAAATAAAATTTTGGTATATTTTGAAAATAAGGAACATTTTATAGAAGTGGTGGCAGAAACATAAGTATAGGAAAACATTGTGAAAAAATCCAAGTATGTCCACCCTTTAAATTTTCAAACAAATCCAAGTATGTCTACTATTTAGTTTAAAAAAACAAATTATTTACATTAATCATTATCTCATGAGATATTAAACTATAACCAATGAATTATAGAGAAATATAGTACCCCATCTGTCATCTTTCATATATATGAGAGCTACTTAAAAACCAAATCATTTATCTTATCATAAATAAACCATGAGAAGAAAAATGGTTTCATAACTTTTCTAAACGATGTCACATAAAGAAAAAAACATGATCATTTGATATATAAAACACGATCTCCCAAAAATATCTTATATTGGGTGATTTATGAACCATTAATTTATTATAGAATAATACTTTGGAAATGAAAGATAAATCACAAAAAATATTAAAAGGTGTTTTTTAATATCATCTTAAAAAAGATGTTATTTATTAATCACATTCTAAAAACCATTTTTTAAAAAATTAATATGAAAAATCTTAAAAAATTTCTTTGAAAAAAATTCCAATGATGATACCTTGAAAATAAATAAATTATATATCAAAATCTGATATTGAATGGAAGAATATATTGTCATTGAAAGGAAATTCCTTTGAAATATTTGAAAATGCCTTTATTAAAAAATTACATCATAGAAAGGATATCAAAAAAATTGGTTTGAAAATAAAGAGGGAATATAATTATCATTGTATATAAAAACAATATGAGTTTAAACTAGTTAAATTAGAACATTAGTGAGAAACAAATACATGGATATAAATAAAAAGTCCATTAAAATTGATGAGAATTATTCTGAACAAAATTTCATTTCCAAAAAATAATGGATTCATAAATGAAGAATTATTTGGTTTGAAACATTATTTATATGAAAAAATAAGGTGTAAATATAATGTAAAATTATCATAGGTTATATGATATAATACATGAAAAAGGCTTTATACAAAGAGAAGTGATTATGACCCAAGGGAAGGATTTGAGTCATGAAAACCCTTTACGACCTTTGTAACTTTTGAAAAAAAACCATGAGTTATAGAACATTAAATAGAACACTTAATATCATTAAATATAATAAAATCATGATATGAAATTACAATGGGGTATTATTTACACAATTTATAATGAAACATGGTGTTTAACATAAACATGTCTCAAGAGATTCAAATTTGAGACGGAGAAACCCTTATGACCTGGGTAAAAATTCAATAAAATCCCCATAAAAAGGAAAGTATGGAATTAAACATAAAATACCATTAATATAATATTATTAATGATATAGTATATAAAATATTTAGTATAAAATCACTTAAATAATAATTGCTTCATAAATATAAATTATATCTCAATGAAGGGAAATTGAGACAAAATCTCTTACAAACTTTGTAAATTTTAAATCAAAAGTAACTAGAATATTGAAAAACATATTTTTATATATATCCCATGAATTAAAACATGTATTATTCTAAAATAAATTCTTTTGTAGTATACACATTATAGAAATAAGGAATTGGTGAATAACATTAAACATGCCTCAGTGAAGAGAAGTTGAGATAAAAAACCCTTACCTTGTTTCCTTTCTTAGTTGATGACCCTATAAATTATTGTAAAAAAGATAAATTAATAATATTTGTAATATAATCATTAATATAATTTAACTTTTATATCCATCATTTATAATTATTTATTATCAGTATATTGGTTAGCTATAACTTATTTTCACAATCAGGTGTAATAACTTTAACTCTTTGTGCATGTCCTATAATGTTGATATAATTGAACATTATTTTATACCAATTTAATAATTCATATATATTTAAATATAATTTAATATATATATTATCTTTATTTTTAAGTCTCACATACTATTCCATAAGTGGTTTAGTTACACTACGTGAAAATGGAATCAGTGTTGGCTTATTTTGATAATTTTAGAGAACAAAAATGATACTCTAATAATAAGTTAAATACTTAATATAAAATTTAAAGAACCATATAATATTAATTATTTTATTAATATATTATAATAATATTAGTTTTAATAACCTCATAGTCATCCATAATCATATTTTAAATGATTGTTCATGTAAGTGCTTAAATCGACCTAAACCTGAACACACTATAACTCGATTAGGGAGTATAGTAATGAAGGTTTCTATTTTGAAATAATATCATTATAATAGAAAAATAATGATATTATTTTCATTTTTATGATATTAGACCATATTTTAGGATGCTTGGACTAATAATTAAAAACCATAATAAAAATGAAAAAATGATTCTTTGTGGAGGCGATAGTCTGCGCACACACACAATTGATGTTCCTTTGTATTTTTAAGTGGGTTGAAATGAATAATTAAGGGTTTTGAAATTAATATAATAACATATAAATAAAATAATTATAGTTAAGTCATCATATTATTATGGTAATAATATATTTGTAAGAGTAATATTGATAAGAAAATCTTAATAAGGGGATAATACTTGTGTTAGAGACTTGATCTTTCCTTGGAAGCCCCCTTGAAATTGAAAGGATTGGGATAACTATGAGTGAATAGGGTCTTATGTTTTTGGGAGAGGGTTATAAGTATATTAAAATTTTATATTTTCAAGTTATAATTCATAGGTGAAGTGTAGCTTTGAAGGGTGGAAGTGGTATCCTTTTATAAGAGAAGAAAATGGAACTTTTGGAAACACACATTATTTTTTAATAATGACATGAAACTATTCAATTCACAATGGATAAAAAGTGGAATAATAGGTGTTTTAGGGAAATATAAGGTCTAAAATAATACCATACATTCATTTTGAGACAAGTTAAGAGTGATTGAAGGTTTTTATTCTTTACTTTTAACAGTTTACCCAAATTAACTTTTACATTGGAAATTAATTTCTAACCTTAGTAACTGAAATTTATGAAAAAATTAAGATTCAATACTTTTAAATAATTTTAAACTTATGTTATAAAATTATAAAATCATTTTAACACATCAAATTTCTAAAGGTGTGAAAATTAATTTTAAAAACAAACACACTTAATCGTGTAAAAATGGTTTGTTTGATTTTTTTTAATATTTAAATTTATATATAAGATAAAATTATCTTGGATAGTGATTTTAATGATATAAATTGATTTATTAAAAAAAATAAAATATATGATTTTTTAAATTAAATCCAAAACTTAATTTTTTCAGTAAATTTGTTAATTAAAATAAATAAATGAAAATAGTTTTTAAATTATAATAAAATGTATCCTAAGTCCAAAAATATTAAAAAAAGATATATAGTTTCAAAATAATATTTTATATTTAATAATTATCCACTTAAAATATATATTTTATAAATAAAAATGTTTTATAAACTTTTAGTCCTTGCACATATACTGTTAAAGTTATAAAAATCATTATTTTGACAAAAGATGTATTTTCACTATTCATCCAAAAATCTATCATTTCAAAAAAATCTCAAAAAATTATATTAAGATAATTTTATTATTATAAATACAATTTTTTTTTTATATTTTTTAAAATTAAAATTTTAAAATTTGATAATTGAACTTTTAAATAAAAAAATTAATATAATGAAAACCATTTTCATAGGAAAAAACATTTTAAAATATTAACTATTATTATTAATATTTCATATCAATTATTAATAAAAAAGTTCAAAAATTTATTAACAATTGTTTTGGGATCCTCATGTTTAATCATGTTTTAATGTTCAAAAATCATTTTAATCATATTAACCATATTAAAAATCATGTTTGAATCCTGTAAACTATGTTTGATCTTGATCTATTATGTTTTATTATAATAATACTTAAGTTTAATCAATTATATGAATATTAATTCTTAATATAGTTTACAGATATTTAGTCTCCCACTGGTTCTAGATTTTGGAAAAGCCCCTAACACCGTAACCCAAACACTGTGACTCAAACACTGTAACCTAGACATCGTGACTCAGACACCGTAATCCAGACACCGTAACCCAAACACCGTGACTTAGACACCGTAATCCTGACATTGTAACCAAGGAACCATAATCTAGACACCATGACTATAACACCATAACCAGTCCTAGATTTCATAAAGCCTGTGACACCGGTTCCTTGCTACCGTTTCCAAGACATCATAACAAGACACCATTCATAATTGTGACAAAGGAATAGACATCATTACCTGAGACACCGTGATACTGACACCACATTTGTGCTACCAGTTCCAGATCTCAATGCAACTTTGGCACCATGACTATCTCACCTTGACTATCTCACCACTTAAAGGAAAATAAGAAGACACCATTTCTAGTGACATTGTTTCAAGAAAAATGATGACACCATTCTATACTTAATCATTTTTCTGTATTTTCAATTTAATTTATAAGTTATTTATAATAGTTATATTTGAGTCATTTTATGAAACTGATATATTTAATATTCTTTTTCAGTCCTGTCAGCAGACAGTATGAGGTGCGAGGTGTATATATCGTGCTTCCTATCGGCTCTAACACATGCACCTGAAATAAAATAAAAGTGTGTAATTGGAGCAAGGAGATAGACAAGAGTCGAGTAGTGGAATGAACATGAGAATATACACTAGAAAACAGAAGAATAAATCTCGATTCGTGGTGGATGAACTACTGTGGATCAAAAACATGAAACAAAATCTCTAAGAAGAACATGAGTTACAATACACATATCATCGGTCTGGAAACCATAGAATGCAAATTTCAATACTCTTTTTTCATAAGAGGACTTGAAAACGATATAGGGGGTGGATCAAGTTTTTTAATATAAACTACTTAGTTTGGGTGATCACCAAGTAGAGTTAGGTCTTGGATTGAGACTAAACCACTTGTTTTATCCACTATGTGTTTCTATTTATTCTTTATCTGATTTAATTTATATTTTAGAAAAATAAATTTTCTTTGATAATTAGTCTTGGATAGTAGTTATAACTATTTTTCATTATTAAATTAGTTTCAAAAGTTTTATCAATATTTTATATTGATACTACTGAGAATTAATCAATCTTATAAGAAGCTATTTTAACAATCAAACTATTATAATTTTATTACCTTGATTAACTAGACTGTTTTAGTTTTAATTGGTGGAATCTTTTAAATAAACCTTTTAACATAAATTTTTATAGGAACTCAATTCACCCCTATTTAGTGTCCTACTTTGACCAAAATTTGGTATTAGAGGAGTATTTCATATCTTTTTTTTCAAAATTTTTAATTATTAATATGTTTAAAATATTTTTCAACTGTGATTTTAGTTGTGTTTTAAAGATCTAAAAATTTCTGTTAGTTCTAAATTTTTAGTTCTTTGAAAACAAAAATTATACACTTCATTCTCTAAGTATGGATAATATATTGGATGGTGTGACTACCAATATAACTCTATTATTTAATGTAGCCAATTTTTCACAATGGAAAATTAAAATAAAGATGCACTTAGAATGTATGGTTTCTAAGATTTGGTCTTCAATTATATATGAATATAATATTCCTGCTACTGAAAGGAACACTTGGGATAACCCAACTAAGGATTATAATAATAATAATTTCAAATCAATGAATTCCTTATACTGTTCTTTACGTGATAAAGAGTTTAATGGAATTTCTGTATGTAAAACAACCCATGAAATTTGGGATACTTTATCTGTTTCACATGAAGGAACCTCTAGTGTCAAGGAAATGAGACTTAACACATACACTATTAAATATGATAACTTTAAAATGAATCCTCATGAGCCTATTTATGACATGTATCTCAGGTTTAATGGGATTGTGAAAACTATGATCTCTCTGGGAAGAGATGTTATAGCCAAGGAGCGAATTACGAGAATACTCAGATGCTTACTAGATAGATGAAGAGGGACTTCTGTCTCAATTAGAGAATCTTGTGATAGTAGAAAGATGTTAGTCAAGAATATGATAGGAAAGTTGATGATGTATGAGGAAGAATTAAAATTCAATAATTAAGAGGAGGATGAACCAAAAAGTAAGTATTTGTCCTTTAATACTACTACCTCTAAACACAAGAAAATGGAGAAATTACAAGCCCCTGCAACAAGTTCCAATAGTGAGAAATCATCACCAGAAAATGATGAGGAAATTGATCAATTATCTATATGATTTAAGAAGTTTTATAGAAGAAAGAAATTTTTCAGAAATCCTAACATCAATGGAAGATATGATCTCAAAGGAAATTGGAAAAAGGATTGGAAAAAAAGTGACAAATCTAATGAAATAATCTGATGTGAATGCAAAATAAAGGGACATGTAAAGTCTTATTGTCCCAAGATAAAATACAAGAAGAGATATGAGGAAAATGATAGAAAGTATAAAAATTCCATGAAGGCAACATGGAGTGATTTTTAGGATAGTTCAAGTGACTCAGAGTCTTCACATGATGAGAATTTTGACAAGGACAATATGTGTTTTATAATAAAAACATTTTAGGTAACCCAAGAATATCCTGTAAAAAATTACTATTATTCTATATATGAAAGAGATTCTAAAAATATGAATAATTAAGAATTATTTTAATACTGTAATATGATTTAATACTCTTGTAAAGAACTAAAAGATAAATATATGTCTTTAAAGTAACAACATTCCTTTACCACTACTGTCAAATCTAAACTTGCAACAGAAAAAGAGAAAAATGTTCAATTACTTAAAGAAAATAATGAACTTAAGTTATCTAATGAGCAATTAAAAGAGGACCTAGAAAAATTTACCAATAGAAAAAATAATATTACATAGATTCTTGGTAAAAAAATCCCCTAGATACACTACTGGTATAGGATACTAACCTGTGAAATGAAATCTCACCAAAAACAAGTTTGTAACTAAATTTGGAAAATATGTTTTTCTACATAAAAGTGAAAATTCTGCTACAAGGTCAAGTTCTGGAAAATATTTTACTACCTCTAGTTTTTCTAGACTAAATAAACTACATTTTAGAAATATGTTATATAATGCTTATAAGAAACCTATTAAGAAGATGTGGGACCCTAAAGTACTGATTACTAATGTTACCAGACTGTAACAAATCTGGGTACCAAAATCTATTTTTGTTTGATTATTTTGAAGGAAATCTTTCTTAAGAGATCCTGTAAAAGATTATGGTACTTGGATAGTGGATATTCAATACACATGATAGGATATTAATCATGCTTCCAGAATTTAATAAATATTTATGGTGGGCATGTCACATTTGGTGACAATCACTACTGGTAATCAATGTTTTCCCAACGGTTTTAAACCATTGTAAAATGCCCTCAAACCATCGGGAAATCTTATCCCAACAGTTTCAGAAACCGTTGGTGTGTGAGGCATCGAGAAAGCCTTATACCAACGGTTCACGTTGAACCGTTGGGAAAAGTTTGTTTATATTTCAACTACCCACGGTTCATAATGAACCATTGGAATAAAATTGGATCTTGTTATACCAACGGTTCAACTGAATCGTTGGGAAAATCAGTGCACAGGGGTATTCCAATGGTTTTAAAACTGTTGGCATAAATATATAGTGGGTATAACCCAACAGTTTTGAACCGTTGGGAAATACAGCATCACACAGGGGTATAAACCAATGGTTTTGAAATCGTTGGGAAATGAAGTAGAACAAATGGGTATAACCCAACGGTTTTGAAACCATTGGCTTAGACCCCAATTAATTTAAAATGAAACAACACGCAATCAACTGCAGGTTGCAATGAAAACTCTGTGAAAAACGTGCCATCTCACAAAAATACACTACAATCACAAAAAAAACACTCATTCTGTGTGTGTTTAGGAACACTACAACCTGCAAACATAGAAAACACACTTCACACATAGAAAACTCAAAAAAAAACTCACTTCAATCACCTGAAATCACACAAAAACACACATTAAACACATAGAAATAATCATCTCATTTTTTAAGGCTTACTCAAATATCTTCCCTTGGTATGGTTCACATATTGATGTGGTAGAGAGACCGAGAACCAACAAAATGTTGTCTTGTTGATCAAATAGATAAGGGGATATTGGAAATTCAAATTTATAACACATATATGAAGAATACCCTACATTAATTTTTCAAATATCACTGATTCTATTTTCTCTAAAATTATAGATTCTAAAGACAAAACAAATAGTGTTTGGGCTAAAGGAATATGTGATAAGGTTACTCCAATATAAATGAAAATTCAAGTTAAATAAAGACAAGAATACTGCATTGAGAGAAGGATAAATAATGGTTGCATGATTCCTTGAAAGAAAGTATAATTTATTATATAGACTCACCAATATGTTCTAAGATAAAATATTTGAGGTTAACAATTGGTGTTGTGGGATTTTTTGGCACAAATACTTTAATTATTATAAGAACATGTGATTAACATAGAACTAGAAGGAATCTATGGGGGTAAATCCAAGAAAAAGAAGAAATTTTGTAAGAAATAGAAATAATACTAGAATATAGAAACATACAAGTGAGAAGTCTAAAAAAAGTCTCCAATGATTTCTAAACAGTAGAAGAGACAAATAAGAAGTATAAAATCTGTTCAAAATTACACGAGAAAAACAGAGATCTAATTAAAGAGAAAAGTGCCCCTCCCTATCCCCATTCATTTGATGTTTACTAAAATGTAGGGAATTGAAATAATAAAATATTGGGGATGTTGGAAGAGGCTATCACTACTATATAATAAGATAATATTCTCATTATTGAGTATATAAACTACCATGATGATGATAAGTTGGGTTCATCCCTTTTGAGTAAGGAAAACTTGTTAAAAGGATTTCAAAGTGTTCAAAATCATAAAATCTATAATTATCTAAACATCATTAAAAATATGAAACAATAGGTATTCCAATAACATTTTTACCACTTTTTTATTATAATTAATGTGTTTATGAAGGGGGTATTGTTAATGTCAAGGATAAAGGGAGAGTTTTATACCTTGAACAATATATTTTTGTGGTGCTTGTTGGGATGTGAAATAAATGAGAACACATATTTAATATAGAGATGTGTTGTGGTATTGACAACAATTACAAAGGGGTGGATTTAAGATGCCAAGTATGATTATATTTTTTGTCATTATGGAAGATATAATAATCTTTCAACATCTGTGTAAATATGTTCTAGAGTTTATGAGTTTGATTCCATCATAAATGGAAAGGAGACTATGTATTGCATCTTAAAGACCTTGGATGGATAGCCTCAATGTAGCATTCTTTGTAACTTTGATAATTGTTGTTGAGGAAGAATTTAAAGAATTAAAAACAACTATTTTAGGGGTAAAAACTTTCTCTTCAGTATATATCATGATGTTTTGAGAGTATTTAGAGTGTTAGAGAAGTCCTCAAGTTGAGTTGAAAAAGTTTTAGATGCTAAAATGATGAAGTATGGAATTACAGTAGTTTCATAAGGGTAAAAGTAGTGGATACATATAAATATTTTGGGCTATAAAAGACATGTGTGAAGATAATATACTATTTTGAAAGTGGTAAATTTCTACTTGTGTAGAGGTAATAAAGATGTACATGAGGTCAAATATTAATCCTTTCAATTTTCTACTTAGCAGTAATGAGACATGTTGTAATTTTTTAAGGGCATGAATTGATTAGTTGAATTAATGTATATATATGATTTCGTATTACAAATGGTGTGAAAATTATTAAGGCATCTTCCATACATATCTTGACTTTCCTTTCATGTTAAAATTAATCCATGGGACATATTTGAGTGGTGTTAGCCACACCGGCCCCAGGATTGAGGCATGGTTGACTCGTACAAGTCACATATGACCCATGGATATTTGTCCTAAAGTTTCAACAGAATCTGAATGCCTTTAGTCGGTTTTCTGTATGTCAGTTGTTGCATTCACTTGAGATGATGTCCTTTTGAAACAAAAGAGAGACACTTTGAGTGGTGTCAGCCACACCATGCCTCGGATTGAGGCGGGTTTGACTCGTACACGTCACATATCCGAATGAATTTGGTCAGTTTTCCGTATGTCAATTGTTGTTTTCACTTAAAATAATGTTCATTTCAAACAAAAGAGAGACACTTTGAGTGGTTCTGGCCACACCGTGCTTTTGATTGAGGTGAGGTTGACTCATACACGTCACATATGACCCATGAATCATTTTCCTAAATTTTCAACACAATCTAAATGCGTTTGGTCGGTTTTCCATATGTCAATTGTTGTTTTCACTTAAAATGATGTTCATTTTAAACAAAAGAGAGACACATTGAGTGGTTCCAGCCACACTGAACTTCGGATTGAGGAGGGGTTGACTCGTACATGTCACATATGACCCATGGATCATTGTCTTAAAGTTTCAACAGAATCCAAATGCGTTTGGTCAGTTTTCCGTATCTCTGTTGTTGTTTTCACTTGAAATGATGTCCATTTTAAACAAAAGAGAGACACTTTGAGTGGTGTCGGCCAAAACGCACCTCAGATTGAGGCAGGGTTTACTTTTACATATCACAAATGACCCATGGATCTTTTTCCTAAAGTATCAACACAATTCGAATGCGTTTGGTCATTTTTCCGTATGCCACTTGTTCTTTTCAGTTAAAATCTTGTCCATTTCAAATAAAAGTGAGACGGTTTGAGTAGTGCCAGCTACACTGGACCTTAGATTGAGGCGGGGTTTACTCTTATAAGTCACATATGACCCATATATCGTTTTTCTAAAGTTTCAACATAATCCGAAGGCCTTTGGTCGGTTTTCCGTATGTCAGTTGTTGTATTAATTTAAAATGATGTCCTTTTGAAACAAAGGAGAGACACTTTGATTGGTACGGGCCACACCGCACCTCGTATTAAAGCGGGGTTGACTCTTACACGTCAAAAATGACTCATGGATCATTTTCCTAAATTATCAACACAATCCGAATGCGTTTGGTCAGTTTTCCGTATGCCAGTTGTTTTTACTTTAAAGAGTATCCATTTTAAACAAAAGAAAGATACTTTGAGTGGTACCGGCAATACCGTGCCTCGGATTGAGGTAGGGTTGACTCATACACATCACAAATGACCCATGGATGGTTGTGTTGAAGTATCAACACAATCTGAATGCATTTGGTCTATTTTCCGTATGTCAGTTGTTGTTTTCACATAAAATGTTTTCCATTTCAAATAAAAGTGAAACACTTTGAGTGGTACCGGCCACACCATGCCTCAGATTGAGGTGGTTTTGACTTGTACACATCAAAAATTACTCATGTATTGTTGTTAAAAAGTATCAACATAATCCAAATCTGTTTGGTTAGTTTTCCGTATGTCAGTTGTTGTTTTCATTTAAAATGTTGTCCATGTCAAATAAAAGTGAGACACTTTGAGTGGTACTGGACGCACCGTGCCTTGGTTTTATCCGGGGTTGACTCGTACACGTCACTTGTAAATTTTGATTGTTGTCAAGTGCGGATTGAAGATCTGGGTGAGTCTAATCCTCTTCTTGCTTCCTATTTTTGAGTAGGGTTTGCACTCTTCTCTCATCTTCTTCCAAAGCTCTAAAACCCTCGTCCTGGAGCAGGGCCAAATCACGACATTACCACGGAGTGACCATGGCATGACCGCGGCGTGACCGCGGCGTGACCACGGCATGACCACGGCATGACCGCGACATATTGGCCCAGTCCAACGACATCTGCGGGGCAGCATCTTCCAGCCAGGAGCGAAGGAAGCGGGAGGAAGCGGGGAAACGTTCCAGATGTTTCCTCCCTCCCCATTAACTATGGATGAGTAATGTATCTAAAAATCTATCTAGGTATCATAAATCGAATCCTGACAGGACTGCGAACTGCCACGGGGTGTCGTCCTGGAGCAGGGCCAAATCATGGCGTGACCGCGGCATGACCGCGGCGTGACCGCGGCGTGACCGCGGCGTGACCGCGGCGTGACCGCGGCGTGACCGCGGCGTGACCGCGGCGTGACCGCGGCGTGACCGCGGCGTGACCGCGGCGTGACTGCGGCATGCCCATGGTGTGACCGCGATGTGTTGGCCCGGTCCAGCGACATCTGCGGGGCATCATCTTCCAGCCAGGAGTGAAGGGAGCAGGAGGAAGTGGGGAAAAATTCTAGATGTCACCTCCCTCCCCATTAACTATGGGTGGGAAATGTATCTAAAACTATATCTAGGTATCGTACATCGAATTCCGACAGGACTGCAAATCGCCGCGGGGGTGTCATCCTGGACCAGGGCCAAATTATGGCGTGATCGTGGCATGACCACGGCGTGACCGCGACGTGACCATGACGTAACCACGGCGTGAACGCGGTGTGACCGCAGCGTGTTGGCCCGATCCAACGAAATCCGTGTGGCAACATCTTCCGGCCAATACTCCAAATAAATCCTATATAGTTGTCCTTCACATTATAGAAACCGATCTTATGTTATAAAAAATAGACTCTTGATTCAGGATTGTGGTATGATAAATATATATATTTTATATTCGTTGTTTTTAAAAGTGATTTTATTATAAAAACATTACTTTATTTATCAAATGAAACAATTATATTAAATAAAGATATGTAATTCAATATAATTAAGAAGAATTAATAAAGAAGCTAAATTCAATTTAAAGCATTCTTAAATTAAATAGGCTATGAGAGAGACTCTACCTCAAGGTGGAACCAAGCCGTCCACTTTGGCTCCAAGAGCTTTCTAACTGAAAGTTGCTGCTCCCCCACTGGGTATACGCACCTTCACACACATGCAAGGAAACCTAGCCCCTATGCACACACCCGCATGGCCATGATCATGTGCAAGGGGATCCTTACACATATGATTATATGCATATACCAGTCTCCACTCACCTGCGTATTCATTTTTATATATATACATGGGCACACCTATCCCCATACGTGTATAATCATTTCCATGGTTGACTGTACACGTAACGGGGGAACCCACATACATATACTTACTTACCTATGCACACGCAGGCAAGTCATTCTTGACTTGGAGACTCGAAACCAACGAGAAAGGATCAACACACTACAAAAAGGATATTAAGAACCTTAAAACACATAAAGGACCCTACATAACCAGTGAAAAACCAACCAAAAGCATTAAAGCCTTACCTTGACTGGAGAGAACCAAATCCACCCGAACCAACACAAAACGATCCAACACCCTACCAAAAACATAATATGGAGTCGAAAACATTGAAATCCCCAAAATATATGAGGTGAGAGACAAGTAGTCATCATATAATCTTACCTTAGATCAAAGACGGTGGACTGAAACAATCTGAACCCCTTCTGGCCTCCTTCATAGAATATAACTACTCCCTGTCCATAGAAACCAATAAAAGACCTAAGTGTCCAATGCGATAAAGAAATTAAAATAAAAACTAAAACTAAAACATACCTGTCTCCTGTGACTATATATGTCACCACCCAACATATAAGAACCACAATGCCACATGGGTCAAATCATGTTCCTTCAATCAAGGGGAAAACAAATCCATGTTTCAAAATGATAATATGAAAAAGTAAATTCCTATTAATTAACAATTAATCTGTCTATAAATGGTATATAATTAGTTTGGCTCGAGTTTCAAATTAGTTTGGTTTTGTTCAATACAAGTTTGTTTGGGAAATTACATGGCTACACCATTACTAAAGGGTCAAGATAGGTTGTGGTGTAAAGTTATTGTGGAATAGAAGGATGAAAACATTATTAGAAGTGATTCCAACTGATCTTCAATGACCAAAACTTCCTAGATGATCTTAAACAAGATAGATCTTGAGATATCTTAGATATCGAGTAGGAAAAATTGTTAGTGATTGAATATGAATCAACATTCACTAATCTGGTAAGTATATGTCAAATCATATGATTAATATAAGGCTGAAGGCATGAAGATTTGTGATGAAGCTATGACTAAAGATGTGATCATGGACTAGTCTTCTGATTTTTCTCACCTATATATTTTTGGTTAGTATGCTGTATTTTGAAAATATATGTTTTACATGAACATGGAAGGGGAGTTATTTAATTCCTTATTCAGGTAGATATAATACATCATTTAGCAGTTAGAAGATGAAGTATAGGTACCTCCATGGGTGATCAACCATTACTTAAATTAATTGTTTCTTTAAATAAGAATTCTTATGTATATAAAGATAGTATTAAGAGCCTCGATAAAACCTTAAACACTAACTTTATTATTCGATCAAAGATTGCCAAGGGATTGATTATAACTATGTTCCATGGGAGTCATGGAGTCTAAGGACGGTAAATGAAAGTAAATATATTAACATAGTAGATCTATAGATATGGTGTTCACAAGATGTCTAGGTTTAGATAATTTTTTTTAGTGATTTTATGGAAATGAAATCACCCTGTCACTAGGTCTCCAAATGGATAAGATATCGATTGGGATATGAGTGGTCTAACATATGTCTTATAATTTGGATGATATGTGTATGGAATGGATGAGGGTTTAGATCAAGTAAAATATTCCTAAGAGGATTGGGCCTTATGGTGATAGATGTGGAAATTGTACGTCTAGTGTTTGATGAGCTTAAACAAGCTAGATCTTGAGATCTCTCGTGTGATATGCCTCTCAAAAAAGGGAAAATACATTAAAAAGAATCACATCTAAAGAGAGAAACAATATCATAAAACAGTATAAAGTCAAAAACATTGTATCAACATAAAGGAAATAAGAAAAGAATCTAAATAAGGAAGATCACCCCTCAAACAAATTGGGATACTGATTATAATACACATGTCCTATAGTTATTGGGTTTCACGTATAGAAATTTGGAATAAAAAAACATTGATTCAATGTACAGGTGAACTCAATGATGTATTGTTGAATCACCCTCCTTTAGATAATTTTGTAAAGGCATGAATAATCAACAGAGATAAAATAAACCATATAAAACATTGGAAATGACTGGAATATATCCTAAATGAATCATATAAATACTAATAATAACTCATAATTAACCTGAATTCAAGCTTAAGGAGAGTTAGAATTGATGCTTACATAGTCGAAGGGGGATTTGCGAGCGACCATGAGCGGGGAGCTGTGAGTGATGAGCGGGAGTCAGGATGGGAGGAGGGGAACTCAAGGGGGATGAGAGCGGCAACAATGATGGGAGGAGCAAAGTGGCCCTGTAGGGTTTGGATAACTGTGGCTTGAAGGAGGATGCGTGAGTGCTGATGAGCGGGGAGTGGCGAGTGGCGAGTGGTGAGCAGCGATCGGTGAGCGGTGAGTGGCGAGGGGTGGTCGGGATGGGAGCGGCGGCGAGGGGTGGTCGGTATGGGAGTGGCAGTGAGGACGGGAGGAGTATGTGAGTAGCGCTGAGGGTTTGGAGAAGTGCGGCTTAGGGATAGGAGAAGTATCTCGATGGCGAAGTTATTTTAGATAGATATATCTCAACGGTTCATATGAACCGTTGGAATATGGTCTTTTTCCCAACGGTTTTAAAAAACCATTGAAAAAAAAGCGTTGGTATAGGTGGAATTTCCACTAGTGAGTTCAACTAAAGAGATGAAGTATGAGATGCTAGTGTGGGTATTGGGTATTGTCTAATAGATTGGCATTATAAATCCAAGAGGCTTGGTGTGATTTAGCTTAGGATGGAACCTAGTTAGTGGGGATGGGTTATAATACTTGATTTTGATGAGGTTCTTGACTAGATTTTTGAGAATATAATGTATATGGTTTCAACATGGTGTGCTTTTGTGACTAGGATAATCATAAGGTGAATAATCCTCTTTGTCTAGTTGGATGATGAGATGTGCATCAAGGAATGGGATAATCACCGAGAGATGAATCTAGACTATGTGACTGAGAGGATAGACTAGGATAGGTTTGACAAGATTGGGTGAGTGGCCAACCCATGTAAGGATGATACGATGTATAGAGACACTTGGAGACACTTGGGGTTATTTATGCTATCTCATGGAGACACTTGGGGTTATTTCATGAATCCAACAAACTCCATAAATGTTCCCACACAATGTTTTAGAAAAAAAAATTCATCTCATGGAAGACCCCAAGGCTCCTCTATCTTCCAATGTTTCCTCAAACTCACACCTCATGGTATTACAGTATACAAGTGATCTACGTCAACTAGTCAGGATAGCATCACTACCCTCTATCCTTAGAAAGAAGTAAAATACCTAAGTGGACAATGCAATAAAGAAAATAAAATAAAAACTAAATAAAAACATACATGTATCCTGTGACTATACATGTCACTGCCCAATATATAAGAACCACACCGCCCCATGGGTCAAATCATGTTCCTGTAAGCAAGGAGGAAACAATTCCATGTAATAATCTCTTCATTTTTCATTATGTTCTTTATATAGCACATTGTTGGAAACACCATACTAGTACACTTAACCATTGAATATGCACCTATTCTACATTAGTTGAGTTGAATATTGTGCACATAACCCTCTTCACTATGGAAAGAACCTCATAGGTACCACAATCAATGTTTAGTAGTTGATCCTACTATTGAACCTAGTTGGGAACTAGTCCATGAACCAGATGGTCTACTTGGTCATGAGGGTGTAAACCATTTCATTATACTATACTAAGAATAAATTTGTTGGTATCTTTTCTACCAGAAATGGGAATTTCTCAAGGCTTGAGTTCCAATTGACTTCAGTTCCTAAGTTAATGGCCCCTTAACTATCAGTATATGTCAAGGGGTGTCTCCCATGGGTGTCTTGTGGTGTGTAGTGTCAATCTATGATTTCTGTGGTGCTTCCATATTGTGGGAAATGTGTATTGCAAGGTAATTTTAATAAATACATTGGTCAATTAGAAAATACACCCATAGTCAATAGAGATATACCCACTTTTGATATAGAATACCATCCAATTAACCAACTTGGAAATCCGAGGCCAACATTTTACTTTACCAATTCGAATTTCATAATATATACAACACTAACTTATGTTTTATGAACTAATCAATTAAAGGGAAAGAAACTACTCACCAATTGAAGATATTTTTGTAGGTGTAAGATCTATTAAACAAGTCTAAGATAAGACCTAATATATGTATCATTATTTTAATCATCTAGAATGTGTTCTAGATAAATTTTCTAATTTGGGAATTATTGAAATATTGATTGACAACTCATAGATGAAGATAAAATGGTTGATGAAAATGGATGAGTTAAGTCATAATGTTATATCAAAAAGATTATATTTATCAACATGCATGGTTTTTAAATACATGTATCAAAAAAACCTTTATTTCATCATTGAAAAATTGACCTTGAGAGAAAGGGAATAAGAAAACCTACCTCGAATAAAAAACACATGACCAAGAAAGAATCTCCTCTGACGGTGGATGGCCAAACAACCAATAAGAAACTACCATGAATCCTAAACACCAAATAAACCACAAAAATTGGGTCGGACCCTTAAACCTAGGTTTGACCAAACCAAAAATTACAACAGGGAAGAAGAAAACCAAAAGGAAACCAAGAAAAAAATTGGATACATATGAGTTTACTAGAAATTTAGCCACACACATATATACATAATGCAATAGAATTGCTAAAAGACATGCAGGCCCGCCCAAAATCAATCCACCCATCGGTCTAATTTTCCTATATCAATCGATCCACCTACCTTAACTGGTACTAATTATATGAAGAATATTATGAACATGATAATGGAGTAATTAATTTGAGATGAAAAGGAAAGATCAGATTGCGAGCAGGGATTCTATGGAAGGGCCTACAAGAGAAAAACCACAAGAGAAAGGATTCGATGGAGGGGAAACGATTCAAAAGACAGAACCTTTTCCATGTCAATGAAGTAATTATAAAATAGGAACACTAAAATAGACATATATGTTCACCAAATATATTGATTTTATATATTTCCAATAGGAAAATCAAGTGATAGACTAAATGAGTGATGCATTGAATGAAATTAGTATATACCTGCTTTTGATGTTGGTGGTGGAACCTGCTGAGAAAAGGATATGGAGACTCTAAGGAGTTCTACATCCGGGTGACACTAGCAGAGCTCATCTGAGCTATGGAAGAGGGAAACACAAGAGTAAAGAGATGGGAGCAGAGGGGAAGAAATTGAACCCTAGGTATGTGAGGTGCGTCGGGTTGAAGCAGATTAAAAACCTTCAACTATGAAATTAAAAAAGAAATGTGACATCACCTGATGGTAGCACCAAGTCTACATGGTTGAGTGATTTCACTCCGAGTCTGTGCATTTGAAGCTGCCTGAAATCGATTCTTCAGTCATCAAAGGGGATAAGTCCATCCGCAAACTCGTACGATTGTACGAGTTGCCTCGCGAATTCAACTACAATGGAGGAGAGAGTTCACGGGATGAGCGTGATGGATAATCTGAGGAAGAAGAGGGTTGTAGGGGATATGCACTCACTAGATAAGAGCCCGGGGAGAGGCACTCACCAGATAAGCGCAATGATTAATCGGTGGAGAATAGGGTTGCGGGGAAGAAGAGGGTTGTGGGGAAGAAGAGGGTTGTAGGGGCGAGGAGAGTTTGCATGGGGAGTGGCATGCATGGATGAGCTCGAAGTGATTGATTTTTGAGGAGGGTATACCTATAGTTTCTATAAAACTGTAGGGATAGACATTCCTACCACATATATACCAATGGTTTTATTAAACTTTTGGTATAAAATAATTGGTAAAAACCTATTTTCCAGTAGTGAATGCTAAAAGAAATACAAATAGCTTAGGCCAGATTGGTAAATCTAACACAATTTTCATTTCTAAATTACTTTTTGTTGATGGAATAAAATATAATCTGCTTAGTATTTCATAACTATGTGATGATAGATTTCATGTTAAATTTGAAAATGACGCTCGTAATGTTTTCAACTCTAAAAATGAACTAATATTTTCTACTTTTAGAAATGAGAATGTTTATGTTGTTAACTTAGACTCTTTAGTTTCTAAAAATATTTCATGATTAATTTTATTTCACAAAGAGTCTTGGATTTGGCATATAATATTAGGACACTATAGTAAACACTCCCTTAGAAATATTACTATAAAAGGTTTAGTCAAGGACCTACCCAAACATGAGTTTTCAAATAGAAAAGTCTATAATCCTTGTCAAAAGGGTAAACAGAACAAAATATCTTTCAAACCAAAGAAATAAGTTTGAAATTCTCAACCTATTGAGTGGGTTCACATGGATTTGTTCAGACCATCTAGAGTTTCTAGTTTAAATGGGAAGAACTATGCTTATGTTCTTGTAGATGACTAATATAGGTATACTTGGACTTATTTTTTTTCTCACAAAAGTGAAGTCTACTCTCATTTCACCAAGTATGATATGACTATAGAAAATATTAGTGTACTTATAATTAAAAATCTAAGAACTGACCATGGCCGTGAGTTTGAAAACCAATAGTTTGAATCCTATTTCTCAAAAAATGTCTATAGTCATAACTTTTCTGCCCCTAGGACACCTCAACAAAATGCAGTTTTAGAAAGAATAAATAGAACCTTACAAGAAATAGTTGGAACCATGCTTAGTGAGTATGACTTACCTATTTTTTTCTAAAGATGTCAATATAGTATGCTACATTATAAATAGAGTCTTAATTATACCAATTACTAAAAGAAATCACTATGAATTGTGGAACAATAGAAAACCCAAGGTTAATTACTTCAATGTTTTTTTACAAAGTCTATATTCTTAATACTAAGGATAATCTTGATAAGTTTACATTCAAAAGTGATGAAGGAATTTTTCTAGGATATTAAATATCTAGTAAATCCTATCAAGTATTTAACAAAAGAAAAAAATATGTGGAAGAATCTATACATGTAAAATTTTATGAAAAAGATCCATATAAACCTAATACCTCACTAAAGAATCTTGAGGATGATATGTAAAATATGAAAATTACTGATAAATATTTTGACCATATTATGATGGAATCTATTAAAACATCCAATTCTAGAAATTTTGCAGATTCAATCCATAATGAACCTGAACCTATTGAATAACCTAAAATTACTAGTCCTTCTTTTTCTAGAGATGTCAGAACTCTTAATAAACATCATTTAGATGATGTTTTTTGAGATTTAAATAAAGAAACAAAGACCAAATCTTGTCTTAGAAATTAGGTTGAACATCAAGCATTATTTTCACAACTTGAACCTAAAAACATCAATGATTATATCAATGATAAATTTTGGGTGATGGCTATGCAAGAGGATCTAAATCAGTTTGAAAGGAAAAAAGTTTGGAAACTTGGGGATAAACCCAAATATATCTTGACCATATGCACTAAATAGGTGTTCAGAAACAAAGTAGATGAAGTTTAAATATATTTAGAAACAAATCTAGATTGGTTACACAAGGTTATAGTCAAGAATAAGGAATTGACTATGAAGAAACATTTTCACCAGTAGCTAGACTTGAAGCCATTATAATTTTGATTGCATATGGAACACTTCTAAATTTCAAACTTTATCAAATGGATGTAAAGAGTTTATTCCTAAATAGTTACATAGTTGAGGATTTTTTTTTTAAAAACCCCATAGTTTTACAAATCCTAATTTTCCAAATCATGTTTTAAATTGAAAAAACATTTATATGGTTTAAATCAAGATCCAAGAGATTGGTATGATAGATTAATCATTTTTCTTATTTCTAAAGGTTTTACAAAATGTATAACTGATCTTAATATTTTTATAAAAAAAATTTCTAAAGATGTTTTAGTAGTTCAAATTTATGTAGATGATATTATATTTGGATCTTTAAGAAATTCTTTATGTGTATATTTTTCAAAGATGATGCAAAATGAATTTCAAATGAGTTTAATGGGTGAGATAAAATTCTTTCTTGGATTTCAAATTTTAAAAATAAGAAAGGTATTATTTTAAATCAAATAAAATATACCAAAGACATTATAAAACGTTTTGTTTTGGAAAGAACTAAAAATAGTGATACTATAATGAGCACTACCTATAAGTTTGGTCTTAATGAAAATGGTAAATCTGTTGATTAAACCACTTATAGAGAAATGATTGGAAGTTTAATCTACTTAACTGCTATTTGGACTGATATTATGTTTAGTGTTTTCATGTGTGCACATTTTCAAGCAAACCCCAAAGAGTCTCATTTAAATGATGTTAAAAGAATTTTCAAATACCTCAAACATACAACCAATTTAGGACTGTTCTATCCTAGAGGATAATAATTTGACTTAGTTAGCTATTCGAGTGCTGATTTTTGTGGTTGTAAGTTAGATAGAAGAAGAACCTATAGAACATGTCACCTTTTCGGAAAGTCTCTAGTATCATGGTGTAATAAGGAAAAAAATTATGTTGCACTATCTACTGCTGAAGCTCAATACATAGCTTCTGGTAGTTGTTGTGCACAAATTTTGTGAAAGAAACACACATTACTAGCCTACAGATATCAATTTAGACGTCTACCTATAAATTGTGATAATACAAGTGCTATTAACATTTCAAAAAATCATGTTTCACACTCTAGGATAAAACATATTGATGAAGACATCACTTTTTGAGAGATCATTATAAAAAAGGTGATATAACTTTGGAATTCATTGGAACTGAACATTAGCTTGCTGATATACTCACTATAACATTAAATTCTAAAAGGATAAATTAAATCATACAAGAATTAGGGATGATAAGTCTTAAGTGAAAGGTTTATGGTCCCAAAGTTATTGTCTCACACTTACTATTTCACGTTTTATTATTTCATGATTCTTGGTTTTACAAATTACTATATTGGAATTATTGTCTCATGTTTATGGCCTCACAATTACTATCATACACTTGCTGTCTCAATGATATGGTCACACCATTTGGAGTCACACCATAATAATGACACCATGATGATCTGTTCTGGTCTCACCGTAATGACTTAGATTTCTATTTTTTATAATTTTATTCCCCGTATCGCCGTATCAATTATTTTATTGTTTTTATGTCGTGTATTTGTGTTTGTGACGTTTGGAATCCCTAAATAATAAAAACCCAATATTTTTTCACTTCTCTCTTCACTCAAGCTCCCTCTCTTGAAACCAAAACCCTTCTCTCACAAACCTCTTTCCCTCCTTCAACTCGTTATACTTCTCAAACCAACATTGGATGCCCATAATGTAGTGACCTTCTTCATCAACTTTTGAGAAGTGAAGGTATCATAAAAAGTAAAAAGGTCTATGAAAATAATGCCTGTAGGACCGCAGAATTCAGGCCTTGATGATCGAAATGTAGTACCAGAGAAAGAAGTATGTCCAAAGTAGCTGCTGAAAAGTAAGTCACTGATTTTGAAAATTTTGGATGAAAAAGTCTGGTTGACATGGTTCACTAAAGATAAGTGACCCATATATTTGAATATTTTTTCCCATTTTTATCAATATCTTCATTTCTCCTGTAAGTCGACAGATGATTTCTTTGTTAGAAGTTAGATAAATGGACAAATGTGTACCTTTTCATCTAGGTTGTGGGATTCTTATCTTGAAATACTAAATGAGGTAATTTATGAGGTTCATTTGTGAGGACCTACTCCTCCTATTGATTTTTTAACCTAGAAGAGGTGTTGGGTAACCTAACTGTAAATAAGAAGAGAAGAAGGCCGATTTCATTAGAGTTATATGGGGTAACAAGGTTGTTGTTCAAGTTCATTCAAAATATTATTTGTACAAGTAAGGGAGATTTCAAAACCCCAAAGTATAAAGATGTAGTTATAATAAATCTTATGAAAAATTTCCATAAGATTAACTCAGGTAAGTACATCATTCTTCACATTTGTGATATGATCAAGACTACTTCAAAATCAACCTTCTTGTTTTATTCAAGATTTATTTCTACAACTTTATCTGCCAAAGGAGTAGTTGGATCAAATGAATAAGTTATTGAGGATTGTGAGTTTTGTATCTCTGTGGATACACTCATAAATATGAGAATTAACTGGAATCCTTGGAAACAATCTTGGGTGGAAGATGATGAAAGACTTCCTGAGAAGTTCAATCCAATTGAAAATACTTCAAGAACTATGAAGAAATATTACCCTAGTTTGGAACCATATGAATTAGCTGAATACTCAAGTGAAGAAGTAGGAGATGAAGAAGTTGTACCTTAGTACAAAAATGTCTTATAGGAAGAATAAAATAGCCTAACTAACCCACAAAGTGATGAACAAGTAGTTTTAAAAGAAATAGCTGATACTAAAGAAAGTGTTAGTGTTGAAAAAGAACCTGATGTTAAGGAAGAAATTTTTGTTGAGGAAATATATTCTACTGTGGAACAGTCAGAAGAAAAATATAAACCTAATGTTATTCCATCTACTGAGGAAAGGATGGAGAAATCTTTTCAGTTATCTAAATAACAGCTATAACCTACTAGAATAGAAGAGATGGAATTAGGCCAATCAACTGAGTCTCTTAGTCCCAACAGAGAAGCACCTGTTGAGGGGAGAAGAATCCCATTTTGTAAAGTACTCAGGATCAAAGTTCTATTGAGACAATCTCTACTGACACATTGTATAAATTCCCCAGCTACTTTGATGTATATGATTCTCATTTGGATTCAGTGAGAGGAATTGATCTTACAACATGTTTTCCACTGAAACCTATTTATGTACCAAAATTCATACATACTAAGGAACCAAAATTTGTGTTGGTTTCTACATATGAGGTTTCAAAAGAATCTCCTAAATCTAAGATCCATAAAGATTTAAAAGTATTCGGTGAAAGTATGATGTATGGTTTTGAAAGGATTTTGAAATATCAACCTACTCTTGTAACTCATCTAAGTGAATAAGATGCTAAAATTATCTTGGAGAAACTTCTCTGGAAAACACAACCAAGGATGCTGCATGAAATTAAAGAAGTGAGGATTGGAAATCAGTAATTAAGTGAGGAAGTGAAATCTTTAAAATCTATGATTGAGGAAATGAAGAAGGAATTTCAAACTGCTAAACCCTCTATTTCTCATTTCAACACAGAATATGCTGAAAAAATTTATAAAAATATTGTGAATTTGATCCAACCAAATTTGGTCTCTATTTTTGAGAAGGTAGTTGCAAACAATTATAAGTTGTCAAATGAAGTTTGAGGATTGGTTTCCTCAATCAATGAGTTCCCTGGTGTTATTAAGAAATATTTTGAGACTGTTCTCAAGAGCCTTCGTAGACCCTCTACAGTCATCTCATCTCCCTCTTCCTATACTAAACATGGTCAACCATCTCAACTATTAGACAATGTGGTACTTAGAAAGGTGATTCAAGAAGAGCTTCAGTCTTTAAATGGTCAGTCTATTCATGAGAGATTCGCCAAAATTGTGCAAAACAGTTAGCATGTCCATAATATAGTTAGACTATATTCAAAAAAACCCTCTCCATACTATGATGAAATTACTAGAAAGTTTGATTTCTACTTCAATTGGATCTATACAAAGCACCAATTGACTGTTAATTTCATGAACATTGTGGAAAATCTCAAAATGCCTCCTTTGACTCAAGCTTTTAAGGGCCAAGTGAAGAAAATGAATGAGTTCACACCAACTTTGGAAATGTTTATTGAGAATAAAGATGATTTTGAAAAGGATATACATTATAGAGGTGAATTCATCACTGGATTTATCAACTTGTTGAAGGCTTATCTCCATGTGCAAAGCACTTATACTTATTCTCATATGGCTCCTCCTAATGTTTCTACTAAGGGCAATGAGAAGACTACTGAACTAGAAGATAAGTGAAGGATTCCTTTTTGATTGGGATATTTTGTATTTTTCCTTATGATTGTAATGCAATTTATATTTCTATTCAATACAATGTGCACTGTTGTTTTTCATTTTTCTCCTCATCTTCATTCAACCTTTATTTTATTTTTCTTATTCTCTTTTTGATAATCCCAAAAGGGGTAGAAATAAGAAAAGGAATATATGGAAACAAAGTATTCTTGGAAGTAACACCATTTTTTTATATATATGATCAATATCTTTTCATTATTAAAATATATGGATAATAAATTCCATGATTTGTGATCCTCAAAAAAGGGGGAGATTATTGGAATCCTCAGGTTTAATCACGTTTTAATTCTCACAAATCATGTTAATCATGTTTATGATATCCCAGATCATGTTTGAATCCTGTAAACTATGTTTGATCTTGTTCTATTATGTTCTATTATACTAATTATTAAGTTTAATCCATTATGTTAATATTAAATCTTAAGACAACTTATAGCTATTTGGATAAGTCTGAGAAAATGTAAGTCTTTCACCACTTCCGGATTTTGGTAGTCTCTGACACCGTAACCCAAACACCATGACTCAAACACCGTAACCCAGACACGGTGACCTAGAAACTGTAACCCAGACACCGAGACTTAGACACTGTAATCTTAACACTGTAACCAAGAAACCCTAATCCAGACACCGTGACTATGACACCCTAACCAATCCAAGATTTCATAAAGCCTATGACACCAATTCTTTGCTACATTTTCTAAGACATCATAACAAGACATTGTTCAGAATTGGGACAAATGACTAGACACCATTACCTGAGACACCATTATCCCGACACCACATCTATGCTACTAGTTCTAGATCTCAATGAAACTATGGCACCATGACTGTATCATCACTTAAAGGAAAATGAGAAGACTCCGTTTTCAGTGACACCATTTCAAGACAAACTTTGACACCATTCCATACATAACCATTTTTTTGTCTTTTTCAATTTAATTTATAAGTTATTCCTAACGGTCATATTTGAGTCATATAATGACATTGATATATTTAATGTTCTTTTGCAGTTCTGTCAACAGAAATTATGAGGTACGAGGTATATTGATTGTGCTTCCTGTCATCTCCAACACATGAATAAGAAATAAAAGAAAAGTGTGGCACTAGAGCAAGGAGATGGACAAGAGTCGAGTAGTGGAATACACACTAGAATATAAACCAAAGAACACATGAAGAACTCTCAATTCATGGTGGCTAAACTACTGTGGATCACAATCTTGCAATAGAATCTCAGAGAAGAAAAATAGTTATGATACACATATCATTAAACTGAAAACCAGAGCACAAGACTTGTGATACTCTATTTTCACAAGAAGAATAGAAAATCACATCTGCTACATCCTACAAGTCTAGAGATGCAAAGAACACCACTCAGTGCATTTCTAATTCTTTCTTATTATATTTTCTCTATTTTGTACTATTTTTATTAATTTTCTATTAATGTGTGTATATGTATTAAAACACACTATCTCTTATATTATACTAAAGGTTACAAGATATCCTCAGTTTAAAATCTTTCTACACTTTGTTTTACCCACTTATAGCTATAGAAGAGGTCTTACATGACCTGTTTTTTTTTTCACGTAGAATAACGAAAGAGGTCTTGTGGCCTGGATAGTCCTATGTACTATTATTAACCCCAATTAGGGGTGTGGATCAAGTTTATTAATATAAACTACTTGGTGGTGGGTGATCACCAAGTGGAGTGGATTTTGTCTCATCTTGAGACTAAACCACTTGTTTTATCTACTGTGTGTTTCTATTTAGTCTTTCTCTAATTTAATTTATATTTCAAAAAATTAAATTTTACTTTGATATTTAATCTTGGATAGTAGTTATAACTATTTTTTCTTATTAGAGTAGTTTCAAAAGTTATATCAATATATCATATTGATACTACTGAGAATTAATCAATATTCTGTGAAGCTATTTGAATAGTCAAGGTATTATAATTTTATTAACATGATTAACTAGACTATTTTAGTTTTAATTGGGGGAATCTTTTAAATAACAATTTTAACAGAATTTTTTATATGAACTCAATTAACCCCCTCTTGAGTATCCTACTCTGACCAAAAAGTTTATTCTATCCATAATATATTTCAATTCACATAAAAAATTATCTTTTAGAAAGGTTATATTAAAGCGTAAGTTATTATTATAAACTATTTCATTGAACTAATAGAATTTTATTCATATTAAAAGTAGAATTTATTTTATTTCTATAAATATTTCATAAAGTTGTTACTCTTATTCATTACGACTAACTTAATGTCTTGTTTTTAATTATCATACTTAAATATTTACATTTTATCTCAATATATCACAGTTTCATTTAAGTTTGGTGTTGCATGTGGAGAAACCTACCAATAATATTTGACTTAATTAGAGGAAAATATATATTAAAATATCAGGTCATCACACTCCACCATCTTGATCACATAATGTAGGGCCTCAACCCAACCTATACTTATAACCAAGTGAGATTATGCTTGGGTACCCCAGTACAATGGCAGCCTGAGAAGGGTATGAGTACATAACATAGTAGGGAATTGTCAACACATCCCCGTAAATAATCAATAATGCATTGATATGTGAATGTTACAAGATCAATTGAAAATATTACCTAAAATATAATAAATAAATAAATAAATAAACTCTCATCGATCCTCATGTCCTTGACCATGATTGATGATACCTACTTCCGCCAGTTTCAGGGTATCTATGAGTGCATCACGATATCGTGTTGACCATATACATATAGGATCCTATAGTGTATCCTAGGAATCTCTAAATATCAGGATTAAATAGCCAAAAATATCATCATGAATGAATCAATATCCAAATCCCAATTATCCTGGGCATCTCTCCAAACTCCAGGCATAATGAATGGATCAAGGAAAATTCCTAGGAACCCTGGTAAATCACTGATCAGAATAATCTCTATGTCACCATGCCAACTATCCAGATCCTAGGAATCATAGGCATGAAAATCAGATATATCTATTTCATCAGGCTTGACTAGATGAATCCTAAACGTGACATAGGCATCTCATAGTAATCATGATAATAAAAATAATAATTCCCAAATACCGTGCAGCTATATCCTAGACATTCTAGGAATCCTAGGGACCCTTGGAATCCAAGGTTTCCTATAAATACCTGAATTTGAATCCCAAAATCCCATTAATTATTATATGGTTCAATAGACATATCCCAAGAAGCACATTTGGGAATCCATGATCACATATTCTTGTCAGTCGTATCACATCAGTATCACATGAGGCTCAAAAGCCTAATCCCATGAATCATATCTCGACATCCAAAACATAACTATCTCATTGAATATGGGTCATATTCCAGGACCTAAGAAGTATGTCTAGGTATCCATAGTTTCATAAAAATAAACAAGTAAAATAATAAATAAAATATACCACTTGTATGAATGTATAAACCCATAAACACTATCTACAACCCCTCAGGATAACATGTTCGGTATAAGTTATATAGTGAAACCCACTACCATATCTACCCAAATACAAATCCACCCAGTCATGGTCAGTCTAACACTAAGGAACCTTCTAGGGTCCCCTAGGTCACATTAAGGGAGAAGAACCCTGCTTGGGCTCCTCTTGGTAATTACAAGGGTGGAGGCACCACACTTGGGTCCTTGGTCTCAGCCTAGTATTGTGGGTTATCACTTGATACTTAAAGGATGTTATGCTTATCAGTAGTGTAATAAACATAGAACAAACTCATGGGTAAGAATCATAGGATACAGTCTAGGGAGATGGTGCATGCCCCATATTAAGTCCATGGTCTTCTAGGCCAGTCTTCTTACTCAGCATGTTCATCCTACCAAAGGTCTAATCACCTAGTGAAACACATCTTAAGGAAATGGTTTCTCACCCCATAATCAAGATCACCGATCCAAATAGATATATGGTATATCAAGGGTCATGTATCAACCTACTAATTTCAATCAGTGTCAAAACACTAAATCAAGGTCAACTAAGTCTCTTAGATTTCTATTCATTTGATTAACACCCCTTAAGGGGTTTAAGTGTCAAGGAATAATATTATTCCATGTCTCATCCATCAGCAACTGATGAGTCCAGCCAGTGCACTATATCTATGGTGGACTAGGAACTTTTATATTTTCATTCTTAGATTTTTCATTTGATTCCAAAAAAATAAATTAAATTAACCCATTAAATTAACATATAAAATTCAATTAAACATAATGGGTCAGCTGCCTCAGCGATGAGACCACATGTCCACATGCATGTAGAAAAAATTGTTATGTCATAGGGAAAGTACTGAGGACCAACTACCTCAAACTGAATCCAAAAACCACTTTAATCATATCCTAACAACTCTATCAAGATTATAAAAGTATATCAACCATTTTCCAAAACAGCATATGATTGGGTTATGCCATCAAGTTGAAACCACCAAGAACAAGGTACAGTCTACTCTTGAGGCACCCTCAGGACAAAGAAACATGAAATACTTAATTAACATTATTGATTCAATGAACAAATTAATGAATTTTGGACCAAACCCCTTCAAAAATTTAAATTATGATTTAACTATTCGAAAAAAATGTACGAATGCATGAAGATAGTGTCTTGGGTTCTCCTATAGCTAGGATGAGAAAACCCCCCCTTAATTAGGGAAATTTCCACCATACTCTTATTCAAATCATTGAAAACTCTAAACAAAAATTGGGTGATATTAGTGAGAATATAGGGATAAAAAAATTTAATTAAGGGGGAGGAAGAACCTACCTATAAATTTCATTGAAATTCACCCAACATTGCCTTTAATGGAGGGAGTAAGGAAGAGGGGATCTCTATCTGAGACCCTCGTCGTGCCTTCCACTCATTCGAAGAAAAATGGGGGACACACCCCTCTTATTTTTTTAAAAACACTACAGATGTGGCGCATAGTTTTAAAAAAGTGTTCACGAATTAAAAAACTCAGGAAGATGGGCCTTCCTGCTTCTATATAGATAACTCAAGGCATGCCTGATATAGTCACGTCATGAAGCTAATGATGCTATTAAATTATAGCATACCAACAACCTAAACTACTTCTGATTCTCTCCCAAACCCCTAGGATCTCCAACAAAGATCAAACCATGTCCAAACCCCCTTTTAGTATATTTAAACCCTTAGAAACTCATTTAAGATATTTTCTCTGAAAACAAACCATCCACCAAACCAAAAATCAAAGTCCCCTAGAATTCCACAACCCACCCGGACACGGGGTATTACACTTCCAGTAAAAACATTTATTGAGTTAAACTTATGAAGTAATATAGTTTGAATAATGGAGAGATTTAGGAATCATATTCATAACATTATAGTCTTTGAAAATATTCAAACTCCCCAACTTTATAACATCAAATTTTATGATGTTAACTTTTTTGTATACTTAGAACTCTTTTTATGTTCATCTTTATCATCCTTAGAGCTATTTCTATCAAAATTTTCCTTAAAATATATTGTAAATAATTTAACTATTTACATTATCTCTTTACCATAAAATATTAAACCCTTATAGGATAAATATATATTCACTTTATTATGGTAATTAGTGAAACTCCTTACATTTCTATTTACCAAAACATCCTAAAACTTAATTTATGATACCAAGTGTATTTTACTTTTTATTTTAACTATCTTAATGCTTTAGACAATAATAATACCCACTTTATTATTATAATTAAATGAAACTCTTTAAAATTTTCATTATTATCACTTATCTTAAATTATTTAGGATATTAAATAAAGAATCACTTTAATCATAGACCAGTATAATCCTTTATTTGTTAACTTTGAAACTTTTTATGTCTAAACATACTCCCACTAACCTCTTAGAAACTATTGTTAAAGTGGATCCTAACTAATCTGTTTATTTATGTTTTAATAATTATAATAATTCTTTATTACTTAATCGTAATTTCTCACTACTTTTATTTCAATCATTTATTACCTCTCACATAAGCATGATTGATTTTTAATATTATTTATTATTTCAGTATTCAGGTTTATTATGTATTTCATGAACTGATTTATATCTATATAGTTTAATGTCATAAGTATAATATTTATATGTTTTATAAAATATGACTTAAGTATTTAAGTTTTCATAAGGAAGGAAGTATAAGATACCCCATGATTAGATGCATCGACTGTATGAACAAAATTCAAGTGACAATAGATAGGGATTCAAAAATTTTCTAACTATTGAATTGACCACATGACCAGATAAAAATAATATATTAAAAAAAGTCATGTGATGTTAATATGGGGAGAATTAATTTTCCTAAATATTGAACTAACCACATAAAGAAATTAGATCGATGTTATGACAATGGATTAGTTATAATAAAAATAGTTGAGATTTTTTTAATTATTGAACTAATCGTATGAAGAAACTCGATCAGTTGCATGACTATGGATCAACTATGAGGTGTATACTATAAAATTTTCTAACTATTAGATTGAACACACATGTTATATCGATTGACCGCATATTGAAAATCCGGTCGATCATACGTTGAAAAACCGATCGACCACACATTGAAAATGATCAACCGCATAAGGAAAATAGTAACCTAGCACAAGGTATGGCTTATGGTAAGGATCAAACTACATTTACAAATTGACTATGCCTTAAGGTAAGTATTTTATACTATACTCTATTTTTTATATTTTATACATTTTTATGTACTCAAAGTTGGTGTTAAGAGTTTTCATTGATAAAATTATTTCTTGAATACTTATTAATTATCTCAATATTAATGAATTTTATTTGGTATAATTATATATTGTATTAAATTCTCATCATGTGGGTTAAAATTATCATGATGGTTTCTTGAAAAAATGTAAGTTTCAAATTATAATTAGTTATAATTTGAACAGACTACCTCACATCGTTTATGGGAGTGTTCCAATGAATATTAATGTTATCTATTATGGATTACTAGTGTTGTTTTAATTAATATAATGACTTCCATTGAAAAAATTGTTTTAATATTGAAGATTTCCTAAGTAAACCACATAGGAATACTTTCACATATGCATTAAATGAAGGATTCATGGGCTGCTTTCAAAGGATGAAATGAAATGGGATTCATGATTTGAATTTAATATGCATGGAAGAACTCTATATATTGAGTTTGAAAAAACTAGTGATGTAACGAGGTTGATTATTCATGAACTGTACTGTATGATACACATTGGAAATAAATTATCACTCTCCATTGAACTTAAATCATTTAATCTATTGAATCTAGAGAGAAACTTACTTCTTTGATACTAAGATCTATTATTGTCTAGTTTATATAGTTATTACTTATTTCTATTCTTATCTATACTTAATCATTATGGTTTATAGTTCCCATAATTGATAGGATTTGGGTTATACATCCTCACAAAAAAGGTTCAGGTTATTCCATAACTAGTAAAAGGAAAGGGGATCAGTTGTTCCTTGGTCTAGGTAAAAGGTAGGTTTTGGTTATAACTCCACTTAAAAAGGTAGATTATGGTTATGCCTCCATGTGTAAAAAAGGTAGGGTGATTGGGTAAAGCCACTAGATGTGAAAAAATAATTTCTTGTGTTGTTCCTATAAGGATTAAAAATGAATTTATAGAGGGTTTTGGATCCCTTGAAAAGTTAGAGAGTCCATTATAGTTAGTGTCATCTCTCTTTGTATTTGAGATGGGTGAAGAGTATAATGTGATTATTTAGATATGAACTACTGTGAAAATCACTATGTTCATTTCTTTTTATTTTTCAATTAAATTAAGTTAACTTTGATAAGTGGTTTAAAATATTTAAAAAGTTCAATTCACCCCTCCTGATCATTTGGCTATTCTCATCAGGATCTAACAATTGGTATCAAATGGGGTTCCCTAACTTTGGTATTTTTTATATTATATGTGCTAATCAAATCCCAATTAAAATTTAAATGGGAAAAGATATATTTTGAGATGCTAAGAATGAATGTAAATGATGGATAGAAACCTCAATGACCTCCACTATTTGATGAAGCTGATTATGGCTACTCGTAGTCTCGTACAGAGGATTTTCTTAAACAACTGAGTATTGAGAGATGGAAAATTATTGTGAAATCATAAAAAATGACTGAAGTTGACTGAAATTTTTATTTTTTGATTTTGAAAATACTACATGCACAAGATACAAACCAAAATAGTATAGAAATGAAATTCAAAATTCAAAAAACATGACATTCACAAAACCTGAGAAGACATCAAACCGAGAAGAACCATGTCAGCCGGTAGGACACCTTCTAACAACCTCAACAGTAACACCTATTGTCATCTCCATCCAATAAACATCAATATTGACGATCACCACACCAGTATGCAAGAGAATACACCACATCTACCATGACCGTCGTGAACAACACCAATTGTGCCACCACAACCAGAAAAAAACTCACCGCTTCATCAAAACCACAATCAAAGAAGATCCAACATCATAAAAATGCCACCATAATCATGAAGTATCACCCAAAACCAGATGAAAATTTCCCTCATCACCGAAAAGAAACAACCAGTCTTTCAGAAAAATTAGAACCAGAAGTGCATCACCAACTATCACCAAACACGAACAGAACAGAACCATAAGCATTGAAAATAGGAATACAACAATCAACCAGATCTACCAATGAGTAGAAAAAAAACCTTCAACAATGATAATGATCTGAAAAACCAAAACCAATCCAAATTTGTTTCTGAAATCACCAACGGGAAAAAATTCAGACTACCAAACCAGAGCCATCCACATCAAACAAATTCATCAAAAGAGGACCACCATATCTCGGATCAAATCCTAGATTGTCGAAGAGGAAGATATATAGATCATCAATATAGAAGAAAAACATCTCATGTTTTTCAAGGAAAACCATTGGTCCCCAAATCCCACATCCCCAAACCCCTTAGTAACCACCACTCCATATTCGACTCATAAAAGAGCAGTGGAACATGGGGTCATATCAAGTATTGGAGTGACTGAGGGCTCCAAACCACTGACCATCAAACCAAAACCCCCAAACCACTTTGATACCTCCACTCTAGATCCACCTTGGAGAGGTACAGAGGAACCTGAGTTCAGATCAATGTTGTAGAGGTCAGGGTCTTCAGTAGCAAAAACTAACATCGAAACCATACAAAAATCCCATAGGAGCTTTCACCAAGAAGAACATTTCCACATGAATGAATAGAGAGATGGAAGAAGAGAGAAAGTATAGGAATAGGCATAGGGAAAGAGGAAGGGGGGAGGGGGAAGGCGCTGGTGAAAACATTCCCCTCTAGCTCACCACTGAGAGAAACCCTAGGGCGGTAGGGAGACGAAGGCACTTTCCTAAAGTTGATCCCAAATACTTAGTTGGTAAGATGCTTTAAATTATGTACTAAATTACAAAGTGATGAATATTTTTTATTATAAAATTAATAGGAATGTGTATAGTAATATTTATGCATTCAAAACTACACATAAATTTTGGAAAATACTTAAAGTAACACATATTTCTTCAGATAAGTTCATAATAAATAAATAACCCATTTTAATAGCTAGGAATCTGGGATAAAAAACAGGAGAATAAGACATAGTTAACAAAATGTTTCATATATTTACAAGTATTGTAAATGGAATGAGTGTTTTGGGATAAAGTTTAGATAATTATATTCTAGTGGAAATACTTTTTAGAGCCTTAACTAAAAACTTACATGCTAAAAAGGTATCAATTGATGAAAGTAAGAATTTCAAAGAGTATACTTTATATGTTTTTATCAGATATTTACTACAATATGAGTTAGAATTGGAAAATATTACTCAGGAATAAAATTTGAATAATAATGTAATTAATTTTAAATAAAAAATTCATGTTACCACTCACTATTATAATTTTGAATTGAAAAATAGTAAAAGAGACTAAGTTTTTAAATTTTTCAAAGGCAGTAGAAATAATGGTTACTCAAGTAAAAGAAAAAGGAATTACCCATGGAATAAAGAGATAAAGAAAGGTAATGATGATAATGAAGTTGTTTTTTAGGAATGTAGAGAAAGAGGTAACATAAAACCAAACATACAAAGACTCCAGAATGATAAAAATAAGAGATAATGATAAAAAAAGTAAATAAAATCAATGGTACCTAGTTGGAGTTACACTTCGAACTTGTATTCTAGTGGTGGACCTAATGTTTGAAAAGAATCAACAAACCTATGTCTAATGTATTCATCAAGAATGGTAAGTGAATATAATTTTTATTCCTTATATGAATATGATTTTTATCTTTCTAAATATTATTATTATTATTATATTTATAAACTCAATCATAAATTTAACAAGATTACTTAACTATTCAAAAATAGTAAGTGTAAATATAAGGATATTCTTCCTGAAAATGAAAAATGGAAAAATAATCCTTTGAGATCGAATGATATATTATGTGCTAATTTTTAATGTTTTCAACTTAAAATATTATACTTAAATATTATTAGTCTAAATATGATGAACATTAAATAAATAAATCCTATTCTATTTTGGAATAAAATGATAAAATTAGAAATTAAATGGAATGTTTTAAGGCTAATCTATCCACTTTTGTTCATGGAAGACAAAGTTATGAAAAAATTATGAGTTTACATAAGATGAAAAAGAAAAAAATCATATTTGTTATGATAAATGTTTACTAAAAATGTATAAATCTTTTTTGTTAATGTTTCAAGTGGATTGAATCTACTATCATATGTTTTAAATGTCAAATGAAAGTCAATTATAAAAATAAATGCTCTTTGATATTTTCACAGTATCTTGTTCACATTAAGGATTTTATTTATAAATTATTTTATTCTTGATTAATTATGAAAAAATGTTTTAAATCTATATGGGTTACCAAAAATTCATATACTAATCCCATAGAAACCAATTTTTCATGGGTACTAAAGTGCTATTAAATCTACATTTGTAGGAAAATTTTCTTAGAATCATAAAAAAGGATGTGTGGTATATGGATAGTGAATGTTTATGGCATATGATTGAAAATATTTCTAAATTTATATCTTTTAATAAGTTTTATGGTGGTGGTGTTACTTTCAATTACAATTCAATGGGAAAAGTAAAAGGTTTTGGAGAATTAGGGATTTCAAAGTCAGTTCTTATCTCAAAGGGTTTATTTTTTATGGTTTAAAACATAATTTAATAATTATTTCACAATATAGAGATGATAATATGAATGTAAAATTTTAAAATGATAAATTTATTTTTTTTAAAGAAGAATATATCTTATTTTATAAAAAATAATAAAAAAATATTTATTCAATAAATTTCACTATGCTATCTGAACATAATGTTAATTATTTAAGTATTATAAAATATGACAATTATTTGGGGAAAAGAAGATTAAGACAATCAAATTTTAGGTTGTTACACAAGATTTGAAAAATGAAAAAAGTATTAGATGTACCTGATTTGAGACTAGAGTACACCTATTTATGTGAATCATGATTAAAAGGTAAGCAACATAAGGAGTATTTCAAATGTTTTCTTGAGGTAAAAACCTTGAGACTCCTTCAATTGTTACATTTGGATTTATTTGGCCCCATGAAAACTACTATTCTTGGATAAAAAAGTATTCATTTATTATTTTTGATGACTATAATAGATTTATATTGATTTATTTCCTTACACATAAATTTTAGAATCTATCTAAATTTATTAACTACTATAAATTTATTCAAAATAAAAAAATTATATTTATTTTTATTAGTTAGAAGTGATAGATGTGGTGAGTTTTAAAATATGTAGTTTAATAAATTCAAGAAATATAATGGGTATAATTATAAATTTTTAACTCCTAATACCCCACAACAAGATTATGAGGTAGAAAGGAAAAATTGGACTATATAATAAATGGCGAGGAAAATTTTAAATGAGTATTACTTGCCTAAATATTTCTATATAGAAAAATTTAACTCAACTTTTCATGTTTATAATTAAATTACACTTATAACATTATTAAATAAGGCACATTATGAAATCTAGAAGGGAATAATCCTAGAATTGGTTACCTTTGAGTATTTGGGTGTAACATTTTCATTATTAATATCAAATATTCACTGGAAAAGTTTGATTCAAAATTTGATGAAGGTATTTTTATAGGATATTATAATTCTAGTAAGGCATATATTGTTTATAAAAAAATAACATTAGAATTTTAAGAACCCATTCATGTTAAATTTTATCAAAATCATATAAAGGAAAGAAAATCCATTTTGAAACAGGTTGAGGAAGAGTTTAAAGAATTTAACTTTGGAGAAAACAAAAATTTAGAATCGGATGCATATATTGAGAGGGAGAGTATCTCCCATTAAAAATCATTAAAATTTCATAAATATCACCCAGTTGAAAAAGTAATTGGTGATATAACTGCTAGTGTTAAAACTAAAAATTACTTAAGAAATTTTTGTGTTTATCAAGATTTTTTTTCTGATTTTATTCCTAAAAAAATTGATGAATAATTATTTGATTCAAACAGTATTATAGAAATAAATGAAAAAATAAATTAGTTTTATAGGAATAAATTATGTAACTTAGTTGAACCTGCTATGGATTAAAATATAATTTGAACCAAATATATCTTTAGAAATAAGTTAGATGAATCATGAAAAATAATTAGAAACAAATATAGATTAGTGGATCAATGTTACAGTCTAGAAGAAGTAATAGATTCTAAATAATGGTTTTTCTGGGTTTTTCATTTAGAATCTATAATAATTATTTGGAATATCTATACCATTTTGGAATTAATTTTTTTTCAAATGGATGAAAAAAGTTAATTTTTGAATGGATATATTTCTAAAAATGTTTTTGTAAAATAGAATCTAGGTTTTGAGAATGAATCTAAACCTAACCATGTTTTGAAACTTTCAAAAACTCTTTATGGTTTTAAATAATCTCTGCAAGCTTTATATGAGAGGTTTTCATTATTTCTTTTGAATAATGGTTTTTAGAAAGGAAAAGTTGATCCAAATCTATTGATTAAAAGATATTCAATAAATATTTTAATTGTTAAAGTATATGTTGATGATATCAAATTTGGATCTATAACTGATTCACCATGTAATGAATTTTAAAATTTAAAGTCTTTACAGTTTAACAAGGGTCTTATGGGTGAACTTAAGTTCCTTTGGGTTTGCAAATAGTTCAAAGTAAAGATGCTATATTTCTTAATCAATAAAAATATGATAAAAAATTATTTGAAAGGTTTGGTCTTGATGGTTGTAAAAGCTAAAATGTTCGAATGGGTACTTATTATAATCCATATTATGATGTAGCTAGAAAAACTATTGATAATAATATGTTTAGAGAAATTATTGGTAGCTTATATTACTTGACAACATCTAGAGAATATTTTATGTTATTATTATTTATATGTTCTAGATTATAATAAAATCCCAAAGAAATTAATTTTAAGGTAGTTAAAATAATAATTAAGTATGCTAAAGGATTATTAAATCTTAGATTATTTTATCCTACACATGCTTTAATTAAACTAAGTATTTTTTCATATTCTAATTTTAGAAGTAGAAAAATATATTGAAAAAACACAATAGGTATGTGTCACTTTTTTGGTAAGTGTTTAGTTTTATGTAGTTACAAGAAAAAATTAGTGGCTTTATCAACTACTAAGAGTGAGTATATTGTTATTGCATCTCATTATTCATAGTATTTATGGATTAAACAAACACATTCTTATGTTGGTTTTAATTCTAATAAGATTCTTATTTATTGTGATAATAGTTATATAATATCTATATCTAAAAATCATTTCTATCACTCTAGGAATACACATATTGATGTTATATATCACTTTCTTATAGATTATGTTCAAAAAGGAAATATTATTTTGGAATCTTTTTCTATAGAAGATCAATATGATAAAATTTTTACAAAAACCTTAGATTTAGATAAGTTTGAAAAAAATAAAATTTAAACTTGGTATGATGGACATATAAATTTATGGAATATATTTAAGGGGTAAAAGTATGTTTTTTATGATAATTTGTTAATTCTGGTATTATTCATTATAAATTTTTATACTTCTCATTATCTTATTCTATAATAGTTGGTTACCATTTAATTAGTTGAAAATAATTATATATCATTCCTTTAAAATATTAAAATGTTTTCATGGATCCTTGTGGTTTATAAAACATTTTTATAAAAAAATTATACAATTATACATAAGAAGCTTTTTAGGTCTGCACATAATGTTTGGAAATACATAAATTTAGGGGGATCCCAATTATGTGTTTAATGTAACATTTAAGTTACATTTTTTACCATTGATAATTTATGAGGAGTTTTAGTTATTCGATTTAAATAATATAAGGGTTCATTTCTTTCCGAGTAATCTATCTTAAAACATTGGTAAATTTAAAGAGGGAAAAATTGGTTCAATCTTTTGGATCAATTTCAAAAAGGGAGAGAAGTTTTTGAAATTTACATCTGGTTTGTAATTATTAAAAGGGGAGTTAATTTGAATCCTAACAACATTATTTACAATTTGATAATTACAATAATTCTTTATTACTTAATAAAATTTATCATGGATTTTATTTCAATCCTTTATTCACTCTCACTTAAGTAGGATTGATTGTTAATATTGTTTAATATTTTTACAATCATGTTTATTGTGTATTTCATGAACTGATTCATCTCTATATGGGTTAATTTCATAAGTCTATTATTTATCTATTTTATAAAATATGACTTGGTCTTGAAGTAACTTTAAGTCAGTAAGTACAATCAACTACATGATCAAATGCATTGACCACATGAACAAAAGTTAAGGGACTATAGATAGGGAGTCAGAATTTTACTAACTGTTGAATCTATTATATGATCAGATGAATCAAAATCATGAAAAATGTCAAGGGTTTATAATATAGGATGTAAAAAAATTTCTAACTATTGAACCAACCACAAGAAGAAACTGTATTGACCTTGTGATAATGGATCAACTGTAAGATAAACAACCCAAATTTCTCTAACTATTGAACCAACTGCATGAAGAAACTCGATCAATCACATAACTATGAATCAACTATAAGGAATACAATCAAAATTTTCATAACTATTGAATTGGATGCATGTTTTATATCAATAAACCACATGTTGAAAAATCAACCACAAGTTGAAAAAATGATCGACTACACATTGAAAAACTGATCGACCACACATTGAAACTGATTGATTGTATAAAGAAAATTACAACCTCCCACAATGTATGACTTATTGTAAGGATAAAACTATCATAACAAATATAATATTACTTAATGGAGGTATTTTCTATGGTACTTTTTTTTTATATTTTCGACATTTTGATTTACTGTATGTTGGTGTTAAATATTTTCATTGATCTAGTGATTTCTTAAATACTTGTTAATTATTTTGATACTAATGAATTTTTTTGAAAGATTTATATGTAGTATTAAATTATCACCTTTTGGGTTAAAATTATCACATTAATTTCTTGGAAAATGTGAGTTTCAAATTCAAATTATTTTTAATTTGAAAGCATCACCTCACATGGTTTATTGGAGTGTTCCAATAAATATTAATGTTGTTTATTATGGATTGTTAGTGTTATATTAATTAGTATAACAACTTCCTCTTCACATGTTGTTTTAATATTATATATTATCAAATTAAACCATGTGGGAATAGTTTTTCACACACATTTAATGAAGGATCCACATGTTTCATTGGGAATAATGAAATGCTAAAAGCTTCATGCTTTGAATATATTATGCTTAAAATAAATTTATATATTGTGTTTGATAGAACCAGTGGAGTAATGAGGTTAAATATATTCTTGAATTGTAATTTGTGATAAACCTTATAAATCAATTACTTCTCTCTATAAAACTTCAATCATTTGACCCATTCCTACTGGAGATAACCTTGCTACCTCAATACTCAAATATATTCTTATTCATATAGTTTCTATAGTTCTTACTTATTTCTATTATTATCTGTACTTAATCATATCAGGTTATACTACCCATTAAAGGAAGGATTTTGGTTATACTACCCCATATAAAAGGTGCATGTTCTACCACAATTAGTAAAAGTTAAAGGGATTGGTTCTGAATTGGTCTGGGTAAAAGGATGGCTTTGGTTCTACCTCAACTTAAAAAGGTATCTTATGTGTTATTTCCCCAAGTGTGAAAAATGTAAGGTGATTAGGTTGATATTCCAGGTGTGTAAACATATTGTCTTGAGTTCTTCCTTCATTGTTTAAAAATGAAGTTGTAAGGGGTTATGAATCTATTCAAAAGTTAGAGAGGGATGAAGAGTAGAGTAGGATCATTTAGATATGAAATACTATAAAAATAATTATGTTCATTTCTATTTATATTTCCACAGAATTAAATTGACTTTAATAAGTGAGTTTAAATATTTTAAAAGTTCAATTAACCCCCTATTTACCATTTGACCATTCTCACTAGGAACTAAAAACTATATTATTTTGAAAATATATGATGATAAGATTCAATATAAACCACTTTTTGTTTTAAGAAATAACACTTATTTCCTAATAGTAGGAATGTTTAACAAATAAACTATCATGTCCACATCATACATGACATTCTATGAGTTTGTATAATTTTTCTCTAAAAAGAATTATTTATTAAAATATTCCAATGAAGGGTGGTGAGAACAAATTACCTTATTTGAACAAACATCTGGATAAATAATTTATCTTCAATAAATAATTTTTATCATTGTCTCCATTTTCAAAACCAGTTATAGAATCTGATGAATCATAAACCATGTTTATATAATTAACCATGTCATAATAAATCTTTGTTAATAAACAAATTCTCTTATTAAATAAGATAAATGAGATAAAGATACATTCCTTTAAATTGGATTCATCTGATCATGATAAATACTTTTATATTCAAACCATTGATGTAACAAATTTTTTATTAATCATTTAAATTCATACCACAAGCTCTATCAATTATTCCTTTGATTTTGAACCTCATTATATTTAAAACACTTGTGAAGTATATATTCAATATCATATACCATTCAAAACTAAAGAATTTATTTCTATAACATCAACACCTAACATGGAAATTTCAAGGAATTTCACTAAATCCTTTAGGTATCCAAATAATTACACCCTATGGAATCTTTACTTATTTTTGATAACACCTTTAAGTTTAAATAAACTTAACAATATACTTGAAGAAGCTTTATTAGAACTTTCTAACTAGAAGTTCTTCTTACAGTTTTAGCTTTTACCCCCATTGTAATGACTATAAAACTTCAGAACATAGAAATCACATACTTAGTTAAACTATTCTCAACACTTTGAAAATATTAGGTACACTTTTCTTGAACTCATTCACCTCATCAGAAAATTTCCATAGATAACAACATAATGAATTATTTATCCAAAGTAAGCCTTTAGAAAACTTTTCATCTCACCAAATCATTAAAATATTCAATCATATTTAATATAATTTGGAATACTCAATCATATTGAGTATATGAAACTAAAATTAGTAAAATTATTTTACATATAATGACTTTAAGACCTCAATTTGATCATTTTATGGATCCATAATCATCTAGATTCATATTTTGAACAGCTTAAATACTTGAATTATCAGTAAAATGTATTTCCCTAACACATATAATATTTTATTACTTAATAAATCTTCTTAAGTTACTAGTTCTAGGATGAACATACATCTTCTCCTTATCAAGGATTATTTTCAAATCTCAATTTGATGATGATGATGATGTTATTTTTCTACAATAGAAAATTTTATCATATGAGTATCATGTTTTATAACCATTAATAAAGACCTTTATTAAATGTTTCCCCATTAAAATGATGACCCATTTTAAAATTCATCATACCCATTAGTGGGATAAGATCTATATTTTACTCAGTAATGAGTCTTCTATATTGTTTCTCTCACCAATTAGTTGATTTGGTAGGGAATCATCCCAACCATATCATATATGACTCTTGGATAGTCGAGTAACTCTATGTCTAATCCATTATTTGAATAAAATAAACTCTATTCCTCCAGTAAACTAATCCTATTAGTGTCTTCTATGTAGTATAATATAAATTTAATGCTAATAATGGACTAAAAAAGAACAATATATTAGCACCCGTCTATGACATGGACTCCCCAAGGATGTCCCAGGGCCACCCATCACTTACTTTCCATAAATAAGATAATCCATGGGAACCCAACTATGATATAGACTAACTAGTTGGATGATTGAGTTCTTGATAAGTACCACTTTGGAAGGAATATAACACATATAATTTAAAGGGGTTTTAATCTCACCATCTTATATCATGTTTATTCCCTTGTGTATTCATGCTTATAAGGATTTTGTTTGGAATCCTATTCCATCCACCAAATCAATATATACAATACATATTGATGTGTAACTCTTTATGTGACCCACAGGTATGTGTTACTCATGCAAATATAAAATCCAAACATATTCATGCATATCCAAATTCATCGTATATATAAGGTACCTAAACACATCAGGGAAAAGTTTATAGTTAATGTGATTTATAATATTCACATGAGTAAGACTGAACTGATAGATATCCAACTATAATCACCTTTCTAGGCAAGGCATAACCCTCATGGCTAGTAGGTAGTCCAACCTCAAGTCCCTATCCCCATAGAGACTTTAGTCAAGTGATAATTCAATTCAAGATAATTCTAAAGCTTAATATTGAAAAACTATTACAAACTAATAAATTAAATCTAATAGCTTCATTTACAAAACAAACTTAATGTATATAAAAAATAAATTCATTATTGTACCTAGAATGTAATGAAGTGATCTATTTATTTGAGGCAATTTAACATTTAAACTATATCATAAAACATTAATAATATTTTTTTAAAATTATGAATAAAATAGGGAATATACTTTAAATAAATGAACAATTAAAATATTTAAATATGAGATAACCATTAATGAACAATCCATAAATAAAATCTAACTAAAACATTTTATAAATTAACAAGAAGATTATAAGAATTCCATAATTATGAATATAACCACATTATATTTATTTGACTATGAACATTTCATATCCATCCTTATATGAAATTTCATTTTAAATATATAAAGTTTTCATAAACTATAAACAATTTTATAATCTCTTTTCTATCACGTAAATATTTTACATAATCTTAATATCACATATTTAAATATTCCAAATAAGATCCCTTTAAAATTTAACCAATTAAAAATAATTAATTATCAACAATTAACAATTTAAATATTAAAAAAAATTATATTTTGACCTTAAATAGTAATTTATAAACATTTAATAATTTTCCATTATAATTTCTAAATAAATAATTTTATTTATTGATCATAAGACATGTTATATAGTTTTTTAAAAGTTATTTTAAATATTAAATCAAAATATTTATGCAATATTTAATAAAATATGTTTCATAAACATTTATTAATTAAATATAAATCCTTTATAATTAATAAATTAATAAGCACTTTATAAATTAATAAATATCCCAAAACACTTTTTATAATTATTAATTTTTTTAAACATTCTAATATTAACTCTTTCATATTCATTATAAGGCACTGAATTTAAGTATTAGGATATTTTACAAATCATAAAAAATTATAATTCAACACCAATTATGTAAAAATTTAAAAAATTAAATATCATATACTTAATATTATTTAAACTTCTAATAAATTCAATCATCAAGACTTTTGATGTGGTTTAAATAATTTCCAAAATAAGGCACATTCTAATTAAGTTATTATGAAAAATTCATAAATAAACATATTTTTCCTCATTCTAGTAATTTATAATCACTATAAATCACTTTTTACGATTATAAAATATACCATTTTATTTATAATCCATTAATCATGCCATATAAATTAGAAAAATGTATTTCTAAATATTAAAATTTTATATTTAAATAATATTTAATAAGAAATGTTTCATAAGAATTAATTAATTAATTATAAATTTTTTATAAATTATTAAGTAATAAAAATTATTAATTATTAAATATTCCCAAAACATTTTATTATATTGTATAAATAATTTATAAATTATAAGCAATTTTTTTACATAAATACCTTTACCTGTGTAAAGATAATTTAACACACCATAACTTTCCCCATGTCATGATGTAAATATTTTTGTTATTTTGAAAAAAATGGGGCACTACGACATGAATCAAGTTGTAGTGCAAGGTGTCTCAAGACAAGAGTTCATTCAAAAACGAGATCTAACTTCACCATAGCTTGTCCATGGTTGCCCATTTCACATGTGTAAACTCTTAATGCCTAGTGAGTAAAAAATGACTTTCGCCGTACTGTATAACTCCATGTGGTGACCCAAAATAATCACCCCTTATAAACTGTGACATAGAAATATGTTGTTTTAGTTCTACATGGATTGGGATTTTGAGTGTTTGGACATCATTAAATAGTGTTTTTGGATATAGAACAAGGAATTACCGGTTGTCCGTGTGCTTGGGTGGAAATCAAAGAATGGTCGAGGTGACTTGGGGGGATAAAATTCAGCATCCTGAAACTATTCACGCCATGAACCTTGGTTCATGTTGTGAATGAGGTTGGATGAAGGGAAAACCACTCCACCTCAAACATTTACGATTTTGAACTAGGGGTTCAGGCCATGAAATGTTTGTTTGGTATAGATTCAAAGCATGAACATACATGTTCACACCATTAATGGTTTCTTGGGGGGATTTTTAATTAGAGGAAAACCATTAATTTTCTGGTCATTCACCCTTCAGTTTCAGGGGGTTTGGGGCACACAGAAAGGTCCATTTTTCCAACACCATCATACCTCTTCCTCCTCTTTGGTTACCCCTTGAGAGAGTATGATTTCACTTGAAATCATGTGATGATTCGAGTTAAGATCATTTATTTCCTTCCATTCTTAGATCTCCTTTTCTAGCCCACTATATCATTTTGGTTTTGGCTAGGGTTTTGATGAATATTTCACTATATCATGGTGAAATCATCTTGATTTAAAAGGGATTTTCTATTTTGTGGATAGAAGAGGACCAAGATAATGTATGCATGTTGTTTATCATTTTTTTCATTGAATATATATCTCTAGGTGAATTTATTTAGTGTGCTTTCCTAAATTGGTTGAAATTGGAAATTAACCTGGTGTCGTGTGATAGGGATTTTGGCCAGGATTGTGTTGGGGTGTGCTGTAAACCTTTAACAGGTGATTTTTCAAGGGTTTAATGTGATGAAAATTATAAATTAGTTTTTGCGTGGTGTGAGAGAGGAGATCCAGTGGTGATATGATCTTTGATGAGGAATTGAAGAGCATGACCAGGTATGTGAAGATATTATCTTGGGTGGTAACTCTTTGACGGAGGTAGGTGGTCCATAAATTCATATGGTTGTTTATGCATGGGTGTTCTTTCCTGCATGAATTTCATGGGACTAGGTAAATAGATAAGGATTAAGGTTTACCTGAATAGATGATATAGGATGTCTCTAGGCATCCTATGCTTGAAATAAGTTCTCTTTATCACTTTAGTGAATTGGGATCGCCTGATGGCTATGTCGCCAAGTGGAGAGGGTGTCAAATGAGTTAATGTGAGGACTTAGGTGGGTCTCAAGGTAGAAGACATTAATTGGGTAGAATCATATGGTTTACCTAGGGCTATTCTAGGAGGTATAATAGGCTTAGTCCTGGTGACAAAAAATAAGAAAACTGTATGTCTCAAACATAGTGAGTAACACCCTTTTGAGTGTGGGTTGTGACTTGGTGAGCATCAAGGAATTGTCCTTTAGTACCAGACGAGGTTTGATGGAGATGGGTTTCCTCTAGGTTATGTTCTGAGAGATATACCTTGGGATATATGATATAAGACCTAGGTGTGGGTCGTGGGTTTTGTTTTGGGCTTGGCATCGGGATACTAAGGGACTTAGAGTGCGGTGGATTTGGATGGTCCCCAAGTAGTGGGGCCAGAAGTGACGACGTTGGTCCATGCCTTAAGGTTCAGGTCAGTGAGAGCCTTTGGACTACGAGGTCCTTGGTGGGTTAAAGGTGTGAGTTTTTATCAATGAGAAGATATCATGGTAGTTTTGGAGGACCTGGTAGATACCCATACAGGTGAGTTGAGATATGTTCATGATAAGGGGATATGTCATGAGTGAATAGAGCCCTAATATGAGCTAGTGAGTTATGTGTTGGGATGAATACATATTTCTATTTCATTTTCTTATGATAAGTGATATATTTTAGTGTGGATGATGGATCCTGAGGCCTTTCCCTGCTAAGAGTGAGGTAGCGTGGGTGGGAATGTCATGTTGAGGTGGATTCCTTGATGAACATGTGAAGTTATGGACAGCCATGAGTGAGATGGTGTGTATTAGGATTGGTTTTGACCTCCTTTATGAGTGTGATAGTGTAGGTGGGACTTCCATGAGTGAGATGGAGTCCTTGAAATTGGTTTTATGGTGATAGATAAAATGATTAGACTTCCATGAGTGAGGTGAGGTCCAAGATGTGTTTTGATACAATATTTCAAGATAGAGATTCCATGAGTAAGATGAGGTGGGAATGTGATTCATAATTGGATGGATGGACCCTACTATAAGTGATATGGTATAGGTCGAGTATTAAACATGGGACCACCTCGAGTGATAAGGTGAGTCAAGAGATTGGACATAGGACCCTACACTTCCCCTCTAGATAGCTGTTAGGACTTGGATGATGTCCTCACCTAATTAATTTAGTATAAATTGGGATACATGGACAATTTCCCAAGATAAAGAGTGGATACTATCATGGAACTTAAGTAGGTATGATCGAGTGTCATGGTGTCCTGGTTATCACAAAGTGACTTGATGTATAGGGGGGTCATGGTTTCCTCGTTAGAACATGAAGTACAAAGCACTTGTGTGATATGTTTATTTATTTGCTCATGAATACAAGTATATAATGGAATATACCAGGGGCACTTGGTGAGGCCGTATTGAGATGAATTTCTTACACCCTTCATGGGCAATCTGTTGTGCATGCTGACCTTATGTCTTCTTTTCAGATTGAGCACAAGATGTGTGATGGACCAGGTTAGATCATATTAATATGTTTTGGAGATCGAGTTATTTTGAGGACCAAGGATGGTCATAGTTCTAGTGTAAGTATTTTATCTTTTTTTATTGGATTAGTGCAATGGGTGATCAATATATGTTTTTTATGGTGGATCATTATAATTATTTCCATTTATTATATAATTTTGTTTATTTATTTATTCTCACTTTGATTTTGTGTATGTTTGGTTATTTTCATTTTATGTTGCACTCTGATTCAAAGGAATAGTCTCCCCATTATATGGATTAGTCCCTCAATACTAGTTGGTATCCTCTAAAGTATAGGGAGGAATGCTTGAGGCCACATGGAACACTAGATAAAATGGGCGTTCTGGGAAAGGGCATTACAAAGTGTTATCAAATATTTTATTTTTTTCATAATATTTGGTGTGATGGTAGACATGTAGTTTAAAAAAGTATTGGAGCTTTTTATGTACTGCATACTGGTGAGTCATGAACACCTTTCTAATAGGAATTTCTAGTTACCATGGGTACAAGACTATTGTTCTTTATTTTTGTTATTTTGTATAATATATTTATTGAATATGATGTGTTTTTTAGAGGCTTTATTTATGGTTTTAGCACTTAAATTATTGTAAAGAGGCTTGTGTTCATGAATATTATTTGGAACGTAAGACTCACATGACATATGAATGATTGCGTGTGATTGGATTTTCTAATGAGGGTTCCATTGTTTAAAGTTTCAATAACTTATATAGAGTTTTCCTATATATATTTTTGGTAAAATTATATTCAATTGAACCATATATGGTTTCTTTTTTTGGTAGGTCATGTGTATCTTATGGTGGGAGGTTCTTTGGTGACATAAAAGTTCTCCATTTTATCAAGGTATGTATGGATACCCATAGGGGTTAGTGCATGAATTTGATTCCTGTGTAATGACTCGATGAGTGGATGATATGCCTGAGAGGTTATCAAATGATGAGAACAAGTTTCCTTGAAGATGTGGGTTCTATTACCTAAATTTCAACAACAACCTATATGGAATCTTCTTATATAGCTTCTTTGTAACATTATACTTAACTGAACTAGGCAGTTGAGAAAATTTATGAGAAATTCCCTAGGCTTTTAGGATGTGAAGTGCTCTGAGTGATTCTGGTATCGAGGTTTGGTTTTGAGGGTAGGATCAGTTGGATTCATAGACTCATTTGCTCTTGGATGCACTTTCATGTGGCACAGTTGAGCTTGGGTAGGTTCTCAGGGTTTTGAAAAAACACATGTGTGATGGGTGATCGTGATATTAGCCTTGGCATGAGTGATAAGTCTTGGGTTTTTGGATGAGTTGGCATGTTTGTAGGGAATTATTAGATGGTTAGATGCATGAGCATAGGTTTTGTAGGATGTGAATAAAATGGGAATGAGTTCGATTGTATGATCAGGTTATACGAGAGTGTGAAACCATTGGATTAGGTGAGACTGAGCAGGATCATGGGAAAGAACCTGTGAGAAGGTTCTTGGAGGATTTCTTTTCCCAAGGAGGAAATTGAGCATTGGTCATGATTTTTAGGAAAAGTCTTAGTGTGGGAGGATGGTTCATGCTATTTACGTGTAGTGTTGACTATGTTATGAATAAATGAATGATTCATGTGTGATCTGTTGATAATTATTTAGGTTGTTGGTGAACCCAATAGGTTCTAGAGTGGTAGTGTAGTGGTGAGATGTGTGTTGGAATGGAGTCCCATGATTTTGGCCCTTAACGAGGGTGTTTTCAAGGAATCATAGAGATGAGACCTATTTGGGTTGATGCTCAAGGAGTGGCATAAGAGAAGCCACATATTTTGAAGTGCCCCATTTAATATTAGAGTATTTCATTCTTGGAAGACTAGAGATGAGAAGTGGTGGATGTTTCATGTAGGATCTCAGAGATGAGTTGGTTTGTGGCATCCAATCATTATATTTGGAAATGGACATATCATGGGTTGTGTAGTTCGATAATTTTGGTTAATAAGGAGGAAATAGAAATACTTCTATGGTGGGGAAAATCATATTAGTTGTGGGTGAATGAACATCATGTTAGATGGGTCATGGGTGTAATGGGAACTTTCAATTGACAATAGAGGTGGAATTAGAATGTTAGTGTGTGAGTGGATCTGATGTGATCTAGTTCCTCAGTCAATAGCAAAATTAGGATTCATATGTGGTGGTAGTTGTAATCAATGCATTTTCCTTAGACACAGAGTGAGGCTGATGTGATCTGATAGTTTGTTAGATCAGAGGTATGTCGATGCTCGGGGGGAGATAATGATGGCTGGAGCAGGTGGTTGGTGATTTAACCATGGAGTTACACCAGGATTTGGGTTCAGAATTTGTTGTAGGTGTTGTAAAATCTTTTGATTCCTTTAAAGGTTAAAGAATTTTAATTGGGTGAGGTCATGAGGTAGCACGTTGGTGGGTGTGGCCAAGTTTTTTTAAGAAAATTCATCCATATGTTTCCCCATCAGTGTTTTTGTGTGGAATAATATGCGGTGAGGTAAAAAATACATTGAGGGCATTGTTCAGAATTCTGAAAAAGGGTCATTGGACCACTGGGAGTGCGTTTCTGGTAGTTCATTCCTATGGTGGGGAGAACCATAACATGGGATCGTCCATTTTGAGTGGATTCCTGTAGTGGGGATCCCCATAATATTTTAGATGAATCAATAAAAGACATCATGGTATCTTGGTACTAATAGGGGTGGTGAGAACCATCTCGATACTGGAATTGGAGGCAAGAGGGTGGATCAATATTTACTGAATAATGTACCTTGGTGTTTAGAGTAGTGCATTGGAAGCATTTATGGAATTCATGAACAAAACATGGTAGGTTATCAATTCATTTATGACCACGATGGGTCAAGATATGTGGTTTGAGGACTACCACAACTTCTCAAGGAAAAGAAGCATTACGGTGGGGAGTTTGTAATAACCTACATAATTATAGGTTGTAAATTCTTGAGTGAATTTGAAATTTTGGTTTGGTGAAAGGTTAATTTTGATAAATAAGACCTGGATTGGGATTTTGATTATTTGGAAATCCTTAAATGGTATTTTTAGACATGGAATGCGGCCTTTTTGGTTGTTCATATGATCAAGTGGAAATCAGAGAAGGTTCAGGGTGACCTAGAGGCTAAAATTCAGCAGCCTGCAACTATTCACACTATGAACCCTGATTCACACCATGAATGGGGTTGGATGAGGGGAGAACCCCTCTAACTTGAACATTTTAGGCCATTAATTGTGGGTTCAGGCCATAAATGTTTCAGTGGTATGGATTCAGAATGTGAAACTCCCTGTTCATGTCAGGAATGGTGTCATGGGTGGTTTTTTTATATAGGGTCAAACTAATAATTCACCAATTGTTCCCCCTTAAATTTTAGGGGGTTTGGGGTGAACAGAAAGAGTCATTTTGTCGTAACCTCCCCTTCTATTCCTCCCATTTGGTCCCCCCTTTAGAGAGGATGATTTTGGTTGAAATCTAGCAATGATCTGAGGTAAGATAATCAGTTTTTTCCGTTATTGGTTCCCCTTCTTCTAGGCCACTATTTGAGTTGCTTTTTGGATAGGGTTTTGATGAATATTTCACTAGATCATTCTGAAATCATCTTGATTTGAATGATATTTAATGTACGATGTCTAGAGGACTCGAGACAATCTTTACTCATTGATTTCTGTTCCATTGAAGGTATGTTAGTTGGTGAATTTATTTAGATTTTTTTTCCAAAAATTGGATGAAATTAGAGATTAATTGGGTGTCGTGTGATATGGATTTTTTTTGGGATCGTGAAAGGGGCATGTAACAAACCTTTTCCAGGTGTTTAGTTGAGGTTTTAGTATGAAGATGATTCCAGATGGGGTTTTAGCTGAATATGAATATTTGGATTAAATTGAAAAATTAATTATAATTAATTATAATTTTAGGTGTGATATAGGAGCTTGGGTGGTGGTATGATCTTGGATGAGGCATGTATAAGCATGTTCAAGGATGTGTAGAGCTTGGATTTGGTGGTAATTCCTTGACAGAGGTAGGTAGTCCCTTTAATATAAATTCATATACTTATTTATGTAGGAGTGTGCTTGTCCACATGCTTTTTAGGAGACTAGTGGGAATATTATATAGGATGGTGTTGGGCCTCCTATGCTTGAAATAAGCGCTCTTTAACCCACTAGTGAATTGGGATCACCCAATTAATATGTCCCCAAGGGGAGAGGATTTAGAGTAAGTTTAAGAGAGGCCATGGGTGGGTCTCAAGGTATGAGACATTAAATATGAATCCTATGATGGTTTCCCCAGTTCTAGTTGTAAAGGCGAGATAGGATTAGGATTAATGATGATTGGTGGGATAGTCATACATCTCAACCTTGGCGAGTGACACCATTTTGAGGGTGAGTTGTCACTCAGTGAGTGCTGTGAGTGAGATGAGTCCTTTGGGACCAAATTAGGTGTGATGGAGATAGATTTTCTCTAGGAAATGAGATGAAAGGCCTCCCTTAAGATATTTGAGACATGACTTAGTTGAAGGTCATGGGTTTTTTCTGGGGAATCACATCGAGATTTCCAGGGGTTTAGAGAATGGTGTCTTGGGACATGCCCGAGGTAGCAACACCAGGAGTGATGAGGTTGGACCACAACATAAGGTTTAGGTCAGTGGGATCCTTTAGACTTTGAGGTCACCAAAGGGTGATAGGCATGAGTTGGTATCAATGAGGAAAGAATATAATGGGTTTGGTGGACCCAATGGATGCCTTGATGGGTGAGTTGATATTTTTTCATGGTGAGGGTCTTGGTCACAAGTGACTAGATCCATGAGATGAGCATGTGAGTTATGTGATGGGTTTCAACCTTTTGTGTATTTCATGTTCTTGTGTTATGTGAGAGATTCTTGTATGGGTGATGGATCCTGAGGCCTTCCCCACTATGGGTGAGATAGTGTGGGAGGAAATATAGTGGTGAGGTAGATTTCTTGATGAGTACATAAAGTGTGGACCAATAATGGGTGAGATGGTATGGATTGGAACCAATTTGGGCCTTTTTATTATTGAGATAAAGTTAACGGGACTTCCATGAGTGATGTGGAGTCCTTAGAATGGGTGAGATGGCATGAGATTGGGCAATTGGACTGCTATGAGTAAAGTGGAGTCCCATTTTTTTATAATGAAATATTGAATTATGGGACTCCCATAAGTGATATGGGTTCTATATGTGATGCGGGACTAGATGGATGGTCCCTTCCATTAGTGAGATGGTAGAGGTCAAGTATTGGATGTGGGACAACCTTGAGTGATAAGGTGAGTCCATATCTTTGACATAGGACCCTACCCCACCCCTTCAGGTAGCAATCTGGACTTGGATGAAACCCTACCCTAAGTCATATGGTATGGGATAGGTTACATATATGATGGCACAATGTGATTCTTTTAAGACCACTCTACGTATGAATTTTATTTTTTGTCAATGGATGTTGGTATTCAATGATTATTAGTGAAATAGAAATATTTCATTGATGTTAATATGTTGAAGATGATAAAAAGAAGAAATTGTTTGATATTCAGATGAAGTTACCAATCTTGATAAAAAAGTTGATATTTCTTGGATGTTTAATTAAGGAAGTTACTATATTATTATTATCTTAAGTAAGCTCTTTTAAAGACTTTTAGTTTTTACTTATAATTATTGTTGATTTTTTATTCATGTCTCAAACATGTACTATGATTCCAGAGAAGCATGATTTTTATCAACATTACAAAGTTGGTGATGTTTCCTTAATGTTATTCCATAAGAAGTTTAGAAGTTTTAATAAATGAATAAAGTGAAAAAGATAAGATGAAATTTTCTTAATAAATTTAAAAATAACAGATGAAATTTTCTTAAGAAAGTGAAAAAGATCATATGAACTTTCCTTAATAAAGTGAAATAGATCAGATGAACTTTCTTCTATAAGTTTTCCATATGAAATTTGCGAAGGAAGATCAGATAAAGTTTCCTTAAGAACATTATGAGTAGAAATTTATCATATGTAGAAGGCGATGAAAAATAAATTTGGTGATGTTTTGTTGTTATGAAAGTTTCCAACATCATGAGTTACATATATATCATGATCCAATAATTTTGTAGAAAGGGGGAAATTTTCTCAGGTGTAAAAAGTTATTATTACAAATATTTTTGAATCTGATGAGACAAATATAATAAGACAGAGGAATAGCTGAGAAGAGTTTTTGGTTGAGCTATGAAAGACTTGTTGGGATTTTAGTGTAAGGAAATTATCCAAATTTAAACATGTTGTGTAAGGGTACATTCAGTTTACCAGAAGTTTGGAAGGTGGGTCTTTATAAAGGTCTAAGATTATTTTTATTACAATAAAATCATACAGACCGTATGTTTGAGATTTATGATGTTTGTTAAAGTGAGAAAAGTTTATAAAGTATAAAAAGATTCTGAATAAAGGGATGAGACGAAATCTAATCATAAAATGTCCTTGGAAAATAGCTCATCAGATGAAATTTCAGTACAATATCCATCATAAAAACATGTACGAAGTTATGAAGTATAAGTTTCTACAAGATGAATGGATGAACTTTTTTATAAAGATTTTCGGATAGAGGATGGTGTATAAAGATAACTGAAATAGGGTTCTAATGCAAGTCATCAGACAACCATACATCAGAAGAAATAAAATGCATGGAATTATATCGGATTAACTTATTATATAAAGTTTCAAATAACGTTTTTTAAGTAATATTTAGATAGATATTCTTAAGATGAAAGGTTTTTTAAAAAGTTTTATTACCATAAAAACATTCAGTGGATTGATATTCTTACTGGTTTGGAGTTATTTAAAATTTTTATGAAGTTTATGAAGTTTTGAAGATATAGTAGTATAAAGTTTGTGATGGATATTTGTGAAGTATAGTAGATATAGGAATGTTTTTAAAGAATGTAAATCAGAAGAACATGTTGGGCGAACATTTTAGACAAACATTTGGATGAACATTTTAGACAAACATTTGGGAAAAAAATTCAAACAAACATTTTAGAAGAAAATTTCTAATGAATATTCAGATGAATATTTTGGATAAACATTTCAAATGAATATCTAGCTGAACATTTTATGTGAACATTTCAGAAATTTTTTTTATCAAATAACATTTTGTGATGAATTTTTGGTTTGAAAGTCTTTAATTTTTTTTGTAAAGATATCAACTGTGGTGATGATGAGCTGATCTTTCAATGTTATAATAATCATGAAGGGAGTTTGTGATTCTAGAAGAGTTAGGGAAGTTTGTAGAAGGTCCTAAAATAATGAGTTAAGGAAATTTAAGGAATTTTTTCAAAATATTGAATGTTATGGAATGTTTAAGAAGAGTTGTAGGGTAATCAAAATTAGCAGGAAGTTTGAAATTCAAGATTGGGCCAGGTAAGAAAAAATATTTTATTTCCTATGAATGCAAACCTATATAAAGGGGTGTGATAGTGTGAAGAAAGAATGTGTGTGAAACACTATTCATTTGTGAAGGAGTTGAAGTGATAATGATTTTGCGTTATAAGGAAGATCCGACCAAGAATCATGAGAACTATTCTCATCAAGGTTAAGTCTTAGTAAAATGATAACTATAAAAAGAAGGGGTTAACATATAGAGTTAAATTAATGGGAAAAATAAAAGAAATGGAAGAAGAAAATTCTATATCAGACAGACTTCTGAAATACAGATTTCGAATAGGGAAGTTTCCAACCAAGGAATCTCTTGGTTGAAGAAGAAGAAGAAGTTGAGATTGATCAAAGGTGCTACAATTAGAGGAAATGGTAATAAAAATATTCATGTAAAAGATTTTATAAAAATAGGAATCATATAAAAAAAGGGTGATAAAGTTTTCTTGATTATCATAAGGTACTAGACAAACATTCTGGATAGACTTATCAGATGGACTTATCAGACAGACAAATCAGATAAATAGTGAAATGAGTAGAGTTTTATACTGAAGTCCAGGAGAGAAGTTATTAACTACTATTTGGTAGGAAGTTTAAGAATAGGTTCTTTCTATAAGAGTAAGATTAGAGAATAAAAAAGCAACATTATGTCATTCTATAACATTCTCAACATGTGGAAGGATTTTATAGAGTTACAAAGTTATTTAAGAAAGTGAAGACTATCTTCAACGGTATAAAGAATCATAAAAAAGATGCAAAGTTGGGCTGAGTTTTTAATAGTTTAGTGAATAAGATTCTTTCCTTCCCCCCTCCAAAGTATAGGGAATCACACTTGGATAAGAATTGTTTTTAACCAAACCACTATACTTGGAATATTATTATAATATAGAATTTGTGTTTTGGTCGACACTATACATGATAAGGATTAGATAATCTTATTGAGTAGTGAACCTTGTAAAAATAATGTGTGTCATATTTACTTCCTTTCATATACTTGCATGACATAAATAAAAGAGAATAACATAATCAAGACCCTAACATTTCAAATAGTTAAAGGGATAAAAATTTATAAAAAGGTTAAAAGTTCCTCACACTAATTCACCCCCTTAGTTGTAATCATATCTCTAACTATTCCTCTCAAATAGTATCAGAGGGAGGTTAACCTCTGTTGGGTTCTCAATGCTAGAGCTATTATCTTTCAAAGACTTGAGTTTATTTCCTATATTTACAATGAAGTTCAATTTTGTTGAAGATTTGATTATCTCTGAGACGAATTCTATTTCTACCAAGGCTATGATGAATAAGAGAAATAAGGAGAAAAGAAAGCATAAGAAGTTATCCCTATTATCTAAAGAATAGGAAGTACCAGTTTATCCATGAATTTACAACAATGAAGATATATTAATCTTGGAAATTTAAGGACATGTTATTAAAGTTTCCATCAAGGATAAGGATAAATTTCCTGCCTCATATGAAAAAATAATGTTAGGTGATCATGAGGTATGTCAAAATTCAGATACAAATTATCTTCAACAGTAACATCATAGAATAAGTGGTGATGATGATCAATCTATAACTTATCAATATATATCATTAGATAGGTTAAGAGATATTTTACACTGTTTTCGAAAATAAGTAGTCTCCCTTGTTTGTGGGGTTCTTCAAAGTAAACAGGAAGAGATCACCCAGCTAGAAAAAGAATCTGATAACATGGAGAAGGATTTTCAAGGAAAAGATCTTGAATCTATAAATCAATCCAATGAAGTTGAATCCTTTAAATCAAGAATGATATACATCGAAATTAGTTCCTCAAAATTCAAAAATAATTGGATTAAATAATTTGAAGATAATGATGAATTTAAAAATGATATAGAAGAAAATAACCATGATCTTGAAGAAAATTCGAAAAATAACATGGATGAATGATTTACAACTGGAAGTAAAATCCAAGAAAATCAAGGAACTTGACTCTTTTCTACAAATAAAAGTTAATCTTCATAAATAGGAACTAAAATAAGTGAAGAAAATTTGTGAAGAGAATGTGATTATGATTGAAGATAAGAAAACACCGTCAATATTAAATGTCTATAATTGGAAGTGAAGTTGGGAAACCTTGAGAAGACACATATTGAGACTTCACAGAATAAATAAAAGGTTGGTGTTTCTACTTAATGTTAATTAGAGTATTCTACGGTCAAAATACTTAGAACTTTTGATAAGAAGATCATGAAATATTTTCATGATATATCTTAAGGAGATATGAAGAAAGAGACACCATCCATACCTTCTTGTAATAATATCTCTAAATCTATTGTTATGAAAATTACAGGATTGGAAACAAATTATATATAAGTATGGATGAATAAAAGTTATGAGAAACCTACCACAAAGACTATGGTGGATAGGAAAAAGTTTTTGGAAGCTGGTTCCTCGTGAAGCATCCAACAAGGTGCGAAGAAGTCCCAAAAACTCAATAAAAAAATATAAGAATGACAAGGTTTTTGGGTCAATGTTTGTGCTACAATAGATTTAGGCATTTTGAATTAGATTGTTGGTACAATATTAAAAATTAATAATCACAAAGGAATATCATCTCAAGGGGTATTATGTTAGATTTTAAGAAGCAACATTCATAGAGTAAAAAAAATATGAAAACATCCAATAGTTTTGGAATGCTTAAAAATTCCTGTGATGTTAGAAAAATTAGTGGTCAGAAAGTTGGTGCATTCTCACCTCAACTTGTATCAAAATATGATAAGAAAATAAGGCCATAGAAGCTAGTGACGAAATAATAAGAAACCTTGGTAAGAAAGAAAAATAATGTTTTAAAAAAAATTATCCCATGAATTATTTTAGTAAGAGAAGTGATAAGACCTTGGACTCAAAATCCAAGAAGTTGAAGAAAGTGTTTCATCTAAAAATGAAAATATGAAGGATGAAAATGAGAATAATCAATTTGGAAATTCAAAATGGACTTCCAATGATCATAATGATATGTTAGTTATATTTCTAGAAGATTTCTATTGATTGAGGGAAATAAGAGATTCACAAGCAGAGGTTAGTACAAAAAGAAAGGCGAAAATTCCATATTAAGATGAATAAGTTATGTATGTGTGGTGTAATAAAGATAGACATGCTCAAAAATATATTTCTATAATTATTACATCATAATAAAAGATCTTACAGAAAATAAATATTTCATTTGGAAATAAAAATGCTTTAAAATATCTTGAAAAGAGAAAGTTCACACATAAATAAATTGAATAAGTTATAATATCCACACAACCTCAATCAGAGATAAATATTAGATATGAAAGTGTGAATAATGGAGGAAATTGGAATTTTTTTTTGAGAAAACAATGTCAACTATTTTGTTCACATTTAAGAAGAAAGAATGATCCACCTTATTCCTTAAAATTTTAATTTTTTTTGAATTTTTACTATCAAAACAGGGAATTGAAGGTGAGGCATAATATTGGGGGGAGAACCTAAAATAAGGAAAATGGATGTCAACCTCAGATAATATTTGTTAAAAAAGTTTCCATCCCAGAATGTTTCCTACTGAGGTCCACTAAAAATTCATATAGAAGGATCATCCTTCATGTAGATGTTGAAATTGTTAAGTTTGGACATCCACATAATAAATATCCATCATGAATCTTTCTCAATACGGAGTTTACACATCAATGTTTTTTTGGGAATTCATTATTATGAAGTTCATAATGAAATTATTCTTTATGAGGATACATTTTAAGAATTTTGAAGAAGTTTTCAGAATTATTATCTCATAAAAATGTATTTATTATAGAAATTACTCCAATATCATGCCATTGGAAAGGTATGTTTCTCTGAATCTCTCAACCCTAACCACTAAAATAATAAATCTAGCTCAAAGGTGGATAATTTGAGTTAATAAACAACATAATAAAAGTGGAAGTATGAAAAGTTCCCAAATTACACTTATCCTTTTTATTGTAATTGAATATTTTTAATTTGTTTGTTAAGTGTGGGAGTTTTAGGTTGAACTTTTCTTACAATTTTTTCATATCACATTTCATACCTTCAACCTGGAATAAAAGTGTAAACCTCTTAAAGACAATATTAAGATTTCTCATTCCATGTGGTATTATAATAAATTAGTAATGGATTACTATTTTTTTAAATCAAATCCTCTGGTTTTCTATACTAAGAATGAATCATGTATACTTGGATTGGAATGATGGCACATTTCTTAAGAAATATATGATACCCTTTTCCCATGAACTTTGTGTGTATTATTAATAAGGTGGGGGAATGAAATAAAGTTTTCAAAAATTAAAGGGGAGAGAAAGATTGAGAAACAAGTGAAAAGAAAGTTTGAGCACCTAGGGAAAGCAATTTTCACATAACATCATATTCCTTATAAAATAACTTTTAAGGTATTGTCAACTAATACAAAGGGGGAGATTGTTGAGCCCAATCCATTTCTGAGTTTTTTTTTGTCAATGGATTCTGGTAGTAAATCATTCATAATAAAATAGAAATATTTCATTGATTTAAATATATTGAAGAAGTTAGAAATAATAAGGTATTGGGTATTCAGTTGAAGTTTCTAAGATTGACAACAAAGTTGATATAGCTTGGATGTTGAAGTTAGGGATTTAATTACATCCTATTATCTTATGGATGTTCATTTGAAGACTTTTATTTTTACTTATGATAATTGGTGGGTTTTTCTTCATATCTCAAACATGTACTATGATTATAAAGAATAATGTTTCTTATAAATATTAAAAATTTGGTGATGTTTTCTTAAGGTATTTCTTTAATAATTTTGGAAAGGCAAACAATCAAAAAAATTGAAAAAGATCAGATGAACGTTTCTTAAGAAAGTGAAAAATATCAAATGAAATTTTCTTAAGAAAGTGAAAAAGATCGAATGAACTTTTTATAAGAGAGTGAAAAATATCAGAAAAATATTACTTTAAAAGGTTTCTATAAGAAGTATGTGAAGGTCTATCATATGTAGTTTCCTTAAGAAGACTCTAAGTAGAAAGTTACCAAACCAAGAAGGTAGTGAAAATAAAAACTGGTGATGCTTTTCTATTCTGAAAGTTTCCAACATCATGACTTACAAAGATATCCTGATCCCAACATTTTTTTGAAATGGGGAGAAACTTGTTCAATTGTAAAAAGTTCTTATTAAAAATATTTTTGGATCTTATGAGAGAAACATAATCAGACAGAAGATTAGTTGTGAAGTGTTTTTGGTTGAGATATGAAATATTTGCTAGGAATGTTGCGTAAGGAAATTATCCAAATTTCAATATGTCATGTAAGTGTACATTTGGTTTATAAGATATTTGGAAGATGAAGGTTTATGAATTTTTAAAGTTTTTTTTGTTACAATATAATTAAACAAACCTAGTGTTTGGTGTTTATGATGTTTTTTGAAGAGAGGAAAGTTTATGAAATATAAAAGGATGTTAAAGAAATGGATCCGATGAAGTCCAATCAGACAAAGTTTTCAAATAAAAGTTCATCAGATGAAATTTCGGTAAAATTTACATTTTAAAAACATGAATAATGTTATAAAGTTGAAGTTTATACAAGATGAATGGATACAATTGTTGTATAAATATCATCAGATGGAGGATGGTTTGTGAAGACAGTTTAAAGAAGGTTTTGATGAATGTCATCAGACAGAAACACATCAGACGAAAGAAAAGGAATGAAATTATACCATATGAACTTGTTATATAAAGTTTAAAATGAATTTTGTTAAGGAAGATTTAGATATTTATTATTCAGATGGAATATTTGTTACAAAGTTTTCTTACTACACAAACTTCCAGTGGCTTAATATTCTTACTGGTTTGAAGTTATTTACAATGTTTATGAAGTTTGGAAGCTATGGCAGTATGATGTTTGTGATGGATATTTGTGAAGTATAAAGGAAAGATTAATGTTTCTAAAGAATGTAAATCATACGAACATTTCAAACAAACATTCAGATAAACATTTCAGACAAACATTTCAGACGAACATTTCAGACGAACATTTCAGATGAACATTTTACCATATGACATTTTGTGATGAAGTTCTGGTTTGAAAGTATTTATGAAATTTTCATGAAGATATCAATTATATAAATTTTGAGATGATATTTTAACATTCCAATAATCAAGAAGTTTTTGATTCTATCATAGTTAGGGATTTTTGTAGAATTTCCTCAAACAATGAGTTAAGGAAAGTCAAGGAAGTTTGTTAAACTCTTGAATGTTCTAGAATGTTTGAGAAGATTTGTAATGAAATAAAAATAAGAGGGAAGTCCTAAATTAAATATTGAGTAGGTCAGGAAAATATAATTGAGTTTTTGTAGAAGTGAACTTATATAAAGGGGTGCAACACTACAAAGAAAGTGTGTGTGAAACAAAGTTCACATGCGAAGGAGATGAAGTGTTGAAGATTTTGTTCTATAAGGAAGATCCAACCAATAAGTTTGGGAGATATTCTTATTTGGGTTGAAATTTGATAAAAGGAGAACTGGAAAGAGCAGGGGTAATAGATAGAGTTGAAGTGCCAGATGAAACTAAAGCCCCATAAGAAGAAAAGTTTATACTAGACGAACTTTTGAAAGAAAGAGTTTGAACAGGGGAGTTTCCAACCAAGGAATATCTTGGTTGAAGAAGAAGAGGACGAATTTGAGACTGATCATAAGTGTTTTGATGAGAGGAAACAAAGGGACAAATATTCACTGATCAAACTTTTATAATAGGTGGAATCAGACGAACAATGGGTAAGAAAGTTGTGTTGATTATTAGAAGGTACCAGAAAACATTATAAATGGACTTATCAGAAGTAAAAATTATAAGAAAAATGAAACAAAAAGAGTTTTATAATGAGGTAAAAGAAATAAATTTTTACCTACTACTGGATAGGAAAGTGAAGAAGAAGTTCTTGTAAGAAGAGTAAGATTAAAAAAGAATAAAGCAGCACTGTGACATCCTACAAGAGTCTCAACATGTGGAAGACTTTTTTTGAGTTAAAAAATTATTAAAGATAGTGAATAATGTATTCTAAGGAATTATAAAGAACCAATAAGGAGATACAAAGTTGGGCCATGTTTTTACTAATCCAATGAAGAAGATTGTTTCCTTTACCTCTCCAAAGTGTAGGGACTCACACTTGGCTAAGGATTCTTTTTATCCAAACCACTGCATTTGGAATATTATTATAGTAAAGAATCCATGTACTAGTTGAAAATATACATGAAAAGAACTATATACTCGTATTGAGTAGTGAAATTTATAAAAATATCATGTGTTATATTTACTTTATTTCATATAATTTCATATGATAAAGAAAATAGAAAAAAAAATCAAGATTCGAACAGGTCCAAGAGGTAAAGGGATAAAAAGTTGTGAAAAGGTTAAAAGTTCCTAACATTAATTCACCCCTATATGTGTTACACATGATCTAAACTTATCCTCTCATATGAGTGGATATCGACTTGGTGGTAAAGCAGGTATGATCAGGTGTCATGGTGTTTTGGTTAGCACATGGTGGCCTGGTGCATAGGGAGTCGTAGTGGTTTGGTTAGCACACAACACCCAAGGCGTTTGTGGGAAATGTTTATTTCCCTATGCATAAATGTATATAATGTTGTATATTAGGGGAACTTGATGAGGCCCTATTGAGATTTATTTAGAACACCATGCACAAACACTCTGATTCCTGTGCAGTCCTTATGTTTACTTTTAGGTTGACCATGTGACATGCGATAGATCGGGTTGGGGCAGTTTGACGGGTTTTGGAGACCATTTAATTTTATGAAATAGATGATTTAATGATATTGAAATCATGTATGAAGATTTAGTGTCATTTCCATGCATCCCATGTAGGTCGTACATCCATTATAAATAGAGTGAAAAAATTTCCATGCTCCTCTTGAGGCTATAGTCACTAAAATGCATCAAATTCATGATTAGCCTGAGGGCATATATCTCATTTAATACTAACTGTTAGGTGCCCTATTTTTGGAATTTTATTTAGTTACACTTAGTCAGTTAATCTTAACTATTAGGATATTATAGGAATATGATATTCCTAGTGGATCGATGCAGACACACCTAGGGGGGTGAATCAAGTATGGTCATCTTTCCCCCAAATTTCAAATATTCTTTTAAATTTTAGCTTATGACAGTTGAGACAAATTTATCTTTTCTTGTTTAAACTAGAGTACACATGCATGAAATACAAGTAAATAAGTAACATATAACCCGTGTTTTTACATGGTTTTACCCCTCTTGTTAATCCTATAACAACCCTATCCTTTTACATATAACATTACATGATTTTAAGCATTATTATACATCATAGTACAAGACAAGGATCATAAAGTCTAGTGTCTTAGAAGAGTAGGTATATAATAAAATATTATAATTTTTTTTATTTATTTAAACTCCATAATGAGCTTATATCTTCCATTTTTCTCATACATCTGCATAGGATAACATGAGGATAACATGAACAAAGGTATGAGATAAAATCCCAGTAAGGGAATAACCATAAGAACAATGCATTAACACATGGGATAGAAGTCATGACACGATGATATAAAAAAATTCATGTAACATAAAGAATCATAACATAAAAACATGTAATCATATAAACATGGAGTCATAATAATGTGGAAGCAACATAAAACATGACCTTAGTATGAGTCAAGGCTAATCGCCAAGATCGTTTCACATAGTAGCACAAGCCAAGGCTAATTGCCAAGACCGTTGCACATAACATCTCTTGAGACTTAACTTTAACCAATGAATTAGATCGCTATCTGGACACACCCATCTTAAATTTTCATGAATATGTTTTCCATATAAATAATCAAACATAATCAATCTTACATAAACAAAAGGGTTACCCATGGAAAGAATTGGGTACCACAATCATGTCATAAATCATAACAAATGCTCATATAATAAAAGTGTCCATGAAATAAAGGAACTAAAATATACATAGACATCTATAAGGGAGAATAGGCATGTATCATATTTAGTGATTTCAGTTAGATGTTACCACATCTAATAAAGGTATTCACTAAATGTTATCCTAAAAACATTTTTGAGCAGTTTTAAGGAAAATACTATAGAGCCTTTAAAACAGAAAAGGAAAAAATCCTTTATAAAAAACCAGAAGTGAACCAGAAAGGTTTTAAAAATAAATAGACTCATTTTATAAAGAAAATTGTGGATTAAAATAGAATATAGAGTGCACTTGAAATCGGGTAAGAATTCGGGAAGTTCTCTCAAAACAGGTTTTCTTATCGGGAAGTATTGACGAGGGAATCACATAAAAACATGTATACCCCTGAAAGAAAATGATTAATAGAAATTGATACATGATTGTGGAACATTAAAATAGAATTTAGAATATTTAAATAATAATAATAGATAATCCCATTTAGGTAAAAATAAAGATAAAAAACCCGAATGAATAAAGGAGGTTCAGGTTGAATCCCTTACGGAATATCGATATGGTATCCTGTGGACTTAAGAGGGATTAATGGGAGATAAAGGGGTTTCTCATCATTTAAAAATAATGAGGAAATTATGGGGGAGGTGTGTAATCATACCCAATTACTAGGAATTACACATAAAAGGGAATAACATAGAGGACAATCTTGAATAATAGTGAAATAGAGAGGATCCATTACCTTAAGTTCGATGGTGTTCTCCACTTGATATCAATAACCAAAATAGTAAAATTGGGTTAATTAATTAATAATAACATAACCTATTATATATTTATAACATTTAGTATAATATTTTTATGTTCATTTATAACCATTTTTATTGGTTATGAGGTTCAATTTTATTTTTCGGTTCTGTTTTCTTCCTTGGTTTTAATGATCAGTTTACTTATTTTCATGAATGGATAAACATGTAAGATGAACGTGGTTGTCCAAAATTGAAGTTATATTTTATTTATGATGTTAAATAACTTGAAATTATCTTATGAATAATTTTTTTATATACCATGATAATTGATCATTAGATAATAATTTAATGATGATCGTTTGGGTTAATTCGGGCGGTTTTTTGACCACAATGAACTTGTTTTCTTTAATAATTTATTAATATGTACATAAGTTAGTTAAAAAACAATAAATAGGATAAAATAAATATAAAATATCTTGTTTCAACTATAAAAATGGTTTCATGACTAGATTTGAAGGCTGTAAATGAAAATGAAAGAATATCGTTCTTGAAGGTGATAAATTAACACCTCACAAAAAATGTTTTCCTTTAAAAACTAAAAATAAGAGGAGAAAGGGGTTGGATGATATATTATACCATTATTATCATAAAATTATAGTATATTAAATATAATTCAGTTACCATACCATGTGGATGAGGATAGGTGGGGATATATTTAAGAAAAGAACTTGAAATTGAAAAGAAATTAAAGGAAAAGAGAGAGAGGGGAATTACCTCTTGAATCCTCTTTAAGGCAACTTGGATTGGTGTTTTTATGGGAACAGAAGCTATAGGACGTGGGGTAGGGGATAGGGAATATTTTTTGGTAGAGTGTATATAAGTCTTGAATCTTGAGAGGTGTGGAGAGAAGAGGTAAGTAGGGGTGGTATTTATAGTGTAGGAGAGGAGAGTTTTCATAATATTCAATTACTTAGTTTATTATTTTCCCTCAAGACCAGAAATAATGGTGATTAAATGACCAAAAATAGTAATTTATTCACGTTAGTTCAAGAAAATGGCCTTAAATAATCCATACATCACCTTATTTCATCATAATTCATGTATTTACCATTTATCGTAAATTATCATATTTTACTATTCATAAAAAATTCTAGTACTTTAGAAAAATACCAAAAATTCACCCTAACCATTTTTCTATGTGTATGATCCAAAAAAGAAATAAAATTTCCAAAAATAATTTTATAAATATGATTAATTTAATTTTTAATTAAAAAACAGAATTTACTCAAAAAAACAACAATTTTAAAACATTTATTTTATTATTCCTAGATATAGGTATATCGTACTACTACATGAATATTATTTACATACTATCATAGTTAAGGTTTCTATTCATTAGGGTATGCCACTATTCATATGGGTAACATTACTATTCATAATGGTATGTTATTATTCACAAAAAATTAAGTTGGTCATATTAGACTCCAAATAACATACTAATTGCAACCGTGTATGTCAGATTTTTGAAATTCAAAACAAAGAAGGGTCAAAATTATTTTAAAGATCACATAGTACTTAGTAGTTCATTGTGTTGTGATTTCATGTGATTATATGAAATAATAATAATAAGGAAATTTCCATTGAAAAACATTGGGTCATTACATTCTTCCCCCCTTAATAAAATTTTCCCTCATTTTTTTTACATTCTAGGCCATAAACAGGTGTGGGTACTTTTGTTTCATTGCCTCCTCTAGGTACCATGTTTCCTATTATTACTTGTGGTTCCACCACAGTACTTTGACCAAGTGAGTAGTCTTGTTACATAGATTTTTATATCTACGATCTAAGATCTTCACTGGCTTCTCCTCTTAAGAAATATCATCCTTCCAATATAACACCTCTGAAGAGAGTACATGTGAAGGATCTGGTATGTACTTCCTTTAGAGGGATACATGGAAGACATCATGAAATTTGGACATGGTAGGTGGAAGTGATAGTCAATAGGCCACAACCCCAACACAATCAAGAATCTCAAAGGGGATGCTGTACCTATGACTTAACTTCCATTTATTTCCAAACCTCATGACCTTATTTCATAGAGATATGCATAGAAACACCAAGTATCTAACCTTGAACTCATGGTCTCTTAGACGATTGTCTGTATAACTCTTCTTACTAATTTTGGCTACCTTGACATGCTACTGAATGCTTTTCACCTTATCCACTATTTCTTCGACCATTTCAGGTCCTAGTAGGTTATTCTAACCAACTTCATCTCAACACGTCAGGTTTTTTCACCTTTTCCCATAAAGGGCTTCATATGGTGTCATTTGGATGCTCGAGTGGAAACTGTTGTTGTAGGATAATTCCACCAATGGAAGATTTTGGTATCATTATCCATTAAAGTCTATAGAACATGATATTAACATATCTTCTAGTTTCTGAATAGTTCGCTCATATTGGCCATTATTTTGATGATGATAGGACATACTGAAGTTCAGTTAAAGGCTTAGAGCATGTTGGAGACATTTCTAGAACTTCGAGGTGAATCTTGAATCACAATCATATGTAATAGATAGTGGTACTCCATGCAACATTACCACTTATTTGATGTAAATATGTTCAAGTTAATCTAATAATAAGTCCTCTCTAATTACGATAAAGTGAGCTGTCTTTGTAATAAAATCCACAATGACCCATATAGAATTGTTTCCTCTGGATGTCCATGTAAGTCTAGTGACAAAGACCATGGTAATGTTCTCCCACTTCCATGTTGGTATGGGTAGTGGTTGCATCATCCCTTTAGACCTTTTCCTCCCAGCCTTCACTTTCTGACATACCAGGAAGATTCATGTAAATAAAGAAATCTCCCTTTTCATATTGTCCCACCAAAGGTTCTCTCAGAGATCTTGATACAACTTTGTGATCCCTGGGTGAATAGAGAAGGTTGAGCTATCTATGTCATTCAAAACATCCTTATTTATCTATATATCAGATAGTACACACAATCCTGACCCAAATATTACAAATCCTTCCTCAATAATCATTAACTCAGAGTATTTCCCATTTTTAAAAGCTTACACCCTTTTTATAATTTCCACATATTTTCTTTGAGAATCCTTTATTTTTTCCGTGAGGGATGGTTGATCAATCATTTGAGAAAGGATTGATTATGTTCCTCCCTTAATGATTATCATGTCCATACCTTACAAATCTAAGAATATCATATCCTTTTCAATTCTCATCATTGATAAAGATATAGGATCCTTTCTACTTAGAGCATCTACCTCCTTGTTTTCCTTACCGAGATGATAGTGGATTGAGCAGTCATAATTCTTGATGACCTCTATCCATCTTCACTGGTGCATCTTAATCCCTTTTTTGTGTGAATATATATTTGAGACTCTTGTGATCAATATATATCTCACACTTCTCCCCATAGAGATAGTGCCACTAGATTTTCAATGCAAAGATCCTAGCCGCCAACTCCAGATCATGCGTGGGATAGTTTTTTACATTGATTTTCAACTGACTTGAGTATGATATCACTTTATCATTTTGCATCATCACACAATCCAATCCATTATTTGAAGCATCACTATCTATCACAAAGAGTTATCCACTTGTTGGGAGTGTGAGTACTGGTGCCATAATAAGCCTCTTTTTCGACTCCTTGAAACAATATTCACATTCCTGAGTCTAGAAAAACTTTACTCCCTTTTTTGTTAGCTTGGTCATTGGGGTGGAAAATCAGGAAAAGTTCTTCAAAAATCAATGATAGTACCTGGATAGACCCAGAAAGGTGTATATCTCCATTACAGATGTTTTAATGGGATAATATTCAACTACCTTTGTCTTGGAAGAGTCCACAGATATCCCTTTCCTAGTGATAACATGTCCTAAGAATGATACTTCACCCATCCAGAACTCGCATTTATTGTACTTTTCATACAACTTCTCCCTTTGAAATGTTTTTAACACAGTATTCAAATTCTCCTCATGTTCCTCCCTACTCTTGGAGAATATCAAAATATCATCAATAAATACTACTAATAATTTGTTTAGGTAATATCTAAAGACTCTATTCATTAAATCCATGAAAATTAATGGAGCATTAATGAGTCCTAAGGGAATCACTATGAACTCATTGTGTCCATACCTCGTTCAAAAGGAATTCTTGGGAATATCTTCCTTCCTCACCTATAATTGTTGATACCCTAACCAAAGTTCTACCGTAGATAAATAACTGGACCCACAAAGCTAATCAAACAGGTCATTTATCTATCTGTGGGGATACTTGTTCTTTAACATGATTTTACTAAGCTCATGATATTCAATGAAGAGGTGCATTGATCTGTCCTTCTTCATGACAAAGAGGACTAGCGCACCCAACAATGAAGTATTCAGGCATATAAAACCCTTCTCCAAATTATCTTTCAACTGCTTCTTTAGATCTTCCATCTCTATGATGGCTATTATATAAGGTTTCTCTTATATAGGGTGGAGATCTTTGAATATGTTCAATTGAGAAATCAACCTCTCGATCCGGAGGAAGAACGAAAAACTCTTCAGGGAATACATCAGTGTAATCCCTCATGATGGGAACGTCTTCAAGCATGATTCTATCTTTCTCAATCATTTGAGCTATAAATTCTTGATCATAAGAAATTAATATCCACAATTAAGAAAATGATTCTAAAGGAGATTCATCTTCCTCCTTACACTTGTAAAGAATAAAAGGATGCTTCGAGATGCGAAGAGTGATTTATCTTTCCTGAAATTTGATGTTGGATTTGTTTAAAGATAACCAATACATTCCCAATATAGCATCAAACTCCACTAAAGGAAGTATGATGAGATTTTATATAAGGTTTTTTCCACAAACGTTAACTGGGGAAGAGTTTTAAACCATGGATGCAATGATTTCCCCATTCACTGTTCTCACAGATAACTTTTTCTCTAAATTTTGAGGTGGTGTTTGAATAGTTCTACTAAACTTTCAAGACATGAAAGAATGATTTGAACCAAAATCAAATAGTACATTATCTAAATCTGAATGAATAACTGGCATACCTGTCACCACATCATTGTCCAACTCCACATCAACAGTAGTGATAACTTAAGTCCTTCCTTGTTTCTTTGGAGGTTGTTGTTGATTTTCCACTGACAACCCTTGGATTAGGGAAATTGTTTACCTAATTCCCATGTTTCTAGTAGTTGTAACACTACACCACTGGCTAAGTTTTGATAATAATTTTTTTTCTTCTTCCACATTAGTGGGATTCTTCATATCCCTTTGGTAGTTCTTTTCCAAATGTCACAATCTTCTGAATTTGATGCAATTCTTGGTTCCCTTTAGACAGTTCGCAAGATGCTTCTTCCCACAAATTTTATAAGTGGGATATTAGGGCTTCTTTCCATCATGGGATTTATTTGCTGAAACACCCATGTTTTTATCCATTTTCTACTTCCTGTCATCGGGCCCAAGAGACCACTGAGAGTCTCCAATCTCCATTTTTACCATTAAGGAACAATGAACAATCTCCTCATAAATATCAAAATCTCTAATATCCAACACCTTCCATAGACTCAGATTTATCCCTCTAAAGAATTGATCCACCTTGATTTTGGTGTTCATGAAAAATATATAGGCGTACCTTGCAAGCTTTGTAAAGTTTTCTTCATATACCCTGATGGACTCATCTTCCTTCTTCTTGAGTCCAAAGAACTCTCTTTACATATTGATACAGAGGGTTTGAGGAAAAATATTTATTGAAAAACATACTCTTGATTTCCTCCTAATCCATGGAATCAATTTCTTCTTGGGACTTTGTAATCTTGATCAGTGTCCACCAATGATCAGATTCCCCATCAAAATGATAGACCACAAGTACAAATTTCTCTTCTTATAAACACTAGAGGATAGATAATATCTTTTCAATGGAGTTAATCCACTATTTTTTGATGAGGGGATCAAAATATCCACTAAACATGGGAGGACTTTTCCACACGAAGGATTCTATATAAACTTTCTATTTATTTGGAGGAGGAGAGACTTCCACCTGATTCAAGTTATTATTTATAACTTGACCCAGATGAGAAAGTACTGTCATGAAGTTTTGATCACCCATTCCCATCATATCATGCATATCATTAAGGAACTCTTCATATTACCTATCACATTAGTTGTTGGAATGTGTTCTTCTATTTCCCACCATTAACTAAGAAAAATAATGTACAATTATAGGGATTGAATAATTAGTTATTGAACATAAAAAGGAAAATTTTGAACATAAAAGGATAAACTTGTTAAGGAGAAGTATATCCTAAATTGTGATTCCTTATGTTTCAACCTAGGTTATCCTCGATCTATTTCTTAACTTATATTATTATGGGATATTTTTATTCTCTTAATAATGGTTTGTACTATGATCATAAATTTACCAAATTATATCCACTAGGAGTGTTAAACCAAGAGTGAACAAAGGCCCATTATTGTGTACCAGGATACCCCAGGTTAGGCCTAAAACTCCTTTTGGAGTTTTCAATCCTAGGTACATCTGTGTTTGAGCCACCTCTACCTATTTGTATCTAGGCATAAATGTATTTTCTTGATAAAACACTTAATATATACTTACCAACATTTAGGGATGTTCTATTATACATAGTATCATCCTTAAGGTTCTCACTAAATTTCTCTATTCCTAATCCATAAAAATAACTAGACCATCCTATGATACAACTATAGTGACCCTATCATTTTACATATAACATTACATGATTTTAAGCATAATTATACATCAGAGTAAAAGCCAAGGATTGTAATGTATAGTGTCATGGAAGAGTGTGTACATAATAAAACATTATAAATGAAACATTTTTATTTAAAATCTATAATGATATCCTATATTCCATTGTGCTAGTACATCCACATAGGATAACTTGGGGATAACATGAACAAAGGGATGGGATAAAATCCAAGAAAGGTAAAAATCATAAGAACAAAGCATTAGCACATGGGATAGAAGGAATGACATGATGATATAAAAATGGAACGTAAAATAAGGAATGACAATGTATAAACATGGAATAATATAAACATGGAGTCATAATAATGTGGAAGCAACATAAAACATGACCTTAGTATGATTCAAGGCTAAACACCAAGATCGTTTGACATAGTAGCACAAGCCATGGATAACCACCAAGACCATCACACATAACATCTCATGAGACTTAAATTTACCCAATGCATTAGTGGTTAACACCCAAATTTACCCAATAGAAGAAGGTTAGAACGGTCCTTGTAGTGTAGCTTGGGTTGTCGATTCCACAGAGACCTAAGAAGATACCTAAGATACACAACCTAAGGGATGGATTTTTGGCTAAGAAGTGGCCAATTTGGATTGATTTTGGATGGGTTTTAAATATATCTAATAGATTTAAGTGGATTCAAATTAAAATAATGAGTTGATCCTAGGTTATCACTTGGGGTGGATTGGACGTATTTTCTTTTTAATGATTTCAATTTCTTAAATTTGAGATGGGTTCATTTAAGGATATAAAACAACATCATCACTTACTAGTTTAATGCCCACACCCTCTAATAATAATCACCTATACACTTGAAGGATCAAAGTTTTGAGCACTTCAAGGTAAAGGATCGTATTAATACTTGAAGTGTGTGGCCTTAAATTCAACAAGGACGATGGAGTTTAAAAATCATCAAATAAAAATCCCAATTAAAGAAGTGATTATACATTAATTAGGTGATAAATAACATCCAATACAGCCCCTTTCTACTCCCTTGGATCAAACCATAAGTGGGTTAGCCCTCCATTGATCCCATGGTTTCAATGGAAGCGGAAAGTAGACTCATGAGGGAGGAAATGGAGAAGTAAAGAAAACAACAAAAATAAAATGATCACTCCACCGTTGTGTGAATAATTTCACAAGGGTTGGTGTGAATAAATTCACACCTTGATCCAACGGTATCAAAGTGATATTAAGAACAACAGAATAAGAGTAGAAGAAGAACTTTTATTAAGAAACTAAAGTGAATTGAACAACTTACATGTGAACGACAAAATTGAGGCAACAAAAATGCAGCATAACATTACAATTGAACAAAGCATCCCCCATCATCAACTCCTTCACCACCACTACCTTAAATAGGAATTTTGGGAGCCTTGGGTCGAGCCTCAAATAGTACAAAGCATCTCAATTAATTTTGGTAGGCCATAGGTGGTGGAAATCTTGTGGAATTTGAACTTTTCCACATTTGACCCGAGGTGGCAGCCAACTTTCCTTCACCGAACAGACACGTCTGGGAGACCTTCTAGACTGCCGAATCAGAGTGGGCCATAGAAGAAGAAACTGGATCTCCGGATGTCTGCTAACAGCCTGTAAAATTTGGGCCCCTTTGGAGTTACGGATTCCGAGATATGATAAAATTAGTGGACTGTTGTTCTGGGCCGCAGAATCTGGCCCATAATTGTATATCAAAATTGGGACGCTTTAATGTCCACCATAGAGGCCGAATTAGCATTGTCTCATGAAGAGTTATTTGTTCCTATAAATGTCTTATAGCATCCCACAATATATTTAGGCATTTTGAATTAGATTGTTGGTACAATATTAAAAATTAATAATCACAAAGGAATATCATCTCAAGGGGTAGTATGTTAGATTTGAAGAAGCAACATTCATAGAGTAAAAAAAATATGAAAACATCCAATAGTTTTGGAATGCTTAAAAATTCCTGTGATGTTAGAAAAATTAGTGGTCATAAAGTTGGTGTATTCTCACCTCAACTTGTATCAAAATATGATAAGAAAAGAAGGCCATAGAAGCTAGTGATGAAATAATAAGAAACCTTGGTAAGAAAGAAAAATAATGTTTTAAAAAAAATTATCCCAAGAATTATTTTAGTAAGAGAAGTGATAAGACCTTGGACTCAAAATCCAAGAAGTTGAAGAAAGTGTTTCATCTAAAAATGAAAATATGAAGGATGAAAATGAGAATAATCAATTTGGAAATTCAAAATGGACTTCCAAAGATCATAATGATATGTTAGTTATATTTCTAGAAGATTTCTAAAGATTGAGGGAAATAAAATATTCACAAGCAGAGGTTAGTACAAAAGGAAAGGCCAAAATTCCATATTAAGATGAATAAGTTATGTATGTGTGGTGTAACAAAGATAGACATTCTCAAAAATATATTTCTATAATTATTACATCATAATAAAAGATCTTACAGAAAATAAATATTTCATTTGGAAATACAAATGCTTTAAAAGATCTTGAAAAGAGAAAGTTCACACATAAATAAATTGAAGAAGTTATAATATCCACACAACCTCAATTAGAGATAAATATTAGATATGAAAGTGTGAATAATGGAGGAAATTTGAATTTTTTTTTGAGAAAACAATGTCAACTATTTTGTTCACATTTAAGAAGAAAGAATGATCCACCTTATTCCTTAAAATTTTAATTTTTTTTTGAATTTTTACTATCAAAACAGGGAATTGAAGGTGAGGCATAATATTGGGGGGAGAACCTAAAATAAGGAAAATGAATGTCAACCTCAGATAATATTTGTTAAAAAAGTTTCCATCCCAGAATGTTTCCTACTGAGGTCCACTAAAAATTCATATAGAAGGATCATCCTTCATGTAGATGTTGAAATTGTTAAGTTTGGACATCCACATAATAAATATCCATCTTGAATCTTTCTCAATATGGAGTTTACACATCAATATTTTTTTGGGAATTCATTATTATGATGTTCATAATGAAATTATTCTTTATGAGGATACATTTTAAGAATTTTGAAGAAGTTTTCAGAATTATTATCTCATAAAAATGTATTTATTATAGAAATTACTCCAAGATCATGCCATTGGAAAGGTATGTTTCTCTGAATCTCTCAACCCTAACCACTAAAATAATAAATCTAGCTCAAAGGTGGATAATTTGAGTTAATAAACAACATAATAAAAGTGGAAGTATGAAAAGTTCCCAAATTACACTTATCCTTTTTATTGTAATTGAATATTTTTAATTTGTTTGTTAAGTGTGGGAGTTTTAGGTTGAACGTTTCTTACAATTTTTTCATATCACATTTCATACCTTCAACCTGGAATAAAAGTGTAAACCTCTTAAAGACAATATTAAGATTTCTCATTCCATGTGGTATTATAATCAATTAGTAATGGATAACTATTTTTTAAATCAAATCCTCTGGTTTTCTATACTAAGAATGAATCATGTATACTTGGATTGGAATGATGGAACATTTCTTAAGAAATATATGATACCCTTTTCCCATGAACATTGTGTGTATTATTAATAAGGTGGGGGAATGAAATAAAATTTTCAAAAATTAAAGGGGAGAGAAAGATTGAGAAACAAGGGAAAAGAATGTTTGAGCACCTAGGGAAAGCAATTTTCACATAACGTCATATTCCTTATAAAATAACTTTTAAGGTATTGTTAACTAATACAAAGGGGGAGATTGTTGATCCCAATCCATTTCTGAGTTTTATTTTTTGTCAATGGATGTTGGTAGTAAATCATTCATAATAAAATAGAAATATTTCATTGATTTAAATATATTGAAGAAGTTAGAAATAATAAGGTATTGGGTATTCAGTTGAAGTTTCTAAGATTGACAACAAAGTTGATATAGCTTGGATGTTGAAGTTAGGGATTTAATTACATCCTTTTATCTTATGGATGTTCTTTTGAAGACTTTTATTTTTACTTATGATAATTGGTGGGTTTTTCTTCATATCTCAAACATGTACTATGATTATAAAGAATAATTTTTCTTATAAATATTAAAAATTTGGTGATATTTTCTTAAGGTATTTCTTTAATAAGTTTGGAAAGGCAAACAATCAAAAAAATTGAAAAATATCAGATGAACGTTTCTTAAGAAAGTGAAAAATATCAAATGAAATTTTCTTAAGAAAGTGAAAAAGATCGAATGAACTTTTTATAAGAGAGTGAAAAATATCTGAAAAATATTACTTTAAAATGTTTCTATAAGAAGTATGTGAAGGTCTATCATATGTAGTTTCCTTAAGAAGACTCTAAGTAGAAAGTTACCAAACCAAGAAGGTAGTGAAAATAAAAACTGGTGATGCTTTTCTATTCTAAAAGTTTCCAACATCATGAGTTACAAAGATATCCTGATCCCAACATTTTTTTGAAAGGGGGAGAAACTTGTTCAATTGTAAAAAGTTCTTATTACAAATAGTTTTGGATCTTATGAGAGAAACATAATCAGACAGAAGATTAGTTGTGAAGTGTATTTGGTTGAGATATGAAATATTTTCTAGGAATGTTGCGTAAGGAAATTATCTAAATTTCAATATGTCATGTAAGTGTACATTTGGTTTATAAGATATTTGGAAGATGAAGGTTTATGAATTTTTAAAGTTTTTTTCGTTACAATATAATTAAACAAACCTAGTGTTTGGTGTTTATGAAGTTTTTTGAAGAGAGGAAAGTTTATGAAATATAAAAGGATGTTAAAGAAATGGATCTGATGAAGTACAATCAGACAAAGTCTTCAAATAAAAGTTCATCAGATGAAATTTCGGTAAAATTTACATTTTAAAAACATGAATAATGTTATAAAGTTGAAGTTTCTACAAGATGAATGGATACAATTGTTTTATAAATATCATCAGATGGAGGATGGTTTGTGAAGACAGTTTAAAGAGGGTTTTGATGAAAGTCATCAGACAGACACACATCAGACGAAAGAAAAGGAATGGAATTCTACCATATGAACTTGTTATATAAAGTTTCAAATGAATTTTGTTAAGGAATATTTAGATATTTATTATTCAGATGGAATATTTGTTACAAAGTTTTCTTACTAGACAAACTTCTAGTGGCTTAATATTCTTACTGGTTTGAAGTTATTTACAATGTTTATGAAGTTTGTAAGCTATGGCAGTATGATATTTGTGATGGATATTTGTGAAGTATAAAGGAAAGATTAATGTTTCTAAAGAATGTAAATCATATGAACATTTTAGACAAACATTCAGATAAACATTTCGGACAAACATTTCAGACAAACATTTCAGACGAATATTTCAGATGAACATTTTACCATATGACATTTTGTGATGAAGTTCTGGTTTGAAAGTATTTATGAAATTTTCATGAAGATATCAATTATATAAATTTTGGGATGATATTTTAACATTCCAATAATCAAGAAGTTTTTGATTCTATCATAGTTAGGGATTTTTGTAGAATTTCCTCAAACAATGAGTTAAGGAAAGTCAAGGAAGTTTGTTAAACTCTTGAATGTTCTAGAATGTTTGAGAAGATTTGTAATGAAATAAAAATAAGAGGGAAGTCCTAAATTCAATATTGAGTAGGTCAGGAAAATATAATTGAGTTTTCGTAGAAGTGAACTTATATAAAGGGGTGCAACACTACAAAGAAAGTGTGTGTGAAACACAGTTCACATGCGAAGGAGATGAAGTGTTGAAGATTTTGTTCTATAAGGAAGATCCAACCAATAAGTTTGGGAGATATTCTTATTTGGGTTGAAATTTGGTAAAAGGAGAACTGGAAAGAGCAGGGGTAATAGATAGAGTTGAAGTGCCAGATGAAAATAAAGCCCCATAAGAAGAAAAGTTTATACTAGACGAACTTCTGAAGGAATGAGTTTGAACAGGGGAGTTTCCAACCAAGGAGTATCTTGGTTAAAGAAGAAGAGGATGAATTTGAGACTGATCATAAGTGTTTTGATGAGAGGAAACGAAGGAACAAATATTCACTGATCAAACTTTTATAATAGGTGGAATCAGACGAACAATGGGTAAGAAAGTTGTGTTGATTATTAGAAGGTACCAGAAAACACTATAAATGGACTTATCAGAAGTAAAAATTATAAGAAAAATGAAACAAAAAGAGTTTTATAATGAGGTAAAAGAAATAAATTTTTACCTACTGCTGGATAGGAAAGTGAAGAAGAAGTTCTTGTAAGAAGAGTAAGATTAAAAAAGAATAAAGCAGCACTGTGACATCCTACAAGAGTCTCAACATGTGGAAGACTTTTTTTGAGTTAAAAAATTATTAAAGATAGTGAATAATGTCTTCTAAGGAATTATAAAGAACCAATAAGGAGATACAAATTTGGGCCATGTTTTTACTAATCCAATGAAGAAGATTGTTTCCTTTACCTCTCCAAAGTGTAGGGACTCACACTTGGCTAAGGATTCTTTTTATCCAAACCACTGCATTTGGAATATTATTATAGTAAAGAATCCATGTACTGGTTGAAAATATACATGAAAAGAACTATATACTCTTATTGAGTAGTGAAATTTATAAAAATATCATGTTTCATATTTACTTTATTTCATATAATTTCATATGATAAAGAAAATAGAAAAAAAAAATCAAGATTCGAACAGGTCAAAGAGGTAAAGGGATAAAAAGTTGTGAAAAGGTTAAAATTTCCTAACACTAATTCACCCCTACATGTGTTACACATGATCTAAACTTATTCTCTCATATGAGTGGATATCTACATGGCGGTAAAGCAGGTATGATCAGGTGTCATGGTGTTTTGGTTAGCACATGGTGGCCTGGTGCATAGGGAGTCGTAGTGGTTTGGTTAGCACACAACACCCAAGGCGTTTGTGGGAAATGTTTATTTCCCTATGCATACATGTATATAATGTTGTATATTAGGGGCACTTGATGAGGCCCTATTGAGATTTATTTCGAACACCATGCACAAACACTCTGATTCCTGTGCAGTCCTTATGTTTACTTTCAGGTTGACCATGGGACATGCGATAGATCGGGTTGGGGCAGTTTGACGGGTTTTGGAGACCATTTCATTTTATGAAATAGATGATTTAATGATATTGAAATCATGTATGAAGATTTAGTGTCATTTCCATGCATCCCATGTAGGTCGTACATCCATTATAAATAGAGTGAAAAAATTTCCATGCTCCTCTTGAGGCTATAGTCACTAAAATGCATCAAATTCATTATTAGCTTGAGGGCATATATCTCATTTAATAATAACTGTTAGGTGCCCTATTTTTGGAATTTTATTTAGTTACACTTAGTGAGTTAATCTTAACTATTAGGATATTATAGGAATATGATATTCCTAGTGGATCGATGCAGACACACCTAGGGGGGTGAATCAAGTATGGTCATCTTTCCCCCAAATTTCAAATATTCTTTTAAATTTTAGCTTATGACAGTTGAGACAAATTTATCTTTTCTTGTTTAAACTAGAGTACACATGAATGAAATACAATTAAATAAGTAACATATAACCCGTGTTTTTACATGGTTTTACCCCTCTTGTGAATCCTATAACAACCCTATCCTTTTATATATAACATTACATGATTTTAAGCATTATTATACATCATAGTACAAGACAAGGATAATAAAGTCTAGTGTCTTAGAAGAGTAGGTATATAATAAAATATTATAACTTTTTTTATTTATTTAAACTCCATAATGAGATTATATCTTCCATTTTTCTCATATATATACATAGGATAACATGAGGATAACATGAACAAAGGTATGAAATAAAATCCCAGTAAGGGAATAACCATAAGAACAATGCATTAACACATGGGATAGAAGTCATGACACGATGATATAAAAAAATTCATGTAACATAAGGAATCATAACATAAAAACATGTAATCATATAAACATGGAGTCATAATAATGTGGAAGCAACATAAAACATGACCTTAGTATGAGTCAAGGCTAATCGCCAAGATCGTTTCACATAGTAGCACAAGCCAAGGCTAACTGCCAAGATCGTTGCACATAACTTCTCTTGAGACTTAACTTTAACTAATGAATTAGATCGCTATCTGGACACACCCATCTTAAATTTTCATGAATATGTTTTCCATATAAATAATCAAACATAATCAATATTACATAAACAAAAGGGTTACCCATGGAAAGAATTGGGTACCACAATCATGTCATAAATAATAACAAATGGTCATATAATAAAAGTGTCCATGAAATAAAGGAACTAAAATATACATAGACATCTATAAGGGAGAATAGGAATGTATCATATTAAGTGATTTCAATTAGATGTTACCACATCTAATGAAGGTATTCACTAAATGTTATCCTAAAAACATTTTTGAGCAGTTTTAAGGAAAATACTATAGAGCCTTTAAAACAGAAAAGGAAAAAATCCTTTATAAAAAACCAGAAGTGAACCAGAAAGGTTTTAAAAATAAATAGACTCATTTTATAAAGAAAATTGTGGATTAAAATAGAATATAGAGTGCACTTGAAATCGGGTAAGAATTCGGGAAGTTCTCTCAAAACAGGTTTTCTTATCGGGAAGTATTGAAGAGGGAATCACATAAAAACATGTATACCCCTGAAAGAAAATGATTAATAGAAATTGATACATGATTGTGGAACATTAAAATAGAATTTAGAATATTTAAATAATAATAATAGATAATCCCATTTAGGTAAAAATAAAGATAAAAAACCCGAATGAATAAAGGAGGTTCAGGTTGAATCCCTTACGGAATATCGATATGGTATCCTGTGGACTTAAGAGGGATTAATGGGAGATAAAGGGGTTTCTCATCATTTAAAAATAATGAGGAAATTATGGGGGAGGTGTGTAATCATACCCAATTACTATGAATTACACATAAAAGGGAATAACATAGAGGACAATCTTGAATAATAGTGAAATAGAGAGGATCCATTACCTTAAGTTCGATGGTGTTCTCCACTTGATATCAATAACCTAAATAGTAAAATTGGGTTAATTAATTAATAATAACATAACCTATTATATATTTATAACATTTAGTATAATATTTTTATGTTCATTTATAACCATTTTTATTGGTTATGAGGTTCAATTTTATTTTTCGGTTCTGTTTTCTTCCTTGGTTTTAATAATCAGTTTACTTATTTTCATGAATGGATAAACATGTAAGATGAACGTGGTTGTCCAAAATTGAAGTTATATTTTATTTATGATGTTAAATAACTTGAAATTATCTTATGAATAATTTTTTTATATACCATGATAATTGATCATTAGATAATAATTTAATGATGATCGTTTGGGTTAATTCGGGCGGTTTTTTGACCACAACGAACTTGTTTTGTTTAATAATTTATTAATATGTACATAAGTTAGTTACAAAACAATAAATAGGATAAAATAAATATAAAATATCCTGTTTCAACTATAAAAATGGTTTCATGACTAGATCTGAAGGCTGTAAAGGAAAATGAAAGAATATCGTTCTTGAAGGTGATAAATTAACACCTCACAAAAAATGTTTTCCTTTAAAAACTAGAAATAAGAGGAGAAAGGGGTTGGATGATATATTATACCATTAGTATCATAAAATTATAGTATATTAGATATAATTTAGTTACCATACCATGTGGATGAGGATAGGTGGGGATATATTTAAGAAAAGAACTTGAAATTGAAAAGAAATTAAAGGAAAAGAGAGAGAGGGGAATTACCTCTTGAATCCTCTTTAAGGCAACTTGGATTGGTGTTTTTATGGGACCAGAAGCTATAGGACGTGGGGTAGGGGATAGGGAATATTTTTTTGTAGAGTTTATATAAGTCTTGAATCTTGAGAGGTGTGGAGAGAAGAGGTAAGTAGGGGTGGTATTTATAGTGGAGGAGAGGAGAGTTTTCATAATATTCAATTACTTAGTTTATTATTTTCCCTCAAGACCAGAAATAATGGTGATTAAATGACCAAAAATAGTAATTTATTCATGTTAGTTCAAGAAAATGGCCTTAAATAATACATACATCACCTTATGTCATCATAATTCATGTATTTAACATTTATCGTAAATTATCATATTTTACTATTCATAAAAAATTCAAGTACTTTAGAAAAATACCAAAAATTAACCCTAACCATTTTTCTATGTGTATGATCCAAAAAAGAAATAAAATTTCCAAAAATAATTTTATAAATATGATTAATTTAATTTTTAATTAAAAAACATAATTTACTCAAAAAAAACAATTTTAAAACATTTATTTTATTATTCCTAGATATAGGTATATCGTACTACTATTTGAATATTATTTACATACTATCATAGTTAAGGTTTATATTCATTAGGGTATGCCACTATTCATATGGGTAACATTAATATTCATAATGGTATGTTATTATTCACAAAAAATTAAGTTGGTCATATTAGACTCCAAATAACATACTAATTGCAACCGCGTATGTCAGATTTTTGAAATTCAAAACAAAGAATAGTCAAAATTATTTTAAAGATCACATAGTACTTAGTAGTTCATTGTGTTGTGATTTCATGTGATTATATGAAATAATAATAAGAAGGAAATTTCCATTGAAAAACATTGGGTCATTACATTCTTCCCCCCTTAATAAAATTTTCCCTCATTTTTTTTACATTCTAGGCCATAAACAGGTGTGGGTACTTTTGTTTCATTGCCTCCTCTAGGTACCATGTTTCCTCTTATTACTTGTGGTTCCACCATAGTACTTTGACCAAGTGAGTAGTCTTGTTACATAGATTTTTATATCTACGATCTAAGATCTTCACTGGCTTCTCCTATTAAGAAATATCATCCTTCTAATATAACACCTCTGAAGAGAGTACATGTGAAGGATCTGGTATGTACTTCTATTAGAGGGATACATGGAAGACATCATGAAATTTGGACATGGTAGGTGGAAGTGCTAGTCAATAGGCCACAACCCCAACACAATCAAGAATCTCAAAGGGGATGCTGTACCTGTGACTTAACTTCCATTTATTTCCAAACCTCATGACCTTATTTCATAGAGATATGCATAGAAACACCTAGTATCTAACCTTGAACTCAAGGTCTCTTAGACGATTGTCTGTATAACTCTTCTTACTAATTTTGGCTACCTTGACATGCTACTGAATGCTTTTCACCTTATCCACTATTTCTTCGACCATTTCAGGTCCTAGTAGGTTATTCTAACCAACTTCATCTCAACACGTCAGGTTTTTCCACCTTTTCCCATAAAGGGCTTCATATGGTGTCATTTGGATTCTCGAGTGGAAACTGTTGTTGTAGGATAATTACACCAATGGAAGATTTTGGTATCATTATCCATTAAAGTCTATAGAACATGATATTAACATATCTTCTAGTTTCTGAATAGTTCGCTCATATTGGCCATTATTTTGATGATGATAGGCCATAATGAAGTTCAGTTAAAGGCTTAGAGCATGTTGGAGACATTTCTAGAACTTCGAGGTGAATCTTGAATCACAATCAGATGTAATAGATAGTGGTACTCCATGCAACATTACCACTTATTTGATGTAAATATGTTCAAGTTAATCTAATAATAAGTCCTCTCTAATTACGATAAAGTGAGCTGTCTTTGTAATAAAATCCACAATTACCCATATAGAATTGTTTCCTCTGGATGTCCATGTAAGTCTAGTGACAAAGACCATGGTAATGTTCTCCCACTTCCATGTTGGTATGGGTAGTGGTTGCATCATCTCTTTAGACCTTTTCCTCCCAGCCTTCACTTTCTGACATACCAGGAAGATTCATGTAAATTAAGAAATCTCCCTTTTCATATTGTCCCACCAAAGGTTCTCTGAGAGATCTTGATACAACTTTGTGATCCCTGGGTGAATAGAGAAGGTTGAGCTATCTATGTCATTAAAAACATCCTTATTTATCTATATATCAGATAGTACACACAATCCTGACCCAAATCTTACAAATCCTTCCTCAATAATCATTAACTCAGAGTATTTCCCATTTTTAAAAGATTACACCCTTTTTATAATTTCCACATATTTTCTTTGAGCATCCTTTATTTTTTCCGTGAGGGATGGTTGATCAATCATTTGAGAAAGGATTGATTATGTTCCTCCCTTAATGATTATCATGTCCATACCTTACAAATCTAAGAATATCAGATCCTTTTCAATTCTCATCATTAATAAAGATATAGGATCCTTTCTACTTAGAGCATCTACCACCTTGTTTTCCTTACCGAGATGGTAGTGGATTGAGCAGTCATAATTCTTGATGACCGCTATCCATCTTCACTGGTGCATCTTAATCCCTTTTTTGTGTGAATATATATTTGAGACTCTTGTGATCAATATATATCTCACACTTCTCCCCATAGAGATAGTGCCACTAGATTTTCAATGCAAAGATCCTAGCCGCCAACTCCAGATCATGCGTGGGATAGTTTTTTACATTGATTTTCAACTGACTTGAGTATGATATCACTTTATCATTTTGCATCATCACACAACCCAATCCATTATTTGAAGCATCACTATCTATCACAAAGAGTTATCCACTTGTTGGGAGTGTGAGTACTAGTGCCATAATATGCCTCTTTTTCGACTCCTTGAAACAATATTCACATTCCTGAGTCTAGAAAAACTTTACTCCCTTTTTTTTAGCTTGGTCATTGGGTTGGAAAATCAGGAAAAGTTCTTCAAAAATCATCGATAGTACCTGGATAGACCCAGAAAGGTGCGTATATCCATTACAGATGTTTTCATGGGATAATATTCAACTACCTTTGTCTTGGAAGAGTCCACAGATATCCCTTTCCTGGTGATGACATTCCCTAAGAATGATACTTCACCCATCCAGAACTCACATTTATTGTACTTTGCATACAACTTCTCCCTTTGAAATGTTTTTAACACAGTATTCAAATGCTCCTCATGTTCCTCCCTGCTCTTGGAGAATATCAAAATATCATCAATAAATACTACTAATAATTTGTTTAGGTAATCTCTAAAGACTCTATTCATTAAATCCATGAAAATTAATGGAGCATTAATGAGTCCTAAGGGAATCACTATGAACTCATTGTGTCCATACCTCGTTCAAAAGGAATTCTTGGGAATATCTTCCTTCCTCACCTATAATTGTTGATACCCTAACCAAAGTTCTAACTTAGATAAATAACTGGACCCACAAAGCTAATCAAACAAGTCATTTATCTATGGGCGGGGATACTTGTTCTTTAACATGATTTTACTAAGCTCATGATATTCAATGAAGAGGTGCATTGATATGTCCTTCTTCATGACAAAGAGGACTAGGGCACCCAACAATGAAGTATTCAGGCATATAAAACCCTTCCCCAAATTATCTTGCAACTTCTTCTTTAGATCTTCCATCTCTATGATGGCTATTATATAAGGTTTCTCTTATATAGGGTAGAGATCTATGAATATGTTCAATTGAGAAATCAACCTCTCGATCCGGAGGAAGAATGAAAAACTCTTCAGGGAATACATCAGTGTAATCCCTCAAGATGGGAACGTCTTCAAGCATGATTCTATCTGTCTCAATCATTTGAGCTATAAATTCTTGCTCATAAGAAATTAATATCCACAATTAAGAAAATGATTCTAAAGGAGATTCATCTTCCTCCTTACACTTGTAAAGAATAAAAGGATGCTTCAAGATGCGAAGAGTGATTTATCTTTCCCGACATTTGATGTTGGATTTGTTTAAAGATAACCCATACTTGCCCAATATAGCATCAAACTCCACTAAAGGAAGTATGATTAGATTTTATATAAGGTTTTGTCCACAAAAGTTAACTGGGGAAGAGTTTTAAACCATGGACGCAATGATTTCCCCATTCACTGTTCTCACAGATAACTTTTTCTCTAAATTTTGAGGTGGTGTTTGAATAGTTCTACTAAACTTTCAAGACATGAAAGAATGATTTGAACCAAAATCAAATAGTACATTATCTAAATCTTAATGAATAACTAGCATACCTGTCACCACATCATTGTCCAACTCCACATCAACAGTAGTGATAACTTAAGTCCTTCCTTGTTTCTTTGGAGGTTGTTGTTGATTTCCACTGACAACCCTTGGATTAGGGAAATTGTTTACCTAATTCCCATGTTTCTAGTAGTTGTAACACTGCACCGCTGGCTAAGTTTTGATAATAATTTTTTTTTCTTCTTCCACATTAGTGGGATTCTTCATATCCCTTTGGTAGTTCTTGTCCAAATATCACAATCTTCTGAATTTGATGCAATTCTTGGTTCCCTTTAGACAGTTCGCAAGATGCTTCTTCCCACAAATTTTATAAGTGGGATATTAGGGCTTCTTTCCATCATGGGATTTATTTGCTGAAACACCCATGTTTTTATCCATTTTCTACTTCCTGTCAGCGGGCCCAAGAGACCACTGAGAGTCTCCAATCTCCATTTTTACCTTTAAGGAACAATGAACAATCTCCTCATAAATATAAAAATCTCTAATAGCCAACACCTTCCATAGACTCAGATTTATCCCTCTAAAGAATTGATCCACCTTGATTTTGGTGTTCATGAAAAATATAGAGGCGTACCTTGAAAGCTTTGTAAAGTTTTCTTCATATACCCTGATGGACTCATCTTCCTTCTTCTTGAGTCCAAAGAACTCTCTTTACATATTGATACAGAGGGTTCGAGGAAAAATATTTATTGAAAAGCATACTCTTGATTTCCTCCTAATCCATGGAATCAATTTCCTCTTGGGACTTTGTAATCTTGATCAGTGTCCACCAATGATCAGATTCCCCATCAAAATGATAGACCACAAGTAAAAATTTCTCTTCTTATAAACACTAGAGGATAGATAATATCTTTTCAATGGAGTTAATCCACTATTTTTTGAGGAGGGGATCAAAATATCCACTAAACATGGGAGGACTTTTCCACACGAAGGATTCTATATAAACTTTCTATTTATTTGGAGGAGGAGAGACTTCCACCTGATTCAGGTTATTATTTATAACTTGACCCAGATGAGAAAGTACTGTCATGAAGTTTTGATCACCCATTCCCATCATATCATGCATATCGTTAAGGAAATCTTCATATTACCTATCACATTAGTTGTTGGAATGTGTTCTTCTCTTTCCCACCATTAACTAAGAAAAATAATGTACAATTATAGGGATTGAATACTTAGTTATTGAACATAAAAAGGAAAATTTTGAACATAAAAGGATAAACTTGTTAAGGAGAAGTATATCCTAACTTGTGATTCCTTATGTTTCAACCTAGGTTATCCTCGATCTATTTCTTAACTTATATTATTATGGGATTTTTTTATTCTCTTAATAATGGTTTGTACTATGATCATAAATTTACCAAATTATATCCACTAGGAGTGTTAAACCAAGAGTGAACAAAGGCCCATTATTGTGTACCAGGATACCCCATGTTAGGCCTAAAACTCCTTGTTGGAGTTTTCAATCCTAGGTACATTTGTGTTTGAGCCACCTCTACCTATTTGTATCTAGGCATAAATGTATTTTCTTGATAAAACACTTACTATATACTTACCAACATTTAGGTATGTTCTATTATACTTAGTATCATCCTTAAGGTTCTCACTAAATTTCTCTATTCCTAATCCATAAAAATAACTAGACCATCCTATGATACAACTATAGTGACCCTATCATTTTACATATAACATTACATGATTTTAAGCATAATTATACATCAGAGTACAAGCCAAGGATTGTAAAGTATAGTGCCATGGAAGAGTGTGTACATAATAAAACATTATAAATGAAACATTTTTATTTAAAATCTATAATGATATCCTATATTCCATTGTGCTCGTACATCCACATAGGATAACTTGGGGATAACATGAACAAAGGGATGGGATAAAATCCAAGAAAGGTAATAATCATAAGAAAAAAGCATTAGCACATGGGATAGAAGGAATGGCATGATGATATAAAAATGGAACGTAAAATAAGGAATGATAATGTATAAACATGGAATAATATAAACATGGAGTCATAATAATGTGGAAGCAACATAAAACATGACCTTAGTATGATTCAAGGCTAAACACCAAGATCGTTTGACATAGTAGCAAAACCCATGGATAACCGCCAAGACCATCACACATAACATCTCATGAGACTTAAATTTACCCAATGCATTAGTGGTTCACACCCAAATTTACCCAAGAGAAGAAGGGTAGAACGGTCCTTGTAGTGTAGCTTGGGTTGTCGATTCCACAGAGACCTAAGAAGATACCTAAGATACACAACCTAAGGGATGGATTTTTGGCTATGAAGTGGCCAACTTGGATTGATTTTGGATGGGTTTTAAAGATATCTAATAGATTTAAGTGGATTCAAATTAAAAGAATGAGTTGATCCTAGGTTATCGCTTGGGGTGGATTGGACGTATTTTCTTTTTAATGATTTCAATTTCTTAAATTTGAGATGGGTTCATTTAAGGAGATAAAAAAACATCATCACTTACTGGTTTAATGTCTAAACCCTCTAATAATAATCACCTATACACTTGAAGGATAAATGTTTTGAGCACTTCAAGGTAAAGGATCGTATTAGTACTTGAAGTGTGTGGCCTTAAATTCAACAAGGACGATGGAGTTTAAAAATCATCAAATAAAAATCCCAATTAAAGAAGTGATTATACATTAATTAGGTGATAAATAACATCCAATACAGCCCCTTGCTACTCCCTTGGATCAACCCATAAGTGGGTTAGACCTCCATTGATCCCATGGTTTCAATGGAAGCGGAAAGTAGACTCATGAGGGAGGAAATGAAGAAGTAAAGAAAACAACAAAAATAAAATGATCACTCCACCGTTGTGTGAATAATTTCACAAGGGTTGGTGTGAATAAATTCACACCTTGATCCAACGGTATGAAAGTGATATTAAGAACAACAGAATAAGAGTAGAATAATAACTTTTATTAAGAAACTAAAGTGAATTGAACAACTTACATGTGAACGACAAAATTGAGGCAACAAAAATGCAGCATAACATTACAATTGAACAAAGCATCCCCCATCCTCAACTACTTCACCACCACTGCCTTAAATAGGAATTTTGGGAGACTTGGGTCGAGCCTAAAATAGTACAAAGCATCTCAATTGATTTTGGTAGGCCATAGGTGGTGGAAAGCTTGTGGAATTTGAACTTTTCCACATTTGACCCGAGGTGGCAGCCAGCTTTCCTTCACCGAACAGACGCGTCTGGAAGACCTTCTAGAAGGCCGAATCAGAGTGGGCCATAGAAGAAGAAACTGGATATCCGGATGTCTGCTAACCTTATGTACAATTTGGGCCCATTTGGAGTTACGGATTCCGAGATATGATAAAATTAGTGGACTGTTGTTCTGGGCCGCAGAATCTGTCCCATAATTGTATATCAAAATTGGGATGCTTTAATGTCCACCATAGAGGCCGAATTAGCATTGTCTAATGAAGAGTTATTTGTTACTATAAATGTAGTATAGAATCCCACAAAATTTGGGATTCATTGGGCCTGTATGTTGGGACCCACAGTCTCATCAGTGGGATAGTGTCCAATCTGCCTTCTCTAGAATTGCTTCCTTTCATCACAAAATATCCCCATCTTCTTCCATGAATTCTCCATTGATCCCTAAATGAAAAATGTTCACATTTAAGTGTAGATAAAGTTCCCAAAATATCAAATTAAAAAAATTGATAATTACATTCCTTAGAAAAAGATGACTCATTGGGCCTAAATTGGTGTATATTAGGCATGAAGTGCACAAATGATGAGAATGGATGTTCATAATGAAAATGCACTAACTCAGGCCCATAAGATCAAAAATGAACATTTAATACCATTAAAATGTAATTAAAATATATGTTTTTATTGGATAATCACACCCCCCAACTTGAGATTTTCTAGTCCCGAGCAAATAATTCAATGATTTTATTTGAATTCCTTTCTTCAAACACATTATAACAAACAGTGCTCACAATGTAAACTGCAAACAAATATATTTTTATAACCTATCAAGATAATTTAAAACAAGATGAATTTAAAAGCAGATCCCAATCCCAAGCCCATTCCTTTGATCGAATCCATCATCATAATTCATCCAACTCAATTAGGTGTAATGATGTGTTGTGTATCACAATAGATATGGGGGTTCATTTTCATTCAAGTGGGAAATCATGGAAGCGCTAGGTGGAATCACATTTAATCCTAATATGAGTATTCTTCATTCTTTTTTTTTGATTTTTTTTTGCAATATTGCCATAGTAATTGAGATTGCAGTTAATCAAATTAACCCATGTAGCAAGACTTTCCGATGACTCCCAGACTCAAAGGCCTTAGGGCACCAAGTGAAGCCCACATACTCGGACATCATCTCGAGTTAACTTAATCAAAAACAAAGTCATATTACCATAAATAGAGATATATTGAAAAACTCAGGTCTAGACAACTCTGGAGTCACGATCCCCAAGTGCCGAAAGCCTCACATTTTATCAATCCATTGCTCTACACGCAATTTTTTTTTAATATATATATATATTTAGTTTTTTTTGAATACTCATATTATTCGTAAAAATAAATCCAGCCTATTCTATTTATTATGGGACCCCAAAAATTCAAATTAGTACCCCACAGTCTAGAGGACGTGCATTGTAGCATTTTTTTATTTGGATGAAAATATAAACGATGAAATATCACATTGGAAAGCCACACTTTCCAAAATCTATGCTTTTAAACTTAATCATGAATTAAATTAAGAGTCAAGGAAATAATAATTATTTGATATGTAGTTTTTATGTGAGAAAAGATGTTATTATATGAATGATAAAGGAATTTTACTTCTTTTTGTTATCATTGTTTTTTTTAAACAAACATTTTGTTTCCACACCCCCCAACATAGAAGGAAACTGTCCCTAGTTTCAGAAAAACAAAATTTAGAATGGGGTAGAGGAATAAAAATGGGAGTTCAATAAGGAAATTGAAATATGAGGATCATGGAATGAATTCACCTGGTGGTTGAAGTTTGAAGTTCTTGCCGCTCGAATTTATTCCTTTGATATCCATGTCGCTTGCAAAGTTCCCTAGTGGAAAAAGGAAAAACAAAACAAACAAAACAAACAAAAACAAAATATAAATATAAATATATATTTATATAATAAAGGAAGTAAAATATAAGAATATATATAAAAATTATAGAATAAGAAAGTACAAGAATCCACAGGTCAGTGGTAAGCGCGCGACCCTGTCTCCCTTCGGTCCTGGGTTCGAGTCCCTGTGGCTTCGCCGGTTGTGACGGGGTTTGCCCCACGGCCTATGGCATGGAATTTTTATTATTATTATTATTTTATTTTTATCTTTTTCTTAACCTATAAAATAATAAAAATAAAACAAAATAAACTGATGATACATTGTATTCTTTTTAAATTTCTAGGTAAGGTATTACTCAAGGATCACACCACGTGACACAGATGAATATGGTGCTCCCCTTTCGTACCCATCCATACTCATTATAGAAGAACATGTCAACAATTTATTATTTTTTTTTCAAAATATCAAAATGTCTCATTAACCCTATTTAAAATATAAAGTTGATTAAAACAACAGAATTATTGGAAACTTGAAAACCATTGGTTGCCTCCCATTCAGCGCTTTGTTTAACGTCGTTAGCCCGACATGGACCCTAAATCTATTAATTTGTTCCTTGTTCATAGGTTGGCTCAGTTAACTCAACCTCTATTTCCTGTTTATTGAATGATTCAATGAATGGTTTTAACCTTTGACCATTGACCTTGAAAATGTAACCACTTGTGGGATCTTGAATATATACTACCCCATGGGGGAATACATGATGCACTGTGAAAGGTCCTGACCATCTAGACCTTAACTTTCCCGGATGTAAATGAAGTTTTGAACTATACAAGAGCATAAGTTTTCCTGGTTCAAAATGTTTGACCTTTATATTCCTAGATTGGTAGGCTTGAACTCTATCTTTATTGATCCTTGAATTTTCATAAGCCTCCATCCTTAGTTCCTCTAGTTCATTGAGATCTAATTTCCTTTTTGTTCCGGCCAATGAGAGATCATAATCCATTTTCTTAATTGCCCAAAAGTCCTTATGTTCAATCTCTACTGGAAAATGGCATGATTTACCATAAACCAAACTATATGGGGAAATTCCTAAAATGGTTTTATATGCGGTTTTATAGGCCCAAAGAGCATCTAAGAGTTTCTCAGACCAATCTTTCCTAGAGGGGTTGACAGTTTTTTCAAGAATTTGCTTAATTTCACGATTGGCTAACTCAGCTTGACCATTGGTCTGTGGGTGGTAAGCAGTGGACACTTTGTGAGAAATTCCATATTTTTCCATGAGTGATGAGAATGGACGATTGCAAAAATGAGTTCCATGATCACTTATGATAGCCCTAGGAATTCCAAATCTAGAGAATATGTTTTCTTTTAGGAATCTAATCACAGTTTGATGATCATTGGATTTTGTGGGAATGGCCTCAACCCATTTTGAGACATAATCAACAGCTAAGAGTATGTAGAGGTATCCCCGAGAGTTTGGGAAGGGACCCATGAAATCAATTCCCCAACAGTCAAAGATTTCAACCACTAAGATGGGAGTGAGTGTAATTTGATTCCTTTTTGTGATGGACCCTACTTGTTGACACCTATGACAGATTTGAAAAAATGTGTAGGAGTCCCTTGAGAGGGTGGGCCAGAAAAGACCACATTGAAGAATCTTAGCAGATGTTTTCTTAGAGGAAAAGTGACCTCCACATGCCTCACTATGACAGAATTTAAGGATGGACTCTAGTTCAGATTCTGGAACACACCTCCTAATGACTTGTTCAGGGCAGAACTTATAGAGGTATGGGTCATCAAACACATAGTGTCTAACATCAGAAAGGAATTTCCTTCGAGCTTGAGTCCCTAAGAATTTTGGAATGACTCCTGTCACTAAGAAATTTGCTATGTTAGCATACCAAGGGCAGTCACTCACAGAGTATAAGTGTTCATCAGGAAACGAATCAGACACAGAAAGGTGATTTGAGTTGTCTTTGAATTCTATCCTAGAGAGGTGATCAGCTACAACATTTTCAACTCCCTTTTTATCCTTGATTGTGAGGTCAAATTCTTTTAAGAGAAGGACCCACCTAATCAGTCTAGCCTTAGCATATTGTTTTTGGAAGAGGTATTTTAGTGCAGAATGGTCAGTGAACACAGTGATGGGTGATCCTAAAAGGTAGGACCTAAACTTCTCTAAGGAAAACACAATAGCAAGTAACTCCTTTTCAGTGGTGGTGTAGTTGATTTGGGAATCATTTATGGATTTTCTTGCATAAGCAATGACATAATGAGTTTTATCACAACGTTGTCCTAACACAGCTCCAACAGCAAAGTCACTGGAATCACACATAAGTTCAAAAGGAAGGTTCCAATTTGGAGATTTCATAATGGGAGGAGAGGTGAGAGAGAATTTGAGGGTTGAGAATGAACCCTCACAACTTTCTGTCCAAACAAATGGAGCATCCTTTACTAAGAGAGCACAAAGGGGACGAGATATTGAACTAAAGTACTTGATGAATCTTCTATAGAAACCAGCATGTCCTAAGAAATACCTCACTTCCTTGATAGTTTTGGGTGATGGAAGGTGACGAATGATGTCAACCTTTGCTTTATCAACTTCAATCCCCCTACTCGAGACCAGATGGCCTAGAAAAAGTCCCTCTTTAACCATGAAATGAAATTTTTCCCAGTTTAGGACCAGATTTTTTTCTTCACGTCTTGACAAGACTCTCTCCACATTCTGCAGACATCCCTCAAAAGTATCCCCAAACACAGAGAAGTCATCCATGAAGACCTCAAGAAAATCCCCTACCATGTCTGAGAAGATTCCCATCATGCACCGCTGGAAGGTTCCAGGGGCATTGCATAACCCGAAGGGCATGCGTTTGAAGGAAAAGGTGCCGAAAGGACATCTGAATGTAGTCTTTCCTTGATCCTCTTGGGAGACCTCAATTTGATTGTACCCCGAGTACCCATCTAAGAAACAGTAGAAGGCATGACCTGCCACTTTCTCAAGGACTTGGTCAATGAATGGTAAGGGGAAATGGTCCTTCTTGGTGAATGATTTTAGTTTCCTATAGTCAATGCAGACCCTCCATCCACTACTCACCCTTGTTGGAAGAATCTCTCCATCCTCATTGGTTATCACTGTGATTCTAGCCTTTTTTGGAACCACTTGGATTGGGCTCACCCATTCACTCTCAGCTATGGGATATATGATACCAGCTTTCAACAATTTCAGAAGTTCCTTCCTTACTACCTCCATGAGATTAGGATTGAGTCACCGTTGAGGTTGACGACATGGCATTGAATCAGATTCCAGAACAATCCTCTGAGTCCCGATAAGTGGGCTAATACCAGGAATATCAGAAAGGGTCCAACCAATGGCTTTATTATGCTTCCTAAGGACATCTAGAAGCATCCTCTCATGATTGGCTTCACGAGAAGAATAAATGACAATAGGATGTGTTTGATTTTCCCCTAGGAAGACATACTTTAGTGTAGCAGGAAGTTCCTTCAATTCAAGATCAGGTTGGTTTAGAATTTCAGCAGAATATTGGGACATTGGATCAAGATCAATTTCTTTTTTTAGAGGTTCAGATATGATTGATTCCTCACATGTATAGGTTTCAGCTACTAGATTGGCTTGATCAGATTTAGGGAAGGAATTTAGAGGGGTCTCTATGAAATTGGTTTCTTGAAAGGCTTCACTGATTGTTGGACCTAAGACTTCATCATAAGAGCAATTTGAAAATGATTCAATCCAAGGAGATAAACTTCCTTCATATGAACAAAGTAAATCAATCTCATCCCGACTTAAACATCCATCAAATATTCCTTGATGTTCCATGGATTCATTATCAATGCTTCCTATCATGTTTACTTCATGAATGTCCTCATCATCCCCTATTTGTGAGCTTGCATTATAGATGTTCAAGTCTAGACTCATGTTCCCAAAGGTGATGGTCATGTTCCCATTTCGGACTTGGATAACAGAGTTGATTGTTGCAAGGAAAGGAAGACCAAGGATGATTGGGGTTTGTTCCTTATTTCCTAAATTTGGATGGTTGTCAAGGATAATGAAATCAGCAGGGTAGATGAAGTTTTCAAACTTTACCAAAACTTCCTTTAAAATCCCCTTTGGAACCCTAATGCTACGATCAGCAAGCTGAAGTGTGACAGATGTGGGTTGGAGTTCTTCTAGGCCTAACTGGAAGTACACAACATATGGGATGAGATTGACACTAAGACCTAGGCCACACAAGGCCTTGACAACTTTACTTTCTCCTAGTTCAACATTGATGTAAGGGCAACCTGGGTCTTTCAAGTTAGGAGGAATGGTCCCTTGAATGGTGGTACTCACATTAGCATCCAAAAGGAATTGGTTTTTATGTGAAAATTTCCTTTTAAAAGTGCACAAGTCCTTAAGGTACTTTGAGTAGGCAGGTATAGTTTGTATTGCATCGATAAGGGGTATGTTCAACTTGACTTGTGAAAATATTTCCCTCAATGTTTCACTCAGTTCAGGCTTGGTTTTCCCCCTCATGTGTTGGGGAAATGGTGCAGGTTGTGGGGTTGTTTGTTGAAGAGTTGTTTCTTTCACATTGTTATCAGTTTCCTCAGTTTGATCTTGTGGTTCATTTGAATTTTTATCCAAGTTTAAATCTTCAGGTGGGTTCTTCATTAGTTGTTCAGGTTTCTCAATTGATTTCCCACTTCTTAAAACAGTCACAGCCTTTAGTTGTTCATGAGTTGTTTGAGCACAACTTGACTCTCCCCTTGAAGTTGAGGATGACACTGCCTGAGTAGGCATGGGTGCCTTTCCTGTTTTGATGGTTTCAAGTTCTTGTTTTAGGGAAGAGACTTCTGAGTTCATCCTCTCCATTTGTTTGCACAGTTGTTCTAGTAGGATTTGTGGAACAGTTTGGGTTGGTGCTTGAGTAGGTTGGTTTATCCCAGGGGGATATTTTGGAGGTGGGATGGTTTGTTGAAAATGGACCGATGGCTGTTGGTATTGGATAGGTTGGGTTTGGAACTGGTTATGGGTTTGGTAGTTCTGTTGAGGGTAAGGATTTTGCCCTTGTGGTTGGCTATGTTGTTGGTTATCCTTCCATCGGAAGCCTGGGTGGTCATTGTACCTTGGATTGAAGGTGTTTTGGTATTGGGGATTTTGAAAGTTTAGGGCATTGACTTCCGCTGGGGTTCCTCCTAGAAGAACATCCTTGATGGATGGAATGGTTGGGAAGTTGTCTGTTTTATGGTCATGTGTGTCACAAATTGTGCAAACAAGGTCTACATTTTGGATTTCATGGACTTTCCTAAGTTCTATCTCTTCAACCTTCCTAGAGAGTGCTGCGAGTTTAGCCCTAAGGCTTTCCTCTTCTCTAAGTGTTTGAATTCCAGTGTTTCTTTGTGGCTTTTCAGAATAAGGTGAAGTTCCCCAAGTTTGGTTTTGTTCTGCCAGACTTTCCAGATACTCGTAATCATCATTTGGGGCCTTGTTTTTAAAAGTTACATTACGCATCATGTAAATGAATTGTTTATTACCCGAACCCAACCCTTCATAGAAAATTATCACTTGTTCAGGTATGGAAAACCCATGGTGTGGAACCATGTTTAGGGTGTCTTTGAACCTCTCCCATGTTTCATAAAATGACTCTCCCTCTTTTTCAAAAAAGTTTTGGACGCTCTTTTTAAGTGCAATTGTTTTGTGATGAGGGAATTATTTTTTGTAGAATTCTCTTTGCAGTTGGTCCCAAGAGTGGATTGATGCAGGTCTCAAGTTGTTTATCCAATTTTTAGCTCGATCCTTTAATGAAAAAGGAAATATCCTCATCTTAGCGGATTCTAGTTGATGTGGGGGACACCTGGTTTCAACAATGTCGTTGAACTCTTTGACATGAAGGTATGGCATTTCTGACTCCATCCCATGAAAGGTTGGAAGGTGGTTTAGGACATGGGGTTTGAATATGTAGTTGGTGTCTCCTATGGAATTGTGTCTAATGCATGAGGGGGCATTGGTCCAAGCTGGAGTGAGGTAGTCGTTCATGGTTTGATCAACTACATTCCCTATGTTTGGAGCTTCTTGGTTTTGGTTTCCCATTTGATTCCCCCAGGGTTTACAATTTGATTTTGTGGATGACCCTCCATTGGACTTGTTTCAAGTTCTGACTTCGGGGTTTCAAGAATATTTGAATCTGATTTAAACAATACCTTAGGTGCACTTGACTCCCCTATCCTAGGACTTTCCACCCTAACTAGTCTGTTTGAGAAATCGCCGGTGTAGGCGGACATGCGCCAAAAAAAAGCGAGAAAGGGACAAGATAAGAGATTTTGGGTGAGAGTAGAAGAATGGAGGTGAGGAAAGAAGGTTTTTTTGGATCTAAGGTACTTACTTGGTCCCCGGAAACGGCACAAAAATTTGGTTCATGCCCAAATTTACCCAAGAGAAGAAGGGTAGAACGGTCCTTGTAGTGTAGCTTGGGTTGTCGATTCCACAGAGACCTAAGAAGATACCTAAGATACACAACCTAAGGGATGGATTTTTGGCTATGAATTGGCCAACTTGGATTGATTTTGGATGGTTTTTAAAGATATCTAATAGATTTTAGTGGATTCAAATTAAAATAATGAGTTGATCCTAGGTTATCGCTCGGGGTGGATTAGACGTATTTTCTTTTTAATGATTTCAATTTCTTAAATTTGAGATGGGTTCATTTAAGGAGATAAAACAACATCATCACTTACTGGTTTAATACCTACACCCTCTAATACTAATCACCTATACACTTGAAGGATCAAAGTTTTGAGCACTTCAAGGTAAAGGATCGTATTAGTACTTGAAGTGTGTGGCGTTAAATTCAACAAGGACGATGGAGTTTAAAAATCATCAAATAAAAATCCCAATTAAAGAAGTGATTATACAATAATTAGGTGATAAATAACATCCAATACAGCCCCTTGCTACTCCCTTGTATCAACCCATAAGTGGGTTAGCCCTCCATTGATCCCATGGTTTCAATGGAAGCGGAAAGTAGACTCATGAGGGAGGAAATGGAGAAGTAAAGAAAACAACAAAAATAAAATGATCACTCCACCGTTGTGTGAATAATTTCACAAGGGTTGATGTGAATAAATTCACACCTTGATCCAACGGTATCAAAGTGATATTAAGAACAACATAATAAGAGTAGAAGAAGAACTTTTATTAAGAAACTAAAGTGAATTGAACAACTTACATGTGAACGACAAAATTGAGGCAACAAAAATGCAGCATAACATTACAATTGAACAAAGCATCCCCCATCCTCAACTCCTTCACCACCACTACCTTAAATAGGAATTTTGGGAGCCTTGGGTCGAGCCTCAAATAGTACAAAGCATCTCAATTAATTTTGGTAGGCCATAGGTGGTGGAAAGCTTGTGGAATTTGAACTTTTCCACATTTGACCCGAGGTGGCAGCCAGCTTTCCTTCACCGAACAGAGGCATCTGGAAGACCTTCTAGACGGCCGAATAAAAGTGGGACATAGTACAATAAAATGGATATCCGGATGTCTTCTAACCTCCTGTAAACTTTGGGCCCATTTGGAGTTACTTATTCCTAGATATGATAAAATTAGTGGACTGTTTTTCTGGGCCGCAGAATCTGGCCCATAATTGTGTCTCTAAATTGGGACGCTTTAATGTCCACCATAGAAGCCGAATTATCATTGGATCATGAAGAGTTATTTGTTCCTATGAATGTACTATAGCATCTAACAAAATTTGGGATTCATTGGGCCTGTATTGTGGCCCCCACAGTCTCATCAGTGGGATAGTGTCCAATCTGCCTTCTCTAGAATTGCTTCCTTTCATCACAAAATATCCCCATCTTCTTCCATGAATTCTCCAATGATCCCTGAATGAAAAATATTCAAATTTAAGTGTAGATAAATTTACCAAAATATCAAATTAAAAAAAATTTATAATTACATTCCTTAGAAACAGATGACTCATTGGGCCTAAATTGGTGTATATTAGGCATGAAGTGAACAAATGATGAGAATGGATGTTCATAATGAAAATGCACTAACTCAGGCGCATAAGATCAAAAATGAACATTTAATACCATTAAAATGTAATTAAAATATATTTTTTTATTGGATAATCAATTATATAAATATATGTGCGAACCCATCCTAACTTTTCATGAATATGTTTTCCACATAAAGAATCATACATAATCAATCATACATAAACATAAGGGTTACCCATGGAAAGAATTAGGTACCACAATTATGTCATAAAGCATAAAAAATGGTCATATCATAAAAATGTCCTTGAAATAAAGGAACTAAAATATACATGGAAATTCATAAGGGAAAATAGACATGTATCATGTTAAGTTATTTCAAGTAAAAGTGACCACATTTAAGAAAATTATTCAAGAAATTTCTGTGTAAAAACATTTTTGAGAGGTTTTAAGGAAAATACTATAGAGCCTTTAAAATAGAAAAAGGAAAAATCCTTTATATAAAACCACAAGTGAACCTAGAAGGTTTTCAAAATAGAAAGACTCATTTTATAAAGACAATGGTGGCTTAAAATAGAAGATATAGTGTACTTGAAATTGGGTAAGAATTTAGGAAGTTCCCTCAAACCAAGTTTTCTTATCGGGAAGTATTGATGAGAGAATCATTTAAAAACATGTATATACATGAAATAGAATGATGAATGAAAATTGATACATGATTTTGGAACCTTCACATATAATTTATAATATTAAAATAAAAATAACATATAACCTCATTTAGGTAAAAATAAAGATAAAGACACCTGAAGGAATAAAGGAGGTTCAGCTTGAATCCCTTATGAAATATCAACATAGTATTATGTGTACTTGGCTTGATGAGAGAGAAATGGATTTATAATAATTTAAAAAACATGATTAAATTATTGAGGAGGTGTTTAATCATACCCCATCACTAGGAATTACATATAAAAGGGCATAACATTGAGGACAATCTTGAATAAAAGTGAAATAAAGAGGATTTCTTACCTTATGTCTGATGGTGTTCTCCACTAGATATCAATGACCTGAATAGTCAAATAAGGTTCATTAATTAATAATTAAATTACCTATTCTATATTTATAACATTTATTATAATATTTTTATGTTTATCTATACCCATTTTGATCGGTCATGAGGTTCAATTTTGTTGTTCGGGTCCGTTTTCTTTCTTGGTTTTAACGACATGTTTACATATTTTCATGAATGGATGAACATGTAAGATTAAAGTGGTTGTCTAGAATTGAAGTTATATTTTATTTATGATTTTATAGAACTTTAAATGATCTTATAAATAATTTGTTTATATACCATGATAATGGATCATTAGATAATAATTTAATGATAATCGTTTGGGTTAATTCAGGCGGTTTTTTGACCACAATGAACTTGTTTTGTTTAATAATTTAGTAATATGTACATAAGTTAGTTATAGAAAATTAAAGAGGATATAATAAATATAAAATATCTGGGTTCAACCATAAAAATGGTTTTATGACCAGATCTGAAGGAGGTAAATGAAAATGAAAACATGTCATTCTTGAGTGTGATAAATTAACACCTCACGAACAACGTTTTCCTTTATAAAATAAAAAGAAGAGGATAAGGGTTTTGGATGATATATTATACCATTATTATAATAAAATTTCAGTATATGTAGGATACTGTAGTTACCATACCATGTAGATGAAGATAGGTGGGGAGAGATTTAATAAAAGTACTTGAAATTGAAAGGAAATTAAAGGAAAAGAGAGGGGAATTACCTCTTGATTCCTCCTTAAGGAACCTTGGATTGGTCTTTTGATGAGACCATACATTCTAGGACGTGGGGGAGGGGATAAGGAAGGTGTTTGGGGAGATTTTAGACATTTATTGAAGCTTTATAGGTGTGAAGATAAGAGGTAAGGAGCGGTGGTATTTGTAGTGGAGGAGGGGAGAGTTTTCATAATATTTAATCCCTTAGTTTATTATTTTCCCTCAAGACCAGGAATAGTGATGATTCCATGACAAAAAATAGTAACGTGTGCGTATGAATTCGAGATAATGGACTTACATAATCCATACATCAGCTGATGAAATCACAATTCATGTATTTAGCATTTATCATAAATTATCGTACTATAATATTCATAAAAAATTGATGCATTTTAGAAAAATCCAAAAAATTCACCCTAACAATTTGTTAATGTGAAGAATCCAAAAATGAAATCCATTCTTCAAAAATAAAATTTTAAATATGATTAATTTAATTTTTAATTAAAAAACATAATTTACTTGAAAAGCAACATTTTTAAAACATTGATTTTCTTATTCCTAGATATAGGTATATCATACATCCACTTGAATATTATTTATATGATATCATAGGTAAGGTTAATATTCATTAGGGTATGTCACTATTAATAAAAGTAACATTACTATTCATAAGGGTATGTTATTATTCACCAAAAATTACGTGGGTCATGTTAGACTCCAAATAACTTACTGATCGCAACCGTGTATGTCTTATTTTCAAAATTCTAAACATAGAAGTGAAAAAATTATGTTTAAAGGTCACGTAGTGATTAGTAGTTAATTATGTTGTGATTTAATGTGATTATATTACATAATAATAAGAAGGAAATTTCCATTGAAAAACATTGGATCATTAGAAATCTTACTCTATTGTTTTTGGGATCTCTGAGTCACATATTCTCCGTTATAAATATTATTAACAAAATATAGTGGGAATTCCATGGATCATTCAAAAACAAGATTCATAATATTACATAGATGAAAGATTGTTATATTAAACAAGTAACCTGTTCACTATATTACACAAATGAACATAAACATCCCCCAAAAACTCATCTTTATACTGATATCCCCCCAATTATTCACAAACTCCAATCTCCTGAAGCAGATCACAGTTTTGTCCAGAGATGTCACTGTACCCACAAAAACTGATATGATTCCTCAACTAGACATCCTGATTAACTTCAAGAGAATCACATCTAACTCAGACTCTATTCATGTGCACAACCAGATCTTCTTTAAATTTTATTGGTGGCTTATAAACTCAAACTTCAAGAATACACCTCTAAATAATCTTAATTAAACCTTGGGACTATTTATCATGGATTCTGGTTGGCCTCCTCCTCTTTTTCTCTTCAAAACCCATTTTAGGTTTTTCACTACAACACTGGTTCAACATATTCTTCTTCTCAAATTCTGTCAGATTCTACTTCTTCTTTGAGAAGTTCTCTCTCAGCTTCTCAGTTTCACACTCACGACAACACCAACTTTCGCTACTACTAGCGCTCTCCCTGACATCCACTTCTGAATCTAAACTGTTCCTCCATGTAAGACTTCCACTCCGATCATGATCTTTTTCCTCCTCCTCCTCCACCTTCACATCTAGCATCGAAACACTCAAAGTCCCCTCCTCAAATACACTAGCCTGGCGATCTTCCTCATTCACCGAGCCATTCCCAATGCCGTTCAGACCCATCAATAAGATAGATACCAATTGGTTCTCGATGAAATCAAGTAACTTGTATATGAAATAAGAGATCTGACCGGTATAGGGGATGTCGTTTATATTAGGGGTTTGGTCGGCAATATTGGTAGAGGTAGGGGAGGATGAGGGGTTGGAACCAGACATCGATGACTACTAAAGTACTTGATTACAAACAGATCTTAATAATTTTGATCTAATTTGATAGTGAAGAAAAAAATTTCAATTTTGGTGATACCTGTGGTCTCTAAGGAATTGAATCGAAGTTCTAACAGGTAGGTGGGTTCTTGGAAAGGGAGGGATAAAATGAAGAACATTTAGTAATAGTTCTGTCTTAGTATTTAATTAATTTATATACAAATTAAAACGCAATTAAAATATGAAATTTTCATTATTATAATATTATTGATGCCCCACCGGTGGTGGGGTGGTAAGGGTTTGGGTGGGGTGAGGAGCAGGCCGTGGGGTCAAGTCATTAGATCTGTGATTTATTGCAATTTTATTCATTTTATTGTGTTCTGAGATGAAAAATGTAATCAACCTAGTATTATTATTGACACAACTTTCAACGAAATCTCACACAAGATATAAGAAACAAAAAAAAAATTAATCATCATGTAAAAATAAAAACAAACAAAAATGTAATTAATTATATTTTCTAAATAAAATCAGGTTGATTTTTTCAAAAATAGAAAAACAACGGAATTCATTAAAGATAAATAATTTTAAAGATTAAAAAATAACAACACATTCAAGAAACCCGAAAAAAATAACAACATTAAATTGAATACTCTTCATCAAAAATTTTTTAGTGATGATTCGTATAAATTTAAACACCATTATATTGGTTTTCTTCAAAAATATCATATTTCCCAAAAAAAGTGAATCAAACATGGAATGGTAGAAAAATCATACTATATATTATCAAGAATGACACTGAGAGATACTACTAGTTATGAATCCGTTATTTTTTTCAATTTTATTTTACTTCTCTGTTCTTGTAAAAATTTTGTGAATAATATGGGACAAATGCTTTTTGAAACTTCAAACATTAAAAAAAATGATTTTATAATATTAAAAAATGATGTTTATTTTATAATTTTTATTTATATATGTAATATAAATTCCATGATGTGAATATTATCAGTGGGTGATGGATCTAGTATTTACTTTGGATGGTAGTAGATAGATGCCACCAAGGAACATTATGTTGTCACTCTCTTTAATAGTTTATTCAACCTCACCAAATCAGTGGTACTATGGGTTGTCAGTGAACCATATTTATGATACAACGATGGCTCAATACTCAACACAAGTACTTTGTGAAGAGTATCCCTTGAAGAAGCTTTGGAAACAAGAGAGTAATATAATTATTTATTTGTTGTGAACCAATAAAATTATTTTGATGTTTTTTGAAGACTTTTAGATGAATCTAAATTTGTAAAAAGGGTTGATGTTTTTGATAATGGTTGGAATTAATTTTCTCATAAAATAGGGAAACCATTTTATAGGCATGGTAGAACCCATTTAGATAAGACATAACACCCCTTATAAATTGGGTTTAAAGGTTCTGAACACAACAAAATCACCTAGTGGGCGAATAAACATAAAGATTTTGTCAGATTCATTAAATCATTCTCCAATTGTGAAAGACACAAACGACCAAAATTTTTTTTCATTGAATATTGACATAGAAAAACAAAAAACTCATTGAGAATTTATTTTTCATGTTAAATTTATAATTAATTTAAATATTATTGAAATAAAGATTACCTCATCTTAGGAATTTTCTTTGATAAAGTTTTTGATTTTCCAAAAAATCCCTTTTCAGATTAATGTCATTGTGCTTGTAGGATCTAAGTGTAGAATCCATCTAGCACTAATCCACATGCCCTCATTTGATTTCTAAATGACACTAATTTATATCTGGGTGATAGCATGGTGGATCAATCATATTATGTTGTTCATATTGATCACATTAAGATCCTTTGGTCATGAAGTTGTTTTTTCCATTTATTGATAAGACCAGAAAAGATGAATCAAGTGAGAAGATCATTGTGTGCACTGATTATCAGTTCTCAATTAGCCCGTGCACAATAGACATAAACATCCATTTATATAGTTAAAGTTTAGGGTAAAATATTATTTAATTTTGTACCAAGCATTAAAAAATATATTAAAACATTTATTACCCCTTGGCATATAATAATAATAACATTATTTTATAGCATGCTCTAACTAGCATGATAATAAATATTATTTACTAACTTGTAAATTAACATATACCATTAGAAAAGATCTTGATCTGTTCATCATCCTCATCATTTATCAAATACCCAAATAATTATTTATTCATAAATAAATATCATATTCACATCTTTACAAATAATTATTTATTAAATACTCAAAAAAATATCTTATTCATAATTCAGAGAATAAATATTTATTAATATTTGTGATTGATAAAACATGAATAAAATTATTTCTTGGTCATGAGAATAATATTTATTAAAATAATTAAATTTAAATATAATTTAATCAAGACCAATAAAAACACTTAATGTGTGACCCTTTTGGATTCTTTCTCATTGACATTAGGGGGACATACTTAAAGTCCAAGATTACTATCTAACAACAAGTTAAGACAACCAATAGAAATAACTTAATGTCACAACATCAAAAACCAAAAAAAAAAACGATCACTATGTAATATAATCCATTTATCACCATCACACCCATCCCCAAATTTCCTTTATATTTTATTATTTGTGGGTATTTGATGCTGCTGTCGGTTTTCGGGTCAAGTTTCGAGTGAAAATTTTGAGTTTTTGAGGTTTTTGGGTAGAAAAGTTGGTGCCTCATAGTTGATACATGATTAGGATAAACCATGCGCCACATTTGATGAAACTTTGTGGCCCAAACAGTGTCTATATCTTGTCCATAAAGTCAGGTGAATGGTCATGCACTGAGGCCCTAGACAAAGGTGACCACACGATTGACACACAGTCTGGTAGAACATGTGGATTGGAAAACTTAATTTTTAATAATAATAATAATAATAATAATAATAATATTATTATTATTATGATTATATTTTTTCTTTTATCCCTCTCCCCCCTTTTTCCCTTACCTGTCAGGACCCAGGCCCCTCCCCCTCTCTTGTTCGATGCCCAAAGGGGAAATCTAGCCGTGTGCCTCACCTCTTCCCCTCCCTCTATTTCCAATTTATTTCCATGTTGTTTCTTCATGAGATCATCATAGGTAAGCTTTTCATAATCCCCACCACTTCATTCTTATTTTCTCTTCTTCCCTTCCTCGCGATATGAGTATGGTCGAACCCTAGGGTATGCTCATGGTCTGATTTTTGTGGGTTTTTTTGGAAAATTCAAGAAATGATGAATGTAAATACAACAAAAAATAGAACATAAAATGAAAATAGATTTCTTTTCCTTCAAACAAGCCTGAAAAAATTAAAGCAGATGTGTAGTGACCAAAAAATATGTGCAGAAAAATAAATGTTGACAGTAAAAAATTTTAATATGGAAAACAAAAAAGGGAAAAACCACGAGACCTAATCAAAAAACAGTAATCCACTAATAATAAATAGTAAAAAATAAAGATGCCCAAATATGAGAATGATCTCAAAAATAATATTCAGATAAAATAGCGGATCAAAGGCAGAAGGTAGATGCATTCTGAAATGCAGAACACAACCTAATAAAAAAACCCAAATAGATCTATCCAGGTAAAGAGGGTATTTTCTATCTGAATAAAAGTTGAAGATGAAACATAATGAGGATTATATCAAAGAACACCATAGATGAATGTCTATTAGACCTAGAGTGTTTTCTCAGGTGAAAATCTAAAATCCGCTGGGTATAACCCTAACTCCACTACGCCAAATATGGAGAGAAGATTCACACATCTAAGATGAAAATAGGTTCATGTAAAAGCCCTAATAAGAACATCAGCCTCAAAATATTCATAACTACCCTAAAATATATATATATATTTTTATGTGTCATGTGACGAGCTAATTGATGTGTCACCCTAACAAACTCCCCCTTCGACTCAAGTGGGTATCACCACAAACCCTACAATCAGTTAGAAAGTCTCAAATTTATCTATGGGTAAACTCTAGGTAAACATGTCTAAACCATTGTCATAAATGTGGATCCTCTTGAGACCCAGTAGTCTTGAATCAAGGACATCACAGATCCAATGATTCCAAAAATCAATACGTTTTGAACTTCAATGAAAGGTGGGGTTTTAACAAACAAATATAACTATGACTGTTACAAAATAAAACACACCTTTCCTGATTAAAATTGAGCTATTGAA